>OX467286.1:17001925-17618030 GCA_950108345.1 Malthinus flaveolus | reverse complement strand
CTTATAACTCCAGAACTACGAACTTTATGAGAAAAATGATTCTATATGAAAATAAACTACGTAACATTTTCTACAAATTATAACTCATAGGTCTTTTTCCTCAAACGAGCGGTTTAAGCGCTACAATGCGTTAAAATTAGACAAAAATTCCAAAATTGGCCAACAAAACTGTTTTGTTTGTTTTTCGCTTATAACTCCACAACTACAAACTTTATGCTAAAATTATTTTACATGAAAATAAACTACGTAAAATTTTCTACAAATTATAACTTGTATGTCTTGTCCCTCAAACGAGCGGTTTAAGCGCTACAGTGCGTTAAAGTTCGGCAAAAATTCCAAAAATCGTCCAAACAAACTTTTTTATTGTTCGCTGTTTTTATTGTTCGCTTTTTTGTTGTTGTTTTGTTTTATTGTTCGTTTTATTGTATCGCTTATTACCCAAACCGTACGCAGTTTACAACCGTTTACGCAAACGGTTTAAGCGCTACAGCGCGTTTTAAAGTGTTACTAAAATTCCGAAAACAGCGAAAAACACTGTTTTTTTTGTTTATAGCTTATAACTGGAAAACTATGCAGTTTATGAGAAAAGTACCTCTATATGAAAATAAATTAAATCAAATTTTCTACAAATTATATTTCTTAGGTTTTTTTTTTCTGTAAAACGGTTTAAGCACTACAGCGCGTTAAAGTTTGACAAAAATTTCAAATTCGTCCAAAAAACCTTGTTTTTTGTTTATCGCTTATAACTCAAACACTACGCAGTTTTAGAGAAAAGTGGCTCTATGGAAAAATAGGCAAATTGAATTTTCTACAAATTATGTCACTTTGGTTTTTTTCGTCAAACGAACAGTTTAAGTGCTAGAGCGCGTCGACTTATAACGTTTCGAAAAGAATGGGTTTCTGAGGTCGCGGATAATGCGAAGTCATACATATTGTCCAGAGTAGGAACATGCGTGAAAACTAAGCGGTCGGACTCTATTTGTCTTTTTTGTACTCACGGAATATTTCCCACTCTGCTCCTATTCTTGGCAAAAAGAAACTTAGCTGTGCATCTATCGTTCTATCGAAGCGTATCTTTTCTAACAAAGATTTCCGAGTTTTCTTTGTAGCGAAATTTACATAATTTAAAAGTGTCTTAAAACTATTTAAAATCGTCAATTCATCTTAAAGCTGTTGGATTTGTTGGGCGATTAAATTATTACTGAGGGGCAAGAAAAATTTATTGCTTTTTGTTGAAATGGCTCGCTTTTCCAATTATTTAATCTGCGAACGATTAAACTATTGAAAAATGAAAGTTAAAACTTCTCCAACACTCCAACGGAAGAAATAGGAGGGTAGAAATGCAAATGGGGGAACATAACTAAATTAAACTATTAGTAGAAATGAAATTAGTAATCACGTATTGAAGTAAATATCAATTAAATTAACTAGACAATGGAGAAGGGAAAGATCGAACGAGCATAATATTGTAACAAATAGAAATTGAATTGAAACGTACAAAATTTGCCCATGCGAAACAAATCAAATTGCAGCATAAACTAATAATAGTTATAATGTAGGACTTTATAGTAATGTTAGGAAATAAATGTATAATGCTCTTGTTAAGTATTTATGGTAATTAAATTTGAGGTTATAACAGTACTGAAACGGCCTTAAACACATGCTACCATTTGTGTTTCGTAATGACTGTAATAACCAATGTACTAACCCTGCAGCGAAGATGAATTGTTTGCTTTGAATGTAATACAAATTTCGTATATAACTGGTCAAATTAGTCACTAACACCGTATCACGCTAAGCATATAATTTAAAGTCGGAGCTCGTTCACCATTTTAATATTCAGCGAATGTCTCTGTAATTAGTTGGTAGGTAACAGCGGGTGCGCATTCGATGCTGTAAAGTATAACAAAAATATTAAAATCTACAACGTATTATTTATGAATTATTCACCTGGAAGGTAAATATGTCTGTGGCTTGGAAAAGGCGTGTAATTTTAATTTTTTTTCGCAGAATGGAATGTAACACTAGGAGCTACCGTTTTAATTAATTATTCTAAATTACTTGCACAAACGATGCAATTTAACTAAATAGTGCAGAGCTTACAATATACGTGATTGCTATGAACGAATTTTTTTTGTGCCAAAAAAGTGTCTCCAACTATTCGCCATTTGCCATGATAATATGGGCTGGTTGTTCAAGTTTCTGAATCTGCTCTGCAAATAGTGCCATTGTAGAAAAATTTAAACCCGCGAGTCTCGCCTAATTAGAGTCTCAAGGTAGCCCTGGTCGTAAACAGCTCGCTTTTTGTATTTTACACAAAACTTTTATTTTTGTGAACAAACAACTTTGATCTTAGCACATATCAACTTTTAAAAAGTTTTTGAAATGTCAGTTGTTCTTGTTCGTTTACTGAAATTGTCGTCGAGTAATCGAATTCGAGCTTAGATTCGTTTCGAAAAAGATTTTTCATTTTTTTGTGTAAATATGTAAGTACAAAAATTTCGTGGTGCAATATTTAAATTATAAAACGGAAACCATATTGTAAAGCACTGTAGAATACAATATCCATTAATGAATCAGGCGGCAATTGAATAGAATATAAGTCTGGAACGTTTCTTATTGGCAAGTACCAATCGGTTTTCGCGCTCCACAGCATTCTCAAGTCAGAAGAGACAATAGCCCAAAACTTGTAGCTCTCTGCACAAGCAAAAACTGAAATTCCTTTGTCCTATTTAAGGAAATCATGGCATTATTACCACTAAGCAAATTAGAGATTTTAACTTTTCCACTGTTATACGTTTGAAATAATTTTTAAACTGAAAAACTGAATAATAATTGTACGTTGAATTAAACTGCAAGAAAAAAGCAATTAAAAAAAGGTTTTCACTCTTCTTTGTTTGTTTTATATTAAATGCAATTACTTTAATAAAAAGCACCAACCTGAGGCGCCTTATGTAACAAAAAAACCTCGCAATTGTAAATTACAAAAGGAGCGATTTAATACACTATTATTAACTTGAATTATGAATTCAATCATTTTATAAGTTGCAATTAAAAAAGAGTTAAACGTTAATGAAAAGTAAATGCCCCCAAACAAAATACAAATGCGAAATAAATTCTCTTTTTTAATGCCAAAGCCAGTTTTGTGTTAAAAACTGGATTTTTTATAATTCTCCGCGTATAAATGCCAATGCATGTAAGAGCTTATTCGCGCAAAAATTAAAGAATTCAATTTCAACCGTGGGTCCCAAATGAATTTTTGAGGCATCCAAACTGTAGGTTTATCGTAAAAACTATTTAATTTGCGAAAAGTCTTTAATACCTTAATGTTATACAAATTTTACTTTATGGCACGAGGTAGCAATCTATGGACGTGCTCACAAAATAATAACTAACCATGAAATAACTTGAAAATTGGTAATTACGAATAATTTTAATTTATATGGGGTAGCTAAATTGGGTGTAATAAAACTGGGTTGTACGTAACATTTCCCTTTAGGCCATTTTTGTTTTAGTGCCGCAGTTAATAATAAATTTTACTTTTGCACTTTCATAAAATATATAGTTAGTGTAGTTATTTCCAAAGATGAGGCAGATATTTCCAAAGATGAGACAGTTACTATATTTATCATAACCTCACTTTTCGCGAAATTTGAAAAATCTTGCAGGTTTATTACAGAACTTGTAACCATGCAAGCTGAAAGAGTATTGCAAATGAGTAAACAAACCGACCGTCTGCCACTCAACAACAAAATTCGGGCTTCGGACTTCGTCTGCTCTACGAAGGCTGCTCTTAAAACCGTCTGCCACAATATGTTTAAAATATACACAAAACTAGCAATTTTTCGTTTATAAGTTGTTTGTGTACTCTATGGTTTAGTTTGACTCCCAAAAACCGAGCTTTCACAAGGCGTAATATTTCAACGCGTTCTAGCGCCTAACCTGTCCGTTTCACGAAAAACATCTAAGAAACATAATTTGTAGGAAATTTAATGTGCTTTATTTTTGTATAGACGTACTTTTCTCTAAAAGTGCGTAGTTTTTGAGTTAGAAGCGATAAACCAAAACAACAGTTTTTTGACAAATTTTGAAATTTTGATCAAACTTTAACGCGCTATAGCGTCTAAACTGTTTGTCTGCGGAAAAAACCTTTCAGATACAATTTGTAGGAAATTTGGGATAGTCTACTTTTATATATACGCACTTTTCTCAAAAAGTGTGTAGTTTTGAAGTTATCGGGGAAAAACTAAACAAATATCAAAAACCCACCCTTCTCGAGCCGTTTCTAAGTTATTGCCGCTATTTAGGAATAGCCGGCGACCAGTTTTATTATTCCTTCGCTATCTTCTTTCAGCCTGCATAGTCAACGTAAAAAATTTTGTATTTTAGTATCTCTGTACTCTGTCTCCCGAACACGTTGCGCTCGATATACACTAAACTTCAACGCGCTCTAACCTCTATCAAAAATCTAAGTAAGTAAGTAACAGAATTTGATGTATTTTTGTATAGGAAAACTTTTCTCTAAAAGTGCGTAAGTTTCGAGTTATAAGTGATAAAACCGTTTTTTGGCCGATTTTGGAGTTTTTATTAAACTTTAACGCGCTTTAGCTCCCAAACTGTTCTCCGTCTGGGGACTAGATAAAATAACCTAATACATATTTATGATTTATTAAAAATTCGATATAAAAACACTTTCTTATCAAGTGCGTAGTTTTCGAGTTATAAGTGATAAAAACCGTTTTTTGCCTATTTTGGAATTTTAGGAAAACTTTAACGCGCTGTAGCGCTTAAATCGTTTGTCTGAGGAAAGAAACCTTGTGAGTTGTAATTTGTGACACATTTTTCGTAGTTTCTTTTCATATAGAAGCACTTTTCTTGTAAAGTGCGTAATTTTCGAGTTAGAAGTGATAAAACCGTTTTTTGCCTATTTTGGAATTTTTGCAAACTTGAACACGCTGTGGCGCTTTAATCGTTTGTCTGAGGAAAAAACCTATGAGTTGTACTTTTTAACAAATTTTTCGTAGTTTACCTTCATATAGAAGTACTTTTCTAATTAAGTGCGTAGTTTTCGAGTTATAAGTAATAAAACCGTTTTTCGCCAATTTTGGAATTTTAGGAAAACTTTAACGCGCTGTAGCGCTTAAATTGTTCATCTGAGTAAAAGAACCGTTGAGTTGTAATTTGTAGCAAGTTTTACGTTTATTTTCATACAGAAGCACTTTTCTTATTAAGTGCGTAGTTTTCGAGTTTTAGGTGATAAAACCGTTTTTCGCCGATTTTGGAGTTTTAGGAAACTTTAACGCGCTGTGGCGCTTAAATCGTTGGTCTGACAAAAAAAACCAATGGATTATAATTTGTAGCAAATTTTGTGTACATTATTTTCATATAGATAGATTTTTCATGTGAAGTGTGTGATTTTAGAGTTAAAAGTGACAAAAAGTTTTTTAGTTGATTTTAGAATTTTGCCCAACTTTAACGAGCTTTGGCGCAAAAACCGTTCATCTGAGGGAAAAACCTTACCAATATAATTTGTTGGAAATTTGATGTAGTTTATATTCGTGTAGAAGAACTTTTCTCTTAAAGTGCGTAGTTTTCGAGTTATAAGCGAAAAGTCGTAAAATAACAAAAATCCACCCTTCTCGAGCCACTTAGGAGTTTTATTACTCATTTGCCTGAATCGTTCAAAATTTTATCGTTTAGTAAAAGTGTACGCTGCCCTGCAGTGCTGCAGAGGACTACAAAAAGTTGCATATTTGATATTTTTTTCAGGCTCAAATCCTTGACTGGTAACTGGGCCCTATCGTAATTTCCTAGTTATGCAGAAAATTCAAAAATTACTTTGAAGTATGCTTGTAATTTATGATCGTATTTAAATTATTGTACTTTTTTAAATACTAATTAATAAAAGGTACTACACTCTGAGTGGAATTTAATTATAAATTAATCCACGTAAGGTTTACCCAACATTCTCGACAAGAGCACCTTCTTTAGTACGAATTATAAAAGAAACAAAAGCACTGCTGGGTTTTAAATTTTTAATTATACAAGAAATCAAAACTAAAACTTGAAAATTCAATAAAACTCGAAGCAAGTCCTCAAGAAGAGAGAAGGAGAGAGAAAAAGTAAAAAGGGGGGATTTCAAAGAAGAATAAATATACATTAGTCCTTTTAATACTGGACGACACTGCTTTTAATGTAAAAGAAAAATCATTTCGCTTGGTTAAATTCGTTAAGTTAATGAAAGAAAAATAAAGCGGAAGCAGGAAACATTCGTTTGGTCTTATTCTTTTGTAAATGAGAACCAAGCATAGTATCGCATTTCCGATTGTTAACAATCTTAAACGTTTACTACACTTTACGCAATTTTCACTATCAAAAGTGAGATTTTAATTTGGAAATTAAAAGGGTTGCTTTTTATCTTAACGAAATAAAAGTAACGAATGGGAGAAGGATATAAAAAATTTTTTATCTTTCGCTTTATTTGGGCCGTAAAAATTTTAAGTGATGGCGCGAATTTGTACAAGTTGCGTCGGGTTGAGATGTAACAGAAGTGAAAAGTGCATAATCGGTAAGTTATGTGGCATCCTCAAGACGTTGCACATTGAAAATACATCACAAAATGATGGCGACAGTCGAAAATTTACACTTCGTCGATTCAAAAAAATATAAAAAAGTTAAAATTGATTTATCAAACCGAGTTTGAACATCGTCAAACGGGTAATTCAATTAATTTTTAAAATTAATTCGATTGGTTAAGTGATGGTTACGGTTATGGATGGTTATCATCGCGGTAATCAACGTTTCTTTCTTCTTCCTTCCTTCTCTTATTTCTTACTTCTTACCAACTTAAAAGGAATCAATCAATTTATAAATTAATAGTGCCACACTAGAAAATCTGTCGGTTGTTGATAAAAAAGACAACATGCAGCGTTATGTTAACGATTTCTATTATTACTCGTAATAATGAAAGAAGAACATTTTTAGTTTCGTCAGCTCATCGATCATAATTTGTTGCGGTTCTTCTTGCTCTTTTTTTACGTTATTAGACATTGATGAGACTGCCATTATTAAATTTAAAAATTATACTCGCTTTTAAATAATTCAAATTCTAAAATTTAATCTTCGGTATCGTTGCATGTCTACAATGCTAGAAATGTTAACGTAAAAATGCCGACTCTATAAGTAACGGTTATAAAATTTGAAAAAAAATTTCGATCGTCATTCGTACGGCAGATAAGCATAAATTTATTCAATTGATATCGAGCTGCAGCGGTTGAATTTATTTCGAAAGATAAAAGAGGAAGTCCTCGTTTTAGGAACGCCACATCAAGAGAAAGCTACCCTGTATACCTTCAATAAAATTAGTGAAAAAGGAAAAAATGCAAAGAGGATGAAAATTTTTACGTTCACAACAAAACTTCACCTAACCTAACTTTCTTTTTTTTTACGAGTGGAAATCTTCAGAAAGACATCTGCGACTCATTTTTTTTTCGCATTTCGTACGATGTCGAGTTGATTGAAGCTCTTTAGAGCTACCGCACACAACAGACAGAAATGACGGGCCTACTTAAAAGATGTAACGTGTTCCATTTTTCCACCGACTATCAACCGACCCGATTGTCGGTGACTAGACGGCCGCTAGATGGGAGTAACGTAATTAAGTAGGGGCGCGCACACGAACTACAAAATTGTCGTTGTAGTTGTGCATCTCCCATAGCTAAAATCACGGACGAACAATGCAACAACCACCGACATACTAACGATTGTCGGTAGCGTGTGCGATGGTGTAGGTGTAGGCGCTGATGTCTGACCGACTGTCTGTCGTGTGCTGTCACTCACGGTCCGTTTTTGCGGGTCCCACAATCCCGCATCTTTCAGTCCTGCACTGCGGCAGCATGCTTCCGCACATCCCGCCAAAACGGACACGTGTAACACCTGCCATTTAAGCTCTTGCGTTGTGGCCATCCTGCAAAGCGGGACCCGCAAAAACAGACCGTGCAACAACGCACTTACGCTTCCTCTGACACTTCCGACTCATTAAAATCACATCCCAACTTCCACTATCTTCTACGTTCTTCAAGCAACTCGGGACTCGCATTTTTTTCGCACTTCGTACGATGTCGAGTGGTATGGACCTGCTTCCCTCCTTGCTCTTCCTCTGTTTGCAGGTCTGGTCTTATCTTGAACTCAAAATGTTTCCAATTTTTGGGCGTAAAGCCGCTCGTATGTTCTCGTCTAGGATCACTTAGTATCGAGGGTTTCTGGAGTTCGCTAGTAGCTGCTGCTTTCTTTCCAGTCGCTCGTTTATCTTCATTATGCCGTGGGCTAGCTCTGCTATATTTTCCCTACCTTTTTCACCACGCAGCATGATGGATACGAGGTTGGCTAGAATCAGAATTTCGCCAGCTCCTGGTGACGCCATGTTTTGTCTCTGCTTCCAGCAATGGCAGTGGAACAAGGTGTACTCCCAAAGTCGCAATCGTCGCAGTACTCTCACCTAGAAGAGGCCAGTTTCCGATGTGGTATTTATGGTAATTGGAGCATGCATGGCTTGTTAGGAGCTGCGTCAGGTAGCAATGGAAGCTTCCCGTGGCGTCTCTCGGACCATTGTCGGCAATGGTGTCGGCGTGGGTTGTCCCACACCACACCCCAACTCCCCCATCGGTGTGGTTGTGGAACTTTCTTCTACAGACTCGGGAATCCGCTTTTGCATTTTGTCCGTGGACTGGAGCTTCTTGCTTTTCCTTTGTTGGAAGCTCTGGTCTTAACCTGAACGCCGTCTGTCTTGGCGTATTTTTTAGTGTATAAACGCCTGTATGTCCTCGACTCGGAGTATTTAGTATTCTGGAATTTGCTAGTAGCTGCTGCTGTCTTTCTAGTCGCTCGTTTATCTCCATTATGCTGTAGACAGGCTCAGCTATAATTGCCTAACCTTCCTCGCCTCGCCTCCAGCAGTTGGCTGGAGTCAGAGTTTTGCTAACCGTTTGTGACGCCATGATTCTCTGCTCCCCTCAGTGGCAGTGGAACAAGGTGTACCCCGTAGTGTCGGAATCGTCGCAATATTCGCATTTATAGGATCTCATCTAAGGGAGGCCAGTTTTCCAATGTGGTGCTTATAGTATTTGAAGCCTGTTAGGAACTGAGTAAGGTGGTATGGAAGCTTCATGTGACTTCTCTCAACTCATTGTCGGAGATGAGGGATCGTGTCCGCTGGCTCTTTTGGGTGTCTGCCCAGCGGTGTTATCACGCGGCGACGGTGCGGGCGCGGGTTACCAGATGTTCATCGCGCCTCATGGCTCTCTTTAAGGCTAGTAGATGGATCGGTGGCATAGAGGCCACCACTAGCGCTGCAGCTAGAGAAACGTGGCTAACCTATTAGTCCTAAATGAGTGTTTGGACGTGCCGCTGAACTTGTGGGAGGTAAACGAGAAAAATCCGTTTTTGTTTTGATGCCCAACTGAGCGAACATTCCGTATCTTAGTTTATCAATCGATCCTTCAAAATCCCCACCCGTAAAGCGATATTAAAACGCGTTCTCCAGCAGCTGCGATGTCATTTTATCTGGAATCGATTTTTTTTTTAAATAATTTCAACTCTTCTCGTCTTCTCGTACATGTGAGCTCTGCAAGGCGCGCCGTGCTCGATTAGAAGTATTCAAAGTTACATGCGTCATGGAAGCGCAACTTTGGGCTAGGATTGGTCGGCGACCAATCAACCAATCGGATTAATTTTTAGATCAAAACATGGGTCTTCTTTAAAAATCATTGCTCGAAGAAGAGGAAAAAATTTATTCGTGTCCAAAGTAGAAGGTTTGAGTCGCTAATGAGTCCAACGACCCCAAAACACCCAATGCTTTATGAAACACCCTGTTAATGTTGATGCTCGCACTTTTTCAATAAAAATTGCTTGCGTCTAAATTAAACCGGTCACAGTTTGGTAATATTTCAGCCGAGTACCAAACTTACTCCAAAGTTTATTACAAATTAACCTCAAACTATAAAACAAACAAAACAAGCAGTTTACTTAAGATTACACAAGTTTACGTGTCTTAAATCTTAATTAAAAGTTAAAATTACCTCCATTTTTAACCCCTTTAAACTACCAATTTCCATTTTTTAAGACGAAGCGCAAGACGGCTCATTTTACATAAAACCATCAAGGTTAGTTTTTCCTTTCGACATTAAATTTTCTTTTCGTTGTTCGAAAAACAAGTAGTAATGTTGTGATTTGCTTGTTTTCACTTCTTGTACAAAGCTTAATGGTTTTCTTTTATATTTTTTGTGCGTACGAAATAAAAAGTTTTTACAAACATTGTATTTGTTTTTTAGACATGGAAAAATCCTGTAGACACTAAGGTTATTTTCCAACTTTTTTTTTCCCTTTTCAACAAAAACTTTTTTCGAGCTTATTTATTTATTTCGAGGGGGTTGTTTATTTGGATAATGAAGAATGTGCGTGTTGAAGAAATTTTCTTTATTTAAATTTTCGGTTAATTTACCGAAGCATTTCTTACTTTGAATGTTCTTTTACTTGTCGTGCCGGAACGAGCGCAGCCGGTGATGTTAAGTCTACTGTTAGAGAAATGCCACATGGCATGTGCAATCCATCGCAGTTCCGAATCACTGAATCTTGAAATTTCTCGGATGTATTCAAAAACTTTAAAGATATTTCTTGCCAGAGTTTTGACATTAAAATTTTAATGGAATATGTTTAAACTTTTTTTCATCGAGAATTAAAAGCTTTTCAAAGGGGAAATTATCAGATTGTATCTTTCGTGAGCTCGCAGCTAAATTCCGTTTCAATTCCATAATGTAGAATTCAATTACTCGTATCAGATTGTCTTGACATTGGCAGATAAATTGTTGCAATTATTTAAAATTTAGAAAAAATTGTGAAAAATCCAACTGACCGCAATTTTTCTCTTTTGTTTCAGGTACGTAAGGATGGAAACTAACAACGTTGTAACTAACGACGCGAACAACTAAACTGAGGTACAAACAATAATTTTTTTTTGAAATTTCCATAAGGAAATTGAGTCAACGCAACTGGTCTATCCACGATCCACAGGCCGTTGCCCTTCGAGTAAAAGTGCACGCTGTTGAAATGATGGCTTCGATGCAGAAGTGCCGTTGACGCGAAACGAGTGAAACTCTTTTCGACACACCGTGCGTGTCTGAGCGAGCATTTTTCCACAGTAGCACAGGATCCGTCCCAGTTAGTTTACTGTACCTACGCGTATACGTACGAACTGTCAATCGAAGTTTATCCCTCCAAGCAGCCTGCCCAGATTTCTCTATAAAGCCCCAAAATGCGAACTTTAAGAAAACAACCGAATACGACGCGTTCAAAAGAAAACTGTTGTTAATTACGTGCGCGCAATTAGCAACGCTCGAGTTTATTGCCCCAAAAAATGTTTAATTGCGTAATTTAAGTTTGATAGTTGATATCTCTAGGTTTGAGGGTTGTTGCTGCGGTGACAGAAACGGATGGCAACTAATGATATCGTCGCATAATTTAATCTGTGTAAACTCAACATGTAATTAATCCAGCTTTGCATTTGCAGATTAGGTTAGAGTTAATTCTTCCACCTCTTGCTGACACCGCTGGAAAGGCTTTTAAATTAGTTCGTATGTCATTGTCAGTAAAAACACGTACTATTAGGCTAGTTACCCACCAATTTTAAAATACAAATAGTTCTTACTTCGTGTAAATTTGTTACAGAGGCACTTACGCCAATAGCGCTTTTATTTAAAAATATTTATGAAATGGCTTTTCGCCAACTTGAATTAATTTAATTTTTATAATTAATGTTCGCTCTTGATTTGCGCATATTGAGTTATCTCGAAGAAAAAGCAAACAAGGAAATTGTATTTCTTATCTTCTCGAAGTTAAATGTTTTATACCTAAACACCACTTTAGTATTGATCACTTTTTAATATATTGCCACTTAAGCCGTACGTTTTCAAGTTGTTTATCAAATTGCGCTGCTCGAGAATAAGAATTAAACTTATAGCGAGTATGTGATCTTGGGACACGTTTCGAAAACTAACTTATCGGAGATATATTTGCAATAACACTGACAAATACGCAAGCACGTCGCCATAGTAATAGGGCACGTCGTGTCTGCCGCCATATTGCCAGGTTGCTGCCAACTCACGGTAATTAGTAACAGAAGATTGATGTTATTACGCCTCGCCAAAGCTCTTCTTCTTAATTAACTTCTCTGGAGCATGTTGTTTGTTTGAATTCGACATAT
Organism: Malthinus flaveolus; assembly: GCA_950108345.1. NCBI lineage: Eukaryota > Metazoa > Arthropoda > Insecta > Coleoptera > Cantharidae > Malthinus > Malthinus flaveolus. Next base: position 17,605,774 of record OX467286.1, on the reverse strand, counting down.
TGTGCTTCCAAGTTTTGCAATATTCATAAACAATACTTAAGGTTTTTGTTTTTCTCTCAAAGATTACGCTTAGGAAAAGATTAAAACAAGTTTCACTGAAATAACTTGGGGAATTATTTATACGGAATAACTTTGTTTGTAATTACTTTATTGTGTACAGTAAATAATAAATTAAAAACTTTCCTTCACTGTAATTTACATTAATTTATTGTTGATGCATTTTGCGCGTTGCCGTATTGTTACAAAGTTTTTGAATTGGAGAGTAACTATAACTATACCGAAACCAGCAGTCTCTACCATCCCACAATTTTTAATAAGTAGTCACGTTGTGCTGAAATGAGCGAAAATAGATATAAATCAGTGCACACATATATTCTGAACTTGTGGGACGCATTGTATTTTGGCCACGCCCCGTAAAATGTAATTATCGCAATAATACAAACCTAAAGGGAGAGGAAATTTCTTGACCGGAATAACCAACTGCATTTCCAGAGAAAACTAATTTTGTCCACATCAGATGTCAGCATTTATCGTATTGACACCTTTATTTGAAATGGCTTGTCACGAAAATTGCAGTTTCCAGTTTATTGCAAACGCTTTGAGGAATAGGAAAGTTTACTTTAAAATTCTATAAATGAAAGAGTAGCGAAGTACGTCAAAGGAATTGTAATAATTACTAGTGCACTATTAAACTGTAGAAAATTGTCCAGATGGTGGTCACTAAAAGGTTGCAGTTTAAGAAATGTGTCGTTTCTTTCTGTTCACGCTCGTGCTTTTCATCTGCGCTCAGGTCACCTGAGTTTCCTTCAATAATTCTATGTCATAGTCATGAATACAAATGATTTATTTCATTTGGTGAGGACTTTCCATTCACTACAGGCGATGAATTTCAAAGTCGACACTACTTAGAGCACCACCTCAATAAGTTTGCACCAAAACATATCTTTACTGAGAACTGTATCAGAGCCTAAAGTTGCTACAGGAGAAGCTTCTAAAATGGTCTCCAAGAGACTACTACTCTCGATTTTAGGATTGTCTCGTAAACAAATCAGAGAAGGTTGCAAACAAAACCAGTTGTTTGGACGGCCCACGTTGGGCGCCAGAGTACCATTTCTGCAACATTGGAAAAATATTTTTTCAGGTTTTTCTCTCTATTATTTTCTCGAAATGACGCCTTCTGCTCTTAAGTGTTGTTGTCAAATTAATATAAAGCCAATTTTGGTATTTAGAAAAATCTTATCACCTCACCAAGGTGAACAAAGGTTGGACCAAAACATATCTTTACCGAGAATGGCGCCAGAGCCTTAAGTTGCTACAGGAGAAGTTTCCAAAATGATCCCCAAGAGCAGGCACTGCTACTCTCGATTCTAGGATTCTTTGGCCTCTGGGAATTAATGAGATAAACAAATCAGAGAAGGTCGCAAACAAATCCAGTAAATCGGACGCCCCTACGTTGAGCACCAGAGTAGCATCTCTGCAACACGTTTGGTACACCATTTTTTCAAGTTTTTCTCTTCTTTATTTTCTTGAAATGACACCTTCCCCTCTTAAGTCTCGTTGTCGAATCAATATAAAGCCAATTTTGCTCTTTAGAAAAATCTTACCACCTCGAGAAGATTACCAAAGGTTAGACCAAAACGTATCTTTACCGAGAATGGCGCCAGAACCAGGAGAAGTTCTCAAAATTATCCCCAAGAGCAGGCACCCAGGCACTGCTACTCTCGATTTTAGGATTCTCTGGCTTTTAGGCATTAATGATATAAACAAATCAGAGAAGGTCGCAAACAAAACCAGTTGTTTGGACAGCCCCACGTTGGGCGCCAGAGTACCATTTCTGCAACATGTTTGGAAAAACATTTTCCAAGCTTTTCTCTTTTTTATTTTCTTGAAGTGACACCTTCCCCTCTTAAGTCTCGTTGTCGAATCAATATAAAGCCAATTTTGCTCTTTAGAAAAATCTTACCACCTCGAGAAGATTAACAAAGGTTAGACCAAAACGTATCTTTACCGAGAATGGCGCCAGAACCAGGAGAAGTTCTCAAAATTATCCCCAAGAGCAGGCACCCAGGCACTGCTACTCTCGATTTTAGGATTTTCTGGCTTCTAGGCATTAATGATATAAACAAATCAGAGAAGGTCGCAAACAAAACCAGTTGTTTGGACGGCCCCACGTTGGGCGCCAGAGTACCATTTCTGCAACATGTTTGGAAAAACATTTTCCAAGCTTTTCTCTTTTTTATTTTCTTGAAGTGACACCTTCCCCTCTTAAGTCTCGTTGTCAAATCAATATAAAGCCAATTTTGCTCTTTAGAAAAATCTTACCACCTCGAGAAGATTACCAAAGGTTAGACCAAAACGTATCTTTACCGAGAATGGCGCCAGAACCAGGAGAAGTTCTCAAAATTATCCCCAAGAGCAGGCACCCAGGCACTGCTACTCTGGATTTTAGGATTCTCTGGCTTCCAGGCATTAATGATATAAACAAATCAGAGAAGGTCGCAAACAAAACCAGTTGTTTGGACAGCCCCACGTTGGGCGCCAGAGTATCATTTCTGCAACATGTTTGGAAAAACATTTTCCAAGCTTTTCTCTTTTTTATTTTCTTGAAGTGACACCTTCCCCTCTTAAGTCTCGTTGTCGAATCAATATAAAGCCAATTTTGCTCTTTAGAAAAATCTTACCACCTCGAGAAGATTAACAAAGGTTAGACCAAAACGTATCTTTACCGAGAATGGCGCCAGAACCAGGAGAAGTTCTCAAAATTATCCCCAAGAGCAGGCACCCAGGCACTGCTACTCTCGATTTTAGGATTTTCTGGCTTCTAGGCATTAATGATATAAACAAATCAGAGAAGGTCGCAAACAAAACCAGTTGTTTGGACGGCCCCACGTTGGGCGCCAGAGTACTATTTCTGCAACATGTTTGGAAAAACATTTTCTAAGCTTTTCTCTTTTTTATTTTTTTGAAGTGACACCTTACCCTTTTAAGTCTTGTTGTCGAATCATTAAAGAGCCAATTTTGCTCTTTAGAAAAATCTGGTAGTACCAAAACTCTTTTAATTATTAGTTGAGATGTCAAATGTGCTGGAATGCGCTGTTATTCAAGTGCGAGGCCTAATAGAAAAGTACGTTAAAGAATGTTGAGCATTTTTATATTTAAAAAACAGTTTCTTGGCAAAACATAAAAAACTTAGAAATATCTTGAGAACTCAAAAATATGTAATTTGCATCCTTACCTTTAACATAATTTATTTTACGAAATATTATCATACGAATACCCACCTTCTGATGTATAGGTATACATTTATATGCTTAGATTATTCAAGAAGTCGAATTTCCTTTTTTTTTCCTCGAAATCTAATTTACAGAGTTATTTGAAAAAGAAAAGCAAACGCCTTTGTCGTTATAGTGAAAAGCTAAAACTCGTCAGTTTTATTAGCTTTACGACTGCCTCGAAAATTCCTTAACTATAGTAAACTAATATGGCTTCTGTTATAGTCTTAGCACTCTTAGCACTCGTATTACAACTTTTACAAGGAGTATCTTTAAAAATGTTACAATCCAATTACAATAATTTAATTTTCGTTTTAATACGAAATAATGCAACTCGGAATTACGAGACACAAACTACCAATTAAGTTCTTTTCAAATTTTTTTTGTATAAGCCGAACAACGTGTAAGAATTTAATTAACGAGGTTTACTTCAATTTTCTAGTTGAATAATAGCATAAATAAGTTTGCAATTTGTTGATAATTACTTTCTTTTTTTTTTCTAAAATTACAATGACGAGTAATTACTTTTTTAATTTCCGTCATAACTTTTTATTCGTGGGTTAAATAAAAAAAAGTTTTATACAAAAGTTGTTCTCTGCTTAGTTTGCAATAAAAAGTGTTTTTTGTACTTTTTGCGTGTGGTAAGCCGTTAGGCCCTAATCCTACACTGAAGAGTAGCTGGTAGTTGACGTACTGCGCACCTTCTCGTTGCGTCTCTCGATATACGTGTAGATAGACTTGATTTTGTTTAGAGAAATGAAATTTTCCGAGTTGATTCCGCCATCAATAGAAGCAAATCCTTTTTAGTTTTTGGTCCGACAGTAAATAATCCTATTTGTTTAAATCTTTAAAGTCTTAGGATATTGAATTTCAGTATTCTACTTCTGTGTTTGAGTTTATTTTTGTTGCTGACAAACACACACTTTTAATCTTATTATTCTTTTGTGCAAATTAAATTAAAGGTTTTATTTAAAATGAATTTACGAAAAATATTTTAAATATACCAAAAATGTACACTCGGTAGAGAAAACTCGGATGTGACCGTAAAAGGACTTTTTCGTACGTGGTAAACCTAATTTTCTAAAAGCTCTCGAAATATTCAAAAATGTACAGGAAAATAGTTTCAAACAAAAGTATGCTCAGAATCGGAATTTTTCCCTAATTTCAGAAATGTAAAAATATACGGGGTGCTCTATTTAAAATAGGACAGATAATCTCATTTCCGCCTAAACGGAAACTCAAAATAATGGCAAATTTTGGTATCATTAGATGATTTGAAACTACTGATCGGTTCATAACAGGAATTTTTCTTACGCATTAAAATTTTTTAAAAAGATCAGAAATAGTATCTAACAATAGTATGCTCAGAAGCTCTCCCTGCTTACAAAAATTTTTAATTATACGGGATACGGGGTGTTTCTATTTGAAATGGGAAAGCTGATTTCATTTCTAGCTGAACCAGAAGTATAAATGTAAAAGTTTTGGTATCAATAGATAGATATTTAAGCAATCTTCCAAACTATTTAAAATATACAGGGTGTTGTATTTAAAATAGAAAAGCTAACCTCATTTCCGGTTAAACAAGAAGATAAAATTTAACATGTTTGGTATTATTGAACAGCTAATACTACGATATTTTTTTAAATCATAAAATGTACAGGGTGTTTACAAAAACTCTTTTTGCCGGTCTAATTTCCGGTTAAACTGGAAGTGTTTTTTAAACAAAATTGTAACAAGCAATAGAAATTTCTGGAATAAATTGATACACTAACTAACAATTATTACAAGTTTTGTAATTGAGACGATTGTTATACTGACCGCCATTTTGAATTTTACAATTGAAAAGCTATTTTTTTAATTAGGGCCGATTTGTACCCGGACCGACTTTTTCAAAGAGTTTTATTTTTTTTACTGTTTCGGATTCAGAGGGTCAGGGGGATCCGAAAGTCGAAAAATTAAATTTAATACAATTTTTTTTTATTATAATACAGAGTGCCAACTGTAACTTGGCCAAGAATGCCAGGGTAGGTAGAGGACCGATAGGCATGTATTTTAAAGATAGGAACCCATGTCCGGAAATGCACCCGTACGGAGCTACGGTCGTTTTTAACTTTTGGTTTTGCACCCGATGTGCACGCTACATGTCGTGTTTTAATATAATTGTCTGTCTGGCAACCTATCGTTGCCTAGAAAATACATTGTTGTCGCTTAGGTGTACTTGTGGCGCTGTGCTCCAAGTGCGTTGCAGTTCATAGCCCCATACGCCAGATGCACGTCGGCGAGCTCCTGAAAGGTTAACCTGTTCATTGTTCAGCACACGTTTTATTGACACAATGTTTCTGAGCTAACATTCAATGTATTTCCTAGGCAACGATGAGTTGCCAGGTAAACAATTGTTAGACACACGACATGCTGCCTGCATATCGGACGATAAAACGTAAAGTTAAAAACGGTCGTAGCTCCGTACGGGTGCATTTCCGGACATGGGTTCCTATCCTTAAAATACTTGCCTATCGGTCCTCTACCTACCCTGGCATTCTTGGCCAAATTACAGTTGACACCCTGTACTATATCTACCTACCTACACTAAGACGAAGTTGACGAAAAATTAAAATATACAGAGTAGTTAATTTTTCATTGCCCAGTTTACATCTTCTGAAATATTGAAGATACACTAAAAAGTTAAATTAGAAACTTTTTAAACGAATCCTGGTCTACAAAACGGCGCAAATAATTTTGTTCCAAAACCTACTTATTTTCCGAAAAAATATGTACTTACCTAACTTTGTTTTTTTTAATAGAACACCCTGTATATTTTTACAAAACCGCATTGTACACCAATTTATCTTTACATCGGTATATCAGAAGTGCCATTTTATTTTTTAATTACGCCCTATATTTAATAAAAAGAATTAAATTAGTCGACTATGATAGTGTTTTGTTTTTCACAAATAATATTATGGAACTGTCAAATTTGTTTACATCAGCAAAACACAGAAATATTACATGATATTAAGTACATAAATTTGCAACAAACAAAACAATGTCAGTCGACTTGTTTAATTTTGATTATGTAAAAAGTAAAAATATACAGGGTGTTTTAATAAAAAAAACAAAGTTAAGTAATATATATTTTCCCGTAAAATAAGTAGGCCATGAACAAAATTGTTTGCGCCATTTTGTAGACCAGGTTTCGTTTGAAAGATTCAAACGATGTAGACTGGAGAATGAAAAACCTACCACCCTGTATAGGGTGTTTTTAAAGACTTTTTTATTTGGATAATTTTCGGTTTAACCTGAAGCGTTTCTTTAACTACAAACTACAATAGTAGTACTATTAAATATTAAAAATTAATAGAATAAGTAAAAAAGTAAAAACTTGGAGAAATAAAATTTGAAAAAAAGTTAAATAAATAACAAAAAGTATAAATTAATATAAAAAATTTAGTACAAGAAAAAGCTATTTAAAATACGCAAAGTTAAAAAATAAAACTATTGTTAGTACAATTTTATTTTTATTACTTTATAAAAGCTCTTTATTTTTGAAAAGATTTTCGCTTGTTAAAATAACAAAACAAAAACTGAAAAGCTCTATTTGTCCGTTATTTTGTTATTTATAGCCAATTAATTAAAAAGCAATAATGATTTTTCTTTTAAGGAATTTTCGCAAAAAAAGTTGAATTCCGTTTTTCAGTCTTTTGTATCCTTAATATTATCTTTACTTCAATATTGCCTTGTAAGCACATTTTCATTGTTTTGCTTTGCCAGCTTACGCCTGTTGTTGATGATTCAACTTTCACGATTAATGTGGAAATTTTAAAATATTTTTTCCTATTTTCGCCAGATACAACAGATTAGCAATAATTAGTTAAAATAAAATAATAATTACGAGAAAAGACTTTTAATTAAAAAAGTTTGAAATTTACACGGAGCTCGGCTGCGTTTTAATAATTTTTATGCAAATGTCTTATTGTTATAATACTTACTTACAAGAAGTTTAAGGATAATTAACAACTTTTAGTGAAATAATAAGTGCGTGTTAATGTTTAGCTTTTTTAATTAAATTCGGTAAGGGAATTAAAAACGTTTTATGAGCCGAATTAACTACAAGGGCAATTAGAATTTAATAAATCCCCTCGTACTTTATTTTTACACAAACGTAAATTTTCCAACAAATAATTTATTATTCTTTTTACGCTTAATACGAAAGTTGGCGATAAATCTTTAACATATAATTTGAATTGGATGAATAGCGGCAGCTTTCCAAAATCTGTCATTTTGCCATTATGCTAACGTTAGTTGCAGATATATGTTTTCCTAAACTCAACTCGGTTCCCTCAAAATTTCACACTAGAAAAGATTTGAGGTTTCGAATTTTCCGGGTCGTAGTTCCGGTACAATACCAAATAGACGCATAAATTGTACCTTTTTTTACTTTTCAAATCATTTACTTTATTTACACTTACACAATGGCTTATTTTAAGTATTTTATTCCAAATGCCCTCTGAATTACTTTTCTAATTAAGAGGATTTATCTTAGCAATAACGAATAATTTTTGTTTCACGCATGAAATCCGCACTGTCCTACTTAACCGACGTATAGTTCTTTGCACGAAAATTGGGTTTTGGGACTTTTCAGCCCTTACGGGCCACAATGATGCCGTATTGTAGGTTGTAGGACATTCTTTGCTTGTAGGTGGGTGAAAAGACAGTTGTAACACACACAGTGCGCATGCGTCGACGACAACTAGTAATTTTAAGAATAGACTGTATTTCAGATTGCCGAAATCTAAAATCTGTTTAGTCAGTCTCTTCGGAGGACTGCTACTTTTGTTACACACTGTACTAAAGCGTATGTCAGGTAAATTTCAATTTCGCAAAGATGCCGCTTTCACAAAATGCCTAATAAAGGCAGTTGTTTTGGTGCTCGAATTGAAGTGTCTAATTATCTAGAGAAGGCTATTAAATTTATTGTTTTCCCGAAATTACTAAGTGGCGTTGCGGATGGGCAACTTTTAATACTTTTGTTATATTAATTAAAAGGAGATTGGGGCCAAAAGCGTACGACTTGCCGAATTAACGAATTATATCCGAGACGGTTTGGGGCATTTATTTTATTAAATTCCATTTTAAACGTCGGCATGAAAATTCTTATTATCAAGTGTTACTGATTACGAGCATGCAAAACTTTAACTAATAATGTAGTTAACATGAACCAAAAGATAATTTTGGTAGCAACTCGCGATGTCGCGTTTCTATTTTTAAAACATTTTAATATACTCGTAAAATCGAAAAGTTTATAAACGAAATAAGTAAAATAGTTGAAATTATATGCATATTAAGAAAGTAGGACGAATTTTATTCTCCTTAAATCATTTTAATAGGTGCCCACAGACCGCGCGAGGTAAGAGTGAACTTTCTTTGTCTTATACGTTTTAAAATTCGTCACTGAAACGTATGGTCTGGGCAACAGAAGAGAAAAGATTCACTTCTGATTTAATCGGAAATTGTCTGAAAATTGCTAAAAGGAGCAAGTAGTTATTATTTACAGGGTATTATATACAGGGTGGTTCAGGAGGTCAATATTTTTGTAGACCAAACAAATAAAGTTTCTCTAGACTTGTACCAATTGTTCATTGGCTTATCCTAAAGGTTAACTTTAAAACTTTCTTAAATGACCTCCCAGTAAGGACTAACTTTCCTGTTACGGTCCCCTAGCCCTTTGATTGAGAGGCCTCTTCTATCACGATGTAGGAAGCTATTCATCTGGTTGTGTTCGCCTGTTCGCCCATGGACAACTTTCACAGCCCAAACTATGAGGGGCAAAGGACTAAAATTAGCAATAACTGTATAGTTCGAATAGTAGAGCCTTCAAATTAAAATTCCGGCTTGTAGAGTCCGCCTGTCCGTAGACGACGTTTACAGCACAAACTATAAGGGGCAGAGGACTAAAATTAGGAATAATTGTATAGTTCGAATAGTAGAGCCTTCCAATTAAAATTCCGGCTCGTAGAGTCCTCCTGTCTGTAGACGACGTTTACAGCACAAACTATAAGGGTAAAGGCTTTGAAATTTCAAACAATTGCATCATAGATCGAGTGACTTAAAATTCAAACTCGTTCTGTGAACAACTTTTCCAACGCAAAATTCCCGCAAGATTTGAAGTTGGCGCTATTTGTGCGGTAAAGTGACAATTGACAGCTCAGGGTTATTAAAAATGGAGCGCTATACGAAAGAACAGCTCGTTTTAATTGTTGGACAATAGTGAATAGTGATACAGCTTCATCGACTGTGAGGAGATTAATTAAAAAAATGTATGGAGACTGGATCAATTAGTGCTCTTAAACACTCTGGGAACTCTGGTCGTCCTTCTACAAGTCGTTGGCACAAAACATCGAAGCGGTTCGTAAGAGTGTTGCTGAGAGTACAGGAACATTAATTCCGCGCCATGGTCAAAAATTGAACATTTCTAGACGCCCTCTGCAGCGTATTCTCACGAAGGATTTGCATCTTCATGCTTACAAAATTCTATTGACTCATCAACTGAAGCCTTCTGACCACGCACAGCGAATAAAGTTCGTTGAATGGAACTGTATTACGGAACAAGAACAAGTGAATGCTGATTTTTCGAAGAAAATCATCTTCAGCGATGAGGCCCTTTTTCATCTCGATGGCTTGTTAATGGTCAATATTGTCGCATTTAGGGTTTAGCAAATCCATGAGTGATTGTTGAGAAACAAATGAATCTACAAAGTGTCGCTGTTTGGTGCAAATTTTGGACTGGAGACATCTATCATCGGATCGTTCTTCTTCAAAAATGCGGCTGGTCGGGCAATTCTCGCTATCGCGACATGAGAATCTAATTTTTTGTGCCTAAATTGCAAGATATGGATGTGGACGACATGTGGTTTCAACAAGACCTTGCCATATGCAGTACAGTCCGAGAAACAACTCAATTACTACACGAATTTCCTGGTCGTGTAATTTCGCGATTTAGTGATGAGAATTGGCCGCCTATATCATGCGTTTTGGACTTTTTTCTTTGTATTTATTTGAAGTTCAAAGTTTATGCCAAGACACCGGCGACCACCCACGCCTTGAAGGGGGCAATTGAACGCGGTATTGACAAAATTCAGCCACATTTATGCAAAACGGTCATGGCAAATTACAAAAAAAGAGTGCGCATGTGCCAGCAAGGCCGTGAAGGCCATTTACCCAATATGCCATTACATTACTGTATACTTTATGAATCAATACAAAATTTCTTCAAAATTACTTCTTGCGTGGATTTTTGGAGCCGGAGAGCTGTAATTAGAGCAAGTGCAGATGGAGAAGTTCGAGTGCAAGAACTGCGAACAAAAGCCGTATTTTCACAGCTTCTACAGATGTAATAGTATTATTATTACAAACAGTAAACAGAAGATGACAGTTGCACGCGAATAAATTATTGAGACATCCGGTATAATACGAGGCAGAATTTCAAAGTTATATCTAAAAAATGCACTCGCATAATTTTGTACGAAAAATGATAGTGTTAAGTGTGATGAACCTCTTATCTTAAGCCACTTCTTTTTTTCCGAAATGTGTCGTGTCAGCTAAGAGGCCACTAACGCGTTAGTAAATGTAGTTTCGAGACGACCCTTTCCTTAACAGGCGGGTCATAAGTTTAGATTATTATTATAGTAAAAATGTTTAAGTTTGAAAAACATAAAAGTTTTTTTGGTAAATTTAGTAATAAGTTCCAATACGAAACAACTTTTTAAGTCGACGTAAGCAAAATAAATTTAACAGTTACGGAAGAGTGGGCAAGTTATTGGAGAGCCAGAATTTCCACGGCGCATTTCCGCAGATATGCAGTAAACCGGAAAATCCGTAGCACCGATATCCGCTAAAGATTCGAATGGGACGACACATTTTCCTTTACCGAAATTATATCGAATAGCTTTTACACATTCAACTTTTATTGTTTAAAATTATTTGCAAAGCCACCATTACTTAAACAGTCTGCATAAATATTTATTTCGCTAAAATGAAACAATCATTTCGAGCTCGTTACTTTTGTTTTATGCACTAATATGAAATAGTTTTCCTCCGGGAAAATATTAAAAGAGAAAAAAAACTCGGTATATACTATAACGCGGCAGGAAAGCTCGAAAGCATTTTTCTGTGTTATGTTTTGTGTTTGATGAACCCAACTTTACCATTACTTTTGTTGTGTTTAGTTTTACCTCATCTGTCTTCATATACGTCGACAAAGTTTAAGTTCTTAGTTTTCTGTTGAGATCGCGTTTACTTGTAAATTATTACGTGTCTCTAATGAATATTTCGCTAACAATGAGATACACACTCAACAAAAACAAAACTACACTAAAACAAAGTATTCTCACTTTAAATTAAAAACGAGACTTTCGTTTTCCTTTTAAAGCCGTTCGAGCGTATAAACCTTTTTTTTTCTGGGCGCGAATGTACAGCAGGTGCGCAAAGCTAATAAATAAGTTAGTTCGTTCGTCTTTAAGAAAGGCGAGAAAATCGCCAGACAAACAATTTGAGTAATACGTTAGAGCAATTTCAAATAAATTAGTCGGGGGATGCCCCGGTGGCAAGTGTCATTTGTTTTTGAGCCTATCCTGGCGCATTTGTATTTACTTTGCGTTACCGCGTCGTTTCAGTTTGTTATAATAAATTTTCTCCCTCACGTTACCAGTTGAAATTGTTATCTAAATTTAGGTACACATAAAATTATATTCTAAATTATGTTTAAAATATGTTCAACCTGTGCACACTAGGGGGGAAATAATTTAATATTTCATAATTTTACTTTCTTAATTACCAGTTAAATGAAATCTTGTAAACTCCTATTATAAATAGCCTCCGCTTTTAAGCTTTTTTGTCAACCCTCTTTAACCGGCTTTTTTAATACCCTCTAGGAAAGTTATTTGATCTTTTCGAAAATATTAGGGAACATAAATTTCTTCATCTTTAATTTTTAAATTTAGAAAAGTACAATAAAGGCTATTTTAGTAAGCCGCGTTTGTGAGAGACGTTCAGATCGAAATTGTTGAAAATCTGTACCTGTAGACACGTAGATAGACAGAAAGGTTACGTACAAGCAAATTGATGTTAACGAAACTTTATTTTTGTTTAAAACAAATTTTCGCGAAAATTACTTGGGAATGCCTCTCTCTCGAGTTGCCAATTTTCTTAGAGAAGATAAATAAAAAATTAACAAAATAAATTGCTTTGAACTTTAATGAAATCAAAGCAAAAAACAGTTTCTTGATCAAAGTACTTAATTTTGATTGTAAATAAAGGAGCAGCTTGATTAACGAAATCCTTATAACGTCAGACTCCATCATCTAGCAAATGTGAAAGTTGAAGTGTCGGTCCAGACTTATAACATCGCCCTGTTAGTTTCCCTATAAACCAAATATTAATATTAATCTACTATTTTGTGCTTAGTCACATCATAAACTCTTTTCACGATTCATTTTTGACAATGCATCAGGGGGCTTGACAATGATGGGTTTTTGCTTTTTTAAGTTTCTCGCTTATAAATTGAAAACTACGCGCTTTTAGAGCAACTCACATCTACATAAAAATAAACTGCATCAAAATTGCTACAAATTATGTTAAATAAGTTTTCTTCTTAAGATTAACGATTTAGGTGCTAGAGCGCGTTAAAATTTTTCAAATATTTCTAAATTGGCGAAACAGCGAGTTTCTTTATAGTTTTTCGCTTATCACTGGAAAACCGCGCTCTTTATCAGAAAAGTTAGTCTATATAAATAAAAACTACATCAAATTCTCTACAAATTATGTTTATTAGATTTTTTTATTCAGATGAACGGTTTGGGCGCTAGAGCACGTTAAACTTTTATGAAAGTTTCCAAATTGGCCAAATTAGCTAAAAAGCAGGTTTGTTTTTCGGTTTTCGCTTATAATTTGAAAACCGCGCCTTCTATAAGAAAAGTTAGTCTATATTTTAAAAATAAACTACATCAAATTTTCTACAAATTATGTTTATTATGTTTTTGTCTACAGATGAACGGTGTAGGCGCTAGAGCGCGTTAAAGTTTGACGAAAATTCCAAAATCGGCCAATAGCTGTTTTTTTTAGTTTTTCGCTTATAACTCGGAAACTGCACACTTTACAAGAATAGCACTTCTATACAAAGCTAAAGTACATTAAATTATCTACAAATTAGGTTTATTAAGTTTTTACCTTCAGATAAACGGTTTAGGAGCTAGAGCGCGTTAAAGTTTTGCGAATTTCTCAAATGGTACAAATAGCAGGTTTGTTTTTCGGTTTTCGCTTATAATTTGAAAACCGCGCTCTCTATAAGAAAAGTTAGTCTATATTATAAAAATAAACTACATCAAATTTTCGACAAATTATGTTTATTATGTTTTTGTCTACAGATGAACGGTGTAGGCGCTAAAGCGCGTTAAAATTTGACGAAAATTTCGAAATCGACCACTAGCTGTTTTTGTTTTAGTTTTTCGCTTATAACTCGGAAACTGCGCACTTTACGAGAATAGCACTTTTATACAAAGCTAAAGTACATTAAATTATCTACAAATTAGGTTTATTAGGTTTTTACCTTCAGATAAACGGTTTAGGAGCTAGAGCGCGTTAAAGTTTCGTGAATTTCCCAAGTTGTAAAAATAGCAGGCTTGTTTTTAGGTGTTCGCTTATAACTTGAAAAACGCGCCCTTTTTAAGAAAAGTTAGTCTACATAAAACTAAGCTATATCAAATTTTTTACAAATCATGTTTATTAAGTTTTTTATTCAGAAGAACGGTTTAGGCGTTAGAGCGCGTTAAAGTTTGACGAAAATTTTCAAATCGTCCAAATAGCAGGTTTGTTTTATAGTTTTTCGCTTAAAATTTGAAAACTAGACCCTTTATAGAAAAAAATACTTTATATAAGATAAACTACATCAAATTTACTACAAATTATGTTAATTGCGCTTTTTTCTTCAGAGGAACGGGTTAGGCGCTAGAGCGCGTTAAAGTTTTACGAAAGTTTCCAAATCTGCCAAAAACTTTTTTTTAGCATTTTGCTTATAACTCGGAAACTATGCACTTTTAGGGAAAAACGTTTCTATAGAAAAATAAATTACATTAAATTTACTACAAATTATGTCTCCTACGTTTTTTACATCAGGCGACCGGTTTGGCCTATTTTGTTGGCTACTCCTACTAGCTCGATGTTAAGTGTTTTATAGGTAATATGCAAATCTCACAATACACAACAACATAATTATTACAAGACATTCGTTGGGGGTTCCCTAGTAAACAGTGTTTGCTTCACAAGTTGAATATTTGCCATTTTCGTAAAATTGAAAAATGAATAACTTAAAAATTCTTTAAAATTTCCAATAATTTGATTTGCTACGTGCAAAAACACTCGAAAAGGTAAAATTGAACGACAAAATATTTAAGAAATAAACCTGTTGCTTTGTCAATATTGAAATTTATGAATATTTATTGAAGTTTATCTCACACAATAGAACGATATATTTAAAAGGAATGCCGGAGAAACGAATTTATTTTCTCAAAAATGTCAAATTTATTTGCAAAATTGGAACCGCCGCTTCACTCCAATCTCGTTTTTTAGTATAAACGCTCATATAGTACCTACATACACAAAAAAAACTTAATAAGACGTCTGTAAGTATGAGAAGAAGGGGCTCGCTCGAATGGTAAGATGCTCCTAAGAACGAGTCTTGTTTAACGTTACTTTCCACGCTTCCCTTACCCCTAAACGAAAGTACAAAAAGGAGAAACATCGAATTATAAATTATATTAAGTTAAGTTTGTTGAATAAATTAAATTTGTTTGCTTACAATCGCTTGTTTCGAGTCGCTGTTGGTTTATAAGATTATAGGTGTAAAGGTTTTTAGCGCCGCTTGAAAAAATCGTATTGGAAACTCAAGTTTTATCTCATCAAAATTAATGTGGACGAGATTGTTATCAATGAATTGTTATAAAAACATTCGCGAAGCTTTCAATTTTCAATTTGAAATTGGATTAAAGATTTCATTTATATTCTCATAATATACCGAGAGAGCTTTACTGGCGCGTCTTTTATTAAAGTTTGGTTAGACGAGTTGAAGCAAAAACATTTTTAGCTGGGCTACCGACGTTAGGATGATGTTTTATTAATATTACTATCTATGATGGGCAAGTTAGCCCAAGGATTACGTAATTTCAGCTTGGAAAGGTTGATGAATGGAACACATCGCATTGCACTCCGTTTAGAGCCCACCACTTAAATATACAGCGTGTCGAACCGCTATTATGGACGTCGACTGATAATTTTGATACCTCAAAATTTCACACGTTACGTTTGGCATTTACATGTAGCCCTTAGGGTAGTGGGTACTTAGAGACACCCTGCAGAAATTTAAACAGTTCATTTACTCCCGTTAATGGTAAAAATGACTACAATTCAATTAAATAAAAAAATTGCTAGTAAATTAATTGGGGTTTAGTTCGGGTTAAATATACGAGTTTGAAAACTTATCTATGTCGAAGTTTGAAACCAGTAAGCTTTACACTTATTGAAGTTTTCCCAAGTACGCCTCCACACCGAGTTTCGCAAGCCGCGTCTATTAGTTAATACTAAAACTTGACTCAACAAACCAATTAATTATCAAAAACTTTACATTTCAGTAGAAAAAAAACAATAACGAGAGCAAAAAATAAATTTGAATAAAGGTTAACAAGCGATAAAAACGCAAGATCGGCAACGATGGAGTATAGCGATAAGTTGGTGTTAAACAATTTTTGTTGTGAAGTTATTCGGCGATTTTCTAGATAGTTTGATATACATCAATAAGTTAACAAGCACTTTTGCTAAACTAAATTTGCAGTTACTGCGCTAAAAGCGTCGAAGCTTTTGGTGAGGGCCTTGGGGGTTGCTAAGTGGTGGAATATACTTAGCTTTACTTCCAATAGCAGCAAACTCAATTCCCTTCTGTGAATAGATGAATCCTATCTCTTCCTCTCACAACCCTCTTCCTAACCTCGCAGGATAGCTACTAAAAACTAGACGCTTCCGTCGAGTGGAATATCACTGTAATATACTTATACAGTATAAGAAAATTGTTTAGGTTTTTGTTTTTACTTTTTTCTAGATATAGATATAGCGCACAAAGAAGTACATTAGTTGAATTAAATATTATTTCGAAAATACAAAATTGTGCTGTGGGTTAACTCAAATGTGTCGTTTTGCGAATAAGGAAGGGTTAATTAAATTTCATACTAATTAGGGTGTTTATAAAAGCATTATAAATGAGCACGGACTTAAATTTATGTCAACTTTATCAAAAGCAAATTCGGATATTTCGCAAAAGTAAATTAGAAATAATTTGGAAACTGGCGCACACTCGTATCTTCTCCAATTTATTTAAATTAAATAAGTTTTATGGGAGAATTTTTTAGAAATTGACCAAAAGCAAATAATGTTTAATGCTTATCTTTCAAATGTTCGTAGTTTCTGTATAACTGGAGAGCGAATATATTTTTTCTTCAGAAGTTAAGTTGGCGCACGCCATTGGACACAAAATTAATTTTTAAAAGCACTTTACCAACTGGAGACTATCAAAAATAATAACAATACATTTTTCTTAACAAAATTAGATTGTGGCTGCAATTAACAATAATAATCCCAAGATAATACATAATTATATCCCCTAACTAAACCCCAAATATAGTACAAAGAGGTAGAAACACGTAGCGGGCAAAATTATGTTTATAATACATAATACACACACAACTATACTAGATCTATAACATTGCATTAATATCAGATAAAATTTGACCCTACGTAATGGGAAAACAGTTAATTTAGTCGTTTATAAAGTACTAACTATAACTACATGAGGCGTTTGTAGTTAATTTAGTAGCAAAAAATATTTGTTTAATTACACAAATTAAACGAGCTAAACACTTGGTGTAAACAAGATCAAGCGAAACGGTACGAATCGAACTGAGCAGTAGAACGATGGTGAGAGAGACAGATTGAGAGTTAGACAGACGGACGGACGGGCCGACGTTAAAAAATACGCATAGACACATTGACAGCCGGTCGGATAGACAGGTAGACGAAAAGATGGACCAGGAGAGCCTGACTTAAACTGCAAAAGAATATCGAGTGTTCCAGTTGAAATTAGTGTAGGTAGTTTGAAGTCTCACCCCTCACACTATACATGGCCACCCTGTTTGTTGTCACTCTGTATTTTTCTACAAATATTGTAAAACATAATTTCTACAATTATGTTTTATTAAATTTTATTCTTCAGATGAACGGTTTAGGCGCTAGAGCGCGTTACAGTTTTACGAAAATTCCGAAATTGACCAAAAGCATGTTTTTTTAGGTTTTCGCTTTTAACTCGGAAACTACGCACTTTTAGAGAAAAGTGTATCTATATAAAAATAAACTACATAACATTTCCTAAAAATTATGTTCTTTAAGTTTTTTCTTCAGATGAACGGTTCGGACGCTAGAGCGCTTTAAAGTTTGACAAAAATTCCTAAATCGCCAAAAAAGCAGATATCAGTTTAGTTGTTTACTTATAATTTGAAAACTACGCTTTTTTAGGAAAAGTTAGCCTTTGTAAAAATAAATTGCATCAAGTTTTTTACAAATTATATTTATTAGGTTGTTTCTTATGATGAACGGTTCAGGCGCTAGAGCGCAATAAAGTTTTACGACTATTCCGAAATCGATCAAAAGCGGGTTTTTAAAGTTTTTCGCTTTAACTCGGAAACTACGCACTTTTAGAGAAAGGTGTTTTTATATAAAAATAAACTACATCACATTTTTTAAAAATTATGTTCATTAAGTTTTTTCTTCAGATGAACGGTTCAGACGCTAGAGCGCGTTAAAGTTTGACAAAAATTCCTAAATCGGCAAAAAGCAGATGACAGTTTAGTTTTTCGCTTATAATTTGAAAACTACGCTTTTTTAGGAAAAAGTAGCTTTTATAAAAATAAACTACATCAAATTTTTTACAAATTATAATTATGAGATTGTTTTTTGAGATGAATGGTTCAGGCGCTAGAGCGTGTTAAAGTTTGAAAAAAATTCCCAACCGGCTAAAAAACAAGTTTATTTTTAGTTTTTCTCTTATAACTAGAAAACTACGTCATTTTTAAGAAAATTTAGTCTATAAAAATAAACTACATCAAATTTTTGACAAATTATGTTTATCAGGTTTTTATATTCAGATAAACGGTTTGGGCGCTAGAGCACGTTAAACTTTAACAAAAGTTCCCAAATTGGTCAAATTAGCTAACAAACAGGTTTGTTTTTAGGTTTTCGCTTATAACTTGAAAACCGTACCCTCTATAAGAAAAGTTAATCTATATATAAATAAACAACACAAACTTTCTAAAAATTATGTTTATTATTTTGTCTACAGATGAACAGTGTAGACGCTAGAGCGCGTTAAAGTTTGACCAAAATTCCGAAGTTGACGGATTAGGTCGGTTTAGGGGCTAGAGCGCGTTAAAGTTTCGCTAATTTTCCAAATTGTACAAATAGCAGGTTTGTTTTTAGGTTTTCGCTTATAACTTGATAACCACGCCCTTTTTAAGAAAATGTTTCGTAAGTTTTTGTACTCAGAGAAACGGTTTAGGCGCTAGAGCGCGTTAAAGGTTTACGAAAATTCCCAAATCGGCCAAAAAATAGGTTTCTTTTTAGTTTTTCGCTTATAACTTGAAAACTACGCGGTTTTTATGAAAAGTTAGTTGAAATAAAAATAAACTACATAGCATTTTTGAAAAATTATGGGCCATTCAATTTTTTCTTCAGATAAACGGTTTATGCGCTAGGGCGCGTTAAAGGTTTAGGAAAGTTCCCAAATCGGTCAAATAGCACATTTGTTTTTAGTATTTATAGTAGTAGTAGTATCTAGTAGTAGTAGTTGGTGTCTCATTTGAAATAAACGTAGTTTGAAGTCTCCCCTGTTTGTTGTCTCTGTACATTTTACTTTTTCGTTCCAAATTTTTTGAAATTAAATTTCTCAACTTTTCGGGTTCTTCTGAATCCAAAACAGTAAAAAAACTCTTAGAAAAAGTGTGTGTGTAGGTTTTACAAAATTTGTGGCGTCTTGTGTGTGAATGTAGCTGAATTGTGTCAACTTTGGAAATTGTGGCATCTTACACACGATGCCACAATGTTAACTTGAAATATTTTCACTTTTCAAGGACCAAAGAAGTCACACTTAAGTTCTATGCATGTCCATTCAATATACGTAACCTATTCTCTTCCTTGTTTTTACGTAAAGTTTAAAATGTTGGATCTAATATTGAATATTGATGAAGCTACCGACAACCACGCCTTACCAGCTCACCTGGACACCCTGTATAATATATGTACGTCTCTAAACTGTAAAGATTAGAATTACATCGCAAATTAGTCCCTTATGACGAACATTTACTACGTTTTCCCTTTCGAGTGCCTATTTTCCACAAATTGCTCCAATTATTATTGTTTGATTTTTATTCTAGAGGAAATAAATTGATTGATTTGATTTGATTTTATATTATTCTGAAAACAAAGACACCTTATTTAACTGTAATATTCCTTACAGTAGATTATACCTATTTATATTACTAAGCTACAAACGGACCTTTAATTAAATTAAATTACTTCGTCAAAGGCCGCTTTATGTATTTTTGAAGATGTGTGACGAAAGGCAATGTCTTATGCCGTACTAATTTGTTATAGAAATGATTAGAATAGTTAATAATATTGTGTTGTTAACAAGTTTGAGATATAATAAGGCACGTTTCGACAAAGTTTCAATTTAATTTTGTTAACGAAATTTTCACAAATTATATTTTAATACGGTTCGTATCATTTTGATATTTGAAATTTAATTATTGTATTATTCATTCGCAATTGTTTCGAGAGCTTGTTGGCTATTAATTAAGCGATACACAGGCGTAAAACATTTTACGAAAAGGGCTTAGTCTTAAGCTGTAAAAATAGCGAAACAGACGCTGTTAAAGATTCTCATTTCATTTCAGTTTAGCGCATTAGCGGTAACTCGATAGAGCGAGACGGCTGCAACGGACAGCGCGTGATTTGGTTGGGAGTCAGTGTGCAAATATACTGGCTGGAAAAACATTGTAAATGAGAAGAAAAGCCGACCATCTACCACTCTTAAGTGGCAGCATTAACTTAGGGGAGCCTCTAGTAGCGTGGGTTTTGGCTCGTTTTTCAGTTTTTTGATTATAACTTGAAAACTACGCACTGTTTGGGAAAAGTGGTGTAATATAAAAATAAACTACATCAAATTGCTTAGAAATTATATTTCTTAGGTTTTTTTCTTCAGACGAACGGTTTTGGCGCTAGAGCGCGTTGAAGTTTGACAAAAATTCCAAAAACAACCGAAAAACGGTTTTTTAGTGTATCGCGGATAACTCAAAAACTACGCACTTTAAGAGAATAGTGTTCCTACACAAAAGTAAGGCGCATAAAATTTCCTACAAATTATGTCTCGTAGGTTTTTTTGTCAGATGAACGGTATAATGTTTGGTAGCTATTGGACTATTCATAAAGACCTGTGTCAAGAAACGACTTTCAGGTAGTCTCATGTTTATGAAAACACCAAAACAAGCTGGCTTTTTATATTTTTACAAAATTCACCACACCCCTAGCGTAGCTTACTACGTGTAAAATAATAAGAGAGTGCGATTAATGCACGATGTTTGTGTCAAACTTTTTTTCTTTAAACTGTTAATCTTTTTACAAGAGCATTATAGTGATGAAATGTTGAAAGCTCTGATAAGCCGAACTACAAGTTTTGGCTACTTAAGTTTTAATGTTTAAACCTTGTGAACACATAGTGACCGTAATCTCCTTTAAGCTTTTGAGTAATTCCTTACAATTATAGAAGATTTGGTTGAATTATTATGGCAAACTACAAAGTATTGATTGTGCGACTTACAAATTCAACAACTTCAACTCGAATAATAATAATAAACACACCTCACGCCCCCTTTGTCGGTATTATCTTAAGTTAAAAGGCTTAGAATCTCGCGATGTGACAACACCAGAGGAGTCTGTCTGTTTTAGCTTTTCACTACTAAATAATGTTGACACTTGAACTAAACTTATTGCTTGATTCAATTCACATCAGCAGGGTGAAACCCACTTCTGCATTCCATTGGGTTGTCTGTTGTCTTACGGTGAAGTGACAGAGGCGTCTGTACACGACTTCACAATTAATTAAGTTGAACACTGTATATATTTAAGTAAGATCACAGTAAAACCTACTGTGTTTGCTTATTCTTGTAATGTAAATGAATGCTAAAGCAGTAATTTAACTTGAGTAGTAGTAGACTTCTTGTTACGTGTGACAATGTTGCATTTAGGAGCTTGACATTAAATTGTCCCAACTATAAATATAATCGCAAAAGTGTAAATCGAGAAGTTGTTTCGTTCATTAAAAGGACATAAATTTTATTTCCTTTTTATTCTTTTAACTCGCCCAAACGAAACAGAGGAAACTAAAGGTTTAGAGAGACTGAAGTCTTTAATTTTTTTACCCACAGGAATCGACTGGGGGACTACTTTTATTAGAGTTTAGTGCAAAAGGTGTCACTTCAAAATTTTCAGTGCGGTCGATTTTCAGTCATCATGTCCATGTTTCCGTGACATACTGCCTCACTGTCCACTTCCACTTTAGCGCTGATAAATGCGTTTCAATCACCTCGTGTTTAGAATACGAAAGCTCTCGTATAAGCTGTGCCCCAGAGCCCTGACAAAAAAATTCATTTAACTGTGTATTAACTTTTGAGTGCTTCTGGTATTGTGCCTTTTTCATCCGAATATTATTTAATTGATTATTTTTGGAAAGGTTGTGGCTAGAATTCCCGTGGAAATGAAGGCAGGCTAAGACGCGGAGCTAACTGACTCGCAAACAAATTTTGGTAAGTCGATTGCACTGCTGAATTCAACAGAAGTAACATCTAAGGTCCTCGTGAGTGGACCAGCACTGACTAGCGAGACTGCCTAGTTGGGTCATATTTTCACTCGGAGCGATACGGTTGCAAACCGAGTCGTTATAATTCCAAGTCCGTCCCTGCATTTAATCAACGCGAGACACAATTTATTCCAACTGTTTAGTTGCAAATTAAATTTTAAATTGCTATTGGTTGTTTACATCACGTTTACGCTCCTACATGACAATCAAATTGTAAAATATTAACAACTGTCTTAATCCATATAAGTAGTAGCTTGGGTAAGATGTAGGTTTAGGTGGATATTCTTAGTTTGACATGTAACTCCGTATTTATAATTTAATATTCTAGGTAGTTTGTAGGTTAATTTTAGTGTGTGCTTAGTTTATAACTCTCTAGTAATAATTTATTTGCTAATACTTGGTATATAATTGATTTATAAAAGTTTTTGCACGTCTCAACCTACGGGCTACAAGTTCGAATAGAGTACGTATTTGTTAGTCAATTTGAGCTTAATCCCTTTATTCCTCATCCTTATAATTTAAAGTTAACAAGATTTGCATATTCGAGATCTGTTATTTTATTCCAAAAACTTGCGTGATAAATGAAAAATCGAACTCTATTTATTGTAGTTTTATATCCCCCAACTTTAATCCTAACGACCATTTTAAGTGCCCAAATTTTTGCTCCACATATAAAATACGTATACGAGCATTTAATCATAAAAGTGCATTATTCAAGTTTTAGTTTACGTGGTTTTATGCAAATTTACGATGGTGTCTGCGCTGGACAAGAATAACGATGGTCGCAAGTTACGAGCACACACACCCGAATAGGCGGTTTTACCCCCCAAAATTTTCAATCTAATAAAAATTTAGTCTAAAAATAAATTCGCTCGCAATACACAAAATTTTCCCAATTTAACGCCAACCTGAATTTTCATTCCCGAGTTGTAACTATCAAAGTAGATTAAGACTTAATTAACTAAAACCTGCTTTGTTGGCAGTTTCATACAAAATTCCAATTTCGTAAATTTTAACGCTCGAATAAGACGTGGTTAATATTACCGACTTTTGTGAGAAAGTCAATTGAAAATTCTTTTTTGAACGAAAGAATTAATTATTTGTCAGCAACAGCCTCGTCGTAACTTTTCAAATCGCCCCAATAAAAGATTAATAAATTTTAAATGCGCCTTGTAAACTTCATTATTGCGGACGAAAAAAATTTCATAACTACAAGGGTTGCTTCGAAGCACACATTGACGATGTAATTGAAAACTTTGTTAGACCCTTTTACTTAGTAAATTACAATTTCAAACTATTTTCTCCTCAAAGTTAGGCGCGATGCTCACAGGGGCGTAATATACGTCACCTCAAACGTCTGTACCTATTACCAAACTCACTATTATTATACTATTACAATAGTCCGGGAAACAGCGTTCACTACTACTAAACGAGAAATACAAAACGAACATTGCAAATGAGTAATAAAACCGACCATCTGTCACTTCTAAATGGCAGCATTAACTTGGGAGTGGCTGGAGTAAGGTGGGTTTTTGCTATTTTTTGCTTTTTCAATTATAACTCGAAAAGTATGCACTTCATGAGAAAGTGCTTCAATATGAAAATAAAGTACATTTAATGTCCTACAAGTTATATTTTTTAAATTTTCTCGCCGAACGAACAGTTTAGCTTCTAGAGGGCATTAAAGTTTGACAACAATTCCAAAATAGGACAAAAAACTTTCTTGGGGCGTTTCTTGCTTATAACTAAAAAACTACGCATTTTTAGCGAAAAGTGTTTCTTTATTGAAAAAAAGTACATTTAATTTTCTACAAATTATAACTCTTAGATTTTTCTCATCGAACGAACAGTTTAGCTGATGGAATGCATTAAAGTTAGAGAAATTCCAAAAATTACCATAAAACTGATTTATCGCTTATAACTCGAAAACTACCCGTTTTTGGCAAAAAGTGCTTCTTTATAGAAATAAAGTACATTCAATTGTTTACAAATTACAACTCTAGGATTTTTTTCGTAGAATGAACAGTTTAGATGCTAGAGCGCTTTATAGATAGAGAAATTCCAAAAATGACCATAAAACTGTTTTATTGCTTATAACTTGAAAACTACATGTTTCGCAAAAAGTGCTTCTTTATAGAAATTAAGCACATTTAATTTTTTACAAATTCTAATTCTTACATTTTTTTCGGCGAACGAACAGTTTAGGCGCTGGAGCGCGTTAAAGTTAGAGAAACTCCAAAAATGACCATAAAACTGATTTATCGCTTGTAACTCGAAAACTACGCATTTTTAGCAAAAACTGCCTCTTTATAGAATTAAAGCACATTTAATTTTCTACAAATTACAATCTTAGATTTTTCTCATTAAACAAACAGTTTAGGTGCTAGAGCGCATTAAAGTTAGAGAAATTCCAAAAATGACCATAAAACTGTTTTATTGCTTATTACTTGAAAACTACATGTTTCGCAAAAAGTGCTTCTTTATAGAAATTAAGCACATTTAATTTTTTACAAATTCTAATTCTTACATTTTTTTCGGCGAACGAACAGTTTAGGCGCTGGAGCGCGTTAAAGTTAGAGAAACTCCAAAAATGACCATAAAACTGATTTATCGCTTGTAACTCGAAAACTACGCATTTTTAGCAAAAACTGCCTCTTTATAGAATTAAAGCACATTTAATTTTCTACAAATTACAATCTTAGATTTTTCTCATTAAACGAACAGTTTAGGTGCTGGAGCGCATTAAAGTTAGAGAAATTCCAAAAATGACCATAAAACTGTTTTATTGCTTATTACTTGAAAACTACATGTTTCGCAAAAAGTGCTTCTTTATAGAAATTAAGCACATTTAATTTTTTACAAATTCTAATTCTTACATTTTTTTCGTCGAACGAACAGTTTAGGCGCTGGAGCGCGTTAAAGTTAGAGAAAGTACAAAAATGACCATAAAACTGATTTATCGCTTGTAACTCGAAAACTACGCATTTTTAGCAAAAACAGCTTCTTTATAGAATTAAAGTACATTTTGTTTTCTACAAATTATAATTCTTAGATTTTCTCATTAAACAAACAGTTTAGGTGCTGGAGCGCATTAAAGTTAGAGAAACTCCAAAATGGCCATAAAACTGTTTTATCGCTTATAACTTAAAAACCACGCATTGATGCAAAAAGTGTTTCTCTATAGAAATAAAGTAAATTTAATTTTCTACAAATTATGTCTCTTAGATTTTTCTGATTGAACGAACAGTTTAGGGGCTGGAGTGCGTTAAAGTTAGAGAAACTCCAAAATGACCCTAAAACTGTTTTATCGCTTATAACTCGAAAACTACGCATTTTTTTGCAAAAAGTGTTACTTTGTAGAAATAAATTAAATTTAATTTTCTACAAATTATGTCTCTTAGATTTTTCTGATTGAACGCACAGTTTAGGCGCTGGAGCGCGTTAAAGTTAGAGAAACTCCAAAATTTACCATAAAACTGTTTTATCGCTTATAACTCGAAAACTACGCATTTTTTGCGAAAAGTGTTTCTTTATAGAAATAAAGTAAATTTAATTTTCTACAAATTATGTCTCTTAGTTTTTTTCGTCATACGAACGGTTTAGGTGCTAGAGGGGGGTTGAATCATATCTTCTCGAAAATGATGGCCTTTTGGAGGTGGAACGAAACCGTAAGGTAGAAGCCATATGGAAATCCTGAGGGTGCTACTGTGGGAATAAATAAAAAATCATCGTTCCGGTGTCCATTAAAAATTTGTATATCATCTCAAAAGATCGGGTAATATGCGTATATTACGATAATTGTAATGTTCCATTAATTTACAGATTGATGTAAAGTAGGTAGGTAGTTAGTACTCGTAGTAGTTGATAAAAAATAAATGCGGCTTATGGAATATTGGTACTACGATTTAAGTTTTGCCAAAGAACAAGAATTGTTACGCCACTGCTTCGGAACTAAATAATTCAACTTCAAGGTTCGTTCCTTTATACGAATCGTAATACGTATTTCTGAGAGTGAATAATGCGTAATGCAAAATGTACGCTATGAATTTTTATTTTTTGGTTAAGTGATTAAAGCGTAGAAGTGTTTGTATTCGCTTTGTCGCTTACATCCCTTTAATATAGCAGACATTCAAACAAGTACACCTATCAACTCGGTAGTGACATGATTGTGGCTGACAGAAGGGTTAGGGTGGTAGAATGAGAATAAAGACCGTGATTGTCTGCTATCCAAGAGAGCTTTATTGTTGGTGGTGTGATGCTATGGCTGTTCACACCTACCGGCCACTTAATGCTCCCCGATGTCTACACATAAGGGTTGTATAATATCGCATAACTCGATTTCGTCTTTTATTATTGTTTTATCAAACGTAAAGTAGTCGACGCTTTAAAAAGCACTAAAATTCTGATTTTCGCGCATCGCGAGTCGTCGGCGGAATTGTTGTAGGTACCTTTTTTAAATGGAAATGAAACGAGAGAGTGTTAAAAATTGAAAAGGCGAACCGCACGGTTCGCAAATAATAATAAATCAAAACTTCATAATCTAACTTCAAACTATCACCACGGTTTGGTCTTCATCACTTCATCAGTATTGATTAATATGCACTCCAACAGCGGCACTGCAGTCGACGGGGCGTAAAATAAGATAAAACTCTTGGTGAGAGTCCGCATAAGCCAGGTCTTAGGACAAATAGAGGTCTTGACAGGGAGGATTTGCATGAAAATTGACCTTTACCCCTTCATACGTTAGGAAAAATCATTTTTCTCGAAAGTCATTTATTTGAAAACGTCATCCGGCAGATATTAGTCCCCAGATTAATGACACTGTTTAAATGGGGTCGATAAAACAAATAAAAAATGTTGGAGATGGTTTAAATACGGTACCCCCGAGATAAAATAATCCAATTAATTTGATAAAAGCTCTCGTCGAGGGTAAATATTTATATAAGTTTTATTTATTGTTAGTACATTTTGTGGAAAAAACAAATATGGACGCGTTTGATATATGAGTAGTTAACTTTAAGTACAAAACTATTTACACCACTATTTTTACACCCTCATTATTGTTTATGATTTTTCTTTTTAACTCCTACTACTGGCTGCTGAATTGAAATTTTCTACAACAAAACAAAACTACGAAAGAAAAGAAAACAGGAATTTTCCTATATATTTTTTGTTTTATGTCGTTTGTTATGGTTAAATCAATTGTTTGTATCCAAAGCCACCTTCTATTTTTCACTTTAGCCTTTAACAGCACTTGAGATTAGAGCAAAACTACTTGAATGTGGTATATCGTAATTGTCGAAAAGCCAAAACATTTCAATCGTTGGAAAAATTGATAAATTTTTAATTTCTAATTTGCGGCCTTTGAAGTTAATGCTCAAAAGCGGGGGTTAGAAAAAATTTGTAAAGCCGATAATCAAAGTGCAAAGTTCGAGTTTAGACATTTATCAAACGCAAACGAACTTTTTCACAAATTTAAATGCGCCCGGATGATTTTTCCGATTCGAGTTGGGCAATGCCGGCTTCTTCTTTGTTTTCTTTTTCTTTTATAACAACAAAATAACCCACGGTTTGTTTTGTCATTTACAAAATTAGAGTTTTCGATTCAAATGATGTCTTTTTATAGAAACGTCCAGTAAAAATTTTTTTTCCTTTTATGTTCGAGCATGTTCTCGACAATTTTTCAAGAGAACGATTTTGTACCTATTAGGATGTTTTTGTTGTTTATAAAGGTTGTTTGTTTTTATTTGTTAATAAATCTAGATGCAGGGGCGTAACGAATATTTTTGGTTTTGTGTTTTGTTAAAGATTTTTCTTTTTGAGGCGGAAATTCGATTTAATTTATTTGTATTCACAACAAGTTTCAAACAACTTATTTTTGTAATTCAATTTTATTGAAAACTTGCGCTTGAGGACTTTTTGTGCGCTTACCAATGGGCTATTTGCGACAGGCGGCCACTCGAGGGATATGTAAAAGTGTTTGTCGATCCCTTAGCCTTTAAAGAGCATGTTGAGATTGAAATTCTACTTTCTTTAAATATATTGTGAAACGAATTTTTTGTAGGAAATTTTTGGGGAAAATTACTTTATTGTGCAAATTGGGTGTAAATAAAATTCGAGTTGAATTAAAATGCTTAAAGCAATTATAAAAGCAGTTTCTGGAATAACGTAAGTAGGTTTAACTTTTATGACGGGTAACTACACGAGGGTGGTTTTAAATGTGTTAAAACTCAAATAACGACGGCGCGTGCTTCACCGCGCATTGAATTATTCAATCAGAACCCAAATACACGCCTGTGCTTTTATTATTTTATTAGTCTCGCCATTTAAATTGCAAAGATCTGCAGAATTTTCTTTCTTCCTTTCAAAACTAATTTTCAACTTTACTAAAAACTTTTAACGTCGAAGGGACGTGTTAATTATTCGTATGTTCTTAAGCAAAAATGTAAATTTTAAATTTACACAAAAGAAAAATTTGTCTTCGAAACTTCACTACTTAAATTTATACTTTTAAATTAAATTAGATTTAGTTTTTTCTTAATTTGCTTATTAATCCTTTTTTTTTTGTTACAGGTAGGCGCATAATGGAAATTGCCAAATTTGAGGCGAGTATAAATAAAATACTGGGGTAAACGCAATCAATGACAAAATTTATTACTAAAACGTTCTTTTATGTACAACAAAGGTTGGAATTTTTATACTATAAAGGAAATTCTTCGACAATAATAGGTAGAACGTTGAAAAATATTTGTTTGTTCGTCACAAGTGATTTTTCTATATACCACAAACTATAAATAATTCCAAAAAGAAAAATTTAGAAAAACAAATTTTGAAAGTGTCGACCGATGAGAATTTTTTCTCTTACATATCCTTCTTGTGGCCATTTTTATTAATTGTAAACGTTAATTACAATTTTATTTTTAATCTGCGTCAAATGAGTTTTATCACTCAATGATTCGGTTAAACGGTATGCTCGAAAAGCACGATTAAAACGATTGTTTCAAACTTTGTCAAAAACTGAGATATAGTACCTTTCATGAGTCTGCAGCTTGGCAATCAGTACTCTAAGAGAAAAGTTCATAAAATAAAAGTTATAGAGCATTAAATTCTCCATCAAATGAGTTTTATCACCTAATGATTCGGTCAAACGGTATGCTCGAAAAGCACAATTAAAACGATTGTTTCCAACTTGGTCAAAAACTGAGATATAGTACCTTTCATGAATCTGCAGCTTGGAAATTAGTACTCTAAGAAAAAAGTTCATAAAATAAAAGTTGTAGAGCATTAAATTATACGTCAAATGAGTTTTATTACTCAATGATTCGGTTAAACGGTATGCTCGAAAAGCACGATTAAAACGATTGTTTCTAACTTGGTCAAAAACTGAGATATAGTACCTTTCATGAGTATGCAGCTTGGAAATCAGTACTCTAAGAGAAAAGTTCATAAAATAAAAGTTATAGAGCATTAAATTCTCCGTCAAATGAGTTTTATCACTCAATGATTCGGTTAAACGGTATGCTCGAAAAGCACGATTAAAACGATTGTTTCAAACTTGGTCAAAAACTGAGTTAAAGTACCTTTTATGAGTCTGCAGCTTGGAAATGAGTATTCTAAGCAAAAATCTCATCAAATAAAAGTGGTAGAGCATTAAGTTCTGCGTCACATGAGTACTATCACTTAATGATTTGGTCAAACGGTATGCTCGAAAAGTACCATTAAAACGATTGTTTCCAACTTGGACAAAAACTGTGTTATAGTACCTTTTATGAGTCTGCAGCTTGGAAATCAGTACTTTAAGAGAAATGCTCAAAAAATAAAAGTTGTAGAGCATTAAATTCTGCGTCAAAGGAGTACTATCACTTGATGATTTGGTCAAACGGTATGCTCGAAAAGCACGATTAAAACGATTGTTTCTAACTTGGTCAAAAACTGAGATATAGTACCTTTTATGAGTCTGCAGCTTGGCAATCAGTACTCTAAGAGAAAAGTTCATAAAATAAAAGTTGTAGAGCATTAAATTCTGCGTCAAATGAGTTTTATCACTTAATGATTCGGTCAAACGGTGGGCTCGAAAAGCACGATTAAAACGATTGTTTCTAACTTGGTCAAAAACTGAATTAAAGTACCTTTTATGAGTCTGCAGCTTCGAAATCAGTACTCTAAGAGAAAAGTTCATCAAATAAAAGTTGTAGAGCATTAAATTCTCCGTCAAATGAGTTTTATCACTTAATGATTCGGTCAAACGATATGCTCGAAAAGCACGATTAAAACGATTGTTTCAAACTTGGTCAAAAACTTAGTTAAAGTTCCTTTTATGAGTCTGCAGCTTGGAAATCAGTACTTTAAAAGAAAAGTTTATCAAATAAAAGTTGTAGAGCATTAAATTCTCCGTCAAATGAGTTTTATCACTTAATGATTCAGTCAAACGGTATGCTCGAAAAGCACGATTAAAACGATTGTTTCTAACTTGGTCAAAAACTGAGATATAGCACCTTTTATGAGTCTGCAGCTTAGAAATCAGTACTCTAAAAGAAAAGTTTATCAAATGAAAGTTGTAGAGCATTAAATTCTCTGTCAAATGAGTTTTATCACTTAATGATTCGGTCAAACGGTATGCTCGAAAAGCACGATTAAAACGATTGTTTCTAACTTGGTTAAAACCTGAGATATAGTAGGTACCTTTTATGAGTCTGCAGCTTGCGTACCAAAATTTTTGATTTTTAAATACACCAGATCAGGTTGCGCCTGGAACTCCACAAAATCAAGATCCACTACTGATTGTGGCTCTTCAAAATCGTTGTAATTCTAAATTGACTCGCTTCAAGTTAAAGGTTAGGCCTCACTGGCTTAGTGTATGTTGCTAATTGTAGGTGTTTGTACGTCTTGTATTTTATATGATAATTGATAATGTATACGGGGACAGACAGAAGAACAGTTTCTTCTTGTTTACAAGAAGAACTGAACATGCTCTCTTTTCTCAATCAGTTTGTGCTACTTTGTTGTACCTTTTTGTTTATTGGGAATAAAATGCTTATTATTATATTTCCAAAGCAAAAGCATTCGAGCATTTGCAGGAAAATAGCTTTGCGCGTAATAGAAAATATACCGAATGACCACCTTCGAAGTAATGTAAAAAAAGCATTATTGCTTTCGCAAATTTCCATGAAAAAACGATCAACCCAATGTATTCTCAACGTATTCTCACTTTAGTACATGAATCTACAGATAACCATAGCAAAAATTACGAGACTAAACTGGATGTGCGACGTATGTAAAACAAATCTTGATATGCAGCACGAGACAGTATGTAAACAGAAGTAGATTCAAATAATGACAAGCAGGAAGTGGAGTGAGCGGAGAACGTCCAGTGAACGGCACAAGCTGAATGATGATGTTGCATGTGAAATTTTCAAGTTTATAAACATCCACTCGAAGCGAGAATCGAAGTAGTGGCCATTTCTCGTCTTCAAGTACAAACTTTTTGCCTCAAATAAAGAACACACCATGTTTAAGATCTTTCAAGTATAAAGGGTAGCATAAAATCGCCATTAATCCCAAATAAAGTAGAGATTATAATAAAGCTCTTAAGCTTAATTTGTGGTCAAGTTTTTTACCGATTAAAAAAACATCCGATTAAACACGAGATTTGTTTATATGAACAAATTTATTCAAAACTTGTGGCTCCTTTAACAACGTTTATACCATATTTAAAACTTCGTCAATTTAACACTTGACACTTATTTAAAAATATGTTAATCCTTTAATAAAAAAAAGTGGACGCATTTATTCACGAGCCGTTTAACCACCATCATTTTAAATTTAAAAAAATGTTACTTAGCTCTTAAATGGCATTCCTAAGATTGTCGAAAAGTTGAAATCGACTCGGATGTATTTTCATGTAAAACATGGCATAGAATAATTAACATTTAGAATGTCAGGCTCTAAATTATTGTTGTATTCATAAGACTATTGTGCGTGGATAACAAATATACTCTCAACTCAACAAATAGAATAGTTGAAGATATAAATCCGTTCGTACAATGAACTTAAACTGGAGATAAGAATCGAAAATGTACAACCTTAAAAGATGATATCTTAACCAAACCGGGCAGGGATTTTTCAAATTTTTCCTAAATTTATGTGATGGTTGAACTTTTAATTGGTATCATTGGGTGAGTGTTTTAGTTGTTAATGGGAAGGCGTTTTATAGTAGTGCCCTAAAATTAATGAATAAGTAAAGAGCTCTTTACGAGATGTTCAATTTTATTAGAAAGTCGTCGAAACGAATAATGTTAGTTTAAACTCCACAGTTAGTGCTTATGACGTTGTCATTAAACTGACAGTGCATTAGAGAGAACAAAGGGATGGAAATTTGGTTTATTTCAAGTGGGAATTCTAATTGATGAAGAAGTGACAGTAAGGAAATTTAAAGAGGGCCGAATTGCGATAAAAGGCGTGGGATAAATGGTCGAAATTATTGAATAGGTGAAACGCATCGGGGCTCAATTTTTGTTTTTCTGGCCACTACACTGTTTCAGTTTAAAAAAAATTGAGGGCGAATGTTTTATTTATTTGAGATTTCGATAAAAGGAAAGTTAAAATAGAGTTGAACTGCTAATGATCTGATATACTCGTAGTATTAATTTAAAGTTTATGCAGACACTAAAGAGCACTTAGAGGCACTGTCATATATACCAAGCAGCCTGACGAGTCACTAAATAACAATTAGTCGAGAGGGGCGAAAAATAACAGTAAGTACAAGAGAGAAGTGCGTAGCTGCGTAGGTCCAGAAAAAGTAATTTCATTTCAAAGTAACTAAATTAGTATAGAAAAGCCAAGAAAAGTGCAGTCTTCGCTCAGTAATGAACGAACGACCCATTGTTTCGCAAAATTTGCCTAGCCCTGTACATTTATTTTTTCCGTAATTTTATACAACATTAAAGCGAAAAAGCTTAGGATTTCCAGCTGTTCTGTTTCTACATACAAAAAAGGGAGGTTTTATAAAATTGATTCAGAAAAAGAAATAAATTTACAATACATTTTCTTAAATCCCCTACTCAGAATTTACCCATTTGTATGTTGTTGAATTCATTTTATTTGAGTACCTAAGCAACCCAACAAATGACTACGTCTCTATATCACAAATGTAAGTAATTGACTGTACTGCTGTTTCACTAAAGGAATAAGCATCAAAAGCTTTAACCATTCAAAAGCTCTACAACTTGACTTTACTCGATGTAATCAAAATCGCGAGATTACGTCTTGACTTTGATCAACACAATTTTAGATTTCTGATTAAACTAATCTTCAAAAGTTGAATTTTCTAGACTATAAATATATTCTAGTTTTATTTTATTAACTCGATGGCGTTTTCGTAACTTTCAAGTATATACGATACTCGTAACTAGTAACTTGCTGGATATGTGCTCGTTTCCTCTCGCATTTACCAGTCCTCGATGCACACAACTTACTTTATCGAGTATATAAAACTTTTTTTCTTTATTAACTCATTACAATTTCATCTCGACTCGATGAAACTTACGTTCATGAGCTTCATTTTTTACGTGCAAACTTAAAAATTTTCGCAATCAATCTTTTATTACGCCAGGAGCGAGAAGCTCAAGGAGTCGCAAGAGAAAGGTTAAACAAATTTGCTTTCTCTAATAATGCAACTATTACATGTTTGCTCTATGTCTCGTAAATTCGCGGAATGTTTACTTTATTACTTTTGAGAGTACACAAATAAATAACTGCTGGATAAAAATGTTGTATTTTTTTGAAAAGAAAGGTCCACCTTTGCGCGCAATCTTTGAGAGGTCTAGGCCTAGGCCTAGACGAATTACGGAAGAGAAATACGAGGTGATACAAGGGAATTTGCAAAAAGTTGGCAAGAGTGGTTCAACTCTTTGCCAACCCTAATTAATTGGAGGGGAGTCGCTTAAAATAAAAAAATTAGTTTCTTCTAAAAATATCGAAAACTATCAAAAGATACGTAAAATACGAGGATGTATTGATATCTAGTTAGCCTAGACCAGTTCCATGCATAAACAAAATATTGCGTTACCATAGCAACGAACAATAACTTATTAGAAGTGTCAGTGTAAAGTTTGACGTCAAAAAAGTAAACCAGAGTTAAGCAATAAATTAAACGAAAAAAGATGTCCACCGAAATTGTGAAAATCGAAAAATTGGAGTATCGAGCCATCATCAAGTACCTGTATTTAAAAGGGTTAAGAGGTAAGCAGATTTACGAAGATATGGTTAATACCCTTGGTGATCAATGTCCTTCGTATGCGACCGTGAAAAATTGGACTGCAAGCTTCAAAAGAGGTAAATTTTCAATTGAAGATGATGACCGATCGGGAAGGCCAGTTTCAATGTCAGTCCCCGAAAATATCGATGCAGTTCGTGACATGATTTTATCAGACCGTCGAATTGGGCTAAAACGGATATCTGAAGCACTGAATATTTCATACAAACGCGTTCGTCATATAGTTCACGTCAATTTGGACATGAGAAAAATTTCTGCAAAATGAATCCCCAAATGTTTGAATGTTGACCAAAAGCGTGCAAGGGTAGAAGCATCGCGTTCGATCTGTGCTCGATTTGAAAACGATGTAGACTTTTTAAACCGAATTGTTACTATGGATGAGACTTGGGTACATTTCTACGATCCAGAAACAAAGCAACAATCGATGGAATGGCGACACTCTGGTTCTCCAAGACCTAAGAAGTTTCGTGTCCAAAAATCTGCTGGAAAAGTTCTTGCTTCAGTTTTTTGGGATTTCCATGGAGTAATCATGATTGATTTTTTGGATAAGGGTAGAACAATAACTGGAGATTACTATTCGACATTACTGACCACTCTACGGGAAAAAATTAAAGAGAAAAGACGCGGAAAGCTATTATCCAAAGGTGTTTTGTTTTTGCAGGACAACGCCCCTGCACACAAATCTCATGTTGCCATGCAAAAAATTCGTGATTTAGGGTTTGAATTACTAGAACACCCCCCTTATTCTCCAGATTTGGCTCCGTCCGACTATCATCTTTTTCCTCAACTGAAAAAAAGTTTAAAAGGTCGTAAATTTTCTTCCAACGAGAAGGTAATAAAAGCTGTGGAGGTCTGGTTTGCAGAGCAAGAAGAAACATTTTTTTTTGAAAGGTGTAGAGACGTTGCAGGTTCGCTGTAATAAATGTATCCAATTAAAAGGAGAATATGTTGAGTAATAAAATATTTTGGCATTGAAATTTTGTTTGGTTCTATAGTAGGCTAAGAATTTTTCAATATATCCTCGTAATGCCAAACCAAAATTGCGCCTCACTCAATTTTCTGCAAATCTGGACCCTACACATTTTTGTGTGTGTGTAAAGGTAAGCTTGAAAAAATGAGCCCAAAAATCGCACGCTGGCAAATATGTGATCATAATCTTGACAATACAGCCGCCAATCCTCGTACCAAACAGTCTCAAACTTGGCCTCCTTAAGACGATCAATACTTTTGTTAATAAACTTGCTCAGTACCTCTGTTTCTGCCCAATCAGTAGGGCGAATCTGTGTGGTTTTATTCGATTATTTTTGAGTTTTGTCCTAACGAAACATGGATAATTGTACAAAAGTTGCATTGCTATTATTTTGGCTCTTGGAACTCCTCGTCGAGTGAAACTCAAACGCTGGATGAAGGAATGGTTAAAGAAGAGAGAAGAATATTCTCATCTAGTACGCTGTTGACTGAAAACAGCCTAAATATTAGAGAAAGTTAGCTATTAAAGAAAGATTAGCAGTAACCTTGAAATACTTGGCCACTAGATGAAATTTTGAATTTGCAGACTCCACTGCTGGTTTCGTAGGCTCGTTCTGAACTGGCTTCTCGAACTTCTAAGGAAACAATAAAACAAAGTACACCCATGAGGATGGGAAACTTTATTTCTTTATTTGATCTATCTACTTCACCCCTCATGTGAAGCCTCCGGCTTTATTCTGACTAACAACGATACGAAGAGGTCAAGAGCCGAATGTCTTGCTGTTTTCTTTAAATGCATTGAGTTGGTCGGATTCCACAGTTCTGGGGGTAGTTCGTATTAGCAGAGTTAAATGGTAAATCAATTAGAATAAAACACAAATACACAAGTAAGTTTATTTGTTTGTTGACCCTTTTAACCTCCGTTTTCCTTGAACGTTTATTATTACTTTGTTGGTGTATCAGGGTTGTTACTATGTATTTAAACGTGGAAACACGTTTTTAATTAATAATATTTAAATGTCAATATTTGGGGTCGTTACAAAAATCGAGTAATTAAATTATATAAATAATGCCTTCGCCGAGAAAAGTGAAAAGGGCAGATACAACCGCCACGGTCGAAGTGGACGAGAGCGATTTCGATGCAGAAACGCAGATAAGCTTGGACGAAATCGAAACA
The DNA here is from genome assembly GCA_950108345.1 of Malthinus flaveolus. Classification (NCBI taxonomy): domain Eukaryota; kingdom Metazoa; phylum Arthropoda; class Insecta; order Coleoptera; family Cantharidae; genus Malthinus; species Malthinus flaveolus. The sequence continues at coordinate 17,569,079 of OX467286.1, read as the reverse complement.
TGTCAGAATGCTCTTGACACACTTGGCGACCAGGTATGCGATGAAGTTATTGCCGTCGGTCGGAAGTACCTGATGTTAATGAAGTCCCATTTGGATAAACGAGCCGACTTTATAGCCAAAGTTCCTCATTTCTGGAGTACGGCAGTATCCTTTTTACGATAAATTTAGCTGACATCTAAAACATAACCTTAAATTCTTTAACAAAACTATAGTTTGCTAACATTCCCAAGTTAAGTTCACTTTTGGAGGATAATGAAGAATTTCTTACTCATCTTACCAAAATCGAAGTAGACGAGGATAGACTGACCGGCTACCGAATTGATTTTTATTTCGATGAAAATCCGTACTTTGAGAATAGAGTCTTGTCGAAGGTGTTTAATTTGGGTTTGTCGGCTGGGTTTATTTGAAATTAAGAGTACAGCTTAAAAGTTTATTTTCAGTTGAAAGCATGTCGTCGTCCATTCCAATACAGTGGAAAGGAGGTATACGCATTGACGAAAATAAATCTAACAACCAAGTAAGAGCTAATAAGCGTAAACTAGAGAAAGTTACCTTTTTTACTTGGTACAACGATCACTCTGATCCTATATCTGATGATGTTGCCATGATTATTAAGGACGAATTATGGCGTGATCCGTTGAATTATTTTCTCCTTCCTGACGGGTCGCTGACGGATACTGGTAGCAAAGTGGAATCCTCGGACGATGACTAAGTACTTTTTGTCTGTTTGATTCTTTTTCATATTAAAAGATCGTGCTAATAATGTTTGTTTCAGTTCCAATTTTGTGTTTTTGGTTATAAATTAGGCATTTTTGGATTTGTATTTCTTTGGTTGCTCTTAGGTGGTGGTAACAAAATTTTATGTATCGTAATACCAAAAATCCCAAAATTATTTATTCTTATTTCAATTTTTTAAATTGAGCTCTTGGCAAATAATTTTTGTATCAATAAATCTCGGTAATGTAGTCCTAAATTAAGTTTTTTTTCTACAAACTTCTGTAGTATCTTAAGAGTAAGAGCCTACAAAACCTTAACTATTGTATGGAATGCCGTTTTAGCATTTAATGCACCTATTTACGGTTTAGAAATAAAATCAGTAAATGCGCGAGTGTTATTTTAAATCTTTTAAATTTAATAGAAAATTTAAGAAATACAAGAAATAATATGATATATTTAAAATTAAAATGAATTATTATAACAGTCCTTTTTTATGTGATATTTAAAATATCGTACGAGCAAAATGCGACGCTTTAGGCCTGTTATTTCAGTCGTACACATACAAAGTCCCTTAAGAGAGTACTTTGTATCTCTGTTGCACAGCTGAATTAATATAACAGTTGGAGTTTTGGTGCACATTTTTTTCAATAGTGTAGGAAAATGTCGAATTATTTTCAAGGTCAAAATTCTGAGACACAAAAATATAACATATTTAAAAAAATTTTCATTTCTTTTAACACACAATTTTTATGAGACTTTTACAACTAATGTAACGTATTTACGGTTAGAAAATATATTTTGGTGCAACTCATTTTGCATGTAAAAATTTTTAAAAGTGTCATTTTAATTGACTGTCATAATAATGGTTTTAAAAAAAATGACTGTTAAATTAAATGTCACCGAAATTTGCAAGTGTCATTTTAAATCACTAATATTTTAATGTAGAATTTAAATCTACAAATTAATGTTTTGAAAATAATAGACTAACAAAATATAAAGTATCATAATAATTGACTTTAATAAAAAATAAGTCTCAATGGTCTCAAAAAAGGCAAGTGTTATAAAAAATGAAAAAGAACGCGTGTCCGTGCATGTCGTAGCTTTCTTCAGAGGTTACTCGGTATTACAGGTTTCTGTATTCTGAAATAAACTTTATAATTTAACCATTGTATAAAATAAGAAATAAGGGCTAGTTCAGCTATTAGACAGCATGGGGATTGTTATTTTTGGCGATAAGTCTAATAAGTGAAGGAGTTAATTTTTGCATAATTTATACTTCTAATTATAATTAATAATAATTATTATTAGTACATGAGCATAATGAGCATAAAAACATAAGGACAGCTATGTATTATAATGTTGGTACAGACGTAAAATTAACGAGTATGGGTAATTATTAGTTATCAATTATCAATTTCTTATGCTCAAATTAAAATTAATATTTTAATTGCCTAAAATAATTTTTTGGCGACACAATTGTGGAAATGAAATTTGTGTCATCAAACCACTTTGGGCTTCGTCACTTCGTATTTGTCTTGTAAATGGAACTCTTCATTCTTCTATTTACAACCAGTACTATAATAAAGTGACCCTTTAAAATATAATCGTAAAAACTTGAGAAAAATATTAGTTGCATTCTGTTAAATATATACCTGCTAAATTGCTTATTCATTTTGAGCACCACTAATATTACCTAATAGTAAATAGTACTTTATACTAATATGAGCGATTAATGCAAAATTAGTGTTGAGACTCTGCTTTTAAATAATGAAATGGGGCTTTCTTTTGAACGAATTACGAAATAATCAAATCAATCAGTTAGTTGTAGATTGTAGAATACAAATTAGTTTTCAAATTTTCTTAAGAATTTGTTACGTTACACCCGCGCAGGGTGATCTGCGAAATAAAATTTGCGGAAGCGTAACACAAAATTAATACGCTGCCGGCTTTCTCAATGGTGGGTCGAGGTGGTTTCAGGGCGCCACACACTTGACACCTCCGCTGTATCCCCCAACTGTGAAAGGGGTAAAACAAAATAATAAGCGTAATAATCTTGAAGGTAGCTATAATATGACAAAAGTCAGCAAAAATGCGAATGCTTGCTCACAAAACGAACATATACAGGGTGAGTCTAAAATGGCGGATAAGCTCTCCAGTACGTTGTAGGGAATAATAATTGAAGTAAAGAAAAAATGTTAAAAACATTCCCAGCCGCTAATTTGTTGAGAAATGAAGAAGTTAAGTTGAGAACTCAACTCCGAATTCTGCCAAATTTTGAAACTTTTCATCATGTCCTCTAGTAATTCACGTGTTTTTTAATTATTAGGCAAAAACAAATGCTCCTATAACATTTTATTATCCTGTAAAATTAATTTTGAATATCGAAATTTCTGTATCAAGTTGTTAAAAAAATATGTGGCAACGATGTTTTGAAACTACCCTTATGATGACTTATGTCACTTATGTTTTTATCTGTCATCGGTTATTAACATCCGTACCATGTTGCCAAATTTCAATTTACTTCTTCTTTAATATTTTTACATTTTTTAACATTTTAGACTCAACCTGTATAATAGAAAGAATGTGATGTCACTCAAATACTAATTATTAGTATTATACTCAAATAGAGAATGAGTTAACTCGAAAAATTGTGTGATAAATGATAGGATACCCCATTTAACCTAACTCCGAATTAATTTGTTGATAACGATTTGGTGACTCGATACAATATTACAATATCAAATTATGACTATATTCAGCTCTTTTGATAACGAAATGCATTTTTTAAGTTAACTCGTTGATATCTCGCACTGTAGCTCTTATTCTGTCCTTTAAAATTTCTAAATTGTTCCCTATAATAATTATAAACTGTTAATTTAAGATTTAAGCTCCATGAAGAAATCCAATGATGCATTTAAATTTATTATATCAAACACTACAAAAGAGCGAATTCGTTTGGTCGTGTTTAAATTTATTTGAATAGCGAACGAACGAACTTCGGATTCACTCAGGTTTCATTAAGATTTTGAAAATTTCGGTATACCTACACGCTGTATACACAAACATAAGAACTTTTACATAAGCAGATCTCTTCTAATTTTTACCAATTACTTGTTTTTTTATCTCATCAATGTTAAGTTGTTAAGCGAAAAACAATGATACCATTTTGAAAATGATTTAGATGATTATAACAAAATTATTATGATCAAAAATGAAATTGAAAATTCATCTAATTATTATCGAGCCAAAACATGCGTACAAGTAGGTATAATAATTAACGATATTTTAAAAGTATTCCCAGATCTAGATGTTTATTGTTTATGACATAAAGAGACAAGGTTCTGCAAGGTCCCTTTAACAAGCAGGTAGCAACAAGGAGCCAAGGAGGGTATATTATTTAAAATCTCTCGAAGTAAATAGACCAATAAATTTTTGACCTTCAAAAATTTCGTTTCTTTGTATTTTAAATGATAAATGGGAAAGAGATGGTAGCATGCGGCATCTGTTGGTATAAATATTAATATGTAATACGCTAATACCGAAATATGAGTGCAGACATACGTTCGAGTTAATTTTTATGACACTCGCAATTTTGCCTATTTTGAGATTTATTTTTTATTAAAGTCAATTATTATCATACTTTATATTTTGTTACTCTATTATTTTCAAAACATTAATTTGTAGATTTAAATTCTACATTAAAATATTAGTCATTTAAAATGACACTTACAAATTTCGATGCCATTTAACATAACAGTTATTTTTTTTGAGACCATTTATTATGATAGTCAATAAAAATGACACTTTTAAAAATTTTTACAAGCAAAATGAGTTGCAACAGAATTAATTTTTAAAACATAAATAGGTGCATTAAATGCTAAAACGGCATTCCATACTATTGTAATACATAGATTGTACATTAAGCACCCGATCAGGTTCTTACATGATGGTGCTTCGTAGTATTCGTCAGAATTAAGCGCAATATAATCTATTTTGATTGGTAATGGTGATCTCGCCTTTTTACAATCGGTCATATTAAATTTAATTGGCACAGTCTTTAAGTATAAAGTCTGGTCAAGTGTTATTTTATTTTCTGTACGTTCAATTTTAATTCCCCAAAATAATATTTTATTTCTTGTAAATCTACCATATCAAATTGTTTCATGAGATATACTTTAAAATTATTCATAATTCTCATGCAACCTGTAGTAATTACCAGATCATCGACGTAAAGTAAAACGTAAATATTTTTATTAATATGGCTATGGCCATTATTTTTGAAATACAGGCAACGATCGACGTCTGAATTATAAAATTTTGCGCCTTTAAAATTTGAGCAAACCTTTGAAACCAGCACTTAGCTGCTTGTTTAACCCGTAAGTGCAGACATAAAACTTAGTTACATTAGAACAGACATGGAGTCAAAGTGACTAAGCGGCAATTTAATGTGTTTCTTACACTTACAACCAAAATTATTTTACTTTTTACAATTTGTCGATAAAGACTGAACTAGGAGAGAGATTATTTATTAAAAAAATTTCATCAAAACAAAAGCATAAACATGAAAATTGAATACAAAGATAAAGACGTTCTAAACGTAAGTAAAAATTTAGAGATGACATTTTTAATTTTTTTTTCTTTATTATGGCCCTAAAACTTAGGACTATGACAAATTTGGAGTACAAAAATCGTTGAACAAGCAGAAAAATGCAACTAATTATCAACAGTAATGTATTAAGTGCATAGCGACTTGCCGATAATACTGACAGGAGAGATGCACGACTGCATGTTGCGACGAAAATTTTCCAAAGCAACAAGCAAGAGTGCGTCTCCGGTCAGTATTATCGAAGCAAGTCGCTATGCACGAAATGCATTTTGCGTGACTATTGCATAAGTAAAAAGAAAAAGCTAGAGAAAAAATTAAAACTGCTTTTGAAATCTAGTAGTAACAATTTGTGGGTCGCTTTGACAACATAGCCTAAACATAGCAACAAGTAAACAAATCATTTTTTCTGTAAGGCCAAAGCGAAAATGGCAAAACGTTTTGGTGATAAATCTGAGCTAAATATAGAAAAAATTGTGAGTTTTACGATGCCAGAAAACACCAAGAAGTCCAAAAAATATATATGGAGGCAATTTGAAAAGTTCTGCCAAGAAAAAAACTACATACTGGATGAAAACTTGTCGGTAGTGAAAATCGCCGCAGTTTTGGCTGATAGGGCTTTCAACATGAGGAAAGAAGACGGAACTGAGTACAAGGAAAATGTCGTTAAGCTCTTGTGGAACAGTGTGGCAAAGCTAGTACAGGAAAATTATTACAAAAATTATGGAACAGTGTTTGATCCTTTCAAGGATGTTACCTTCAAATTAGCCCGAAATGCCAGAAATTCAAAGCGCCGTCAATTGCAGCAAATACCAGAAAAAAGAAAAACCAGTTCGGCGGCGATTACTCCAGAGAAACACACAAAAATTGTTAAGCTTTGGGATGAAGACACACCAATAGGGTTACAAAGAAAATTTTACTACCTGGCTGCCCTAGAATTGGCATGGAGGGGCGGAGAAGCATCCAAATGTATTTTGCAACACTTTCATGAAGAGGTCACGAATACAAGTGCCCCTACAGGACGAATAGCATATAATACTATCTTCAGCAAGACTGCTCAAGGTGGAGACAAGCGGCTGGCAGAAACAAAGTGGCTAGTAACGAATACAGAAAATCCCAATTTATGCCCTGTGAGGTAAGTTACACCAATAAATAAATAATAATGTTCGAAATAATAATATTTTTCATTATTTTAGGCTCTACAAGAAGCTATTGAGCAAGAGGACGCCTCAGATAACCATTGACCGGTTTTTTCTAACACCAAATTCGAAATGGCAAACAGGACAGTCATTGTGGTATAAAAATATCCCAGTAGGCAGGAATGAACTTTCGAAGTGGACTGTGGAGGCTGCAAGTAAAATTGGGATTGATGTGAAGAAAGTTAAGATTACAAATCATTCTCTGCGCTCTTCGTCGGTTTCTCATCTTGCAAAGGCGGGTGTGCAAGATCAGGAAATCATTAAAATGACCGGTCACTCAAGTGCGGGGTCCATCAAGCCCTATTTGCAGCTGGATGCAGAGCACCATCTCAACCTTGTTGAAAAAATGAGAAGCCAGCGTAACAGTTCTAAAAACCTGGTTCACTCGACAATCACTTCAACGTCGACATGTCTCGAAGACTGCACCAACGTTACAAAAAATATTAATTATAATAATTGTGTTTTTAACATTAATAAATGAGTATTTCTAGTTACTTGGCTTAACGTACACTTATTTTTATTAGAAAGCTGTCGGGCAGGTGAGACGTTAAAGTCAGACGTCGAACCAAATGGCTATAGGACATAGGTTGTCTAGAGGGGTCAATCCTACTCTACCCGGGTGATGTCCTTGAACGCACTCCTGGCGATAACCCGAAAACGATAAGTGCACACCGATAAATGTTCACCTTACACTTATCGTTATAAGTGGTCTGGGATTGGTCTGAATTATAAAATAAAAGTTTTCTTATTGGTTCTTGACATACGTATGCAATAGTCTTATAAATATACAATAACAACTATGAACGTGACTCTAGAGCGCGGCGGAAACAGTTTGAAATTTACTATCTTCTCAACGAACGCAAAAACAACATTAAAATACTTTGATAATATAGATAAAGGTTCAACTTAAAGGTACCCAAAGGCTAATACAGATAGAGCAAAAGAAACCCTGTTTTAAATACTACTAAAGTGAAAAACGGAGTCAATTTGCCCTATGTCTGCACTTACGGGCTAAGTCCATAGAGTGAATTATGAAATTTGCGTACGTAATCGTTTTTTCCTTGTACGCCGTGGGGTACCTCCATATAGATTTCATCTTTCAGGATTCCATTTAAAGATGCCGTTTTACTGCCCAATTAAATTGATTAGCAAAAGCTAGAAGTAGCCTGAAAGTTGAAATCCTCGCGACAGGTGCAAAAGTTTCGTGATAGTCAGAATTCTCCATCAATATCGACCGCCAATCCAGTTTTTCACCTTTCACGATCAGCGTTATTGTAAAGTACAATATGATGAGGTCCGCCGCTTTAGAGATGTTTGTCAAAAATCCACAATTGCTAGTGGAATTTTTAGTACTATACCTACGGTATACTCGTTATAGGGGACTACTTCAACCAAGTTCTCACAAAATCCCCTTTGTTAGTTCGTCGTTCCCCAAACTTCCCCTATCGTGGAAAATTCGCCCAGATTATACCTGTATGAAAAGTGCGCACTTTAAAATTTTCCTTTCGTTCGAAGTTAACATTTAAATTGGTTTGATTTATTTCGTCTTGACGAAGTTAATTGCAAGATTCCGTCAATATTTCTTGAGAGAGTGGCTTGTTCACCAGATTAATCTGACCCTCGAACATTTTCAATCACCATACGTCACCGAAATTGCTCCCTACTATCCCAACTATCATTGCTTTTATGCGGTAAATCTTCAAGACGCTATTACTTATTACGTCTACGTGCTTCGGGCTTTTCAATTAAATTTTTTTATTTAAGCGCGAGCGGGAATTTTTCGATCTAAACAAAAGTTTGTGAGTTACAAAAAAAATTGTATTCGCGCGCAGTTTCGAGAATTTCGTTTAAATTAATAAAAATAACACTAACCAAGCAATACAAACCGCATCCCTTATCCGCTTTACTTTACAATGATATACGGTGGTTGGGTTGGTTATAGTGGTTTAAGGACCTAGCAGGACTACTAGGGTAACAAACCGCAGATCGCTTGTGTTTGTTACACCAACCAAATCCTTAGGTATATTAAATTTACAGGGAGAGAGCTCCCATACATTTGCATAAAATTTTATTAAAAGGGTACACGTTCGACAATTAATTTAATTCTCTCTTTGAAATCGGTTAACCGTAAACAGTTCGTAAATAGATACGGAATTTTTAACTCTCCTCACAGGGTCACGGCGAAAATATTAATTTTTGGAGCTTAAAGTTAATATCTAAATAAATTTATTAAATTACTTTATAGCTTACGGTCATTACTACATTTCTTGTTTTGCTTAAGTTTGTCGCTACGAGCTACAACATAAATAAAGCTTAATTTAATAGCCCTCTGTTTCTGCTATAAAAGTCGCGTAAATACAAATAGTAAAACAAATTTTTGATGCTTCCATTTATTTTTAAATAAAACTCGGATTTATAATTAAAACTACATTTATAATCAATTTTTATTTCAATTTGAGCTAAATTATGTTTCATATTTAATATTTAATTTATTTTCTGTAATATTGCCTTTGATCGTTAGCAATTTCAGTTTATATAAATTTACGTACTTTACGTTATACAATACAGAGTGTCTCTAAAGCTTCATTGACACGGTGATAGGTTTCGCGATACCTAGTCAAGCTAGATAGTTGCGAGTAATCTCACGATAGTTACCGACTATCTCGCTTAAACAACATTGTGTAAATTAATATCTCTCTCTCTCTCCCTCTCTCTCTCTCTCTCTCTCTCCCTCTCCCTCTCTCTCCCCCTCTCTCTCCCCCTCTCCCCCCTCTCTCTCTCTCTGCTATCGCTAGAAATACTATCACTGTGTATATTGAAATTAAAGTTGCTCTCACGACAGTAACTATCGTGATTTACTCTCCTAAAATACTATCACCGTGTCAATAAGGATTAAGATACGATAAATATTACTTGATGTGAAGAGTATTAAAGATATTGGATGTGGAGAGTTTCAAATGGACACCTTATATATTAATTTAGGAGACTTGTTACTCGGCCCCAGTAGTGGCAAGTAGCAAGCCAAAATTCCAAAAATTTAAACGCGTAAAGTTGGACCAAATGCCGCGTTGACACTCACGATCGCGAATCACACTTTCGTAGAATACACGCGTGAGTCGTGAAACACCAATTTTTCTCCACGAACTGATAAAATTCCGTTCGTGACTATCGTCACGTTCAAACATGTTTGGTATTTGCTTCGTGAAGTAGTCGATCGGCGATCGTTGTGGCAATAATGGACGCTCTTATTTTAATATTCCGATACAATAAAACTTTTGAAACTATATCAGAACGAGCCTATTTTGCGGGATACGACAAGAGAGGACTATAAATATCGGGAGTGTCGTGCTGCTGCTGCAAGAAGGATGATAGCTGCCGCAATGAAATCTGGAGGTTTTACAGAAGTTCATGTGATAATGAAATTTAAAAATTTACGCATCAGCTCCTATTCACAAGAACTAAACCAAATTTCGAATGCGATGGTGTCTGACTGTTCTTCTGACGGAGTATACAAACCAAAAGTCGTGTAGTTTGGTTTAACATAATGGATTCATTTCTGAACATACAATCAAACTTGGCGAGTATAGTCCATTCAAATTAAAGGTGCAGTAAATGATAACCGTGAGCATTACGTGATAACTGCATGTTAGCATCGTGCTCGGAATTTGGCTGCAGGTATTAGTCCCGCCCTCTAAAGTTCGAGTCCGTACTGAGTGAGAAGTTTCAAATATTTTATTCAGTTATTGATGGGAATGTTTAATTTCAAAGTGTTTCTAAAATGGAAAGGATTATAGAGCCCTAAAGACCCAGCGGTTAGATTAAACAACAAAAAAATTAAAAAATGTTTTTTAGTAATAGTAAAGTCCACTACTAGCTAAATCCACCTCTGTTCAATCTACTAGCCCTTCCATGTACCTGCCATTATCACGTGCAGCCTGCGTGTATTTGCTTATGTCGACCGCATCTTGAAATTGAATGGACTATAGGTTTTTATTAATTATTAAAATATTCTTGTCCTTTTCCTTTCACTCCTCAACGATTTTCCATTGTCATATGGAACTGCTCCTTAGTAGAATAGTAAAATATTGGCAGTACTAGGTATATCTTTAGCTTGCTGCTATAATACGCTCGGATTCTTATCATTAATTTAGACAATAATCTCGGTAAGATCAACACTTTTCAATTGCCGCCAAGTTTCCAAAATAACATTATCACTTTCGTCTTCAGAATCGATCAAATTAGCTGGTGATTAGCACATACAGTTGCGAGTTTTCCTAAGCCAGTTATGTATTGGGCAACAGGTTTTCAGGTTATACATTTGCAGCGATTGGCTGGATCCACCTTTGCAAAAAATAGACTGTCCCAACATAACCAGTAGTTCTGTAAATCCGAAGATGGCCTATTGAATAGCAGTTGAACGAACAGCAGTCGTCAACATCTAAGGAGGTGGAAGGCCAAACCGAACCCTCGCGAAAAGAAAGCTGTTAGCTCACACTCCAACTGTATCCAGTGCAAAGAAGATACTTTTGGCATCACCTATTGAAAATGATGTGACTTCTGTCGTCGAAAAACCAGACGAAATTTTGAAAAGAACTGCTAATAGTAGTTTGCCAAAAGAAGATAGACTTGATCGTATTGGTAGACACGTAACGTCTCTTTTGCGATCTTTGTCACCAGACCGGTCAGCCGAACTACAGTCAGCAATAATTTCCATGATATTGAAACCGACATCTTCGACATAATATTCATAGCTTTTATATTTTAAATACAACACCCTGTATATTTTAAGTGGTTTGGAAGACTGTAAAACTACCTATCTAGTGATACCAAACAAAGTCCATTTTGAGTTTCTGTTCAGCCGGAAATGAGATCAGTTTTCCTATTTCAAATAGAAACACCCCGTATAATTTTAAATGTTTGAAATCAGGGAAAGCTCTGAGCAGACTTTTGCTTATAGTCCAGTCAATGGGGAGAAAAACAGGCTATTGTCCTACAAAAGGTGGTGTAGTTCTGATTTTTGAATATGGTATTAGGTTAGGGGCTCTGATGAAAAATCCAAGTTTTCGACCTTGATGGGGGTCCGCGCGATCTGCCATCTTGGATTAAAGATACGAAAAATTGTTATTTCCGATTCAAACTTCAAACTTCTTAACGGTTGATCCCACGACAAAACTGTGCAATCCAACTTTGGAGAGGACAAAATGCCTTACAATATTTTTTGTTCTATTCATTTTGTTCCTATCTGTTACAGCTATCCCAGCTGTTACAGCAGAAAATCGCTATTTTTAGAAAAAATGAATTTTTTTGGTAAATTTCGCTTGGAGACTTTTACCTCAACCACACTACCCTCCAAAACGTTAGAATGAATAATTGTTGACATATGAGACAGGTTGTTGGCAATATAAACGAGAAAATTCGCTCAACATCTCTACCCCCCCCCCCCCATAACCATTTTAAATTGAATAAATGTTAAAATTTGAGACAAATTGTTGTGGGTTGATATGGGTTGAGGGGGCTGTAACAAAAACTTCGAGCTGCGAACACTCATGACTCATTTTTCGACATTCTGGTTGAATCTGTTAAAATATCAGTGATACACTCAGTTTGAAGGCAATTTAAAATCCTACAACTTTTGTTTCGAACAATTTTCTCTCAAATAAACGGTAAAAAAGTCTCCAAGAAAAGTTTCCAAAAAAAATTTATTTTTTCTAAAAATAGCGATTTTCTCCAGCTTATATCTCAAAAACCGTAACAGATAGGAAGAAAATGAATAGAATTAATATTGTAGGGAATTTTGTCCTCTTCAAAGTTGCATGTGACAGTTTTGTCGTGGGATCAACCGTTAAGAAGTTACCGAATTTTTCGTACCTTTAATCCAAGATGGCGGATCGCGGCGGTGGCGGAGGTCGAAAACTTGGATTTTTCATCAGGGCCCCATCCAATAACAACAATAACAATAACTTTTGTAGGGCAAAACCCCCCATTGACTGAACTATTAGTATACTATTTCTGATATTTTTTTAAATATTTTAAAACTTTGTAGAATTAGCAATTAGCTGACGCGTACGAAAAAGTCCTGTTATGGCCACATCTTTAAGTTCATATTTTTTTTGTATTTTGGTAATTAGCAGGTATTACTTATATGATTACTTACCTACCTATTACATAATATTATTATTAGCTTATTTACAACATCTTAAATACATAATACCACATAATAATTACTAATACTTACCTTTATAAAGCGCTTCGCTACATCCAGATGAACCTCTTCGATGAATGTACTTATTGATCATTTTGGGACTCGAAAAAAAACTCTAAACTTTTATGAGCCCCCCCCCCCCCAACAGTAGCTAAATATTGAAGCAATATTTTCAGTTTCGTTTCTGCCGATATAGCAACTGATTTTTCTGAAAGTCCTGAGCTTTATGGTTTCTGACTTTGCTCGCAAGTACTTGGATAATTACGTTAAAATGGCCTTTTCACGTGAGGTCGTATAAGATCAATTTTTTCGACACTAAAATAATAATATCCTAATGCGCCTACTCTGTACCATATCATTACTGCACGTAGTAATATAGTATTCCAACTAGTACCCACATTAGCTCATTACGACCCCGTACTTAAATAAATTACAAGTTGAAGATTAGTTGATGTATAACTTTTGATAAATTAAAGTTGAGAATATTTCGCGTAATTGCTAAACATAACTTTAACCATTTAATTGAATAGCAAAAGACCAAGAATTTACCTTGATTATAATCTCGTATTTACAAGCGAGTCAGAAATAATAAATGAACCTGTTTACGTTAGTTATTAAAATTACTAATAAATAATACATAAAATTTAACGAGTCGAAAAAAGCGTATAAATGAGAACTGGGGAAATAAGTAGCGAAAGGATTACATATAAAAATCAAATTAAATGTGATTTAACAGATAAGTTAAGATAAATTTCTCGTGTGGTTTATACAAAGGAGCGACGCTAAAGGCGTTAGTGGAAAGAAATGGGTTCTTGCGTCGTTCTTAGTTGCATTCCAACACGACCGTTTCATTTTTCACAGTCAGAATTAGACTAGTAAATGGCTGTTATCTAATATTCTAGCGTGTATATGTGATTAAAAGAGTAATTATGTAATTATTATTTATTAGCTTATCGCTTAAGTCATTTATAATCTTTTTAAAAAGTTCAACATACGGTTTATTAAAATGCAACAAGCTTTCTTTCGCATCTCTAAATATTACCTACTAATTATTCTAGCTATACAGGGTGGTTGCGACTTTACTCCGCTGTGACTTTTTTTTAAAATTTGATGTTTTCAAGTCCTTACCGCCAGGACTCACTAAAACCGTCTCTTCTGATTTATACGAGGGATATCACAAGAGACACTAAGTGACTCACCCTGTATAATGCGAGTCGCTTCAAAAAAGTAGGTACTTATTTAGATGCTTGGTAGAATTTTGTAAAAAACTCAATTTCGTTTAATTAATCACTCAAAATTTTTATAGCCGAAGATTTAAGAAAGTAATGACTTTAAAGTCATCAATCTAAATTTAAATGGGCACTTGTTCGTAGAGTTATTGTTCTGAAAAAAAAGGTGGTAAATTTACAAATTTTTTTAAAAAGAGGTCTATCAGAAAATTAATTATAGCTCTGGATATCAAGGTTTGATGTTAAGTGTAAAATAATTAGAATGTACAACGTAGACGTCATTTTTCTTAACGCGTTTTCGATAATGAGAAATTGAAGAAAAGGTTGCCAAAGGAAACGAAAATGTAATTAAAAACACGCAAAAAATTCTAAAATATAACCATTATTATTATTATATTATTACTATTTACCGCATTTCTTGAACTTCAAAGGCGTTTGCCACCACACAAAGCACTCTAGCACCTAAACTGTTCGTTTGACGAAAAAAGTCTAAGAAACATCATTTGTAGAAAATTTAATGTGCTATCTTTATGTATAGTCACACTTTTCTTTAAAAGTGCACAGTTTGCGAGTTATAAGTTATGAGCAATAAACAAAGCAACTGTTTTTTGACTGATTTTGGAATTTTTGTCAAATTTAAAAGCGCTCTAGCGTCTAATCTGTTTGTTTGAAGAAAAAATCTAAGAGACCTAATTTGTAGGAAATTGAATGTACAGTAGAACCTCGATTATCCGGGGCGACTGGGACCATGCTCTGCACGGATAATTGAAAAACACGGATAATAATAATGACTTTTAGTTACTACAATAATGTACATGAACATACTACAAAGATCTTATTTGAAAAAATCAGACAATCGAGATGTAACAAGTCCTTAAACATGAATGTGTGTAGGTAAAGGGCAAGCAGAAATGCTACACCAATTGGCACTGTTATCAATCTAATAGCCATTTCTATACAGCAATTTTGAGAAATTTTATATCTACATAAACACCAAATACGTAGGATATTATCTTTGTATTTAATAAAGTGCAAATCTCTAAAGTAAGCAAAAATTCGAAGAAAAATTCTAAACGATTGTGAAGCATTAATACATAATGTTAAATAATTATTATTATATTAGGAATACATAAATTTAAAAAAAAATAGTAATAACAAGTGCACGGATAATCCGCCGCACGGATAATCCGCGCACGGATAATCGAGGTTCTACTGTACTTTGGTTTCGTATAGGTGGACTTTTTTCTAAAAGAGCATAGTTTGCGAGTTATAAGCCATAAATAAGAAAAACGTTTTTTGGCTGATTTTAGAATTTTTGTCAAACTTTAAAGCATTCAAGCGCCTAAACTGTTTGTTTGACGAAAAAAATCCAAGAGACATAATTTGTATCAAATTGAATTTGCTTTGGTTTTGTATAGACACACTTTTCTCTAAAAGTGATAGTTTGTGAGTTATAAGCGATAAATTAAAAAAAAAACGTTTTTTGACGATTTTGGAACTTTTCTCAAACTTGAAAACGCTCTAGCGCCTAATCTGTTTGTTTGACAAATAAATCTAAGAAAATAATTTATAGAAAAATTAATGTACTTTAGTTTTTTATAGAAACATTATTCAAAAATTACTTAGTTTGTGAGATATAAGCGATAAACAAAAAAAAATTTTTTGGGGCTGATTTTTGAATTTTTGTCAAACTTTAAAGCGCTCTAGCGCCTAAACCGCTTGTTTAGCGAAAAAAGTCTAAGGGACCTAATTTGTAGGACATTTAATGTACTATAGTTTTGTATAAGCACACTTTTCTCTAAAATCGCATAGTTTGCGAGTTATAAGTAATAAACAATAAAAACGTTTTTTGACTAATTTGGTAATTTTTGTCAAACTTTAAAGCTTTCTAGAGCCTAAACTCTTTGTTCGACGAAAAAATCTAAGGAACATCATTTGTAGGAAATTTAATGTGCTATCTTTATGTCTAGTTACAGTTTTCTTTAAAAGTGCATAGTTTGTGAGTTATAAGCCATAAACAAAACAACCGTTTCTCGACTGATTTTGAAATTTTTGTCAAACTTTAAAGCGGTCTAGCGCCTAAACTGTTAGTTTGACGAAAAAATCTAAGAGACATAATTTGTTTAAAAGTTAATTTATTTTATTTTTATATGAAAACACTTTTCTCTAAAAGTGCGTAGGTTTTGAGTTTAAATCAATAAAACAGTTTTTTGACCGATTTTTAAATTTTCTCAAACTTTTACAACCTTTAGCGCCTAAACGACTCACCTGAGGGAAAAACGCTAGAGATATAATTTATAGGAAATTTCATGTAGTTTATTTTCATATAGAAACATTTTTTTAAGTGTGTAGTTTCTGAGTATAAAGCGAAAAATCGAATTTGGTACTTGCGTATTACAGAAATACATGGAGTTCGGGCAGGTCACCAGTCCATTCTTGTGTACTAACTGCTACTAACCACTGGACGTCTCAAAAATATCCTACACCTACTAGATCTACATTTTTTTCTTTAGATGTGTGTTTCGATACAGTTTTCTTTAAAAAGTATCCAACAGAAATTAGTATATAGGGCGCCAAAATAAATACCGTACGCATTCTGTTTTTCCACGATAAAGAGCAGTAATTTATGACTTATTTCTTCGCATGCAAACTCTACATGTGTAATACATCACTTAGAGGCGGGTTGCTTTTGTGTCAGCCTGTATAAATAAGTATTTACCTTTTAAATCACAGAGTTGGGCGGAAAAGCTTAAGAAATATTTCAAAATTCGTGAAAATAAATCAAATAACCCTTCTAATCACATCACCACAACTTTCCAAAATTTTTATGGCTTTAACCTCATTCAACGGTGTAAAGAAATGGTCATTCATCTAAATTTATGATAGCGTTTCGAAGAGGCGCTGGTGTAGCATCAAAAGCTGCACGCTACACAGTAGACTCGATGTTATCTCACGAGCATTTTAGACAAGTGTGAAAACCTATATGAAATACGTTAGCACTAAGTATTACTTATAATATTTTGCCTTCCGGAATGGCTCAAAATTTACGTTTCTCGACGAGATTTAAGAGTAGCGAATATAGGGAGGCCCATATTTTATTAGGCGTTAGAAAACAAATTACCGAAAATTTTCCTTTTCCCCATAGAAAAAAAAGTAAATTTAGCGGAATAATCAAATAGTGATGTAATATTTCGATTTGGTATTTGTGAAAAAAATTTCCAACATAAATTTGCGTTACGATTATTAGCTCTTTCGGTGTGCGGTGGTATATTGAAAGCTTTCAGTGAGGCATATAGTTTGCGTTTTATAAATGTAAAAGGAAGGACTGGCTGTTCGTCAGTTGGGGATATGATTAATGGCGTCAAGTCATGGAGTATAGCCTTTATCAGCAACTTGCTCTTGTATTTACGGCTTGTTTAATATATCATACACACACGGCGTTATAAAGGTTTGACACATGTACGTACACGTATTTTATATCTACATTATTTTTTGTTGCACGTTGAATACACAATTTTAATAAAAATAAAATAAAGGGGAGCCCTTTTAACAACTATAATCTTTTTAAACAATAAAAAGTTTGTTTATATTTGTTTATTAAAATGAAGCTTATTTAAAGTGGGATTATGTAAAACTTGGGAGCTTCAAGTAAAATGAACGTTACATTTATTTATTTAGTTGGGAACGTTTGTTGTATTACGTATTCATGTTTTCATTAAATTGCCGTTACTTTCGAATAAAATGTTAATTGAATTACAGGCTTTGAAACAACTTGTTTAGTTGATGCCATTTTTATTTATTTTAACAGTAAGCAGTAAAAGTTTGTAAAAATATTATCAATTTTCTAAAATACTCTCCAAGGTTCCCTCTAACCCCCTAACGTATTGATCTATCTGGTATTTGGTAACGAAACTGCAAACTATTAATGTTATAGTTACACGTAACACGGCGATCTTTAAGAGCATGTCAAATAAGTAATCAAACCGATCGTCTGCTACTTCTAAGTGGCAGCATTAAGGTGGCTCGAGAAGGGTGTTTTTTGCTCTTTTTGCGTTTTTTTGCTAATAACTCGAAAACTACACTCTTTATGAGACAACTGTGTTTATATGAAAATATACTAAATCAAATTTTTTACAAATCACATTTCTTATGTTTTTGTTCTCCGACGAACGGTTTTGGCGCAAGAGCACGCTAAAGTTGGCCCAAAAATTTTGACATTGGCTAAAAAACTTTGTTTCTTGATTATCGCTTATAACTCGAAAACTACGCACTTTATTAGAAAATTGCTTCCATATGAAAATAAACTACATCAAATTTTCTACACATTATATTTTTTAGGTTTATTTCCTCAGGCGCACGGATTTGGCGCTAGAACGACTTAAAGTTTGACAAAAATTCCGAAATCTGCCAACGAAACTGTTCTTTGGTTTATCGCTTATAACTCGAAAACTACGCGCTTTATGAGAAAACTGCGTCTATATGAAAATAAACTACATCAAATTTTCGACAGATTATATTTCTTAGGTTTATTTCCTCCGACGCACGGTTTTGGCACTAGAGCGACTTAAAGTTTGACAAAATTCCGAAATCTGCCAACGCAACTATTTTTTGGTTTATCGCTTATAACTCGAAAACTACGCGCTTTATGAGAAAACTGCGTCTATATGAAAATAAACTACATCAAGTTTTCTTCAGATTATATTTCTTAGGTTTATTTCCTCAGACGCACGGTTTTGGCACTAGAGCGACTTAAAGTTTGACAAAATTCCGAAATCTGCCAACGAAACTGTTCTTTGGTTTATCGCTTAAGACTCGAAAACTACGCGCCTTATCAGAAAACTGCGTTTATATGAAAATAAGCTATATCAAATTTTCTACAGATTATATTTCGTAGGTTTATTTCCTCAGACGCACGGTTTTAGCGTTAGAGCGACTTAAAGTTTAACAAAATTCCGAAATCTGCCAACGAAACTGTTCTTTGGTTTATCGCTTAGGACTCGACAACTACGCGCTTTATGAGAAAAATGCGTCTATATGAAAATAAAGTGCATTAAATCTTCAACAGATTTAATATCTTAGGTTTATTTCATCCGACGCACGGTTTTGGCACTAGAACGACTTAAAGTTTGACAAAATTCCGAAATCTGCCAACAAAACTGTTTTTTGGTTTATCGCTTATAACTCGAAAACTACGCGCTTTATGAGAAAACTGCGTCTATATGAAAATAAACTACATCAAATTTTCGACAGATTATATTTCTTAGGTTTATTTCCTCCGACGCACGGTTTTCGCACTAGAGCGACTTAAAGTTTGACAAAATTCCGAAATCTGCCAACGCAACTGTTTTTTGGTTTATCGCTTATAACTCGAAAACTACGCGCTTTATGAGAAAACTGCGTCTATATGAAAATAAACTACATCAAATTTTCGACAGATTATATTTCTTAGGTTTATTTCCTCAGACGCACGGTTTTGGCACTAGAGCGATTTAAAGTTTGACAAAATTCCGAAATCTGCCAACGCAACTGTTTTTTGGTTTATCGCTTATAACTAAAAAACTACGCACTTTATGAGAGAACTGCGTCTATATGAAAATAAACTACATCAAATTTTCTTCAGATTATATTTCTTAGGTTTATTTCCTCAGACGCACGGTTTTGGCACTAGAGCGATTTAAAGTTTGACAAAATTCCGAAATCTGCCAACGCAACTGTTTTTTGGTTTATCGCTTATAGCTCAAAAACTACGCGCTTTATGAGAGAACTGCGTCTATATGAAAATAAACTACATCAAATTTTCTTCAGATTATATTTCTTAGGTTTATTTCATCCGACGCACGGTTTTGGCACTAGAGCGATTTAAAGTTTGACAAAATTCCGAAATCTGCCAACGCAACTGTTTTTTGGTTTATCGCTTATAGCTCAAAAACTACGCGCTTTATGAGAGAACTGCGTCTATATGAAAATAAACTACATCAAATTTTCTTCAGATTATATTTCTTAGGTTTATTTCATCCGACGCACGGTTTTGGCACTAGAGCGACTTAAAGTTTGACAAAATTCCGAAATCTGCCAACGAAACTGTTTTTTTGGTTTATCGTTTATATCTCGAAAACTACGCGCTTTATGAGAAAAGTGCTTCCATATGAAAATAAACTAAATAAAATTTCTTACAAATTATGTGTCTTAGGTTTATTTCTTTAGACGAACAGTATAGGCGCTAGCGCGCGTTAAAATTTGACAATAATTTCAAAATTCAAAATGGGACAAATAACTGTTTTAGCGCTTTAACGAGAAAACTAAGCACTTTGTGTTACTGTGTTACAAAAGTTACTGTACTATAAAAAGATAGTAAATGACATGTTCTACAAATTATGTCTCATAAATTTTTTTCGTTAAGCGAACAGTGGAGGTGCTAGGGGCGCGATGATAGAGGGTCTAGAAAGGTGGAATTTTGGGCAAATAAAACCGTAGGAACACTTCGTACTAAAAGTTCTTAGTTTCCGAGTTAAAGCGACAAAGCAATTTTTATTTGTCCTAAAAAATGGCAAAAATTCACTCTTCTTGAGCCACGCCCAAGTTAGTGCTACCACTTATGAGTGGCAGACGATCGCCTGTATTACTCATTTGTAATGTTCTTGATGTGCTTGACAAGAAATTGGAGCTATACATTGCCATTTCTACTAAGAAAGGTTTACTAAAACCTCTCATTATTAATTCGTGAGAAGTTCTAAGTAGAAATTGAAAATGGACCACGTATTATTTCGACGCTCTTTGTATACTAGTCGTACACCCATGTTTGTCTAAAATCGATTAAAAACTGAGCATCACAGCGTCATCGTCGTAACGTCTGCAATGGTAATCCTAAAAGCTCTCGAAATACCAAAACCCTTCCACTCAAAGTACTACATTACGATTTCTTTGTACTTTATTAAATCTCCTTTTTTCTTTTCGTTTAATTTTAACGTCATGTACTTACTCATAACGAATTTTTTCTCTCCATATTATCGCTGACAAGCACAGTTCAGACATAAAAATTAGTTATGTTAGACTAAACAAAGGGAACACCAATTTGAAAGGGTGAAATGGGGCACGCAGAGTTAGCACACGATTCGTGACTATGCATCGCATGCAATATGCACAGGGAAGGAAGTTTTTAATCAAGGCATGTTTAAACAATTCTATTTTATAAAGTCAACTAATGTGTTATATGAGGTTTTTATAAAGTTACTTATGTACACATTTAATTTATCAGTTTAATATTAAAATTTATTTCTGTTTTAAGTTGCGGCGCTTTTAAACTTGATACTTCAAAATTTGGTAGTTTGTCTCGCGGGTCGGAGATGAGCCGAAGAGATGTGGTAGTTAATTAATCTAAATATATATGAGTATTTTGCAGACAATTTAAGTTAGTGGGTATATAAATCTATTAAGAATCTCAGTTTCGTATATGTGGGATTTCCTGTGAGCTGAAAGTTTGCTCGAAAAGGAGATACGAAATTAAAGTGCATAAGGGAATAAGAGGATGCAGGTGCATTAATCTACCACTAAAACTTCGCGTTTTCCGAGTTAAAGTATTATTTAAGCACGTACAGCGTACAGAGTGTGCTGAGCTTAATCCTTTTTCGAACGAAAACTTAAAAGAAATTTGCTTCAACTAACAAGTGCGAATTTTAAAATATTCCCTAAATCTCTTTTTTATCCACTTTTTCAAAATGCCTGCTCGAGCATGCGTGGCCTCCCCAATTTGGTCTGCTCCGACAGACAATAGCCTTCGGCTCAACTTATGGAATGGGGTGGTTTGAACTCAAACCAGGATGATCAAACACCGCAATGGGTCCAATGAGCCTACTCTGTTGGTTGTATCGTCCAGCATCGCATAGCTCTTCTCGTGCAATACAGTGGAAAAAATATGGCCGTAGACGGGTAGACGCTACGCCACTGCAATTTATGTCTCAAAAATCACGTATGTGGCGCTACTCTATATTTATTAAACC
Organism: Malthinus flaveolus; assembly: GCA_950108345.1. Classification (NCBI taxonomy): domain Eukaryota; kingdom Metazoa; phylum Arthropoda; class Insecta; order Coleoptera; family Cantharidae; genus Malthinus; species Malthinus flaveolus. The sequence goes on along the minus strand of OX467286.1, from coordinate 17,547,132 downwards.
CACTACTTTTAAGTGTTTTAAGATTTTTATTTTCAAAAAGAGGTGATTTTCTTTTTTCAATTTGAGTCTTGAAACTTTTTATTTTTCCACTCACATATTTGCATTCAAAATGAGAAAAATTATACGCCACTCATCTTTTAATATTATTTTTACTCTAAATCCCAAGAAAATCGTATTCTATTAAAGCTTCTAAAGCTTTAAACTGCTAAAGTTTACCTATTTAGTAAAAAGTTTAATCTCACTTTTATGATTTCAAGTAAATTATGCATTAAGAGAGTAACTACTAAGAAACCTTGTCTAGTATAACGTAGGTACTGTATTTTAATATGGGCTTTGATCGCGATTTTGAATATAAACGCCTTATTGTACACGTACTCATTTGATGTTATTGAAATAATTGGGCAAAAAATAAAATCGAATTGCTTTTAGTGAATCTAAATTTCTTTCGCGTGATAAATAGAGGTTCTTGTTTCTCAAGGGTTAAAAAGGGACCGTTAAATGAGATATATTGGTAGTTTTCATTGATAAGATAAGTAACGATCCTAATGAGGAAACTTGTCAGAATTAAAAGTTTGAAAGAGGCAAAAATAAAACAAGTAGAGCGAGTCGGGAAGAAAGCAGCAGAGTGGAGGTGCTAATAGCCGTTGTTGGTAAAGTGTTGGGGTGGAAGATTTATAAGAGTTTATCGTTGACAGTCTAACTGGCCGTTAACTTGATAAACTATTGTATCGACTGTAATTAAGATCTCGTTTTTTCTTTTATTGTTTGGTTATTGTTTAAGTTTAAAACGCCACCGGCGTGCCGTTTGTCTAAACAACAAACAATGTTCGAACTCTGAGTAATTAATGTCCAATCCTTTATTTTGTTCGATTGTTTCTTTAATTTGGTAATAATATCTTTATTCAACCAACACCATCTTTTCCTTTGGCCAATCTAGAAAGCTAATGAAAAGCTGTGTTAAATGAAAGTATTAAATTTGGAATAAAGTTACTGCGACTTTGGGTAAACACTCGTGATGTGATGGGGAGTTTCACAATTTTCTTAAACCAGAAATATTTAACCCAAAATTTGCCCCCTATTATAGTCGAGTCACTAGGGGAATATAAGGAGCAAATCCGGGAAAAAAATATTGAAGTTTTTTTCTCGATTCTTTATGTTTCCCACTTTGCCACCTCGTAAAAGTAATGCGTTCTAAGAAGATCGAAAAAAACGCGTTTTCAGCCAAAAACTTGAAAAGGATGCACTTTTTGAATTAAAAATTACTTCTTTACAAAAATAAACTACAGCAAATTTTCTACAAATTATGTTTCTTAGGTTTTTTATGGAGATAAACGGTTTCGGCGCTAGAGCCTATTTTAAAGTGAGCTCACCACGAGATATTAGCTACGTCCGATACACACTAAACTTCAACGCCTTTAACACCTAACCTAAACCGTACGTCCCACGTCCGGCGTAAAAACCTAGCAGACACTTAATGTATTTTGTTTTTGGATATTGAAAAGTGCGCACTTCTCTAAAAGTGCTAGTTTCCGAGTTCTAAGCGACGAACAAAAAATAAACCAGTTTTTTGGATTTACCGAATTTCGTCAAACTTTAACGCGCTCTAGCGTCTAAACCGTTTGTCTAAAAAAAGAAATCTAAGGAACATAATTTGTAGAAAATTTAATGTAGCTTAATTTTATATACTTATTTTTCTTTAAAATAGCGTAGTTTTCAAGTTATCAGCGAAAAACTAAAAACAAACAGCTTTTGGGCCGATTTAGGAATTTTTCTCATACTTTAACTCGCTCTAGTTCCTAAGCTGTTCGTCTAAAAGAAAAAACCTAAAAAATATAATTTGTAGAAAATTGGATGTAGTTTATTTTTATATAGCCTCATTGTTTTTAAGAAGGCGTAGTTTTCAAGTTATAAGCAAGAAAGTAAAACCAAAACAGATTTTTGACCGATTTGGGAAATTTTACCATACTTTATCGCGATCTAACGCCTACACCGTTCGTCTAAAGAAAGAAATCTAAAAAACAAAATTTTTAGATAATCATTTTTGCATGGACGCATATTTCTGAAAAAGTGCGTAGTTTTCAAGTTATAAGCGAGAATCTAATCACAAATCAGCTTTTTGGCACCTTTGGGAATTCTTACCAAACTTTAACGCGCTTTAGCGCCTAAACCGTTTGTCTAAGGAAGAAACCTAAGAAACATAATGTGTAAAAAATTGGATGTAGCTTATTTTTATATAGCCTAATTTTTTTTAAGAAAGGCGTAGTTTTCAAGTTATAAGCAAGAAAGTAAAACCAAACCAGATTTTTGACCGATTTGGGAAATTTTCCCAAACTTTAACGCGATCTAACGCCTAAACCGTTTGCCTAAAGAAAGAAACGTAAGGAACATAATTGGTAGATAATTTGATGTAGCTTATTTTTGCATGGACGCATATTTCTGAAAAAGTGCGTAGTTTTCAAATTATAAGCGAGAATCTAAACACAAATCAGCTTTTTGGCAGCTTTGGGAATTCTTACCAAACTTTAACGCGCTCTATCGCCTAAACCGTTTGCCTAAAGGAAGAAACCTTACACATAATGTGTAAAAACTTGGATGTAGCTTATTTTTATGTAGACTACTTTTTCTTTAAAAATTCGTAGTTTTCAAGTTATGTGCGAAAAACTAACAACAAACCAGCTTTTTGGCCACTTTGGGAATTTTTGCTAAACTCTAACCCGCCCTAACATCTAAACTGCTCGTCTAAAGCAAGAAACCTAAGGAACCTAATTTGTAGAAAATTTGATGCAGCTTATTTTTACTTTTACACATATTTCTGAAAAAGTGCGTGAGAATCTAAGCGAGAATCTAAGCACAATTCAACTTTTTGACAGCTTTGGGAATTCTTACCAAACTTTAACGCGCTCTAGCGCCTAAGCCGTTTGTCTAAACGAAGAAACCTAAGGAAAATAATGTGTTGGAAATTTGATGTAGATTGTTTTTGTATACTACCGATTTTCTCAAAAAGTGCATAATTTTCAAGTTATAAGCGCAAAGCTCGATTAGGTGCAAGATGACAAAGTTGAAATTGGAATTTAGCATCCAAAAATACATAGAGAAGAATCCTCTATATTTTTTTCACATCTTGCATTATTGATTCTCGAGCTTTACGTTAGTTGAGACGACTGAAATGACTTACTTTACTGTAGTGAGAAGCTCCTAACGTGCTAACAGTTACGAGAAAAGTTTGTTACTATTTGGCGCCCAACGTGGGGCATCACCGTCTGCATGCGTGTCTGTCTGTCCTATTGCGGATTTATCCGTCCGATTGTCTGGTACTGAAGCGTAAAATTCAATTAGCATACACGACGTTTTGGAATTAAATTAAAAATAGAGAAAATACAAAAAAGAATTATTATCGTAATAGGTGGTGGTAGAATAAATTAGAAGATGGAGTTTTTTATGTAAAGAAAAACAACTTTTAATTTATTTTCTCTAAACAAAGAGTACCCAATTTCCATCAACTTATTTTATACGTAAAAAAAAGTAAAACGAATAAATTAATTTCCTTTCATTTTTAAATGAAAATTTAGTGTGAAAAAAGGGAAACTAAAATTATATTTACCTTTAAACGAGATTTTATTTTTTGAGCTTTCTTTAATGTTTTAAAATTACGTTATTAAATAACTAATATAAGTTATACACAATTTTTAATGTTTCATTTACATGCAAATTTGTTACAAGCACTTTCAAAGGACTGTGAGAGGGTTATTTACATTCAATGCTCGTGCATTTATTGAAGCTATCCAATTTTTCGTGTAATTTTTAGTTTTTTTCCTCTGTATTATAAACCGAGTACTTAACCGAAAAAGCTATTAATATGTAAACGTAGTAAAAAGGTGTGCACTTAAAATCTGACTAGATTTTAAATGAATGTTTAACAATATAGCGAAATAAAATAAAATGGGAAAAATATGTAAATCTCGAAAATGTGTTATAAAAATCAATATTTTCCTAACATATAAAGTAACAAAAGATTATTTATTCAACTTTGAAATACTTTTCCTTACGTAGGAAATATAGCGAAAGTATTATATAGGCTTTCAAGACTTTTTTTCTCTTCCACGTCTTCCACCTCGCGCCGCGCAACTTTCAGACTTTGTTTTTCACAAAACAATTTGGTATTCTTATTTCGTATCCACATATTCGTCATTTCTCCATGAAATTTTGAACTGAGCTCTCGCGCTCTCACACAAGTGCGGGAGGAAAAAGGCCAAAGTAACCTCAGGGAGCTTTTAGCTGAAAATATACATCGACTGTCCATTAGAAAGCTATAAATCTGCTTGCAATATTTTCACGACTTACCTGAAGAGTAAGATTTATTCTCAACTTTTTACTAAGACTATAAATCTTTCGCTTTTCAATTTTCTTATGCATTCACGCGTTAAGTTTCTCGAAATAGAGCTCTATAAATTTTTGCTCGACACAAAAAGATCAATTTTCGCCGCCAAATTAATTAATGGCCATTTTATTTTTAAAAAGTTTATTTCTCTGGGAAAAAAATTACCCGCCCGAATATTAATTTTACGTTTTGCTTGCGTTGTAGTTGTAGTTTTGGTTTAACAACTCTATTAACTTGGTGGGTAGTGTAAGACAATCATGGTCATTATTCATTATGACAGGGTTAACACCAAATGTTTTAATAATACTCGCTTCACCTTCTAAAATTTTAATTACTAGATATTAAATTTATCCCATCGTTGTAACTTATTGAAGGCCTACCTCGTTCTTTTCATTTTTTTGGTTTGGTTGAACCGCGTTTTTTTGGCAAAAGAACCTGATAAACGTCCCATCGTGGAAATGGCTATCAAACATCCTAACGTTCCGATAATTTCTAAAATTTGTGAAAAGCTTTGGTCCACTTTTCGTGGACTGTATTTACGTATTTCTTTCTATTTTACAAAGAGATACAGAGTGTTTGATTTAAAGTGCTTTTCAAGTTGGTACCCTATAATCTTGACAATAACGCAAATTTTGTGGGTTGAAGTGTTTGCTCGAAAACCAATTACTAAATCTCAGCTTCTTAAATTCCCCAGCTTCATTCATGCCATAATATTGCGTTTATTAAAGCTCTCAACTAACGTTTGCGTGATCCTAAATAGCTTCTTAGAATTCAAAACTATACCATAATGCTCTTGCACTCTTATTATTTTAATGAATACTCGCTTCAAGTACTTTAACAAAACAAATTTTGCCTCGGATAATTTATTATTACGTATATAGAAATGTTTACTACTAACAAGCAAAATAATGGCGCACAATTCATGTTTTATTTATACGGGAGCTTAAAAATCATTTTGAATATTGTTTGGAGCTTCTCTTTATAAAATTATTTAAGCTCGGGCTTTTTTCCAACTTAAAAGGGCATTAAAACCCTTTTTTATAATAAAAATGGACGTTGAATTGTATTTATTGCGAGGATTTACATACTGTAAAAATTAGTTTCCATTTTGAATTTCCCTTTGTGAAAATCGCACAAAAGTACAGCTGTTTGTAAGAGATTTTGCACTCGAATGATGCTGACCATCATGACTCATGGTGCAATCAAGTGACGATTATATTTTTGTGTGAAGGATTACGAACGAAACAACAACAGATGCTTGTAGCGCTTAATTAATAATTTGTGATTAATTGAATTAATCTTTTTTTTTTATATTGCTCACCGTACAAACAAACTCGAGTGAGCTGTGTAACGATCTAAGGGAGTGCGAAGGGTCTCTCGAGACTTTTTAATGTGGAAGAAATGTCTGTCTGTCTGACGGTCTATCTGGACTGCTTGACTGTCTGGACTGTCTGTCTGGACTGGGTGCCTGCCCGGACTGGGTACCTGCCTGTTGTCTGTACGACTGTTTTTACAGTTTCTTTTGTTTATCGTGTATAACTCGAAAACTACGCAATTAGTGCGAAAAGTAAATAAATATAAATATAAACAGCATAAAATTTCTTATAAATTATATCTCCTAGCGTTTGTTACTACGAAGAACGGTATAGGCGCTACAATACATTAAAGTTTGAGACAATTCCAAATTGGCCAAAAAACTGTTTTTTCTTAGTTTATCACGTATAACTCGAAAGCTACGCACTTTATGAGAAAAGTTTTCAACACAAATATAATCTACATCACATTTACTATAAATTATATCTCTTAGCTTTTTTACTCAGAAGAACGGTTTAGGCGCTACAGCAAATTAAAGTTTGAGAAAATTCCAAATCGGTCAAAAAGCTATTTTTTTAGTTTATCGCGCATAACTCGAAAACTACGCACTTTATGAGAAAAGTGCATCAACACAGATATAATCTGTATCAAATTTCCTATAAATTACATTTAGTAGCTTTTATTATTCAGAAGAACGCTTTAGGCGTTACAGCACATTAAAGTTTGAGAAAATTCCAAATCGCTTAAAAAACCGTTTTTTTTAGTTTATCGCGCATGACTCGAAAATTACGCTCTTTATCAAAAAGGTGCTTTAACACAAATATAATCTACATCACATGTCTTCTAAATTATATCTCTTAGCATCTTTAGGCGCTACAGCGCATTAAAGTTTGACAAAAATTCAAATCGGCCAAATACTGTTTTTTTTAGTTTATCGGATATAACTCGAAAACTACGCACTTCAAGAGAAGAGTGTTTTTATTCAAAAATAAAGAACTTCCTGCAGATTATATTGTTCAGGTTTTCTTCGTCAAACAAACAGTTTGGGTGTTAGGGGGCGCGTTGAAGGATGAGCCCCGAGAAGGGTGGGTTTTTGGTCTTTTTCAGATTTTCGCTCATAACTGCAAAACTACACACTTTTAAAGAAAAATGCTACTAATTAAAAGTGAACTAGATGAAATTTCCTACAAATAGTATATCATAGGTTTTTTTCTACAGACGAAAGATTTAGGCACTAGAGCGCGTTAAAGTTTGACAAATATTCCAAAAAAAGTTAAAATAGCTTTTTATCACTTATAACTCAAAAACTACGCAATTCAGAAAAAAGTCTTTTTACACAAAAATAAAGTATAGTTAATTTCCTACAGATTATGTCGATTAGGTTTATGTCGTCAAACGAACAGTTTAGGTGGTGCGTTGAAGGAGAGCGTTCGAGAAGGGCGTTTGTTTTCTTTTTTCAGTTTTTTGCTTATAACTTATAATTTCACATACACACTTTTTGAGAAGAGTGCTGCTATGTAAAAGTGAACTAGATCACATTTTCTACAAATTATATTATATCTTAGGTTTTTTCTTCAGACGACCGGTTTAGGCCGTAGAGCGCGTTAAAGTTTGACAAATATTCCAAAATTTGCCAAAACACTGTTTATTGCTTATTGCTGGTTGTCTGCCCGACTGTATGTATGTATGTCTGTCTGCCTGTCGGCCCACCTGTCCGTTTGTCGTCGATCCATTTCAGAGACAGCATTTTAATCGGAGAAGTGAGCAGTTGACTGCGTCTACGTTGAAAAGGAATATCTCAATATATTTTGTCCTTTTGAAGATATCAAATAAAAACAGTTTCTTAAAACACCCTGTATTTTGAGCGTTTTATTGATACTATTTTTTAATATTTTTTGAGTTCATACAATTAGCTTTTAGACGTACGAGAAAGCCCTTTTATTACGCCCACCTCGGTATTTTCTAGGCAGCGTAAGTAACGTGTAACTAAGTTAAGCACCACCTGGAGGAAAATTGGCAGAAAAATTGCTTAACACTACAATATTGAGCGTAACAGCGGCGATTCTGTTCACTTTAACCATTTGAGTGCTTCTGGTAAATTGTCCAATTTAATTAGGCACTAAAGTAACAATTACACGTACAACATCTTGTCCACGACATGATTTGAGGCCACGAAAGAAACTTTTAAGAGCCTCATAATTTATTTAAAATTTGTAATATCGCCAGTAAGTGAAGTCGTCGGCGTTTAATTAAAAAAGATATAAAATTTTCAAATTTCCCGGTTTTAATAATTAAGGCAAAAAAGTGATTATTTATTCACAAAGAAAAGTAAATTTTATAAAGATCATTAATGTTTTACGTACACTTTTGCAGAGAAGATTCAATCCGGAGTATTACTGGTAAGCTCCTTAGAGTATATCTGATTATTAACTTGATTGTCAATTAAGTCAGTTCATCAACCTTGCATTGAAGATTCAATTAACCTACTTGTATCAAGTTATCCCCAAAGAAGAGAAAATGCAATTATCGGTTCTAATATTTAATGCAGAACAGAAAAGAAATTATTCTGCTAGCTGTAGGCAAAATCAATTAACGCGCGTTAACGCGCTGTTAAATTACAAAATTAGCGGATCACTTACGAATTTATTAAAATTGTCGACTGTTTGGATAACCCACATGTGACAAAAACAAATCTTCCCTAATTGGCGTGAAGTGATATGGGTTTATTATATCATTTTTGGATGATTAGCTTAATACTTCTGCTTCAATAATAATTTGTCTGCTTGATGCTCGTGACTTTCCGAGGGATTTACTTTTAAAATAAGCTGTCAACTGTGAGTTAGTAACTTGGAAAAAACAACTAGCCATATAAGTGAAGCCCAAAATAATTAATTGTTCTTTTGGCTCTCGCCCATTTACAAATTTTTGAAATTTGAGAAAAGTAGGATTTGCGCTTCAGTGGCCCAGTTACATGAGAAGTATTTAGGGGGGTGATCCACAGCTAAACTAAACGAAGTTTTTAGTCAATTAAATAGTGGTTCAATGCAGAATACAGCAGTGGCCTTTATGTCTCATCAAGCGACGTTACTTATTTTAAAACCACTCTTCAATCGTAAAAAGTTCCTGCTCTATGATAGTGGCACTTACACTGGACTTCGCTTCTCTAATTTCTCTTGGAAGCGCCATCAACCAATTTTTTTATCGTTAAATTATTTTTGCATGCGAAAGCTTCCTACTTCTGTTTCCATATACCTACATACCTGCCGCTGAAAACTTTTTGACAAAAGCCAAAACCTTAATTTAATAATTAATTCCACGTGGGCATTCTCTCTTGCGTCTTTAGCGAACCGGTCTTGAACGAATTTACGAAACGTATCTATTAGAGATCGGTTAAGCGTTTAACAGGTCATTAATTAAACATTTCTTAATCAAAATCGACGACCCATGCGTATTTTGGGTGGCAATTACGACGGGAGGAAATAAAATATTAACCACCTTTTTGCATCTCGCCAAATTTAAAACGACACCGTCACAATTAACAACTTGTTGACTATTAATCAACTCGAGTAAGATACGCTTTGTTTTAAAATCTTAAAAACCGTGAGATCTCACAAAATTACTCTTCTCGCATAATATGTGTGTTTGAGCTATCTAGTTCAAAGTGGAACCGCCTTTCATTAACTCCTTTTCGTTAATGAGAATGTGTCAAAAGTGATATGTTTCTAATTAGTGAGGTAGGGTGTGTATTCGCGTATTTATAGTGCAACGTGTATGTGTTTGCGCTAAAAGGATCAACATTTTGTGTTTACCGCTGAAAACTAAGAAATCGCTTTGTGGAATTTTTTTTAATAAGCCCTTTACGACACTGTTTAACTTGGATGATACGTAGTTCAAACACGTCGTAAAAAATTCGAAAAAAGTTTTTTGTTAAATTTGTTGCTGTTGGAAATAGAAACGAGTGAAAAAGTGGACTCGAGTTTTTTATCTCGTGCAGTTTTCGAGATGTCACGAACCAAGATTTTCAACGTTACTTTGTTTAAGAGAGGCACTTGAGAAAATGTACGTGTATAGTTTTGACGACGCTAAAATTGTAGTTTCAACAACAAGAATTTCAACGAACTGAATGCAAATGCAAATAGTTTTACCAACGGTTTTTTAAAATAAAATGGTATTATCTGACAACGCTAGAATCTCAGAACTCGAAGTAGTTGAATAATTTTACTCTATTTTGTAGTTGGATATTGTCAAGTCTTAAAGGGTCGGATTTCGATGTAAGAATTACAACTAAAGTTTAAACACTGTTACATGAAACCACATAATATGGTAGAATGGGTCTTACATCCATTTTCAACGCCCTATAACTGGATAAGCTTTAGGAATACAAAAAACATGCACATATTTAATTTTGTAGCAAATTTTATTAGCTTTAATTTTGTATATGATCACGTTTTAACTCCAACCCATAGTTTTCGAGATATTAACGACAAACCGAAAAAAATGACGTGTCTTCGGTCTCTGTTTCTAAAGCTCACTTCTGATTCATCATCAGCAACTCTTGTAAAAACCTTATAGTTCTTGGTTCTTGAAGACTTTAACCTCCCACTTTTTAGTTGGCCAACGCCTACACCAACGTTAAGAAATAGCACCTACGAACTACGAACTTCTATGAGAATCTGCTCGCTTCAACCAATCGAACACAACTTATATCCGAACCTACCGGATTTCGCAACAACCAAAGACCATCTCTGTTAAGACTGGCTCCTTGTAAACGACCCTGACAGTATCTCTAGATGGGAATGTCTTCCACCACTTGGTATCTCTGACCATGTCGTTACCCAGGCAAACTTGCAAATCATCAAACGTGATACCCAAAAAAAAATTAAAATACTGAACGAGGTCAAATTTAAAGAATCCTTCGACTCCATCAACTGATATCATATCGCAGAACTTATCGCACTTTTGTCTACAATGTAATCTAATACGTTCTTCTGAAAATGGCTCCGTCAATGTATTAGCCAAAAACTTTCAGCGCTTTTTTTTCTGAGGAACTTATCAGAAATATACTCGTACCTACGGTTGATCGCTCAAGGGACGAAGACTTCTTGTCAGACATTGATATCTCAAGAGAACGATGTACTGGAGATTCTTTTAGCCCAGAAAACAGAATCTTCACCTGGTCTAGATAACATCTCTGACAGGTTGCTCAAGTTATCTGCTAACTACATAGCTAAACCGCTGAGTATCTTATTTCTACTTAGTCTTGCCGAGGGTAGTCTGCCGCGCGATTGGTTGGTGGCAAACATAACACCAATATTCAAGACTGATAAACTCGACCCAGGCAACTACAGACATTAAGTCTTGTGCCGGTATTCTGTAAAGTTTTAGAACATGTTATAGTCGAACAACTGCTAGAATTCATGATGACAAACGATCTAATGTCGCCATTCCAACACGGCTTTGTACCGGGACGCCTGCCACAATGTATCGATACATGGACTCGCTCTCTGAACTGGTCACAACCGGCCGACTAGACTTCTCCAAAGTCTTCATTAAAGGTCCCTACCGCCGTCTATTACAAAAGCTGGAACATCTAGGTACCTAGATGTTAGAGACAGACTTCTCTCTTGGATAAAGGCCTTCCTCAATAACAAAACTCACCGTGTGCGAGTTGATGCAGAATTTTCTCGATCTATGAGCGTTACCTCTGGAGTGCAACAAGGCACTGTACTCGGTCCAATACTTTTCTTTTTATACACCGCCGACTTAGCAGTTTCAATCAAGTCACACTACTCGATGTACTCGCTTTCTGAACCGGTCACAACCGGTCGACGTGATTTATCTAGACTTCTCCTAAGGCTTCGTCAAAGTTCCCTACCGCCGTCTCTTACAAAAGCTGGAACATCTAGTTACCTAGATGTTAGAGACAGACTTCTCTCTTGGATAAAGGCCTTCCTCAATAACAGAACTCACCGTGTGCGAGTTGATGCAGAATTTTCTCGATCTATGAGCGTTACCTCTGGAGTGCAACAAGGCACTGTGCTCGGTCCAATACTTTTCTTTTTATACACCGCCGACTTAGCAGTTTCAATCAAGTCACACTACTCAATGTACTCGCTTTCTGAACCGGTCACAACCGGTCGACGTGATTTATCTAGACTTCTCCTAAGGCTTCGTCAAAGTTCCCTACCGCCGTCTCTTACAAAAGCTGGAACATCTAGTTACCTAGATGTTAGAGACAGACTTCTCTCTTGGATAAAGGCCTTCCTCAATAACAGAACTCACCGTGTGCGAGTTGATGCAGAATTTTCTCGATCTATGAGCGTTACCTCTGGAGTGCAACAAGGCACTGTGCTCGGTCCAATACTTTTCTTTTTATACACCGCCGACTTAGCAGTTTCAATCAAGTCACACTACTCAATGTACTCGCTCTCTGAACCGGTCACAACCGGTCGACGCGATTTATCTAGACTTCTCCAAAGCCTTCGTCAAAGTTCCCTACCGCCGTCTCTTACAAAAGCTGGAACATCTAGGTACCTAGATGTTAGAGACAGATTTCTCTCTTGGATAAAGGCCTTCCTCAATAACAAAACTTACCGTGTGCGAGTTGTTGGAGAATTTTCTCGATCTATGAGCGTTACCTCTGGAGTGCAACAAGGCACTGTGCTCGGTCCAATACTTTTCCTTTTATACACCGCCGACTTAGCAGTTTCAATCAAGTCACACTACTCAATGTACTCGCTCTCTGAACCGGTCACAACCGGTCGACGCGATTTATCTAGACTTCTCCAAAGCCTTCGTCAAAGTTCCCTACCGCCGTCTCTTACAAAAGCTGGAACATCTAGGTACCTAGATGTTAGAGACAGATTTCTCTCTTGGATAAAGGCCTTCCTCAATAACAAAACTTACCGTGTGCGAGTTGTTGGAGAATTTTCTCGATCTATGAGCGTTACCTCTGGAGTGCAACAAGGCACTGTGCTCGGTCCAATACTTTTCCTTTTATACACCGCCGACTTAGCAGTTTCAATCAAGTCACATAAGTCAAATAAGAACAGTTTTTACTTACAAACGATATCATTATGGTGCTAGAAATGGTGTATTCCACTTAATCCGTTGAAAACTTATTAGTCCGGTCAAATTAGACATAAAAATAGTGGTCAAATAACAAAAATTCCCACAGAGCCAAATATTGGTGGAGACCTTGGGTATACCATTAGGAATAAAATGTCAAAAGTCCCCATCGATCCCATTTGTGCTAAAAAAGTTATTCAAAAGGTCAAAATTTCAGGTTTTTGGATTTTTTGAGAAAACGGTAAGTTTTATACCTCAGACAAAATTGTAGATCTTAAAATTATCTACAAAAATCGTTTTAATACTTATTTTTCTAAGAATTACCATTCCGGAGATATCGCGATTCGAAAAGTTGAAAGAGATACGTTCTACATGATATGCACACGCACACATTTCCACACCACCTGGGAGAGTGTACTTGGCGCGTTTTTTAACGTGGTTTCCCCAATAGGCTTACTCCACCAACTGTTATGGCAGATTTTTTAGGGACAATACTCTTCTAACTGCATAATGATTATTGATTTTGATATTGTTTATTGAGTTTAACTGTAGTTCTAATTTCTTTTCATATTTTAATCTGATTCATACTGTTCAAAGTGGACTTCAACAGTCATGTCTTCTTCGATTTCTTCTGCCTCTTCTCCTTGCTAGATGTTTATAAATTGTTCAAATAAAGATGAATCAACTGTTGCAATAGCAAAAAAGATTGTAGTGCGAAATGTGGCTGTAGAAGAGTAGGGTTACTGTATTCTCCAGAGTGTACTAATTGCCAAGACCAGTTGGCCTTGCTCAAATGTCTAATTGAATACAACTGAGGAAGAAGATCCATGTAAGTTCGATGAAGAGACAGTTGATTCATCTCCATTTGAACAATTTATAAATATCCAGCAAGGAGAAGAGGAAGAAGAAATCGAAGATGGCGTAACTGTTGAAGTCCACTTTGAACAGTATGAATCAGATTAAAATATCAAAAGAAATGCGAACTACAGTTAAACTCAATAATCAATATTAAAATCAATAATCATCATGCAGTTAGAAGAGTATTGTCCCAAAAAAATCTGCCATAACAGTTCGTGGAGTTGGCCTATTGGGGAAACCACGTTAAAAAACGTTAAAAAAAAGTGTGCACTGTGCATATCATGTAGAACGTAGCTCTTTCAACTTTTCGAATCGCAATATCTCCGGAATGGTAATTCTTAAAAAAAAAGTATTTAAACCATTTTTGTAGATAATTTTAAGATTTACAATTTTTGTCTGAGGCATATTTTTGATAAAACTTACCGTTTTGGAAAAAAATCCAAAAAACATGAAATTTTGACCTTTGAGCTCGAATAACTTTTTTAGCACAAATGGGATTGATGGAGACTTTTTATATTTTATTCCTAATGGTATACCCAAGGTCTCCACCAGTATTTGGCTTTGTGGGAATTTTTGCTATTTCAAATATCTATTTTGACCGGACTAATATGTTCTACGCTTTGGCACAAATAACCCAAAAGTAGCATATTATTTGGACAATGCATTGGTCACACCAAAGGAATATCATAATGTGGGAATCATCATATTCAACGACTTATCGTGGATCTAGCATGTCGTAAACATAACGATGAAAGCAAACTCCAAACTCTACATCTTAAGACGTAGTTTCGAGTTTCGAGCGACATCGTGTGGCCTCTTTACTTCATTGGCGATTGTAATTATTTGGAAAGGGTCCAGTCTGGAGTCCAGCGTCGCGCCACTAAATATTACGTCACCAGCTTCTTTAACCTTCCATATGAGGAGCGACTCCAAAAACTGCATTTAACTAGCTTAATAGACCTCCAGACAAGAGGAGATTTAATTATAACCTATAAGATATTCCAGCATTACTATTCGATTGATCTTCGTGTACTATTCGTTTTGAGTGAGGATGAAAGATCGAGAGCGCATCTCATGCATTCAAACTCAAGAGAGAGCGTTTCCTCAGTACGACACGACAACACTTCTTCTCGAATTGGGTATTTGATAGGTGGAACTGTCCATCCTACGGATAAACTAAGAGTGTCAATTGGAAGACTAAATTATTGCCCATGTAATGGTACAAAATATTAAGATTAAGAGCTACCGCACACGACAGACAGTCAAAATAGTCGGTTAGAATGCTCTGTAGAGATTTTTAAGTAGCACCGCACACAACAAACTAAAATGGCGGACCTACATAAAAGATGTAACGTGTTCTATTTTTCCACCGACTATCAACCGACACGATTGTCTGTGACTAGACGGCGACTGATGGGAATAACGTAATTAAGTAAGAGCGCGCACACGAACTACAAAATTGCCGTTGGCGTTGTGCATCTCCTATAGCTAAAATCACGGACAAACAATGCAACAACCACCGACTTCCTAACGATAGTCGGTAGCGTGTGCGATGGTGTAGATGATGTCTGACCGACTGTCTGTCGTGTACGGTCACTTCGCTACAAAACAGACGGTCGCCGACTGTCTGTCGTGTGCGGTAGCCCTTATATTAAAGTTACTTATAACTTTAAAGTGTTAATTATGAAATTTAAAAATTTTTAGGTAGGTATACGAGTAAGCAAACATTTTAATTTATTGTTTTCTAATTTGTCAGAGAGACGCGCATCTATTTAAAGTCGAAATAAAGATCTTTGGAATTTCGCACAAAAATTTTAATAAAACATTTTCGACACAAAGGTAATTGAATTTTGCCCCATTTCCAGTTAAGAGCGAGTACTTAAACAAGAAATTTTCTTTTTGAAAGAGAAGTTCTATATAACATTGCAGGTAGTTAATCTTACATCCTTACTTTCCGTGCCAACATTTTGCGATCTTTATCTTAAAGAGCTTTTCTGATACCGCGGGTATTGGAAGAAAAATTTATGTTCGCGACCAACAACTAAATCCTCGCACGAAGTTACGACCTACTCTTTGGCATTTTCCTTTAAAATGTGCAAGGCTGGATTTTCAACAAAAACCATTCTTGTGTTTTATGTTAACGTTCACAAAAGAGTTGCTAAGTTGGTTTGTTTGGTACGTTTAATGATACCAGGTAATGTGTTTGAACAAATTACGAAGCCGTTGAATAAGCTTGTAACAGTTTAGTTTAGTTACCTATGAATAGAAACATAAATTTACTCAACAACTTGCATAAAATTAAACAAAAAGTATTCGCCGCGTCTTTTATTTTATGGTGCGCGTTTCCTTTTCCAGAAAAAAAACTTAATGAAATTGAACCGATGAACGGGGGCCAAAGTGTAATTAAAATGAAACGTTAAATTTTTTTTTCATTTAGATTTTATTTTGCTCAATAATTTAAACAGATTGCCAAATTGATTAACGTTTTTTAAGGGCGCCAAACAATTCAATTTATAACAACACAAGACGCTTGGAATTTATATCTGAATTAACAAACTTTAAATATTTTTTTAAAAGTCGAATAAATTTTAAACTTTTCCGTCTTCTTCTATCAGAAAACTGTTAGTTTGCCACTGCCCTCCGAGAGGTAACCTAAACAGTAAACAGTCTTTTTTTACGCCTCTCGCCTTACAGTGTCGCAAAAAGTAACTACGAAATAGAAATGTTACAAACTAAACGTATTTTTTAGCCTCTTTAATCAATAAAAATAAAATCACAGCTCAATTAAAGGAAGCCGTGTCCATTAGTAGAGTAAACTCAATTTTTATAATTGCGTTTGTTTATTCCTGGCTTTTTGCACGTACCTACTATCGGAAAATTCATTTTTAAATCGTACAATTTTAACACAATTACTGTGGAAATATGGAGTTTATAGGTCAACTCGAAGCAGAAGTTTCGAAGAAATTAAAAAGCTACAAGAAGGCAAGGAGTTAATTAGCGTTTCTAGCTTCACGAACATTATTACCAACATTAAAAAGAATTAAATTTTCGGCAAAACCAGATAAGAGAAGCGGATTTTTCCTAAAACTTGATAAAAGTGCACTGGGACGAGAGTGATGCATTTTTAGTTTCTTTTAGTTTTATTTGTTGGCCAATCAGAACTACACTTTAAAAGAAAAATGGTGCTCAAAAAGAAAATTAATTTAAAACCATTACTAAAATTAAATTAATTACCTGTTGTTGTGGTAGGTGGTCTGTATAAGATCACTTTGCACAAACTCCCTCTGTCGTAATAGCTATGTGTTGCACGAATATAATAAATATTGGTCAACTTTACCACTTCCATTAGCAACAAATGTAATGCAATACCTAGTTTTATTATTTCTTCTTCTTGGACTGCACGTTTTGTTACATTTAATTTTATAAAGTTGTAATCGAATTTGCCAATGTGCGGGGTTATGTTAATTTTGCTAATTTCTCTTGAAGATTAAACCGTTATCGCAACTGAAACGTCCGCTTCAACCACGTACAGCCACAAAAAGTAGTAATTATTTTATTTTGTTTCAGGTGAGCGCCTTCATTTATACATTTTGAATGCAAACTGGAATTGGTTGGTGAGTAGGTACAGAAAAATATAATCTCGAAGCCGTATTTTTCTTCTTTCGTGTTTCCAACAAACTCACGAACGTATATTAACTCGAAAGTCATCACTTATTGTCCTTCGAAGTGGCACGAATAGCGCTGTTATCATGAAGGAATCGTTCGAGCACATATTACTTTGTCTACACCAGTGTAGACGCACCATAATTACTACTGTTTCGCCTTAATTAAGATCTTGAGACTTTTTATTACATTCATATAATAATTTCAAACCGATAAAACATTATTTAAATACAAAGTTGGGTTTTCTTTCCCCTAAAAGCTCATTTTGTGGTTATACGAATCATTAAATTTGAATTATAAAAAAATTTGTTTCGGAACAAATTTCGTAATTTCGTGTAATTTTTTGTACGCAAAAAAGTCGTTATTTGATCATCAGTTGGATTGTAATAGTTTAACAATTAACCTGCAAATGTCATTTAAGTAAGTATAACTAGAATTAACTTAATTAAGTTTGTGTAGCGTTGTGAGTTTACAAACCTTAACTTTATTAACAAAGAGAATGGCTGTGTACAAAAGTAACGTTAAATATGTACATAAAAGTAAAATTAGATAAAACAAACCTTAAATCAACAAGAATTATATTTGTAAAACTTAAATAATAATGTTAATAACTTTAATTTGTTAATTAAAAAACAAATAAAGTGTAGGAAAACTTACCCCTTTCGGCGATGCCCCATGACTTTTTCAAAAGTCTCTTACAGTTTTGGAGAAAAATTTTTTTTTAAAGGTTCAAACTATTACATCTAAATTACCAACGTTCTCTCAGGCCGCTTTTTGTACATTTTTGCTTAATAACAATTTTACAGCTTTTTGAAACTTGGAATTTTTTTTAACGAATCGAGTCATAGGTACGTGTCTTGAAGTTAGTGTTTCGAATTTCAAGTACTGAAACAATTTTGAGTAACGCCCTCATTTTTCTTTAATTTTTAAAGTCTTTCCTTAAGTAGATAAATAAATAAGTGATAAAAACGACCGTTTGCCACTCCAAAGTGGCAAGCATTAACTTGTTCGAGAAGGGGGCGTTTTTTCTCGGTTTTTCGCTAATAACTCCAAAACTACGCACTTTATGAGAAAAGCACTTCAACACAAATATAATCAGCGTTGAATTTTCTATAAATTATATCTCTTAGCTTTTTTTACTCAGAGAAACGGTTTAGGCGCTACAGTACATTCAAGTTTGAGAAAATTCCAAATTGGTCAAAAAACTGTTTTTTTTTAGTTTTCTGCGTATAACTCAAAAACTACGTACTTTATGAGAAAAGTGGTGCAAAACAAATATAATCTGCATCAAATTTCCTATAAATTACGTCTCTTAGCTTTTTTTACTCAGAAGAACGGTTTAGGTGCTACAGCACATTAGATTTTGAGAAAAGTTAAAATGGGTAAAAAAATGGTTATTTAGTTTAAGGCGTATAACTCAAAAACTACGCCCTTTATCAGAATAGTGCTTCAACACAAATATAATCTACATCACAGTTCCTATAAATTATATCTCTTAGCTTTTTAGCTTAGAAGAACGCTTTGGGCGCTACAGCACATTAAAGTTTGAGAAAATTTTAAATCTGTTAAAAAACTGTGTTTTTAGTTTTTGCGTATAACTCAAAAACTACGCACTTTACGAGGAAAGTGCGGCAACACAAATACAATTTGCATAAAATTTCTTATAACTTGTATTCCTTTTAGCTTTTTTTACTCTGAAGTACGGTTTACGCGCTATAATATCACATTAAAGTTTCCCAAAATTCCAAATTTGTCAAAAAAATATTTTCTTAGTTAATCGCGTATAACTCGAAAACTACGCACTTTATAAGAACAGTCATTAAATATAAATATAAACTGCATCAAATTTCCTATAAATTATATCTTTTTGCCTTTTCTACTCAGAAGAGCGGTTTAGACGCTACACCACATTAAAGTTTGAGAAAATTCCAAATCGGTCAAAAAACCGTTTTGTTAGTTTATCACGTATAACTCGAAAACTACGCACTTCAAGAGAAAAGTGTTTTTATCGAACAATAACGTACATTCAATTTCCTACAGATTATATTATGTTGGTTTTCTTAGTCAAACAAACAGTTTGGGTGCTAGAGCGCGTTGAAGGATGAGCCCCGAGAAGGGTGGGTTTTTGGTATTTTTTCAGATTTTCGCTCATAACTGCAAAACTACACACTTTTAAAGAAAAATGCTGTTATATAAAAGCAAACTAGATGAAATTTCCTACAAATTGTACGTCTTAGGTTTTTTTCTTCAGTTGAACGGTTTAGGCGCTAGAGCGCGTTAAAGTTTGAGAAATATTCGAAAATTTACTAAAAACTGTTTATTGTTTATCGCTTGTGACTCAAAAGGTATGCACTTTTAGAGAAAAGTGGTTCTATAGAAAGATAAAGTAAATTCAATTTCCTACAAATTATGTCAGCCAGTTTTTTTTGTTAAACTAACAGTTTATGTGCTAGAGCACGTTGAAGTATAAGGTCCCGAGAAGGGTGGTTTTTGGGTCAAACTAAACGAAAAATGTAAACCTGTTAATGGTTTCCTTTGTCTGTGTAAATTTCAATATATTCGTGCAGGCGGTTTTAAGTGCTGTTTTCGTGTGACAGACGCTGATTATGAACACCGAATTTTCCTCTTAAATTAGGTGGGGTGTAGGGTGCGAAAAAGTTTTCCAAGACCTTGCAAATATAATTTTTTTACTAGGTAGTTTGGAATTAAAAATCGCATTGACTCGCCTACTTTTTGAGATATTTGTGGAAGTTCGAAAAATGTTCCATAGCACTCGAAAACGCATATTGAACACCCTATTTTTTTAAGTTTGGCTCATTTTTAGTTCAAATTTTTCTCACTTTATAAAATCATTAATTTTAAATTGAGAAATAAAGTTGATTATTCGAGCTCGCTTATCTGCTCACTTGTAAAACTTTGCATAATCAACTAAGCTTTATATCTGAGCGTAAAATTTTTTTCCCTTAAAAATCTTTTTTCAAATCGAGAAGAGAAGGGAATAAATAAATTTCGACTAATTTTTAGTTTTAGGGGGATAGATATAAATTTTGTTTGTATTATGTACAATGCTAAATTATAAGCTTTACGCTAGCGCTACGGGTAGTTTTGTTTGGTCATCCGAGATCCTAAATAAACACTAATTTAAGGATTGTTGTAAGGGTAGAAAACGATTACGCGCATGTAACGCACACAAAAAGATTTAATTAAGCAACTGAAACAGTTACAAATCAATAGGCTTTTGAAGCGAATTTAATTGAGATTTCCTATACGTACTCTAATATACACGAGAATTTGTTGGTTGGCGTTTTCTTTTCTTTTTACAAAAGAAATACAATTAGGCGAGACTTAAGTGGAAAATCGAATGTATTGCCAATTGTTCTATTCTTTCACCTACTAAAATAATTTCGTTACAACACTACGAGTTGTAGGAAAGGGGGTTGGCAGAGACGAAAAGTGACTTTTCTTGTCATCAAATTCTCTGTACCTCGCTAAAAGATGCATGTGAGAGAATTTTACCAGATGTTTCCAACGGAAAAGTGGCAATAAGTAAGGGGTGAATGTAGCTACATTGAAAGTCTCATTATTGTAACGCAATTCGAGTGTTGTAGTTTTACGTTGGCTGAATTTTACCAGACTACTCTTGCAACTAGATGCTTTCTTATTGAACCGTGCAATACAATAATTATTTATTCGAATAAAAAATTTTTCTAATAATCATTGTGAACGTATTAGGGGCTTATGAGACCCTAAAATCAAAACTTCGAATGGCAACCATAATTTACGTTTACCGTCGTTAATGGGCACACCGACTTAACTGCCTCTGGGTGAGATACTCTGGAATGAGTTGACACCTGTTTCTCAACAATCTCAATATTGACTCGCTAAAAAGCAACCCTCAGATTCGGATCATTTAAATTAGAGACGCTAATACCGGCCAAACTTAAGTTCCCCAAAAATATTTCTAGATATTTCAAGAAAAACAAAAGATGAAACCATAAAATAAGGTATTAGATCGGATTAAAATTCGCTTAAGCTTAAAAGTGTAATTAGTTAAACCCAATTCTAATAAATGCGATTAAACGAGTACTAAAGTTTCTAAATCCAATTCGAAAATTCTACATTAGTACCCCAGTTGGCGAATTCCCAATCTGGACGCAGTTTGTAATTAATTTAAATTTAATGAGCCTTTCGCTGCTGGTTTTATCAAGTTTATAAACGTTAATGTTGCGTGTTTTATTTTATTTTAAAAATGAATTTCGTTTGATTAAGATTTTTTTAATCGGCCTCGTCGATTTATATATTTTTTAAATTAGTCGGATTGTTTAATTACTTTATCTTCTCTTATTTTCTCGTGTTCGTTTTTGGGCGGCGTAATTAAAGCGCATGCAAGCAAGCAATGTCACACTCGACATAATTAACAAAACTCGAGATTTATAATATTTTAGAGTTTAGAGGGTGGATGCACTTGGTATTTAGTAATGAGAGAAATTTGTATGTAAAACACTGGTTCAGAAATTAGAAACTTTTCGAGTGCAGTTTCAGGATTAGAGTATAACGACAAAACTTTCTAATCTCTTTATCATTTATACGTTTGTATTTCGAAATTTGAATTTCGTTTCTGCTGCTTACTAATTAACTAACAAAGTTTAAATTTTACTTTTAAAAACTTGACGAAGTTTGCAAATAAATTATTTTTGCTTTTTTTTTATTCAATTCCCAAACAATAAACTAGCGCTTGGCACAATGAAACTTTAAGGGTCTAAACTGCAGGAGAGCTTAGAAAAAAGCTTAAATGCAAGGGGATGACAACATAAAGTAGGAATTTTTTGCTAAAGAAAAACCGAATAAGTGAATTTTCGGATTGGGGTTGGTAACATTTTGTTGAGATTTTCCCAAACTTACAAGTTATGAGAGGGGTGAAATCAAGACTCTAATGTTTTAAAAACGACCCTTAAACCTGTCGTTTTCCCGCACACTGTAAAGAAAGCCATTTTCTACGGTATTTAAAAAAAGTTTCGGCAAATATCCGTTTTGAGACTTTATGGAAATAGAAAAAGGAAATTAGTCCCGCCTAGGCGCCTATATGACTAACTCTCGAGCGGTTTGGGCAAAATAGTTGATATTTTATACTATTAGTCCAGTCAAATTGTAGTTTGGCGTGGAAAAAAATATATAGTCGTTTTTTTCTATGTCGTTCTTTAAGTATTTTGGGATGTTGAACCTGAATTTCAACTTTGCAACCTCGATAAGTGATGCGTTCTAAGAAAAACTGATTTTTTTCAGTTTTTGGCTTATAACTCAAAAAATAAGCACTTTTTTAGAAAACTATTTCTGTATAAAAATAAACTACATTAAACTTTCTACAAATTATGTTTCTTGTTTTTTTTTGTAAAATATATGGTTTTGGCGGTAGACGTGCTAAAGTGTATCACAAATTCCAAAATCGGACTAAAAACTGCTTTTTTTAAATTTTTTGTTTATAACTCGGAAACTACGCACTTTCAGACGATAGTCTTTTATAGAAAAATAAAGTAAATAAAATTTTCCATAAATTATGTTTCTTTAATTTTTTCATCAGGAGAACGGTTTTGATTCTACAGCGCGTTTAAGATTAGTCTTATAGTGTTAGAATTCGTGGCAAACTTTAGCACGCCCTAGCGCCAAAACTGTTTATTGTACCTAAAAAAACAAGAAACATAATTTGTAGAAAATTTAATGTAGTTTATTTTTATATAGAAATAAATTTTACAAAAAATGCGTAGTTTTCGAGTTATAAGCGAAAAACTGAAAAAAGAGAAGTTTTTTAGGTGTTTTCCGTAATTTTCTCAAAAAACATCACTTTTCCGAGGTGGCAAAACTGAAATTCGGGTTTAGCATCCCAAAATTCCTTGTGACGACACGATAGCTAAACTGCATGGTAGTGGTAAAATAGGAGTGAGGCAAGAGGACGTAAGGAGGCATCTTTGGTAGATTCAAGTGCTGGGCTGGCACGACTGATCATGATCCAGGAATATGAAAGCACCCACAGTCCCACAGGCTCTATAAGCGAAAAATTTCATTTTTAGCTTATTTTTTGCTCGATTAATGCTTATTCATTAGAATGGCATCATGAATGAGGTCCTTAATATATTTTTTTGCATTTTTGGCAAATTTTGTCGCCCTATTCTAAACTTTTTCCCCGTAAAATTCAGCTCAAGGGTCTATATTAGGTGTTTTTGTCAGAAATCGTGTTTCTTCCTATTCTTATAAAACTTACCTTATTTACATGAGGGGGGGGGGCTTCGAACTTTCTAAACTTTATTTTAAGCCGTTTGCCCTTGAACACTTAAAACCTTTCGCTTGCGGTGCTATTTCCAATCAAATTTTAGCTTAGGATCCTCATAGGACGTGTCAAATTATTTCTACCCCTCCCTGGAAAATTTTTGGCGGCGGTCATGCTTGTTTATAGTTTCGATGACACTGATTACGAATATTGCAATAAGTTTTGGATCAGCTCAAAATTGTTTTTATTGAAGTGGATGCGAATAAGGTTCAAACGCTTGTGGGCGCGGAAAAGACTTATTGGTTACTGAAAGGTGGGCAAGAAACGTAAGCTGCCGCCAAAGTGAAAGAGCTGTACCAGCTCTTTCTAAAAAACTGGCAACATATTAATTGTGTACAGCTGTCCCGAACTAATCTATGAACAATTGCAAGGGCACTCACGACTATACTGGCTTTGGTAGATAATCCCATATGGCGTGAATGCGAACTAGAAGACGAAGGGGTTGAACATTTATGTGCTTTGTCACTGTCCAGCCATAACGTCGATAAGAAGATCCGTGTTGGGGGACTTCTGACTCGACATGACCAGAATAAGCACCAACCCTCCCGTCAGAGTCCTAGAGTTCTTCCTGCAACACTTAGGATAGCTCAAGATCCAATGGGTACGGGAGGCAGTTTTGCTCCCTAAATGATCTAGATGCAGATCCAGACTTATTGGTTAGTAACTGGATGAATCGTTTCCATTCAAAACTACGCTTTAAAATAAGGAAGCGAGTTGTTAACTCGCAAGGGACGAATGGAGCACAGTGCACGATTTCTATGTAGGCACATGTAAAGTGCCCTAGCCCTGCCTCGAGTCCATTACTAAATGTGAGCTTTTGCGACCGTTATTCACTATAATTTGGATTTTATTGTAAATGGATTAGCATTACTTTAGATTACTTAAGACAAATTCCCATCATCGTCCAGTTTTCAATACGACGAAAATGGTAATTTTATCGTTTTACTTCATTTTTCTTTTTACTCTATGGCACTTGGCCTTAGCTATCTGCTTCCTTGGCACGTTCTTCGGCGCCCTCTTTGAAGGCAAAATAATTTTTTTTAAGCGATTAAAACAATTTAACCCTAAGAAGATTGCAGCTGTTTGTAAGGGATAACAACCCAAAAGGGTTCGATGGTGTTTGAGGGACGTTATTTATTGTTGTAGTTGGAAATTAACGCCAGTTCATTAACACTCATTCAAGTGCTTATAAACAAGGATCAAATTAATTAATATGTTAATGTAATATCCTAATATCCCATTAGGAGAACACGCAAATAAATTTATATTAAATGCTCAAATAAATTTTTTTTGTAATTTACGCAATTATTGTTAAATTAAGGAGTAAAAATTTGACATGTTTTGTAGCATTCGCGCGCGCGATGATCTATGTGTTATAACTTATAACGACCAAAAACGGGCAGTGACTAGGCAAAATAGATTTGATTTATAGCCCTAGTAATTAAATAGATTGCGCTTTATATCCAACAGTAACAGTGATGGTTTTTGTAAAATTGTGTAAATGATTGTGCCCAACCGTTTCATATAGATAATAGATAATTCAACTTGTAATTTCGTTAATCCATTAAAATACAAAATGAGTTTAAAGTTAATGGAGCAATTTTGATTTTATAAACGATTGTCCACTTTTACCGTCATTTAATTAAGGCATTTTAATTAAAATTATCGACTACTGTTAGTTTGATTAACTATTTTCGAAAATCGTAAAAAAATTTGTATCGAGAAGCTCAACGTCGTTAAATTTCATTCCGACTCGTATAACGTTTTTCTTAATTTTATAAAGTCGAGAGCACATAAGACGACTTCTAAATTAATATCCATTATCCTTAAGCACAGCGTTAGTTTAATATATCCTCTTGGGATTTCATCGTTGGTTTACTTACTGCGAGTCTTTTAAATTGAAATATATCGGGTAACGCTACACTTTAATTTTTCTTTAATTTAGTTTTTTAAAAAAGGGCGCGCGAGTTCGAAAGGATAAAAATAAATAGTGAGAGAGGATGTAGAAGTTTTTGTAAAGATAAAGAGGATCAACGCCAAATCTATTATTTCCTTCGACACAAACCAGAGATTACTTTATCTGTTTGCAAATTGATCAGATCAGTGATAGGGCTTAATTTAACTTCTTAAAGTATAACAAACTTTGTCTCCGCCCAAAAGGGAACTTTTTTTACCGAAAGGAAAATTTTAATATTATACGAAATATAAATGTTACCGCGTTCAAATAATTAAATGCAAATTTTAATTTATTCATTTATTAAAATTGCTTTTAATTTTAAGAACCCAAAATTTTTTTTCAAAGTTGACAAATTTCGCGAAACTCGTATTTAAAGATTATATTATTTATTTTAGCTCTCCAAAGTGTATTCGTTGTTTATTTTTCCGAATGTGGGGGTATTAATTCACGTTGAAGTCTAAAGCCGCGTACTCACTTGAGCCTTTTACTTTTCGTTTCGTGTCTACTTTAAATAGGGAGCTTTAATCTCATTTCCGGTTGAACGGGAAATCAAAATATTAAATATTTGGTATCACTAGATAGCTAATTTTATAATCTTCTAAACCACTTAAAATATACAGGACGTTGTGTTTAAAATAGAAAAGATAACCTCATTTCCGGTTAAACAGGAAGTTCAAATTTAACATGTTTAGTACCATTGAACAGCTAATCTTATGATATTTTTAAAAATCATAAAATATGCAGGGTGTTTTCAAAAACTTTTTTTGCTTGGCTCACTTGCGGTTTAACCGGAAGTGTTTTTTAAACAAGAATTGTAACAAATAATATGCCAACTTGTAATTATAAATTTTTGATATCCAAATATTCGGGATTCACGTTTTTAACACCAACGTCTATCACTGACCACAAAAAAAAAATCCATTTTCTTCTTCCGGGGGTGTACAAGAGATACTAAGGGTTGCATCTTTCAGATGACATACGATCCGCCAAAATACAGTTCAGGCACAGTACATAAACTAGATATATCTACTATCTAGTTACTTATAGAGGTGACCATGTAGCCATCCCGCGGCCCGCGATGAATATTTTTCCGGTCCGCGAGAGTCCTCACACTTTTACAAAATAAAACAAAATAAGCCTTTTAGAGGCGGCAAAATCTGGGATATTAATAATAATAATAATAATAATTTTTTCTCCATAATATGAGTAATATTTAAAGCCAGTATTCAATTTCACTGAGAAAAACTAAAGTTTCAAAAAAATAATAATAATATTTATTCAAACAACTGAAGGTAGACTACAGACATTTTGAAGCCATGTCATATACCAAAAAGATTATTTTAAAAAAAGTACTAATCACAAGCGCCATCGTGTGAGACTCCAAAGCAGAATCGTTAGTAAACGTCTCTTGCCCTACCACTAGCACCCTGAACGAAAATAAAAAACTATATGAAGACTGAATGCCTAAATTAATTTAATAAAATAACGGGCCACTTTTTCTATTTTTTTTTGATGAAACACCTTCTTTGGAAACATATCAATCGCTATTAAAGTTCCTGAACTTTATTTTAAACCGTTTGACCTTTTTTTTTATTTTTGAGTCATGGTATGCCTCAGCAATTTTTTAATCCGGTATTGATGGGGATAATATAATTTTATGTGGCCCGCAGAGTTATGATTATGATGCATTTCCAAAGTGACCCGCAAGATTATCTAGGTTGGCCACCCCTGATCTAGTTTATGTACTGTGGTTCAGGGGTTGTATAAGAAGTAGCTACAACCCTTGAGCCGGATTATCGGTATTTTTGGGGGTCATCTGAAAGACGAAGCCTTTTTAAACCTTAATTTCATTCATAAAAGTTGCATTTTAAAGTAGTTATGGTCTTTTTAAGTTTGGGGTGGAA
Organism: Malthinus flaveolus; assembly: GCA_950108345.1. NCBI lineage: Eukaryota > Metazoa > Arthropoda > Insecta > Coleoptera > Cantharidae > Malthinus > Malthinus flaveolus. The sequence continues at coordinate 17,519,668 of OX467286.1, read as the reverse complement.
AATTTAAAAAAAGTGTTCAATTGAAAATTACACGAAGTAGGAAAATCACAAAAGAACGATATCAATATAACGCTTTTTTGGCCTTGGATTATGTCATAAAGCTATTTTAAAAATTATTTTGTTCTCGTTCTCTCGCCCCAAACTTGTGGCATCGATGTCACTAGTTGAGTTTATGCTTGCCAATATAATCGATCTTAGTTTCACTATAACGGAGTGTATACGGACTAGAATAGCACCCAAGTTTTTCTCTACTGTCAAGCTACTCATTGGTGCGCGGTTCATCGATAGTGCCACATGTCGGTCTCATGCACAAATGTCACAAACATTATACAGGCCTGGGTAGGCGTGTGCGTGTGTGTAAGTAAGGCCGTCAAGCAAAAACAACTAACGCAATTTTGTTTAAATTTGGTTTCAGCCACTTCAACAAAATACATTGCCAAAAAAGGGTTTAAACGAAATTTATACAGGGTGGTCCAAAATAAGGGGGTTATTTGGTCACATTTCGGAAAATCTTGACCGACAGTATTTATATTCGGCTATAAGTTAGCACACATCGGCCCTAATTACAAAAATACTTTTTCAAATTTTTAATTTCAAAATGGCGGCCAGTATAACGATTGTCCCATTTTCTAGTTTTTTTATTATAACTTTGGAGATAATTATTATTATAAAAATCTAAAAACAGTAATATATAGACAAAATATAGGGCTTTAAGGATGATATAGTTGATTTTTTAAATAATTTCAAAATTGACTACTTTTAAAGAACCAAAGTTGACTAAAATTTTAAAACGTATTTTGTCAAAATCCGCTTAGGCTGTTTTGTCTATTTTTGAATATGTTGTAGATATTGAAGTTCCTAATTAAACACCGTTGTTTTGATTCATTTGCTATGAGCAGATACGGAGCTATGATTTTTTGAAGGTCAAATTTTCAAAAGTTTGTAATTTCTTTTGTAATTAAAATGTGTAACTGCAAGTTGGTATATTGATTTATCACATAAATTTCTATTATTTTTTACAATTTCGGTTTGAAAAACACTTCTGGTTAAACCACAAACTAGCAAAGCAAAAGGAGTTTTTAAAAACACCCTGTATATTTTATAATTTTTTATAATATTGTAAGATTAGCTGTTCAATAATACTAAGCATTTTAAATTTGAACTTCCGGTTTAACCGGAAATGCAGTTAGCGTTTCTATTTTAAATACAACACCCTGTATATCTTAATATCTTAAGTGGCTTAGAAGATTGTAAAATTACATATCTAGTGATACCAAATATTTAATATTTTTACTTTCAGTTCAACCGGAAATGAGTTTAGCTTCCTATTTCAAGTAGACACGCTGCCGTATAATTTTATTTTTTTAAAATCAGTGAGAGCTTCTGAGCCTACTATTGTTAGGTACTATTTCTGACATATTTTTAAACATTTTTCAACGCGTACGAAAAAGACCTGTTATAATCACATCCCCCGTTTTGATTAAAAGCTCATTTTTTCAAATTTTTAGACCGCCCTCGTCCTTTCGTAAACGCTTCGCAAAAACCGTCGCCGAGTAGGAGGGGAGTGCGCTTCAAAGAACGAAAATACGCGTTAATTTGCTAAAACTATGTAAATCCATAAATTAAATTAAAAAATTTATGAAACGACCAAATTATGTCGTTGACGACGTCACAATTAACAATATAAGCGAACTAAAGAGCTTAAACAAATACTCATGGAGAACAATTTAGCGTAAATAATGCACTGTATAATACTCATAATACATTATAATTATAAATTAATGTGCGTGTTATTACTTAATTGTTTTTAATTCAATTTTCGCATTACCCGGTATTAAATTAATTGACATAATATAATATTAATTGCACTATTACCCACACGCCATTATTTTAAGCAACGTACGTGTAAATCCACAATAATCGAACCCATTAGAAGTTAATTGGTCTAAATTTCAATTTATTAATTAATTTTCCTATTTTCTTAAAAATATTTCGAGTACGCCAACAATTTGCGGAAAAAGACCGGTATGATATTAAATTTTCGAGCTTCGTTGATTTTAATAAAAAAGTACGACATAATTTTCGTAGGGTTTCGGCTCTAAGACTTTTTGTTCCATACTTTTTTATTAATAAGAGTATATTGGGCGTAGAAATTTATATCGAGAGGGAAAATTCCAAATGTATAAAAGCGTCGGGGCCGTGAGGTTATCGATAGGTTCGATTCTAAGGTGTAGGTTAATTTGCTGACAGTGATTGACGCCGATTCTGCACGCTTTAGAAAAAGTGATCGATTTTTAAGAACACTCAGTAGAGCAAGCAGTTTTTAAGTCCATTATAGTTTTATTTTGTCGTCTCGCGTAAAAATTTTTTGCGCAGTTTTAAAATTGGGACTTAATTTTCTTGCCGTCGTTTTGAAGGGTTTTATTATTACTTATGTATTCGTTTCAAATTTTAGGCCTCTGGAGAATCAGTTGTATAAGTGAACAAAGAAGCAACTGTGGTGCGTGTTCTGCCAACCCCGGCAACCGTATTGATTGTCGCCAACTAGGGCTGTGTTTCCCTGAAGTTCGCTAACACCTCAACTGCTCTTCTCTTCGTATTGTATTCTAAAGTTATTTTCACGACTGCACGCTACGGAACAATGGTGTCACACGCATTTTCCATCAATTTTCCATAAATAATCCTCAACTTTTTTCGAGCTTTAAGTGCGCATTTAAAAGTGTTGAGGTTTTGTAAAAACTGAAGAATTTTTCCAATAACTCCGCTAGTTTTCCAATATCAATAAGATAAAAATTCTTTTAAAGTGCCTGATAAATCTCTCCTTTATAGTTAAGGTGCTTGTGACGCTTTCGTGATTTACCTCTGCTTACCGCATTTTTCTAATAGAGAATTTCGTAAAATATTGTTCGTACAAATATTATTCTCCGCGGACCATAAAATTTACTTGACGTTTCATCTCTTCTTCATATAAAATATGTCGAGAAGTAATACAAGAATTTTCCTAAAATGGAAAAACAATTGCACTATTCATACTACTCGAGAATCCGCTAAATCAAAAAACAATTGAGTTGTGTTATTGAACATCTTCTTAAACTACATTTGCGTTGTTATAAAAAGTAACGAAATAAAACGAAAATACTTAGCGTATACATATAGAAAATTATATAAAATTGTTATAAGAAAACTCCAAAAATGAACGAGTAAAAACAATTTTCGTTGTTTTATTTAGAATTATAAAAACAAAACAGCTATAGGTTACGTGAAACAAAACAATTCTTGCGTTTGTTTATGTTTTTGTTATTTGCTTTATTTTCTTGCTCTTTTTGAATGTATTTTCATTTTCAACAACTCAAGACTATTTTAGGGTAACAAAATATTTTACAATAAACTCGACATGTTTTGAGAAAATGGCGTATGCGTAGCTGGGTTGGGAACCGAACATCCCAGATGACAGCAGAGCCCATCAACCACGAGAGTTTTGGGATTCGTTTTTCCTAACGTGTCAACGTCAACTCATCCGTTTAACCATTGATGAGGGTAGAAATTTGATAAGTTTAAGATGGTGTTGTAAACAAAGCCTTATGCTAAACACTTTTGACAATGAGTATATTATTTAAAACTTCTCAATAAAAAAACTTTTTACTATCTAACCAAAGATAATAGTAACACAAGATGTCGTCAGGATAAAAATACTATTTGGGATCCTTCTTGAGCACTTGTAAAATCTTGCGCATCGGGCATCTCATTATAGTATTATAGTCCAGCCACACTATTAGGGAAAAAAAGAAGAAGTAGATAAATCCAGGATAAATGTATAGAAGTTCCTTTCTCTATCGTTCTTTATGTATTTTGGGATGCTGAATCCGAATTTCAACTTTACCAATTCGTAAAAGCGAGCGTAGCGAGAAATTGAGAAAAATGCTCCTTTTCAGTTTTTCGCTTATAACTTGAAAACTGCGCACTTCTTGAAAAAAGCACTTCTATACAAAAATAAAGTACATGAAATATTCTATAAATTAAGTTTGTTAGGTTTTTTCCTTCAGATAAACGGTTTAAGCGCTACAGCGCGTTAAAGTTTGATAAAAATTCTAAAATCTGTTTTTCTTTTAGTTTTTCGCTTGTAACTCGGAAACTACGCACTTTAAGAGAAAAATGGTCTTATTAAAAAATAAAGTAAATTAAATTTTCTACAAATTATGTGTTTTAGATTTTTTAGCTCAGACGTGCGGTTTAGGTTATATAGAAGCTGATTGGATTAATGTTGTTCTTGACTTAGCCGCATGTCTGATTAATATGCATAATACACTAAACTTCAACGCGTTTTAGAGCCTAACCTAAACCGTTTATCTGAAGGAAATAGCCTATTAAACCTAATTTGTAGAAAATTAAATGTACTTTATCTTTGTATAGAAGTGTTATTCTCAAAAAGTACGCACTTTCCGAATTATAAACAAAAAACTGAAAAAACAGCTTTTGGTCGATTACGGAATTTTCGTCAAACTTGAACGCGTTCTAGTGCCTAAACCGTTTATCTGAAGGAAAAACCTAATAAACCTAATTTGTAGAAAATTGAATGCAATTTATTTTTGTATAGACGTGCTATTCTCAAAAAGTGCACAGTTTTAAAGTTGTAAGCAAACAATTGAAAAAGAGCATTTTTCGTAGTTTTTGGCAATTTTCTCGGAAGGTAACATTTAAGTGACAAAGTTGAAATTCGGATTTAGTATCCCAAAATACATAAAGAATGATAGAGGAAAAAATTTTATATATTTTTTCTGAATTTGCCTCTTATTTTCTCCTAATGTAGTGTGTTAGTTTCCGAATTATGAGTGAAAATTGAAATATTCAGTTTTTTGGCCGATTTTGGAATTTTGGTCAAATTCTAACGCGCTTTAGCGCCTAAACCACTCGTCTGAAGAAAAAAAATCAAGAAACAAAATTTGTAGAAATTTTGGTGTGGTTTATTTTTGTATGAAAGTGTTGTTCTCAAAAAGTGCGTATTTTTCAAGTTATAAGCGAGAAACTGAAAAAGGAGTTATTTTCACGGTTTTTTGTAATTTTCGCGGAACGCCCACTTTAAAGAAGAGGCAAAGTTTAAATTGGGATTCAGCATCCCAAAATACGTAAAGAACGATAGAGAAAAGAATTGTATATATCTTTTCTGAATTTGCGTCTTATGTTCCCCTGTAAGTAATGTAGTGTAGTTCCCGAATTATGAGCGAAAACCTAAATAACCTAAATTTTGGAATTTTTGTCAATTTTTAACGCGCTTTAGCGCCTAAACCGGTCGCCTGATGAAAAAACCCAAGAGACATAATTTGTAGAAAATTTGGTGTGGTTTATTTTTGTATGGAAGTGTTGTTCTCAAAAAGTGCGTATTTTTCAAGTTATAAGCGAGAAACTGAAAAAGGAGTTATTTTCACGGTTTTTTGTAATTTTCGCGGAACGCCCACTTTAAAGAAGAGGCAAAGTTTAAATTGGGATTCAGCATCCCAAAATACGTAAAGAACGATAGAGAAAAGAATTGTATATATCTTTTCTGAATTTGCGTCTTATGTTCCCCTGTAAGTAATGTAGTGTAGTTCCCGAATTATGAGCGAAAACCTAAATAACCTAAATTTTGGAATTTTTGTCAATTTTTAACGCGCTTTAGCGCCTAAACCGGTCGCCTGATGAAAAAACCCAAGAGACATAATTTGTAGAAAATTTGGTGTGGTTTATTTTTGTATGGAAGTGTTGTTCTCAAAAAGTGCGTAATTTTCAAGTTATAAGCGAGAGACTGAAAAAGGAGTTATTTTCGTGGTTTTTTGTAATTTTCGCGGAACGCTCACTTTGACGAAGCAAAGTTTAAATTGGGATTCAGCATCCCAAAATACGTAAAGAACGATAGAGAAAAGAATTGTATATATCTTTTCTGAATTTGCGTCTTATGTTCCCCTGTAAGTAATGTAGTGTAGTTCCCGAATTATGAGCGAAAACCTAAATAACCTAAATTTTGGAATTTTTGTCAATTTTTAACGCGCTTTAGCGCCTAAACCGGTCGCCTGATGAAAAAACCCAAGAGACATAATTTGTAGAAAATTTGGTGTGGTTTATTTTTGTATAGAAGTGTTGTTCTCAAAAAGTGCGTAATTTTCAAGTTATAAGCGAGAGACTGAAAAAGGAGTTATTTTCGTGGTTTTTTGTAATTTTCGCGGAACGCTCACTTTGACGAAGCAAAGTTTAAATTGGGATTCAGCATCCCAAAATACGTAAAGAACGATAGAGAAAAGAATGGTATATATTTTTTCTGAATTTGCCTCTTATGTTCCCCTGTAAGTAATGTAGTGTAGTTTCCGAATTATGAGCGAAAACCTAAATAACCTAAATTTTGGAATTTTTGTCAATTTTTAACGCGCTTTAGCGCCTAAACCGGTCGCCTGATGAAAAAACCCAAGAGACATAATTTGTAGAAAATTTGGTGTGGTTTATTTTTGTATGGAAGTGAAGTGCTCAAAAAGTGCGTAGTTTTCAAGTAATAAGCGATAAACTGGAAAAGGAGCATTTTTCGCGTTTTTGTAATTTTCAGCATTCCAAAATACCTAAAGAACGATACTGACAAAAACTTCTTTATTTTTTTCCGCCAAACTACTATTTGACCATTTCCCAGTAGTTTCAAAAATTTCTGATTATGTGTTTTTAACGAACCACACTACCTCGCAAATATAATTCAAATTTCCATGTAGATGAAGAAACGATGATTGTGAAGAAATCTTAAAAGCGTAGATTTTGAAAAAATTTTCTTCAACTTGCAGTTGAACGAATGATAATTCAGTGATAATTTATAAGTTTGCCCATAATTGGCTTGTTTGTGGAAAAGCCTAAATAAAATCATCCTATAGAAATACGTCACAAAAAATAGAAGTGCTTTATTCTTTAAAACTAAAATACTTCAAAACATTGCAAATTTAAGAGGTGTAACTATTTTCTTTTTATGTATAAAGTATTTCGAGTGAGTTAAGTCTAAAGGCTGGAGGGTCTTTACTGGAAAATTTATGATAAAAATAATATCTTTTTCTATACGCTCGCAGAATATTTTTTCAACATTATGAGTTTTTTCTCTTATGAGATGAGTAAAAGTGGTTATTCTTCAACGTTAAAAGAATTATTACAAAAATATATTATAGTTTTTTAACCCAAAAAATATATCGGCAACTGTCCCAAAACATATTTCCATTTTTTATACCTACACGAGCCCAAAATTTTGATAAATTTCGCTTTAATTTCGTGTCTAATTTTGTGTGATAATTTTGACAAACAGACTCCATCTTTATCTTCCTATAGCCGATGCGTTTCTTCTTTATTATTTTTATATCTACTCGTTGATAAATGTTTGTTCCACGAGAAAACATTCTAGATATCCGCTTTTTCTTTTTGTACTTCCTTCACACGTGAATGCTTTCCGCTATTTGTTCGTATTTACGACATACTTCATTATCTCATATCTCTGTTTCGCTGCTGGACTTCTACCATTAATGTGAAATAGAGCGCTTAATAGTTATAAAAAATGAACGCTCTTTTTGGTTTACAAGGATAATTTTTGGCGAGCTTCATTTATTATTGTTTTATATTAATATTTATCAATCAAAATCTATTTTTTTCCTCTTTTGTGAACAATTTTTTATGTATATCTGACCCAGTTTTTTTTCCATTTTTTTTCGAATCGAATCGATTTACGTTCGTTTCTCGATTGTTGAGCACTTTCGTTGGGACATTTTTAGATTTAGCTCGCACCTGATTTATCAAAGATGTCACATGATACAGATATCTATGCCGCACACTTATAAGAGCTTATAGACAACTTTAAAGGCGCTTGAAATGCTCGCTTTTACCAAATACGACGCGTTTTCACTTCGTAAATATATCAGAGCCAATTATTTTCTTTAAATTGACGTCTATGTGCTTATCTGATAGATCATTATCAAAAAGCGCAGATCGTTATTTTTCAATTGCGAGCCTATTCGAGATGAAACGGAATAATTATACGAACTCCTAAAGGAAGATGTTTTTAATACAAAATAGATCCACTTAAGGAGTGGCAGTTTTTAATTTAAAAAATCGGCGAAAAAATACCTATCTAATTGCAATGGATTCACTGCAATATTAATATCGTGTATATCCTTCTTTACTCCTAATTGCCGAATTTAAGCGTCTTGGAATGCTAGAAATGAGATTTTCAATAAATTCTGGGACAAATTCTCCCATTCCGCAGTCACTGTATCTACCAGGTGACTGTGCTTGACAGGTGGGGGTGTCTGACTTCGGACATTCTTTTTAAGAGGGTTCCATAGATGCTCCATAGAATTTAAATCGTGTCTATTAGGTGGTCACTCCATTAACGGAGCATTAAAAAATCGATAGCCTGTCCTAGCGACGTGGGGGTGAACTTTACCTCATTTAGGTGCCTTGGCATGCTAGAAATATAATTTTTAATAACTTTCTGGGGCATATTCTCCCATTCTGCAGTCACTGCATCTACCAGTTAATTGTAGTTGACAGGTGGGGGTGTCTGACTTAGAACCTTATTTTTAAGAACGTCCCATAGATGCCCCATAGAATTTAAATTGTGACTATTAGGTGGTCACTCCATTAACGGAGCATTAAAAAATCGATAGCCTGTCCTAGCGACGTGGGGGTGAACTTTACCTCATTTAGGTGCCTTGGCATGCTAGAAATATAATTTTTAATAACTTTCTGGGGCATATTCTCCCATTCTGCAGTCACTGCATCTACCAGTTAATTGTAGTTGACAGGTGGGGGTGTCTGACTTAGAACCTTATTTTTAAGAACGTCCCATAGATGCCCCATAGAATTTAAATTGTGACTATTAGGTGGTCACTCCATTAACGGAGCATTAAAAAATCGATAGCCTGTCCTAGCGACGTGGGGGTGAACTTTACCTCATTTAGGTGCCCTGGCATGCTAGAAATATAATTTTTAATAACTTTCTGGGGCATATTCTCCCATTCTGCAGTCACTGCATCTACCAGTTAATTGTAGTTGACAGATGGGGGTGTCTGACTTAGAACCTTATTTTTAAGAACGTCCCATAGATGCCCCATAGAATTTAAATTGTGACTATTAGGTGGTCACTCCATTAACGGAGCATTACAAAATCGATAGCCTGTCCTAGCGACGTGAGGGTGAGCTTTACCGCATTCAGACACCTTGGCATGTTAGAAATGAGATTTTCTGGGACATATTCGCTCATTCTACAGTCCATGCATCTACCAATTGATCGTGGTTGACAGGTGGGGGTATCTGACTTTGGACCTTCTTTTTAAGAGCGTCCCATAGATGCTTAATAGAATTGAAATTGTGGTCACTCCATTAACGGCATTAAAAACTCGATAGCTTGTTCTAGCGACGTGGGGGGTGAGTTTTATCTTGCAGAAAAAAAAAATTGAGTCCCAATGGTATTACATGTTCAACTACGATGTTTTAGAGATAATAATCCGCATTCGTAGACCTCTCACGTATTGGAAATTGGAACCAATTGTATGCAGATGGCAAAGCAGAGTCCACTCCAAAACAGAATAGAGCCACTTTGAACTTTAGAGAGATGTCCCTTTTGCCACACACGCTCAGGTCCATCGAAAGATTTAAGACTCGCTTGCGTTTTATATCAGAACGAAACCTTCTTCCAATCATCAACAGCCCAATATTGACGATTCCCGACAAACGCAATCTTCGAGTTTTGTGCTATGTGATAACCAATGTTTTTCCCAGTTTTCTGCTGGATAATCCGATTTTATTTAAGCCTTGGCTGATTGTTCCAGACTACAAGCTTTCGAACAGCTGCAAGCTCATTTTTAGCGCATTACTAGTGACTGTCGATTCTCAGAGCGGATTTCCTAAAAAGACGCTCATTTCTTGGATTAGTTTATCGTTTTCGCCACTGTCCTATTCTTCGTAAGTAAGATCCAGTCTCGTCCAATCGCCTAACCATACTATTTAGACTGGAATCATTCCTTCTAATCGCATTGGTAGTTTGCGAGGGTGAATTTGCTAGTGGAAACGTGGAAAGCACGACAGATGGCACACTTGTCTCTGAGACCAAAATAATGGATTTGGCCCTTCAATATTTTTGGAAATTGAGCTGGTGTTGTTGAGCAAAAAGAAATAATGGGATGTTTGGTATATGAGAGTCTACGTAGACTCTCTGGATCTCTGTGACAAGTGGCTGTCTGACAAGGTGATCTGCTGTTCATGTGAGGAGCGCTTAAATGCCTGAACCCGGCCCTGAAGTGGTGTCGTTGAAAATATTAAAATCTTTGTAGGGCGTTCATTAAAAATGCCCAATTAATACATTAATGGTGAGAATAAATTAATAAAAAATTTGTTTTTCTTAACTGTACATCCGAATGGTAAAATTGTTTGAACGTCTCGTGACTTTAAAATGTTCGAACGTCCCTAGTGCGTACCATTTCTATCTCGTAACAAATTGTTACAGTGAAAAAACGTCACATTTGTTACCGCACAAATAAAGAAAATAGTCTCTTATCTGAATCCGAAAGATGTTGGATGTATCATTTCACGGATGCTGCGCAATTTTCATTCGATCAAAACGAGCCGAGACTTCCCGCGCGTTGCGATTTTTCTTACCAGCGATCTTCATAGCCGAAGTTTGTCATCTTACAGACATCATCCATCTTTCGAGACACATTTGTCTAAAAACGTTTTTCTACCAAGTCACTCTATCTTAACATCACGTAATTTCACACCTCTTTTTGCCCTATAATAAAATAAGAAAAAAAAACGTCAAACTTCTCATCACTCGAAATTGTTGTAAATACATCAAGTGTTGGGTGTGATTTGTCAAGTTACGGTCTGTGGCTTTAGGTCAATCTTTTAAGGCCAACGTTAAACATTACTCGTACGTCAAATTTGGCAATTTCAGCAAGCCCGAAGTATTAATCAGGTAGTAACGCTTTTTTAGTGCGTTATTTTATCACGTGTTGGTGTAGTTCCCAACAGTGTCATATATTACCACTTTCGGGACACGAGAAAAGATTACTTTGTGGTCCCAAGCGTAGTACTTTACCGCCTGAAAACGATCTCTAACTTTTCTCCTTATATACGAATGCTACGAATCCAATAAAGTAGAAGACCTCTGCACACACCTAACATTATAGATTACAAGTACATAAATTTGCAACCAATGTTTAATTTATATATGAAAATTAGGTCGATATTTGGTATATTTTTGCGCGGAAATCAAACTTGATTGGTAATCAGAAATTGTTTTCGTTTTACAGGTGTATTTAGAACGTACGTTGTAATTTGTATCTAGCCAATTAACTTCAAACAAACAGTTGACTTTTCGCCTAAATTAATTAGAGCCTAATTAATTAATTGAACTCACACGAGTACGCTATTGATAGTAACAACGTAACAACCCTTTGACCGTTTTGATGTTCATACTCCAAAACGGCGGAAAAAAATTTCTAAACCGGTTACATACTTATTGCTTTTTGTTACGTCCAAAGTGCTGTTCGTGTTTTATTTTTGAAAAGTGTACTCGTTTTAGTAATTAGCATTTAAAAGTGACAATAATCGATTGCAACCAATTGTTGTGTGCACATCATTAAAGGACAAGAATTTTAACGACTTGTTTAGTTCGTTTAGTTCGTGATGAAGTTTCAGCTTTCTGTAGTAGTCACGAAAGATCGCATGTAAAAATTTTGGAGTGTGGGAGCTAAAACTTGCCTACTGCTTGCAGATTTTCCCATGTTATTGTTTCAACTGAAGCGTGGACAGAAAAAATTTACCTTCACAAATTTATCATGCAACAAAAAAAATTTTAATCCAAAGCGTTATTTTTAGACGAAATTTATTTAATTTAAAAAGCAGCTAAATATTAGTCTGCTCTTTATACGGTGAAAGTTTAATTTCCCCAGTGAAGAAACAAGTTCTGTGATGGATTTTGAGAATAAAATCCATGGAATTGTAATCAAATTATAAATAACATTATTTAAAGTTACAATACACACTCATTTTTCTACTCACGACGGCCACCTTAACTAAACTTAAAATGATGGAATGAAGCTTTTCAGACTGGATTTTCAAAATGTGGTTGTTTCATAGATGCGAGAAAAGTGAAGACAGAGCTAACAATTTCTAGAACTTTTAAGGATTGCGCTAAAGGCGCTTTTATGACATGCTCGTGTCTAAATACTCACAGCAATACGCCCAGTACGGGAAAAATTGTAAATCTAACGGTAAGAGTAGCAATGGTTTCCTGCAATTAAAGTTGATAAAATAGTAACTAATAGAGGTGGAGCACAGAAGCTCGAAAGGCCGATCCGAGAACTAGAATAAGTTTTAGTTAATTACAGACACGTACAAAACTATATTAATTGTCCCTGGGTGACTCACGTATACTCGATCACTGACTAATCCATCACTATTATTGATCGCTTTATAATTCAAAGGCTTGAAATTTTGCAAAGGTATCCAAAGCAGGGGTGGATTAAACTTTTACTCTACTTTTTCTTAGTTTTTTTTTAAATATACGCTGTCGCTTAAAATTTTAAATTATTTTGACTCGATTAGGTGGGCTGTTAAAGGCCGATTTTATCTCAAAATGCCCAGTGTCTAGTGTCCTGATGATATTAAATTAATCCATACGTGGATCTCCACTGGACACCTAACGGGGTTTTTTCTAAATGTCCTTAATTAGTTAATCCAGGACTAACCTATTTATACTTACACGAACGCCCATTGAAGGAGGTGTGCTTCTGTACCAAAGGTGTCTTATGAAATTTACCTGTGTATCTGTCAGTTGTCAATCAGTTAGCTTATCTGCTTAGCCTGCCAGCCAGTCTGTTTCTCGGTCAATTTATGCCTGTCCGCCTCTCCGCCTGCTGTCTGTTCGGTCTTAAACTTACAATTTTGGAGACTACTACAACTCTGACGTGAAACCTACGATATCGATAAAAGTGGTTTCTCCACTACAACTCCTTCTCCTTCTTCATCTATTTGGACAGCCAGCTAGTCTGTTTCTCAGTCAATATCTGTCTGTCTGCATGCCTGCCTGTTTGTCTGGGCTGCCTGTCTACCTAGGCTGCCTGTCTGCATATCTGGCACTGGGCTGTCAATTGGCTTGTCTGTCCATCTACCTGTCTGTCTGTCTGTCTATATGTCTGCCTAGTCTATCTGTCTGTATGTTTGTTTTTGAGATTACTGACAATACTAGAATAAAACCCCGCCTGTTTGCCTACCTGTTTGCCTGTCTATCTGAGCTGTGTACCTATCTTGGCTGTCTCACTGTCTGGACTGCCTGCCTGTGTGTTTGTTTGGGATGTCTATCTGTCTGTTTTGTAGACTACTAACAACACTAGAATGAAACTTATTAAGATATCGATCAAAGTTGCAGTGGAGAGGCCTGAGCTGCCTGTTTGTATGTGTGGGCTGTCTGCCGGCCTGTCTGTCTTCCTGTCCGTCTATCTACTTGTCTAGCTGTCTAGCTGTCTAGCTGTCTGCCTGTCTGGAATGTCTGTATGTTTCTTTTGGAGATTACTGACAATGCTAGAATTATACCCAGCTGCCTGCCTGCCTGTTTGACTGTCTGTCTGGGCTGCCTGCCTGTCTGTCTGTCTGGGATGTCTATATGTCTGTTCTTGAGATTACTAACAACACTAGAATGAAACTTATTAAGATATCAATAACAGTTACAGTGGAGAGGCCTGAGCTGCCTGTTTGTATGTGTGGGCTGTCTGTCGGCCTGTCTTCCTGTCCGTCTATCTGTCTACCTGTCTACCTGTCTGCCTGTCTGCTTGTTGGCCTGTCGGTCTGTCTGCTAGTCTGCCTGTCTACCAGTTTGAGACGTCTGTATTTTTTTGGATGTCTGTATTTTTTTTGGATGTCTGTATGTTGGTTTTGGATATTACTGACAACACTAGAATGAAACCCCGTCTGTCTACCTGCCTGCTTGTCTGTTTATCTGGGCTGTCTACCTATCTAGGGTCTCTGTCTGTGTGGGCTGCCTGTCTGTATGTATGTCTGGGTTGTCTGCCTGTATGTATGTCTGCTTGGGATGTTTGTCTGCCCTAGGCTGCCTGTTTGTCTGTCTGAGATGTCTATCTGTCTGTTCTGGAGATTACTAACAGCACTAGAATGAAACTTATTAACATATCAATAAAAGTTGCAGTGGAGAGGCCTGAGCTGCCCGTTTGTATGTGTGGGCTGTCTGTCGGCCTGTCTGTCTTCCTGCCCATCTATATACTTGTCTATCTGTCTACCTGTATATCTGTCTACTTGTCTATCTGTCTACCTGTCTGCCTGTCGGCCTGTCGGCCTGTCTGCTTGTATACCTGTCTGGGATGTCTGTATGTATGGTTTTGGATATTACTAACAACACTAGAATGAAACCCCGTTTGTCTACCTGCCTGCCCTCTTGTTAGTCTGTGCTGTCTACCTATCTAGTTTCTCTGTCTGTATGTCTGTCTGGGCTGTCTGCCTGTATGTATGTCTGCTTGGAATATTTGTCTGTCTAGGCTGCCAGTTTGTCTGTCTAGAATGTCTATCGGTCTGTTTTGGAGATTACTGGCCACAGTAATCAGAGTTTCAGGCCACAGTTTCAGAATGAAACCTAAGATGTCAATGAGAGTTGCAGTGGGGAAGGGCGATCTATTGAAAGAGTATTAAATTTATTTTGTACTTCATCGTTACTTTCTCTAATCTTATAAAAGTTCTCATCTCATTATTTATACTTCCAATCACATCCCCTAATTTTTGTCGACGCATCTAGATTTAATATTTGAACCCAAACTACGGTTGTAATTTTCAGAACAATTAACAGAAGATATATCAGGCGTAGGCTTTGAGCTTTAGCAGAAAATGTTTATGTTGTTGGCCTTTACCAAATAATGTTAATCTCTTGCTTTTAGCTGCTATTAATGTTTATTGAACAAAACTAACTTTGCCGAATTTAAATAATTTTGGTTATTGGATGCGCATCTATCTAACTTTGAACCTTATTCCGATATAAATGATGTATTGTTTATAAATTTTTTTCTTGCCACAGAATGCGAACGGAAAGCTGAAAAGTGTACTCGCGGTGTTATGTGAAATTCTTCTTGCGTTTTAATTGTTGTACGCGTGAAGTTTTCTTGAAAAATAATAACGCGAAAAGAAAGTAGTAGGTACATGCAAAAGCAAAAAATACATTTTTTTAACCCTCATTATTTTTGTTCAGGTTTCGTGTCCGAGTGTCGTCGTAAAACACCGTCGAATGTAACAACTCCCTTAAAATTTATAACTCTAGATGCGCGTGAATTACCAAAAAGAATGAAGCCCTTCCACACCGAAAATAGAATTTTGCAAACTTTTAATATGCCTCGCTTGAGCCGAGACGAAAATAAGCCTCGTTGGAGGTGAAAACAACAGATGCGTCTCTTTTTTTTACACGATAAGATCATAAAAATTTTCGCTGTCGCAAATAGTAATCTTTAGCGAAATTGAACAAGTTTTATGTCTGCTAAGGCACAATATTTTTTTTTAAATATCCTCTTTTATATACTACCTATAATGTGCGTTTCGAGAGCCGCGCGAGTTTTACGGTGTGGATGTGGCGAAAATGTTTGTTGAAAAGCCCTCGAAAAATACGGAGGAAAATGTGTTTCCTTGGCGCGTTTCGCGACGTAAAATTATTGCTTCAATCAAAAATCAAAATTTAATAAAAAGCAATTTACGTACTATAATAAACTTCTCGACTAATACGAAAATCGATGCAACAACAACAAAGGGACGAACATTGACTATCTCTCCTTATTTATGCTCGTTATTCCTGTTCTGAAATCCGCTCTCTATGTAACTGGATTACGTGTGCTCTCAGAAGACCAACTTTAGCTTAAGATCTGGTTTCCAATTACCGTTTTGTAAATAATAAATTTTAATTTTCCCAAGTAATAAAAGCTTATAGAATTTAGCATTATGCACCGACTAGGGTTGAAAATGAGAGCTTTTATCTAGACTTTTTTTTTCGTTTCCAACACAAGATTGTGTTCTGCTTTGTCAAATTAAAATAGTCGACGTACTGTGTGTGTTATAAAAGGATAATTAAAGGATACAGTTCATTTCCTTAAACCTAAAGGGCACGCAGTTACAATCGCAGATTTAGATTACGGCTAAAAGCGTATTTTAGTACCCTCACATAAGGTAAAAGCTTATAGTAATAAGCTTTTGGTGACTTATAGGTCGGTTTAAACATATAAAATATTAAAATGTCCGTATATAAGGATTTCGTTCTTAAGAATTTAATAACGTGTCGAGAGTTTTATGTGTTTTAATAACATAATTTATTCATGTCTACCTGTCTAGTTTTTAACGATGGCGTATTTTATTCTTACGTGAGGTCATTCTTACGTACTTTACAGATGGAATCATCTGGGAATATTCGTGCGACGGTAGCAAATTTAAGTAACTATTACAAAAAGCAGAAAAAAAATGAAGATGGTAGTTCGTTTATGTAAAAAAAACTTTAGTGCAACTGATAAGCTCTTGGATGTCAAACAGTAGCAACAAACATTTTTCCTAAACCCCATGAATTAAACATCACTAAAGGTTCATCTCTTATACATTTTTTTTCCACCAACCGAAGATTATTTAAAATGAACGCCGTATTTGCCTAGAAAAATTTAGATCGTCATCTTTTTTATATTTTATTTTTATTCGTTTCTAACAGAAAAATATCGCCACGTGATCTCCATTTCTTCCATTAACAATCTGAGCAAAACATTAAATTCTTTAAGTAGTCTGAGCGAGTTAGACACAAAGGGGGGTTAATTGGACAAGCACCTAAAGGAATTTTGCGAGAAATTGTCTACAGTGGTCCCCTAACTAACATACTCAAAATTAAACCCCAAGTGGACAAGTTTAAGAAGGGGTGGACTCTGGCAAAGATTTGTTTGTTGCGAAAATTTCAACAACTGCGATTGATAAAAGGAAAAAGAGTTTCCACAAAATTGATTTTTTAGCTCTTCTAGGTTGGACTGTACAGAGTGTACAAAATTTGATAGGTCTTCGAAGGGAAAATGAGACAAATTCAGGAAAATATTAGATACCTATATGCAATTCTTTTCACTATCTGTATCCGAATTTCAACTTTGCAAAACACTGCGAATATTTTTTTTGAGAATAGCACTTCTATACAAAATAGGTTAATTCGGTTTTTTCCTTCAGATAAACTGGTTAGGCGCTAGAGCGCGTTAGAGTTTAACAAAAATTCGGAAGTCGACTAAAAGCTGTTTTTTTTATATTTTCGCGTATAACTCGGAAACTGTGAACTTTTGGAGATTAGCACTTCTATACAAAGATGAAGTACATTAAATTTTCTATAAATTAGGTTAGTTAGGTTTTTTCCTTCAGATAAACGGTTTAGGCGCTAGAGCGCGTTAAATTTTGTAGAAAATTCCGAAATCGACTAAAAGCTGTTTTTTTTAAGTTTTTCGCTTATAACTAGGAAACTGTGCACTTTTTGAGAATAGTACTTCTATACAAAGATAACGTACATTAAATTTTTTACAACTTAGATTTATTAGGTTTTTCTTTTCGATAAACGGTTTAGGCGCTAGAGCGCGTTAAAGCTTAACAAAAATTCGGAAATCGACTAGAAGCTGATTTTTTTAGATTTTCGCGAATAACTCGGAAACTGTGAACTTTTGGAGAATAGCACTTCTACACAAAGATAAAGCACATTAAATTTTCTACAAATTACGTTAGTTAAGTTTTTTCCTTCAGATAAACGGTTTAGGCGCTAGAACGCGTTAAAGTTTGAGGAAAATTCCGAAATCGACCAAAAGCTCTTTTTTTAGATTTTTGCTTATAACTCGGAAACTGCGCACTTTTTGAGAATATCACTTCTATACAAAGATAAAGTACATTAAATTTTCTACAAATTACGTTTGTGAGGTTTTTCCATCAGATAAACGGTTTAGGCGTTAGAGCGCGTTAAAGTTTACGATAATTTCGAAATCGACCGAAAGCTGTTTTTTAGATATTTGCTTAAAACTCGGAAGCTGCGCTCTTTTTGAGAATAGCACTGCTACACAAAGGTAAAGTACATTATATTTTAGACAATTTAGGTTGATTCGATTTTTTCCTTCAGATAAACGGTTTAGGAGCTAGAGCGCGTTTAAGTTTTGAGGAAAATTTCGATATCCACCAAAAGCTGTTTTTTAGTTTTTTGCTTATAACTCGGCAACTGCGCACTTTTTGAGAGTAGCCCTTCTATACAAAGATAAATTACATTAAATGTTCTACAACTTAGATTTATTAGGTTTTTTTTTTTCGATAAACGGTTTAGGCGCTAGAGCGCGTTAAAGCTTAACAAAAATTCGGAAATCGACTAGAAGCTGATTTTTTTTAGATTTTTGCGAATAACTCGGAACTGTGAATTTTTGGAGAATAGCACTTCTACACAAAGATAAAGCACATTAAATTTTCTACAAATTAGGTTAGTTAGATTTTTCCTTCAGATAAACGGTTTAAGCGCTAGAGCGCGTTAAAGTTTGAAGAAAATTCCGAAATTGACTAAAAGCTGTTTTTTTTAGCTTTTCGTTTATAACTAGGAAACTGTGAACTTTTTGAGAATAGTACTTCTATACAAAGATAAAGTACATTAAATTTTCTACAAATTACGTTTGTGAGGTTTTCCATCAGATAAACGGTTTAGGCGTTAGAGCGCGTTAAAGTTTGACAACAATTTCGAAATCGACCAAAAGCTGTTTTTTAGATATTTGCTTAAAACTCGGAAACTGCTCTTTTTTTGAGAATAGCACTGCTACACAAAGGTAAAGTACATTAAATTTTAGACAATTTAGGTTCATTCAATTTTATCTTCAGATAAACGGTTTAGGAGCTAGAGCGCGTTTAAGTTATGAGGAAAATTCCGATATCCACCAAAAGTTGTTTTTTAGTTTTTCGCTTATAACTCTGCAACTGCGTACTTTCTGAGAGTAGCCCTTCTATACAAAGATAAAGTACATTAAATTTTCTACACATTAGGTTTATTAGGCTTTTTTTTCAGATAAACGGTTTAGGCGCTAGAGCGGGTTAAAGTTTCACAAAAATTCCGAAATTAACCAAAAGCTGCTTTTTTTAATTTTTCGCTCAGAACTCGGAAACTACTACCACTTTTATAGAAAGGTCTTTCTATACCAAAATTAAGTAGAGGGCGGCAAAATTTGATGGTTCTTATGGAAAAATCGATAACCAGAAGAGATATCAAAAAATGAATGGCGCATTATCGTTCTCTTTTTTTTGAGAGGAACTCAATTACAATATCGAATTTTACCACCCTATTCAAATTATTCACTATCTCTTTTTAATTCCAAAATTTAAATTTTTCCCCTAGACTGTAGTAGGTTTGAGTTACATTTTGTAATATATTGTTCATAAATAAGAAATTTTCTTGCATAAAGTCTCTGTATATTAATTATTTTCCAATCGCAACTCGTGATCAATTAAGAAGTTTCAACTTAAATTGACGAACTTGGCTGTTTATAATGTGTAACTAAGAACTGAAAGTTGTGTATAAATTTATATACATAGTAGTATACCTACCAAAGAAAATCGAAAGTGCTTTAGGATGTTTGTCTAATAAAGGCAAACCCAATTAAAATATTGATATAAAATTTGTTAAATTTTGAAAGTTACCAATTTTTTCTTGTTATACCAACTTATTATTAATTATTTGTGAGGGGTGTAAGAAAAAGGGAACTTTCGGTTTTCGCTTAATTGTGTAAACAATTTAATTAATTGCGCCAGTATAATTTTACGTACCAATTTCCTTTGCATTTATTAAACTATACTACTACTAACTGTTGTTGGGGGTGCTTAGAATGGGGTTTGGTTGGCTGTGGTTTTCTTCAGTTGAAACGCACATTTATCTTTAACCTAATCCGATCTCTAACCTAACGATTTGTAAAAGAAAATAATAGCTGTTTCCTTTTCGTGGCATTGTTAGTCGCGTAGGCTACTTTTGAGATTCAATTCCAAATCCAAATGGTTTTTCAAGACGAGTAGTTCAGGCTTAAAGCTTAGAACTGCTGAGCGCTAGTATTTAAAAGTTTGGACGGCTTTTCAGTTTATTTCAGCAAATAGAGTGGTTTGGTAATGTTAAAAAATATAAAAACTGACTTTTTTACTAGGGGCATTTCAGGTCCGACACCTGGTGATTTTAAGGACTCTCGACCCAATAAAGATAGTGAAGAAGCGAGGCAAATTGCGAAATTTCATTCCGCAGTAGATTTCATTGTAAATTTACTTTCTAAGCCTTTGACGCCGAATGAAAGCTTTTACTTGTTGAGATGAACGAACGTAAAAAAATCCATGCTTTATTCAAGAGTTGGCAGTTAAGGGTGTCACGAACTAAAAATATTAAAACCTCTTATTCGAAATAAAGAAATCGCAATTTTAATCGTCTTATTTGTCACAGGTAATTGGAGTCGAGCTTAATGACGATTTTCATAGAAGGCAGCCTCAAAAAGGGTATAAGTTGCTATTTTTTGAAATTCTCCGAGCACTTCAAAAACTTGAATTTCAACGACAATAATAATACGTCTCGGAATTATAACAAGACAAAAATATTCACGACGCATTTTTTGGAATACTCGGTAATAAGTTGGTCTAATTAGGTCTTTTCGGAACTGCACATCGCCTTTATTTATGGGTACGGTTTTACATAACCCGTCTCTCTGTTAAACAATAGGGGCCTAACAAGCCGCTCTCCCGTGAACTCGACAATGCAACCATTTTTTGCTCATCAAGATTGAAAATAAAACTATTTGTTTCATTTGTAATGCTTCGTTGTGACAAAAAGAGAAAATTCGCAATTTTAATAGTCTCTCTACCCTCATTAGAAAACTAAAGAGGTTTATTTTGTTATTACTAAACTGAGAAAAATAAATCCGGGTAATGCTTTTGACTAAGATTGTTAGTATAAATAATTAGATCCTTTTGAAATATTCACGTAAACAAATTGTTAACAAGATTTATACAATTAAATTTTAAAAGAAGGCGACCAACTTGAAATGCCTTTTTACGTATTTATTTGCGATTTGCGAAGAATAAATGCGATACTTTAACGAAAGCTCATTATTATAAACTTTAAATCTAAATGTTAATAAAGGCCTTTTCAAATGTAAATTTGTAGTTTTAGTTTACATTTTAGCTAAGTACCTACTTTAAATTGACAGGGTGGGCCTTAGGGGGTAAATGCTGAAACCGTCTAAGCATCATACTTTAGCCTTTATAATACAGTAATTTTTCATTGTCGACCCCAGGTAAAATCATATTTATTATACCGGGTGTCTCAGAAAAGCACCGACGAATTTTTACAAAGAGTTCCCAGGACCAAATTAGAACATTTGCATTAATTTCAAAAAGGGCAAGTGTTCTAATTTGGTCCTGTAGAAAGTTGTCGGTGATTTTCCGAGACAACCCCTGTATAGAGAATTCAATATGAGAAGAATGTACTTTCTATCCGGTCCTGTAATAGTCGGATTTAACAGAGCAGAAGCAGAAACTGAAAGTAAAGATGACCTACTACCAAGTATGGCCAATAGGCCTTCCAGCCTTCAAGTTTAAACAATGATTTTTATGCCAAGCGAACTACAATTGTCTCAGACTATTTCTCCCTTCGTGTAATTGTACATAGGTGACAACTTCCTTTGAAAATCAAACCGTAGACACCCTTAAGGCAACGCCGAAGACAATGCATACAAATTTCCAATCAAAATCGTCATTTCGAACAATGTCATCTCATAGACAAATAAAAGTCCACTTTTATATCCGACAAACTAACCTCGATCTTTTTTTCCGGATTAGAACTCTTTTTTTTTCGGAGCAGTTTCAATTTATTTCGTATTGATCGGATTAAAAGCTACAACTAAATTTCAAAACAATAGAAAAAACACGACCAAGATACAAAAACAAAAAAATAGGTAAAAATAGGATTTTCGTTTAAAATAACGTAACATCTCATGCGTTAATACAAACTGAAAGATTGCGCATTACATGCTGTGCATGCAATTTATTTATAACGAGCTCAAAACCGTACATGTATGTACTTTTAAATGTGGAGTTGATTGAACTATTTGCAGTGTAAATAAATTGCATAGTTTAGGTTTAGGTAAGTTAAATTTTAAACAGTTTTTTTTAAACAGCGGATGTTAGCATTCAGATTAATTTGGATGTTATTAACAAATACTGAAATTTTTCTGACAACCCAATTTTCTTCAACTTTAAAGTCGTTTGCCACGACGCTGCACTTCAAACCGTGTGCTAAAATATATTATTTAAAATCTACCCAAAAAAGGCAATTTTTTAGTATAAAAATTGTTGGTGTATTAATGGTTTAGTTTGACCCTCAAAAACCCACCCTTCTCGAGGCGCTATATTTCAACGCGTTCTAGCACCTAAACTGTTCATTTGTCGAAGAAAATCTAAAAAAAATAATTTGTAGGAAATTAAATGTACTTTATTTCGGTATAGAAACACTTTTCTCTAAAAGTGCGTAGTTTTCTAGTTATGCGCGTAAACAAAACACATTTTTTTGACAGATTTTGGAATTCTTGCCAAACTTTAACGCGCAATAGTGCCTAAACTGTTGATTTAGCTAAAAAAATTTAAGAAACATAAGTTTTAGGTAATTGAATATACTATATTTTTATGTAGACACACTTTTCTCTAAAGTGCGTAGTTTTTGAGTTATGCACGTAAACAAAAGAGCAATTTTTTACCTATTTTGGAATTTTTGTCAAACTTTAACGCGCTCTAGCGAGTAAACTGTTCATCTAAGAAAAAAAACATAAGAGATATAATTTGTAGGAAATTTGATGTAGTTTATTTTCATATAGAACCACTTTTCTCATAAAGTGTATAGTTTTCGAGTTATGCGCGTTAACAAAAAACAATTTTTTACCGATTTTAGAATTTTAGTTAAACTTTAACGCGCTCTAGCGTCTAAACTGTTTGTCTCATAAAGTTCGTGCTTTTAGATTTACTAACAAAAAACAAACAAAACAGTTTTGTTGGCCGATTTTGGAATTTAGATTTGGAACTTTAACGCGCTGTACCGCTTAAACCGTTTGCCTGAAGTAAAAAACCTTAAGAATATGATCTGTAGCAAATTTAATGTAATTTATTTTCATATAGAACCGCTTTTCTCATAAAGTGTATAGATTTCGAGTTATGCGCGTAAACAAAAAAACAATTTTTTACAGACTTTAGAATTTTAGTTAAACTTTATCGCGCTCTAGCGCCTAAACTATTCGTCTGAGGAAAAAACATAAGAAATATAATTTGTAGGAAATTTAATGTTATTTAGTTTCATATACAAGCACTTTTTTCTAAAAGTGCGTAGTTTTCGAGTTATGCGCGTAAACAAAAAAAACAATTTTTTACCGACTTTAGAATTTTAGTTAAACTTTAACGCGCTCTAGCGCCTAAACTGTTCGTCTGAGGAAAAAAACATAGGAATATAATTTGTAGGAAATTTAATGTTATTTAGTTTCATATAGAAGCACTTTTCTCTAAAAGTGTGCAGTTTTCGAGTTAGAACTCAAAATTCTCGAGCAACCCACAAGTTAATGCTGCCACTTTACAGTGGTTGACAGAGGGTCGGTGGGTCGGCTTGATTACCCATTTGCAATATTATTTCAGCCTGCATCGTTAAATATTTGTTATATAGGAGGGGTCTCAACTTCTGAATTATAAGGGGGGTGATGTATACTTTTATTACTCAGGTAAATTAATTAATTAATTATTATCTCACGTCAGAATGGTCAAGAGAGTAAAAATGGTCGAGGTTGATATGTACAACTAATTTATTTACTATTTACTATTTACGCAAAAACTAGATCATTAAAATTACGGTTATACACAAAAGAAATAAAAAGGTTGGCAACACCATGGGCGGTCAGGGCGGACAAGGCACTCGAGGTCCGGTCGGCGTACCCTAAAATAAATAAAGAAAAACATATGAGCACCCTTATTCGACAATTCGTGTGGTAAACTACGTATCAACAACAATTGTTTAAATGTCACAATAATTTCAAATAAATAGAGTATCCTCTAGTTACGTCTTTGACTTTACTTCAAAACATATCTCTGTCACGAGTAATAATCCATGACAGCAGCATACAGTTCTGAACACGCTTAACAAGCCACAGGCACATTACTTTCGTAATACCAGTCCAAACTGTACACCACTGAACATCTGTTGATCATGAGCGTGCAATGACACCAAGGGAGAAACGCGCGAGGTGTCACTCATACCAAGTAAAAGTGTAACGCCTGAAAGCGCACCCATGCCCCGAAGGCATGCCGCCAGCGAGCCTACTACTGACCAATTGGTGATCACCCTACCTCCTGCATTGAGACTGTGCAATGGTACCAAGGGAGAAACGCGCGAGGTACCGGCCTCCGAATACAAGCGCATCACCACTGAGCGTGCAATGGCACCAAGGGAGAAACGCGCGAGGTGCCTAGCTCCAGATAGTGACACAATCGATAAAGCTGAGAGGTGCAATGACACCAAGGGAGAAACGCGCGAGGTGTCCTCCCAAGACATTTACCAATAACTAAGCTCCTTTAACGACTATACTACCAGACAGACATATTTATCATTACCTTAACTTTAAGCAGTACAATCGCTCATAAACAAGGAGCTACTCAGTGAAAATAACTTTACTTTCGTTTACTTTACTCTAACAGCAATAATGCAGAACAAGGGTTACTCAATTATATGAATAAAGGGTTGACTCAATGAAACTCATAACTATCTACAATGTTACTGTGAACAACTCACATAACTATCTAAAGGGTTACTCAGTGATTCAACTCACATAATTATCTAAAGAGGTACTCAGTGATTAACTCACATAACTATCTAAAGGGTTACTCAGTGATTCAACTCACATAATTATCTAAAGAGGTACTCAGTGATTAACTCACATAACTATCTAAAGGGTTACTCAGTGATTCAACTCACATAACTATCTAAAGGGTTACTCAGTGATTCAACTCACATGTACAAATAATGAATAAAGGGTGAAAAACTCACATAATTATCTAAAGAGGTACTCAGTGATTAACTCACATAATTATCTAAAGAGGTACTCAGTGATTAACTCACATAATTATCTAAAGAGGTACTCAGTGATTAACTCACATAACTATCTAAAGGGTTACTCAGTGATTCAACTCACATAATTATCTAAAGAGGTACTCAGTGATTAACTCACATAACTATCTAAAGGGTTACTCAGTGATTCAACTCACATAATTATCTAAAGAGGTACTCAGTGATTAACTCACCTAATTGAACAAATAAAAACACACACAACCAACACGTATAACTTGTGACTATAAAATGCTTAACTTAAGACAAGGGCAGGGGTGTTGCTATCCAACCACGTATGTTTTTGCATATCACCCCCTAAAATAATCTATTTATAGAACTGCTGTTTCAGTCACAGCCTCTTAAGTTAATCAACATGTGGCGATTTTAGCAATTCTTAAAAAAATTTCCTACTTCTAACTGAATACAAAATCATGAGTCTTACAGTTATTATATTTGTTAGTAAAAGTGCTCACTGTCGCCCGGACTATTTTGGTCGGTCGCAGCATCCAAAACTGCGATTTGGTGATGACGTCACCATACCTATGAGCTATGAGACGACCTTTTGTATGTTTGTTGTTCCAGCTATTTTTATGAAAAAAATTACTGAGGAAAGTTGCTTCTAATGTTTAAAAATATTCAGCTAAAAAAATTCGCTTGGGTGATACCTGTAACCTGTAACTATTTAACACCCTGTACAACTGTACATTTATATTAATAGAAAGAAAATTAGAGATTTATTTTTATAAGGCTGCTTCTTACACAACTAGTGAAGTTCAAATGCCGTTAACTTAACAATACCTTATTCTGGTGCTCTATCAGGCTTCAAACTTCAGCTAGAAATACGTCAACTCGTCAATGTAGAGAAAACGCGGAAAAGTTGTCGATTTGTTTATCGCACTATCGTTTGCTATTATCCCGAGAACCTTGTAAAACTTTTTATCGTTATTTCGAGTCCATACTTTTACTTGTTTGAGTAGATTAATTAATACTGGTACTCCTTCCTCATCGTAAAATTCGTTTATTTTTAAACAAGTACAAAATATAACGTCAACATCTAGATTTTAATACCCTACAAAATACAGTTTAATACATTTTTCATTAAAATAATCACAAAATCAGCATACAAATAATTTTAATTAAACATTAGTAAACACATATAAATTTAAAAACTCATTGTTTTGCTCTGCAAATCGGACAGGTGCGTTTTTGTGTCAGCCATTTTTGTACGCAATCGTCGTGAAAACTATGCCCACAATTTAAAACTTTCACAGGTGTAACTCTATCTAAACACACGGCACACGAATGATTTTTATCCATTTGACATTCGGAGTAACTTGCACCTTGCTCGCCCTCCTTACCATCCGCATAACCAACTACGTAGGCCGCTATTCCTGCCGCGGCTGCACCAACTCCGGCCGCTAAGGCGTATTTCCAAAAATTTGTTTCTTTTTCGTCAGTATTTCTTGCTTGAACGTTTCTAGACATTGTGCTACAACACCGTCCGTAAAAATAAACAAAATGCCGCCACTTCGAACGCTGATCGGCCGTACTGAACAATCTAGGTCACGACACACGCCAAGGGCGCGCGCTTTCGTTACGTTTCGACGGAGCTCGCAAAGTTTAAATTAAGAAAAATTCTAAATAGTTTATAACATAATAACATCAATTACTATCCGTAAGTATAAATGTAATTATTTTGAATTAACGTCAAGTAAAAACAAAATTTGACACGTTGGTTCATTAATTGTTTGTTACGTCAAGTGGTGCAATACAAATCTTGGATTTGCAGGTTAATTTTAAATTTTTATTTTTGCAAGTCGGGTTAAACAAAATATTGCACTTTTTTAGCAAAAAAATTGCGAAAATTAGTATCTGTACGCGCTCTGTACGATACTTACCTATTTCCTATTATTCGGTATCGTCAACGAGATCGCTGATCGGATTTTTACTTGTGGTTGTTAATTAGTTGATTTTTCAAAGTTAGATGGCACTGGTGATGTTATTTATAATTTATATTATGTAAATAACACACATGAGGAAATAAATAAACTTCTATTAATAGCCTAGTAGTAATAACGTAACTGTTTTTGTTTTCATTGTTCAGTTATAAAAACAATCGCAATTAAAACATTATTAGACGCTGGGGTAGCGCTGTAGCTATGATTTTTTGATATGTTGTCTATTATTAATGGATGCCTAGTGATAAATTCAAGTTTTCCAACCTCAGCAGACCTATCTTTGTCAAAAACCTAAGAAACCGCGAATTTTTGACCTTTGTTCAGTTTTCGTCAATTTTGACCCCGAAGGACTAATTTTACGGCAAAGTCCCTTTTATACCTTTTAAAAGTAGACTAAATTTTCTACAATTTGAGACCAAAATGGTCTATCTATACCTAATGGTGCCTGAGATACAAGTGTCCTAAAGTGACTTTATCAAAAGTTGTATCGTTAAATACCGCAAAAACAAAATCTGATAAATTTAGAAACTTTGTACACTTGTATTTCGGATACCATTAGGTCTACAGAGACCATTGTGGTCTTAAATTGTAGAAAATTTATTCTACTTTTAAAAAGTACTAAACTGTCTTTGCCAAAAAATTAATCCTTCGGGGTTAAAATAGACAGCAACTGAAAAAAGGATTCTTGGATTTTTAACAAAGATCCTGAGACGGATGTCACCCGAGAGAAAGCTAATGCCATTTCCGGCTAAATTGGAAGTGAAAATATAAAATGTTTGGTATCAAGACAGATAGTTTTACGATCTTTCAAACAATTAAAAAATATACAGGGTGTTTTCATAAACTTCTTTTATTTGGTTGAGTGTAATACCCATCAACTGTATATTCATTGTTTAAGTTTTTTTTTACATCCGAAGGTTAGAGTTGGGCGCATGGGTTTGACAGCCTGTATAATATTCCACTTCTGTAGCTAAATATTTGGTATAGGTCGTAAATTTTTCTTCGTTTTTTCGTCATCGCTCCACCGCAATTTCCTTATTCAAATTAGCAAAAATTAGCTTGAACGAGTGTTAAGTGCGTGAAGTAGGCTTTAGCTTAACGATTACAATAACAACGTAATTATTTGTCTCGCAAATTGTTCTGTATTTAAGAGGTAAATAAAAACAAAAGTCCACTACGTATCTACGGCTTTTTGTTTCGAGGTAAGTGAGGTTTTCCACCCTGTAACATTGCATTTTGTTGTTCAAGTGCTTGTGTTTTCTACACAAAAATAGTTGTAGTTGTTATTGTTAATGTTCGGTGTTCTATTTTAGCCCTGGATACAAAAATATTTTCTAAAAATTGTTAAATTTAAAATGGCGGTCAGTATAACGATTGTCCCAATTTATAGATTTTTTACTGCAGACTTTAGTTTTAATTTTCAAATCTCGCTTATCATAGAGACTTGATTAAGTGGACAAATATGGTCCCCGACTTATAAGTACCTAAATAAAATGTATCCCCTACATAACGTCTCTGAAACATGGTGGAAAATAACAAAAATGGCGTTTTTAGATTTTGGCCCTAAAATCTTTATTTAGATAGTTATTCTAAAACTGAAACCATTTTTGAAATCAGGACTTTTTTCTCTATCCAATGGTATAAAATTTTAAAATGGCGCCCGTATGAAAAACAAAAGTTGCTATCGATATACAGGGTGTCAACTGTAACTTGGCCAAGAATGCCAGGGTAGGTAGAGAACCGATAGGCGAGTATTTTAAAGATAGGAACCCATGTCCGGAAATGCACCCGTACGGAGCTACGGCCGTTTTTAACTTTTGGTTTTGCACCCGATGTACACGCTACATGTCGTGTTTTAAAATAATTGTCTGCCTGGCAACCTGTCGTTGCCTAAAAAATACATTGTTGTCGCTCCAGGTGTACCTGTGGCGCTGTGCTCCAAGTGCGTTGCAGTTCATAGCCCCATACGCCAGATGCACATCGGCGAGCTCCTGAAAGGTTAACCTGTTCATTTTTCAGCACACGTTTTATTGACACAATGTTTCTGAGCTGACATTCAATGTATCTCATAGGCAACGATGAGTTGCCAGGTAAACAATTGTTAGACACACGACATGCTGCCTGCATATCGAACGATAAAACGTAAAGTTAAAAACGGTCGTAGCTCCGTACGGGTGCATTTCCGGACATGGGTTCCTATCCTTAAAATAATTGCCTATCGGTCCTCTACCTACCCTGGCATTCTTGGCCAAGTTACAGTTGACACCCTGTACAATAAACTAAAAATGATATCGTATATTTTTTTATTTCGTTTGAAAGAGCAGAAACAGTTCCGTTTAGAAAGTCTTTTCAGTTTTGGAATATCTCTCCAAGTAATGAGCCAAAAATAAACGCCAATTTTGTTATTTGTGGCCATATTTCAGAAACGTTATGGAGGGCCTAAATTTTGTTTTTTGATTTTATTCAGGCATAAGTCCGGGATCATTTTTGTTCATTTAACAAAGTTTCTATCTCTTATCATAAGCGAGTTTTCTGCGCATTTAACACGTTTAACCAAATAAAGAAGCTTTCGAAAACACCCTGTATATTTTATATTTTTTAATTGTTTGAAATATCGTAACAATTTCTGTTTACAATAATTCTTCAAGCCGACGTTATTGCAGTAGCGCATTAAAACTCAAAATGGCGTTAAAAGTTAACTCCTCGCTGCGGTTTTGTGCAAATAAAGTTTTCAGCGGCGCGTTTAGCAATCGAATCGTGTTTTATTTATTGAAATTAAGTGTAAAATAAGCACAACTATATGAATTATACGACGCGAATGTAGTAAAAGTTGTTGAACATTTTGTCCCGAAAATAGAAAAGCAAGAACAATTTCGTTGTATATAACTTTAAAACGGAAAACACATTTAATTAATATGTCGTTAAACAAACAGCAAATTTCAACAACCCCGTTAAGGGTTTCGGCAACAAAAACTAGTCGAAATAGGAAAAAAAGGGAAAAAAGAGATGCCTTTAAATTTAAACTTACAACTGCGACCATTCGTTGTGGCGCAAAATAAATTACCACAATTTTGTTTACCTTAAAAGTTGCAGGAAAATTGTAAAACTAACACGTAGTTGAGGGTCTTTACTTTTTAGTGGTTAAAAAAGAACCGCGTTTTAAAGAATTCTAAATGAAAATAATTCTAAACTTACGACTTTTTGCGCACACTTTCGAAAATTTATGAGGGAAAATTTTTGAAAACCATCAACTTCCCTCTAAAACGCCTCGTTGGCCCGACCCCATAATGCTATTATCAAAACAGTTTTGATACACACTTACTAAGAGGAAGCGAGGCAGTCCATTAATAATTCACAAATCGGTTTTATAAGTTTAGGACTTGTAAGCAGATGGCACATAAACAATTTTAACATTGTATAATATATTCAAGAAACGTTTAATAGTAACAGCCAATTAAAATACCCGAATCCTCGCAAGTACTTATTACACGGCTTCACTTAACGATGTCACATAAGCCTTTTGTTTTAGATCTGCTAAATTTAATCCCTTATGCTTATTTCATGAACTTATGTCCTCATCCTCATCCATAATGAAGCATCTTAGATAAATAGATAAGTAAACAAGTTTATGTTTAATGGAATTACTTTCGACCCTCCTAGGTTAAACGTATGAACTTTGGCTGAAAGCCAAAATCGTCTTTTACCTAAATAAATTTATACGTTTAGCAACAATAGTCGCGTTAATTTGGAGAAATTGAAATTATTGAATTTAATTGTATATGCGAGGGCGAGGTATTGAGGGCCTACTACAGAAACTATGGCAATTTGAAAAGCAGTGTTATCTAATATTCGGCACATTCTCTTCTTGCGGCGATCTTGCAACGCTCTTAGCTCCTAGCGCCAGCGTAGCTGGCTTCTCGGCTCTCGGCAGCTTTTGTTTGTTTGGGTCCGGTAGATAACGAGCACTTTTACTAAATGGTAGAGGACAACATTTTTAACGATGCAGGCTAAACGAACATGTCAAAGGAGTAAAAACCGGCCGTATGCTATTCCTAAGTGCTAGCATTGACTTGGGAGCGGCTCGAGAAGTGTGGGGTTTTTCTCTTTTTTCAGTTTTTCGTTTATAACTTCAAAACTACACACTTTTTGTGTGAAGTTCGTCCATATAAAAATAAACTACATTAAATTTCTTACCAATTGTATTTTGAATGATTTTCCCCAAACAAACGCTTTAGGCGCTAGAGCGCGTTAAAGTTTGACAAAAATTTCGAAATCTCCCTATACACTGTTTTCTTTGATTTTTCGCTTATAGCTTCAAAACTACACACTTTTTGATAAAAGTTCTTCTATATATATAGAAATAGATTTCATCAAATTTTCTACAAATGGTAACTGAAAGGCTTTATCCTCAGATAAATGGTTTAGGCGCTAGAGCGCTTTAAAGTTTGACAACAATTTCCAAATCTCCGAAAAAGCTGTTTTTGTTTGGTTTATCGCTTATAGCTCCAAAACTACAAACTTTTTGAGAAAAGTGCTTCTTTATAAAAATAAATTACATCAAATTGCCTACAAATTATATCTAAAAGACTTTTTTCCTCAGATAAATGGTTTCGGCGCTAGAGCGCGTTATTAAAGTTTGACAAAAAGTTGAAAATCTCCGAAAAAATTGTTTTCGTGTGGGTTTTCGCTTCTAACTTCCAAACTACACTTTTTTAAAGGAAAGTGCCGCTATATAAAAATAAATTACATTAAATTGCTTACAAGTTATATCTGAAAGCCTTTTTCCTCACATAAACGGTTTCGGCGCTAGAGCGCGTTAAAGTTTGCCAAAAATTTCAAAATCTCCGAAAAAACTGGTTTTGTTTGGTTTTTTCTTATAACTTCAAAACTACACACTTTTTGAGAAAAGTGCTTCTTTATAAAAATAAATTACATCAAATTGCCTACAAGTTATATCTAAAAGACCTTTTCTTCAGATAAACGGTTTCGGCGCTAGAGCACGTTAAAGTTAGACAAAAAGTTCAAAATCTCCGAAAAAACTGTTTTTGTTTGGGTTTTCGCTTATAACTTCAAAACTACACACTTTTTAAGAAAAGTGCTTTTATATATAATAAATTACATACTTCAAATTTTATACAAATTATATCTGGAAAGTGTTTTCCTCATATAAGCGATTTAAGCGCTAGAGCGCGTTAAAGTTTGACAAAAAGTTGAAAATCTTTCTTTGGTTTTTCGCTTATTACTTCAAAACTACACACTTTTTGATAAAAGTGCTTCTTTATAAAAATAAATTACATCAAATTTTCTACAAATTATATCAAGAACGTTTTTTTCTTAGATAAACGGTT
Organism: Malthinus flaveolus; assembly: GCA_950108345.1. Taxonomy (NCBI): domain Eukaryota; kingdom Metazoa; phylum Arthropoda; class Insecta; order Coleoptera; family Cantharidae; genus Malthinus; species Malthinus flaveolus. Next base: position 17,487,194 of record OX467286.1, on the reverse strand, counting down.
TCAGCGCTAGAGCGCGTTAAAGTTTGCCAAAAATTTTAAAATGTCCGAAAAAACTGTTCTTGTTTGGTTTATCGCTTATACCTCGAAAAATTTTAAAAATTTTTCGAGGAACACTCTCCTTTAGGAAAGTGTTCCTATAGAAAAATAGAGTACATTCAATTTCCTACAAATTTTGTCTTCTAAACTTTTTTCTTTAAACGAAGAGTTTGACCCCCAAAAAACCTATTCTTCTCGAATCACTGTATTTCAACGCGCTATAGCACCTAAACCGTTCATGTGACGAAAAAAATCTAAGAGACGTAAGTTGTAGGAAATCAAATGCACTTTATTTTTGTGTTAAAACACTTTTCTCTAAAAGTGCATAGTTTTCGAGTTATAAGCAAAAAACTGTCACTTTAAGAATTTAAGCTTTCACCGCTGACGTCATTAGTGAGAGTGGTTTCTGGGTTAATGGGCCGTAGTTGAGAGGTTTTTTAAGATGCCTCTAAAGGGTCTCTAGCGTCTCTTACCAAGCGTCTATTGATGTTGTGTATGCCAATTTCCCCTTAATGTGCTTATACGGTCGGTGACGCCTTTGATGTAGGGCATGAACACTTTGTTTGTCGGAGCCGGTTTGATTTGAGAGCCTGTAGTTGGGATGTAGTGCCCGTTTTATCGCTTGTGCCGAGTATCGTCTTGCAGATATTGGTGTTGGCAGATTTTTGTGGCTCGGTCTCTTGAGTGTTTTTATAATTCCTTTTTGCTCCACAGGATGATGATTGGACTCCTTGTGAAGGTAAAATTGCGTGTGCGTCGGTTCTGTGCGACCTTCTGGCCGAGTGTTCCGTCGTTTTGTCGCATCACAAGGATGTCAAGAAATGCAAACTGCCCGTCTTTCTCTGTTTTCATAATGAACTGGATGCTCGCATGGATGTTGTAGGAAACTGCTCTTGCTAGTAGCTCCATACGACAAATGTTTCTTTGATCAATTCTGGAGTTTCCTGGGTCGGGAATTTTGTGAACACTGAAACATGTCATCGGGTCCAATGCAGATGTCTTTCATTTTTTCCACAAATCGTGGTAAATCTTTTACGAAAGATGTGCTGTGTTCAATGGTGTGGTTTGAGGAGTCTTGTAAGATGTTTGGCGATCCGATGGCGCTAACTATCGGTCTGATTTGTGCATTTTTGGTAGCGGGAGGTAGCGCTTTAGTTTTCTGCATTGCTCTTATAAATCCTGGCTCCAAAGAAGAATCTTTGATGAGCTCGTTGGTCTTTCATAGAATTTTGGCTGTGGGATTCTGTTTTAGCTGTTTAGGTCCAGTAGTTAGCATATTTGGCATTTGTAGGCGATCATGTCATTGCCTTTATCGGCTTTATGGCCTTAACGAAGTTTAATTCTGTGCTTAATTGCCTTAGGACTCTGTTTTCGTTGGTCGATATATTGCTGTTCGGTGGTTTCGCTCTGCAGAGAACTCGCTCGGTTTTTTACTCATTTGGAATGTTCTTTCAGCCTCCAATTTTACAATTTTATACTTTATTGTTTGGTAAAAGTGCTCGCTACCACGCTACCTCCAGTACTATTAATTTCGAACAACTGAGGCAAGCTTTTCAAACACTAAACTTTGATAACCGGACTGCGGAGTTGCAGGTGCCAGTTTACTGGCACTTGCTCTACAACTATATAAAACAAAAAATCACTATTTATTATTACGGCAGGTAACTGATTTTGCTTTCACGCTTGATAAACTACCTAAGCCGACTAGATACTAGATATAGATACCAATCTACCCTTACCAATTTTATTACTGCAATTATAATCGAGTTAGAGATTGTTGGCTCTTTACCGAAAATTTACGAGGTAATTGAAAAATTGTGTACTTTTTTAAATGATCTTTCAAGTTTTCGCATCTTCAACGAAATTTTTATAGGATACAATATAAAAGTTTTATAGTCTTCGTTTATCACAGTCAGTTTGTAATCTTCCTAAACATATAAAGCTTGTCATAAAAATTAATACTCTTCGACTAATTACAAAAACTTTAGCACGGTTTAAATATTTCAGAAAAACCTCTTTATAACTTTTAAGTAAAAAGTTATAAAGTCTAATTATTTTACTCATTTTTTTCTTCTTCTCCCCCTTCTTAAAACAATTTATTTTTACAGGACACTTTTTGAACAGTCTTTCAGCCGCAATTTCTTTTAAATGCGTAGTTACATTATTAGTATGGTCTTACGTATCAGTCCTATCTACATGTACAGATTTTATTTTACGATAGGACATTTCCTTTTTATTGCAGATATATAACAACAGAAACAATGAAATCGTGATTCGAACTAAATTACGATAACATTTAGTAAGTAGATTGAACTTATGGGCGAATAAATCGCATAGTGATCGCAATTTTGATTACTTTGTTTGCCTCAAAGTCGTATTAAAGGGAAAAAATTGTATAAACCGCGCAGCAGTGGCGTTACAATTAAGGAAACTGCAAAGTTACCGTCCAAGGACGAGAAATGCAGTAAAAGTGCGTACCGAAGCTCCTTGGAATAGGAGCTAATTCCAAAAGTTTTATTCGTCGATTTGTGAAGGCTTCCTTAAATGGTCGTCTTTTTTATCCCCATTTGAAGGGACCACTTAACTCACTTCTCTCGGCCTGTGAGTCATCCGAAGCGTTTTTCGTGTTTATGGCGTGGGCCATTCGATTTTGGGAAGCTCGAAGTCGTCCGTTAGTTACGCCACTGTTTATAAAGGCTCTCAAATTTATTAAAAAAGTCCTAATAATAACCGTACAAACTAATCCCTTTGAATTGAATGCCGTTCTTTATTATTATATCCAAACGGGAACTAAATGCCGTCCAATTCCCAAAGTGAACTGAATATAACAGTTAATTAAAACATATCACGTACTGAAAATGGACTTGGTTTGTAACGTGAAATGCGCAACCCGGGATTTTTTTTATTATTTTAATCTCATACACGATAAAGAAAATTCGCATGCAGGGAAAATTACTTCAGTCAATTTGCCGGTTTTGACCTGGCGGAAATAATTTTAATTTATAAATGTCGTAAAGGTTTTAAATTACTAAAAAAGTATTACCATCAACGATGCGAAAGATAAAAAAAATGCAAAAATTAACTGTCAAAACAGAGCACGTTTCTATATAAAAAAATTTGTTGTAGGAAAATTGGTAAAAATGTTTTGTGAACAATTTTCCAGTTAAGCTTACGATTTTTTCAGACTTTTGCTTGTTTTACTAGTTTTCAGCAAAAAATGTACTACTTGGAAATTTATTCGACGACATTAAAAGCGGAAAAAAATAAATTAACACACACATTTCGAATTCTCCGAGGAAATCAATCTTGGCTCATTTAATAAACGTTATAAGTTTCTTATTATAAGCGTGTAACTCTGACTGTTATCAGTGGCACAGCGGTAAATCTTAACATCGGTTGTGAGATCCGGTGGCAGCCACCATCACCCGAACTTGAGTAATTTCCCCGGAGTATCGTAGTCAAGTAGAATCGTTCATAGGATTCGCGTACAAATCGATAAAGACAAAACCTAAAACTAAGCAAATAGTAATAAACAATAAAACGATCGGTTAAAAAAACTTTGAGCAATTTAATTTAAACTCCTTTTATAGCTTTTTTATGGGCCGTTTTAAACTTTTAAAAGGTATTTCAACCCACGTTTATATTATTGGGAATTATGGCATTCCATTACTTAGAAATAGTTATTCTACTTATGAACCCTTTTACTTACAGTCTAGGCGAGGTTGGATAAGCTTTGTAACCATGTGGAAAATGAGAAAATGTTAGTGCCCAGGTTTCTATAGCTATAATGGCGTTCGGCGTTGTTTTCAAGCACAATAACTGTTCTGCTTGCCTTCCGACCCTCCGTCCGATTGCCTGCCTGTGGGATTGAATGCCCGACTGTCCTAAGTATTTTTCTGACTCTCTGAATGGTCGTCTGTTTGTCTACTGACTGTCTGGCTGACTTTATATCTGTCTCTCTATCTATCTGACTGACTGTTCTATCAGTCCTAGCTAGATGGAAATGTGTGGTGCGCTCTTAAGAGATGGATTAACGACGACTTGCGATGGCTTAGTGTTCGATTCTTTGGTTTTTAGTTCGGTACAGTTCAGCTCACAGCTCACATCTTCGACTCGACTCATGTTATTGTTAAAAAAAATTAGCATTTATGTATTGTCAAAATTAATTGCCAATATTTATGGCCCTGCAACTTGAACATAAAATTGATTGCACCCGCATGTGGGCTACTACGGGCCGGCTGAATTGAAACTGCAACTGTGCCGGACCGAGACGCAAATCAGTCCTTGGAAATGATAACTCTTTGACTACCCCTTTTGTTGCTAGATTCTTGTAATTGTGGCCTTATTTTAAAAATAAATAACTACTTTTAATACTTTCTAAATTATCGAACTTAAAATAAGTGTTTTCGAGAAACTTTATTTGATCAAGCAGAAAACCGTCTTACCGTCTTATAGCTTTCATAAAATATCTAAATTAAATTGCGTTGTTACCTTACCAATTTGTATTCATTTACATAAATCTACATATTTAACATTCCCATACTTTAGCTACTAGAATATAGCTGAAGAGATAGTATCTTTAAAATAATTTTGCAACTTCATTTTGGAGCAGAGCTTGACATTTTACGCATAAAAATGAACCGTTTAAAAAAAACTATTAAAAATAATTAACTTCATATATTTTGTTGTATTAAAATAAACATTAAAAAAGTTTTTAGGTTGTTTAATTAAGAAAAGATGAAAACTAAAAAAATTACTTTTGTAAGGGAAAATTTCAACAAGTAATTTTAATGAGTGGACCCTATCCAGAAGTTTTAATTAAATTTTAAATGTTTTTGGAAATTTTTATCACGCACAATAAGCAACGCAAATTAAATTTTTGCTTTAAATTAAAACGAAAATTCTTCTTTTTAAGGAAATGCACTCTTCGCTGAAATCAAATTTGTTACTGAAGCGTAATTTCTACGTAGTGCCTTCCATATCAAATTTTGATTATTGAAACAGTTGCAAATTAAAGAGGAAGAATCGAAGGATATAAAATAAGTATTGTTTGGTAACTTAATAAACACCCCAAAAATTGTATAAATTTAAATTTTACTGTCGCTGACACGAATTAAATTCAATTGTTTTATTTTTTACGCCACGACTTGTTTGACTATAGCAAGAAGCTAACGAGCTCAGAAAGTTACGCGGAATTGTTAAGAACTGATTCGTTTTTATTTTTTTACTAAAAATCGTCGTGTTTCAATAGGAAAAGTTATTTTACAATAGTGTTCACACACACACACACACACAGATATACAGACAGTTAAACGAATGAATAGGTATTAGGCAAGCTGGTGAGTTGTGCGAAAGTAGTTTTAGTGGAGTAGCTTTTTATCACTTCAAAGCTACGCGAGAAGTTTTAATGGAGAAGGTTTTTGCAGGAAAGCGTAGCCATCGGGGAAAGTTTTAGTGCAGAGGCTATCCAACAATACAAAGCTATGCAGAAAGCTTTAGTTGAGAAGGTTTTCGCAAGGGTACAAAGCTTCAGAAAAGTTCCAGTGGATAAACTGTTTAGCAATATACGAAGTTAGGCGAGATTTTCATTGAAATACGAAGCTATCGGAAAAGTTTTAGTAGAAAAGCTTTTCAGAAGTACAGAGCTACGCGGAAGTTTTAGTGGAGAAGGTTTTTGCAGGAATACATAGCCATTGGGGAGTCTTAGTGGAGAAGCTTTGCAAAAATGCAAAGCTTCTCGGGAGCTACGCGGGAAATTTTAGTGGAGAAGCTTTTTAGAAGTACAGAGCTACACAAAAAGTCTTAGTGGAGACGCTTTCCAACAATACAAAGCTACGCAGGAAGTTTTAGCCGAGAAGGTTTTCGCAGAGGTACGAAGATTTGGAAAATGCATAATGCTTTATAGCAATATACAAAGCTAAGCGAGATGACTTTCATTCAAATACAAAACTATCGGTAAAGTTTTAGTGGAGAAGCTTTTCAGAAGTACAGAGCTACGCAAAAAGTCTGATTGGGGACGCCTTCCAACAATAAAAAGCTACGCAAAAAGTTTTAGCCGGGAAGGGTTTCGTAGGGGTACGAACCTTCAAACAACTTTCAGTGGAGATACTTTTTAGCAATAAATAAAATTAGGCGAGAAGATTTCATTGTAATACGAAGCTATCGGGAAAGTTTTAGTGAAGAAGCTTTTCAGAAGTACAGAGCTACGCGGGAAGTTTTAGTGGAGAAGGTTTTTGCAGGAATACGTAGCCATTGAGGAGAATTAGTGGAGAAGCTTTACAAAGGGAGCTACGCGGGAAATTTTAGTGGAGCAGCTTTTCAGAAGTACAGAGCTACGCAAAAAGTCTTAGTGGAGACGCTTTCCAACAATACAAAGCTACGCAGGAAGTTTTAGTCGAGAAGGTTTTCGCAGAGGTACGAAGATTTAGAAAATGGATAATGCTTTATAGCAATATACAAAGCTAAGCGAGAAGACTTTCATTCAAATACAAAACTATTGGTATAGTATCGGTAATACGTAGCCATTGGGGAGTTTTAGTGGAGAAGCTTTTCAGAAGTACAGAGCTACGCAAACAGTTTTAGTGGGGAAGGTTTTTGCAGGAATATGTAGCCATCGGGGAGTCTTAGTGGAGAAGCTTTTCAAAAATGCAAATCTACGTGGGAAGTTTTAGTGGAGAAGCTTTTCAGAAGTACATAGCTACGCAAAAAGTCTTAATGGTGAAGCTTTCCAACAATACAAAGCTACGCAGGAATTTTTTAGTCAAGAAGGTTCTTGCAGGGGTACGAAGATTCAGAAAAGTTCCAGTAGAGTGGAGCAATACACAAAGTTAGACGATGTGATTTTTATTCAAATACGAGGCTATCGGGAAAGTCTTAGTGGAAAAGAGTTTTCAGAAATACAGAGCTACGCAGTTTTAGTGGGGAAGGTATTCGCCGGTTGACGTAGCGTTCAGGGAGTTTTAGTGGAGAAGCTCTCCAACAATACGAAGCAACGCGGGAAGTTTTAGTCGAGAAAGTTTGCGCAGTTGTACAAAGCTTCAGAAAAGTGTTAGTGGAGAAGCTTTTTAGTAATATACAAAGTTAGATGAGAACATTTTCATTGAAATACGGAACTATCGGAGAAGCTTTAGTGAGGAAGCTTTTTATAAGTAGAAAGTTACGCAAAAAGTTTTAGTGGGAAAGGTTTACGCACACGTACACGTAGCCATCGGGTAGTTTTAGTGGAGAAGCTTTCTAACAATACAAAGCTACGCGCGAACATTTAGTCAAGAAGGTTTTCGTAACGGATCGAAGGTTCAGGAACGTTCCACTGGAGAGGCTAGGCGAAAAGAGTTTTGTTGGGCAAGTTTTAGAGGAGGAACTTTTCAAAAGTATAAAGCTACTCAAGAAGTTTTAGGGGGAAGGCTTTCGCAGGAATACGTAGCAATTGTGGAAAGTCTTAATGGAGAAGCTTCCAAACAGTACGCGAGAAGTTTTAGTCGAGAAGGTTTTTGCGCTAGGGTACAGAACTTTTTGAAAAGTGTTAGTGGAGAAGCTTTTCAGAAGTACAAAGCTACGCTAGAAGTTTTAGTGCGGACGGCTTTTACAGTAATACGTAGCGATTGGGGAAAGTCTTAATGGAGAAGCTTCCAAACAGTACGCGAGAAGTTTTGGTCGAGAAGGTTTTTTGGGTACTAAACTTTCAGTAAAGTTTCAGTGGAGAAGCTTTTTAGCAATACAAAGCTAGGCGAGAATATTTTCGTGGAAGTACGAAGCTTTTGGGAAAGTTTCAGTGGAGAAACTGTTCCGAAGTACAAAGCTACGCCACTTCCTCGCTAAAATTAGTGGGGAGATTTTTTCTAGGGATACTATCAGTAAATGCAAAAGTGGAGAGGCTTATTAAAAGTTCTGAGCTACGCAAGGTTTTAGTTGTAAAGGTTTTCCTAAGAGTACTCAGAAAGGTTTATTGAAGAAGTTTTCCAGCAGTATTTAACTACGATAGATAGTTAAGTCGGGATTGATAGGGGTTAGTTTGATAGAGGGGAAGGTTTTTGCAAGAAGACGTAGCCATCGGAAAAGTCTTCGTGGATAAGATATACATCAAAAAAAAGTTATGCAGGATGTTTTAAACGAGAAGTTTTTCATTTAAGTGCGAAGCTGTTGGGAAAGTTTTAGTGGGGAAGCTTTTCGGAAGTACAAAGCTACGCGAGAAGTTTTAGTAGGAAAGTTTTTCAAAGGGATACTTCCAGGTAAAGTAGAAGTGGGGAGACTTATTAGAAATTCTGAGCTACGCGAGGTTTTAGTGGTCAAGGTTTTCCCAGGAGTATTACTCAGAAAAGGTTTATTGTAGAAGTTTTCCAGCAATGCTGAACTGTTTACTATTTATACACTAGAAGTTATGTTGTGGAATATGTTTTAAACATAAGCTGACAACTGAATCAAATGATTGACATACGAACAGAGTGACAGACCGGCGGGCGACAGGCTGTTGGAAAATTTAAAATCATGTCAAGATGTCTTTGATGCTAAACCACAGAGATTCGCTTTTAAAAATATCGTTTATCGTTATACAGCTCGATTTTGTCTAGCCTATGAACAAAATTAGCGTGAGCTAGTTAAAATGCCTCTTTGTAATTGAACTTTACGTACATGTCCTTCCCGATTATGTTCGAGTTTTTGTATAGCTAACCGTGGAAATCGATTAGTATAGAAAGATATCTTAATTGTTCCATTAACTCACGAATTTGCGTTTGTTTATTTTGAAATTTAAATGAACGAAACTACCCTCGAGTTTAAATAACAATTAGGGCGTTCTAGGGAAAAATGGTATACGCTCTAAAGCCACCCTACCATAATTTTGTTTACTAGATCAAAGTGGTTTATTTTGTTTGTGCCTTTGTTTCTGTCTAAAGTAAAAGTTTTAAAATGTAACTTAAAACCAAAAATTACTTTCAAATATTACGTGTCACATTTTTCTTTGTATACTCTTTTAAAAGCAGTATCATATTCCTCGTTTTGGCAATATTTTTTTGTACAAAAGCGACTGCACACAATGCTGGGTGTAATTTTAAAATTTTCGTCTTCTTATTTCGACGAACTTTGATGCGGTTGCAGATAATAAAAGTCTTATAAATTGTATGTAACGTTTCGAATATATGTGCATCCGTACAAAGATATGAAAATACCGCGCTCTGATAGTATATTTTCGGGATGCACAATTTATTTTGAAGTTGCCGGAAGTCGTTTAATTTTTGTCCGGCCTAACGACTGCGAAAAGAAACTCAAAAAAGTAGATAAAGATTTCCAGATTTAGAGATTTATGTATGAAACAGCGAGTTGGCGAATGTAGGCCGATGCCAAAGAGGTTTACTGACTTAGCATCGATTTTATGTATATGTATGTATGAGGCAAACCTGAACCATCTGAAACCTACATATCAAATATATTCTGTCGTTTTCGAATACATATATTTTAAAATATAAAAGTCGGGACGAATCGAGGTCTATTTACAATCTCTTTGAATTTAACTTCACCATAACGTTTTCAATTACGTTAAATGGTTATGACAGAAACAGGCTCATCATTTTATTTTTTTCAAAAACCTCTTCCGCCAATTCAATATTCGCTTCGAAATGAAACAAAAATATTTCGCGAAATAAACAATAAGTTTGAAACTTAGAAATAGCAGAATAACCTAATCAGGCAATCAAGCTCGACGCGCTTATTCTATCGAGAAAATTCGAGTTTTCTCTAACAGGATTTTAGATTTTTGGCTGCGGTTGTCAAGGGAAACTTTTGACATGTCGAAGAATGAACTTAAGCTTATTTGTTATTCAATTTTTGTACGTTTTTAAGTCTTGTTTTAAATTCTTAAAGCTACCACTATACATCGGTACGGAATTTATCGAACTTATTTTATAATCGGATTTCAACTTTAAAACCCCCCTTTCTCTCTAATCTTTCTACCTATTCTACCGATAACAAAAAATACCCAAACAGCCACTTTACGTAATTGAAACTTGTTTTAAGACGTCAATCTTATATTAAGTTACTTCCTAATTTTTAATTAGATCCCCAAAAACGAGAAAGTTTGGATTACAAATTCGGTTGTTTAGTTGTTATAATTATAAACATTTTGCTCCTTTTTCTCTAATTACCTAGAGCTGTAGCTTTCAATCTATGAAAACAAGGATCCCGAGGCGAATGAAATTAGAATCGTTTTAACTTGTAAAATTAGCTAGGAATTTGATTAGGTCCTTCCTGGTGCTTAATTGCTCACCTCAATTTAACTTGGAAAACCTCAACTTGCACATGCACATATTTTATGCTTTACTTGCTCCAATTTCCAGCTATTAATTAGTATAAACGTTTAAGACGTTTGTGGAGCTCGTTCTTCTAATTCTTGTGGTTCTCGCCAAATCCTTTTGCCATTTATAAGGTTTTCCTCTTAAATATTTTATGATTTTTGACGTGGAATGGATGTGATCGTCCACTGCAAGGCTAGGATTGAACGAGTTAAGGGCTGTCTCATTACGCCCTTAACCCTCTTATAATAGGGCTACTTTTGAACGTTTAGCGAGTCCCGAGATAGCTCACACTCCAAAGTGTAAAATGTGAAATCGAGTATTGATTAGTCCGAACGGCACTTGTTGCACCACTCGGTATATCGAAATTTCTTTATAATGATACGCAACAGCCTTGATCTCTCACTTCTCAATCGTACAATTTGAGTTAAAAAGACCCTAAATTAATGATAAAAAGTTTTCCTACTACGAAATTACTAATAAACTCGTACAGGATTGTTTTAGTTGTTAAAATGTATGAAGTTCTCCTTCTATTATTAGTCTTCAATTAATGTTTTCGTGCTTTGAGCCTTTAAAGGAGTTTAATTTAGTTTCGCAACTTGTTTTTAGTGCTTTATTGTTAGTTGAAATGTTGTGTTTATCATATCATTAATAATACAATTTTATTGGAAAAGTTTGGTAATTTTAACTCAAAAGAAGAGGTGTTTGTGTATAATACATATATTACGCGTGTATAAAAAATGTTTTTGACTTATATAAAAGTGCCAAACAATACAAACCCATGTTCAACTTTCTCTAACTGTCGAATAGAAGTTCTAATAACCAAATGTGTCAGTTTGGATATTTGGGGGATGCGAATTTCGTTTTCAAGTTTTAATATAAGATCGAACATTATTTGTTTAAAATTGAATTTTGCGTTTTTTCTACTCTAACGCAATGGTTTTATCTGAGAGTCAGTTGTAGAATTACCTAAATTATTCAATTCAATCGATAATAAATGGGTTTACTACTCTTGAGTATGGCCACAAGGTGAAACTTCCAAGGCAGAAATATGGTCTAATTCTCAGGTGACCTTAAGATTGCCATTTTTACATAGTGTTTACATTACTTATAGTCTAGGAGGCAGTGAGCACTTTTAGTAAAAGACTAAGTACAAAATTTTTAACGATTCGGGCTGAAATAATATCCAACCGACTGTGGCAAAGTGTCAGCGTTAACTTGGTGGCTCTAGAGGGGTGGGTTTTGGCTCTTTTTTCGGTTTTTCGCTTATAACTCGAAAAATACGCACTTCATGAGAAAAGTGCTTCGATGTGAATATAAACTACATAAAATTTCCTACATATTATATCTAAAAGTTTTTTTATCTCAGACAAGCGGTTTAAGCGCCAGAGCGCTTTAAAGTTTGGCAAATATTCCAAAATCTGTTGTAAAACTGTTTTTTGGTTTATCGCTTATAATTCAGAAACTATGCACTGTTAGAGAAAAGTGCTTGTATATGAATAGAAACTACATCAAATTTCCCACAAATTATATTTGAAAGGTTTTTCCCCCAGATAAACGGTTTAAGCGCTAGAGCACGTTAAAGTTTGATAAAAATTCCAAAATCTGTCAAAAAACTGTTTTTCGGTTTATCGCTTATAACTCGGAAACTTGGCAGTTTTAAAGAAAAGTGCTTTTATACGAATCGAAACTACATCAAATATCCTACAAATTATATCTGAAAGGTTGTTTCTCTCAGATAAATGGTTTAAGCGCTAGAGCGCGTTAAAGTTTGACAAAAATTCCAAATCTGTCAAAACACTGTTTTTTGGTTTATCGCTTATAACTCGGAAACTTTGCAGTTTTAGAAAAAGTGCTTTCATATGAATAGAAACTACATCAAATTTCCCACAAATTATCTCTGAAATGTTTTCCCCCTCAGATGAACGGTGTAAGTGCGAGAGCGCGTTAAAGTTTGACAAAAATTCCCAAATATGCCGAAAAACTGTTTTTTGGTTTATCACTTATAACTCGATAACTACGCACTTTTAGAGAAAATTGTTTCTAAACATAAATAAAGTACATTGAGTTTTCTATAAATTATGTCTCTTTGAATTTTTTCCTCAAACGAGCAATTTAGGTGCTAAAGCGCGTTGAAGATAGTGCCTAAAAAAGGGTCGGTTTTTGGAGGTTAAACTAAACCTTTATTGTTTATGGTTATGGTTTATTTATATTATGCAAAACAATTGCATTTTTTGTGTAGATTTTAAATAACATATGACATAAGATTTTTGTAAATTCGGTCTTCGGATCCTGTCCTCAGAAAAAGATCAAAATGAGCCAAAACGTCACTGCGACTCTCCCAGTTAGTCAATATTCACGAGTTTTGTCTAGTAATTTGAGGAAATAAAACCGAAACGGCTTAAACTGCGTGAAAAACTCAATTGAGAACTGAAACTACTTTTCTCGTTTGAAATATGGGAATGAATAATCCAATCCTGTTAAATGAAACCGTTTTGGAGTTTTCTTTTATTTCGTCTATTTGCTCCATGCACGTATTATCTATATTAAATTCATTTCTGTCGTTATTTCTAATTTTGACGTCGTTTGTATAAAAAGAACTCAATTAAAACAGTTTTGCAGCATTGTACATTCATTTTTCCGCAAAAAGCAAATTGTACGAGAGGCAAAAAAATGTTTTATTTACACGAAAGTGTAATTTAAATTAAAATTTTAATTTCCGGACTTAACAATTTAATTAAATAAATTTTTATAAAGTAATAAGTAATAAGTTTTTATGTGTTTACTTTGATATGTTAGTTTAGTAAATATTCCCCATCCAATAAATTGTGTGTAGCTTTTGTAATACGTGATATATTTGACCATTTGTTTGCAGGATATTCGACATTATCCTTGCTAATAAATCAGTCTTCATCAATTCCCATATGCCAATCGCGGTACAAAAATTAAAACGCACGCCCTATATCGAATTTTAAACATTAATCCGTAAGCTTTTGCTTTAATTATTTTGATCGCACACACAAAAGCTGGTTTTATGTAATATTTAATAGTGATCGCTTTGATGTTAGCACATTATCATTTAAACAATTCAATTTTTGTGTTTAACAACTACCATTACTCTGATTATTTATTTACTCGTTCATTTGCAAAGACAAAGCCGCACCGAACCCTAGGGCCTTCATTAGGATAGTTGTAGCCTTGAGCGGGCCTTCAAAGCGTGAGAGGCAGGGAAACCAACACTATCCGTAACCATAATTTTACAATTTTCATATTATGAAAATTTTAATAATGTGGGGTACAATTAAATTAAACGAACTCATACAGTCGACAACGACAAGCACTGGAATATACGGTAGTTGCGGTAAGGCGTCGCTTCCACATGCGACAAATATCAGACAGACTGTCAGTTAAAGAAATTGGCTTTGTAAAATGGGAGAAAACTCAAGAAAATCTTGCAGATGCTGCTTGCAATATTGTAAATGTGCATTAGAAGCGACTTCTGCAAAACTTCCTCGAGTTTTCTCCATTTTACAAAGCCAATTTCTTTACTGGCAGTCTGTCTGATATTTCTTGCAGAAGTTTTCTCGAATGTGAATAAGGGGCCTTTTGGCCTCTGTTTACTGTCAGCAATAGTGTGAAAAGTATTGGAAGCGACTTCTGCAAGACTTCCTCCAGTTTTCTCGCACTTACTCACATACAGTCCAGTTTTCATTAAGCTGTGGCTTTATCTGAGGGTCTCTCTGAAATTTCTTGCGGGGGACTTCTCGCAAGTGGAAACGAGGCCTAAGCAATAGTGCAAATAGTGTTGCAAGTGACTTTTACAACACTTCCTAGAGCGTTCTCGCACTTACATTCCAGTTTACATAAAGCTGTAGCTCTATCTGCGAGTCTATCTGAAGTTTCTCGCTGGAGACTTCTTGCAAGTGGAAACGAGGCCTAAGCAATAGTGCAAACAGTGTTGCAAGTGACTTCTACAAGACTTCCTAGAGCTTTCTCGCACTTACAGTCCAGTTTACATAAAGCTGTAGCTCTATCTGCGAGTCTTTCTGAAGTTTCTCGCTGGAAACTTCTCTCAAGTGGAAACGAGGCCTAAGCAATAGTGCAAATAGTGTTGCAAGTGACTTTTACAACACTTCCTAGAGCGTTCTCGCACTTACATTCCAGTTTACATAAAGCTGTAGCTCTATCTGAGAGCCTATCTGAAGTTTTTCGCTGGAGATTTCTCGCAAGTGGAAACGAGGCTTAGGCAATAGTGCAAACAGTGTTGGAAGTGACTTCTACAAGACTTCCTAGAGCTTTCTCGCACTTACAGTCCAGTTTACATAAAGCTGTAGCTCTATCTGCGAGTCTATCTGAAGTTTCTCGCTGGAGACTTCTCTCAAGTGGAAACGAGGCCTAAGCAATAGTGCAAATAGTGTTGCAAGTGACTTTTACAACACTTCCTAGAGCGTTCTCGTACTTACATTCCAGTTTACATGAAGCTGTAGCTCTATCTGAGAGCCTATCTGAAGTTTTTCGCTGGAGACTTCTTGCAAGTGGAAACGAGGCCTAAGCAATAGTGCAAACAGTGTTGCAAGTGACTTCTACAAGACTTCCTAGAGCTTTCTCGCACTTACAGTCCAGTTTACATAAAGCTGTAGCTCTATCTGAGAGCCTATCTGAAGTTTTTCGCTGGAGATTTCTCGCAAGTGGAAACGAGGCCTAGGCAATAGTGCAAACAGTGTTGGAAGTGACTTCTACAAGACTTCCTAGAGCTTTCTCGCACTTACATTCCAGTTTACATAAAGCTGTAGCTCTATCTGCGAGTCTATCTAAAGTTTCTCGCTGGAGACTTCTCTCAAGTGGAAACGAGGCCTAAGCAATAGTGCAAACAGTGTTGCAAGTGACTTCTACAAGACTTCCTAGAGCTTTCTCGCACTTACAGTCCAGTTTACATAAAGCTGTAGCTCTATCTGCGAGTCTATCTGAAGTTTCTCGCTGGAGACTTCTCTCAAGTGGAAACGAGGCCTAAGCAATAGTGCAAATAGTGTTGCAAGTGACTTTTACAACACTTCCTAGAGCGTTCTCGTACTTACATTCCAGTTTACATAAAGCTGTAGCTCTATCTGAGAGCCTATCTGAAGTTTTTCGCTGGAGACTTCTTGCAAGTGGAAACAAGGCCTAAGCAATAGTGCAAACAGTGTTGCAAGTGACTTCTACAAGACTTCCTAGAGCTTTCTCGCACTTACAGTCCAGTTTACATAAAGCTGTAGCTCTATCTGCGAGTCTATCTGAAGTTTCTCGCTGGAGACTTCTCTCAAGTGGAAACGAGGCCTAAGCAATAGTGCAAATAGTGTTGCAAGTGACTTTTACAACACTTCCTAGAGCGTTCTCGTACTTACATTCCAGTTTACATAAAGCTGTAGCTCTATCTGAGAGCCTATCTGAAGTTTTTCGCTGGAGACTTCTTGCAAGTGGAAACAAGGCCTAAGCAATAGTGCAAACAGTGTTGCAAGTGACTTCTACAAGACTTCCTAGAGCTTTCTCGCACTTACAGTCCAGTTTACATAAAGCTGTAGCTCTATCTGCGAGTCTATCTGAAGTTTCTCGCTGGAGATTTCTCGCAAGTGGAAACGAGGCCTAGGCAATAGTGCAAACAGTGTTGGAAGTGACTTCTACAAGACTTCCTAGAGCTTTCTCGCACTTACAGTCCAGTTTACATAAAGCTGTTGTAGCTCTATCTGAGAGCCTATCAGAAGATTCTCGCTGAAGACTTTTCGCAAGTAGAAACGGGGCTTAAGCAATACTGCGAGCAATGTTGCAAGTGACTTCTACAAGAGTTCCTAGAGCTCTCTCGCACTTACAGTCCAGTTTACATAAAGCTGTAGCTCTATCTGAGAGTCTATCTGAAGTTTCTCGCTGGAGACTTCTCTCAAGTGGAAACGAGGCCTAAGCAATAGTGCGAATAGTGTTGCAAGTGACTTTTACAACACTTCCTAGAGCGTTCTCGCACTTACATTCCAGTTTACATAAAGCTGTAGCTCTATCTGAGAACCTATCTGAAGTTTCTCGCTGGAGACTTCTTGCAAGTGGAAACGAGGCCTAAGCAATAGTGCAAACAGTGTTGCAAGTGACTTCTACAAGACTTCCTAGAGCTTTCTCGCACTTACAGTCCAGTTTACATAAAGCTGTAGCTCTATCTGCGAGTCTATCTGAAGTTTCTCGTTGGAGACTTCTCTCAAGTGGAAACGAGGCCTAAGCAATAGTGCAAATAGTGTTGCTAGTGACTTCTACAAGACTTCCTAGAGCGTTCTCGCACTTACATTCCAGTTTACATAAAGCTGTTGCTCTATCTGAGAACCTATCTGAAGTTTCTCGCTGGAGACTTCTTGCAAGTGGAAACGAGGCCTAAGCAATAGTGCAAACAGTGTTGCAAGTGACTTCTACAAGACTTCCTAGAGCGTTCTCGCACTTACAGTCCAGTTTACATAAAGCTGTAGCTCTATCTGAGAGCCTATCTGAAGTTTTTCGCTGGAGATTTTTCTCAAGTGGAAACGAGGCCTAAGGAATAGTTCAAACAGTGTTGCTAGTGACTTCTACAAGACTTCCTAGAGCGTTCTCGCACTTACATTCCAGTTTACATAAAGCTGTTGCTCTATCTGAGAACCTATCTGAAGTTTCTCGCTGGAGACTTCTTGCAAGTGGAAACGAGGCCTAAGCAATAGTGCAAACAGTGTTGCAAGTGACTTCTACAAGACTTCCTAGAGCGTTCTCGCACTTACAGTCCAGTTTACATAAAGCTGTAGCTCTATCTGAGAGCCTATCTGAAGTTTTTCGCTGGAGACTTCTCTCAAGTGGAAACGAGGCCTAAGCAATAGTGCAAATAGTGTTGCTAGTGACTTCTACAAGACTTCCTAGAGCGTTCTCGCACTTACATTCCAGTTTACATAAAGCTGTTGCTCTATCTGAGAACCTATCTGAAGTTTCTCGCTGGAGACTTCTTGCAAGTGGAAACGAGGCCTAAGCAATAGTGCAAACAGTGTTGCAAGTGACTTCTACAAGACTTCCTAGAGCGTTCTCGCACTTACAGTCCAGTTTACATAAAGCTGTAGCTCTATCTGAGAGCCTATCTGAAGTTTTTCGCTGGAGATTTTTCTCAAGTGGAAACGAGGCCTAAGGAATAGTTCAAACAGTGTTGCAAGTGACTTCTACAAAACTTCCTAGAGCTTTCTCGCACTTACAGTCCAGTTTACATAAAGCTGTAGCCCTATCTGAGAGCCTATCTGAAGTTTTTCGCTGGAGATTTCTCGCAAGTGGAAACGAGGCCTAGGCAATAGTGCCAACAGTGTTGCAAGTGACTTCTACAAGACTTCTTAGAGCTTTTTCGCACTTACAGTCTAGTTTACATAAAGCTGTAGCTCTATCTGAGAGTCTATCTAAAGTTTCTCGCTGGAGATTTCTCGCGAATGAAAGCAAGCCCTTACTGTGACGTCGTAGAGCTTCGACAGCCCTAATATTTCATTTCCTTACTTTTCAGTTGCAATATACTCCGTGCTGTGCTCCCCTGAAGCGTCCTTTAGAGGACTGAAAAAGTGAAAAACGCGGCCTGTTTATTTTACAAAGCCTTCTTTCCTTATAATAACAATGAAATTGTTCCTTTTGTGAAACGGTCTTGTAAGATAATTATTTTACATTTATTAAAAATGTGTACCTCCTCTAAAACAATAAAAATTCAAAAACATTCCGAATTATTATTAAAATGAGTTCAACAACATGGAATTTATTAAATGTAACACAATAAGCAATTAATTTTTGTTAAATACATTCTATTGTTTGACGACCTTTTTTTTCTGGAAAAAGATGATTTTCAATTTTTTGCCCCCAACTCATTGTATTCAACATCTGAATATTATGAATACCTAATAGAATAACCAAACGCCACTACGAAAGCATCGAATCGTGAAGAACGTGAGTTCCATAGAATTTTTATAATAAGGTTACAAGTTTTTCAAGACTGTTTGTAGATTTAATCATGCGAAATATTTTATGTAAAGTCGTGATAGTATCTCATATTGTCAACGCATTTAAGACAAAGGGGCATTTTTTAAGGAGGCATAACTTATTACCGCTCGTATCGAAAAAAATTCAATATAAACTTTCTTCAACTGTCGCGATGCGGATAAGTTTGCTTTTAAGACTCGCTCTCCTAAAGAAATGGCGAAGACGATCCCCAAAAACCACCAACCACACCATTGTGGATTGTGGCGTGGACGAGGTAACGGTTCGAGTCGAGGGTGCGAAATAGGACGTAATGCATTGAAACTGTATATTTTAGTAGCTGCGGTACCTGAACGGATAAGGAATACTGATGCATTCCATTCACACTCCCTCGGAAGCTGAAAACGTCTTATTGATTCCTATAGTGTGTGTTTTTTTGTTTAAATATTACATCTAAAGACGGAATTTAATCCCACCGGTATTCAGTGAGACGATTGAGAAATGCGATATTTATATGCGGTGTTATCTTCGTTGCGGTTTCATCGTGTGGAAAAAGAAAAAAAAAACACACACACAAATGGAAAATATTTCGACCTCTCTATTTACATGTAGCTCCCAATTGAAAAATTTACTTAAATTAAGAAAGGCGAGTTTCTCGACGTTTTCCCATCTTTTCCATTTCGATCTAATAACAAATTTTGTTTTGTTTGGTTTTTATTTATTTATTTACCGAAATTTACTCCACAAAAAAAAGGAATTTTAAATTTTTGTAAATCCAACTTTAAATTATAAAAAAATACGTAAAAATAAACGTTTAACCAAAAAGTAAAAAATATTTTGCGTGTTTTAAAGCGGAAATTCCTCGCTCTTTTATTTTAAAAAAATTTAATTTAATTGATTTTGCTTGGAATTTCGGATTACATGTTTTAAATTATTTTTGAAATCAAAAGTACCTTACCCGCATCTCTCATACGACTAAAACAGTATCAGTGGCGGTTTTTTAGAGGAGGCCAAGGAGACTCAGCCTCCCTACCCAAAAACAGAAGAAGAAAGAGAAAACAGAAAATTTACAGTGGGCAGTGTTGTTCGAAATTAAAAACCAACTTGGCTATTTTCACAAAAACTAAATTAGGCCACGCCCCCTTTTGCTTGCCGAGCGCTCTTTTTCTCGCTTCGCTCGGCAGGCTTTCTTTAGCCTCCTCAATTTTGAAATTGATAAGCCTGTGGCGGCTTTTTAGAGGACGCTATGAAGGCTTAGCCTCCCTAACCAAAAACAGAAGATGGAAGAGAAAAGAGAAAATTTACAGTGGGCAGTTTTGTTTGAAATTAAAAACCAACTTGGCTATTTTCACAAAATCTCAATTAGGCCACGCCCCCTTTTGTCTGCGCTACCCTCTTTGCCTTGCTCCGCTCGGCGGTTGTTTTTAGCCTCCTCAATTTTGAAATTGATAAGCCAGTGGCGGCTTTTCAGAAGACGCTATGAAAGCTCAGCCTCCCAAACCAAAAACAGAAGATGAAAGAGAAAATTTACGTGGGCAGTTTTGTTTGAAATTAAAAACCAACTTGGCTATTTTCACAAAAACTAAATTAGGCCACGCCTCCTTTTGCCTGCGGAGCGCTCTTTTCCTCGCTTCGCTCGGCAGGCTTTCTTTAGCCTTCTCAATTTTTAAATTGATAAGCCAGTGGCGGCTTTTCAGAGGACGCTATGAAGGCTGAGCCTCCCTAACCAAAAACAGAGGATGAAAGAGAAAAAAGAAAATTTACAGTGGGCAGTTTTGTTTGAAATTAAAAACAAACTTGGCTATTTTCACAAAACCTCAATTAGGCCACGCCCCCTTTTGTCTGCGCTACCCTCTTTGCCTTGCTCCGCTCGGCGGTTGTTTTTAGCCTCCTCAATTTTGAAATTGATAAGCCAGTGGCGGCTTTTCAGAAGACGCTATGAAAGCTCAGCCTTCCAAACCAAAAACAGAAGATGAAAGAGAAAATTTACAGTGGGCAGTTTTGTTTGAAATTAAAAACCAACTTGGTTATTTTCACAAAAACTCAATTAGGCCACGTCCCCTTTAGCCCGCGGTGATCTCTTTGCCTCGCTCCGCTCGGCGGTATTTTTAGCCTCCTCATTTTCAAAATTGATGGACCGCCACTGAACAGTATACACTTATTTTATACGTTCGCATTCGTTTTGTTTATTTAATATCAATTAAATTTTAATGCGACGCTTTAGCATAATTTTACATAATACCCTTTTTTATGAATGGGTCGTTTTTGAAAAAAAAAATGTTTGTGCCACGCATGAAAGAGCACATCTAATGGCTCAGGCAGCGTTCATGTGTAAAGGTTCAATTTTTTCGTTTTTCAGTTAAGCCTAAGTCTCTTTTTATCTCACAAGAGGTATTTTCTACTATTTTACAGCCGAAAACTTGCCACCACTCAAACCAATCGTTCACATTTATTAGCAAATATAAATATTTTTTGAATTTAAAACAAAAAAGTCTCAATTTTATTTGGTGAAACTTTCTAAAGTTATATTGAGTTTTCCTAAGTGCGTTCGCGCGAGCGAGCATTGCTAATTGTAAAATATTTTAAATTTAACTAACAACTTATACTATTCTTACGCGCAATTTTCTTCTCTTTCGAGCAGTTATATTTATTTATTTCATACTGTACGGGTATTGCTACTTTCCGTCATTAATTTGAGTCCGGGAAATGGCACATTACATCACTAGGCCGGGAAGTGTTGCTAAGTAACACTTCCCGGACTGTTTGGCAAAATTTTCGTAAAGGATTTTATTTTTAAATTTTTGCTTAAAAAAAGATTGCCGTCAGTGGAGTTCGAACCCAAGAACCTCTGGGTAGAATACCCCTACACCAAACGAACACCTATAGCGTGTTTTATAATTGCACTCTTTGTTCGAGTAAGAGTTGCTCGAACAAGTTTGAATCTGCTCGAACAGATATGATTTAAAAACGGTTTGGGCGTCTAACTGTCATCTGTCATGACATGTTGCGCGGAACATCCCAATATATATATATATATATATATCTGGAAGCGACCCAGATTCTCCCGACACAATTAGATATTTCTGTTCTTCGACAGTATCGCCAGGAACTTTGATTCCGACAAGTTGCTATTTTTAAATACAATTTTAGATTTTGAGGTTATGTTGCCCGCACCATCTAGCTACTCGGTGCACCAAGTTCATGTTCGAACAGCTGTTCCATCTCATTTGTTCGAGTACTAGAACAGTTGTTCGAGCAATTATAAAACACGCTAATTAATGTATGTAAAGCGTTAAGTTATAAAGTAGCTATTTGTTGCTAAGTGGATGATGTGATTTAAAATGAAATACCTACAGCGGATGTTTAATTTGACATTTCTACAATGACGTTTTTATACAAAAAAATTATTCAAATAAAAAAGCTGTTTTTACAGTATGAAATAAAATTTTATACGATATACGTTCGTGAAGTGATTATTAAAGCATTCGTTTCAAAATTCCGGACTCAGCTTCGCTTCGTCCGTAAACATCTAACTCATGCTTTAATAGGTCACTTCCCGGACTAATGACGTAAATAACTATTTTTTCTAAAATGAAAATTGAGTAAGTTACGAGCACAAAAACAAATGTAACGTTCGAAGGATGTGGATATGTTTGAGAAATTATTTATTTAAAACGACTATATTAGGAGTAAGAAATGTTTTGGCGCCAATCACTATGTTTGCGGGTTACTTATTTTATTTGATTTACATAAGGATATATGCAGTTTCACATCCACTCGGAGGAAATTGGTTTCAGAACAACTTATCGCGCCATCGAAGATTGAGGGTTTGCGCTTATTCAAAATACGTATAGTGTATTACTTGGTTGTGTCATCGAGTTTGAAACTTTCACAGCCATGTTTCACTCTTGTTTAAAATGAGAACGATCTAAAGTCTGCATTAATTTTTCTGACTAGCTCCATTTAATTCGATGCAAGTTGAAGATCGCCCTGGAAGTTATTACGAAAACTATTTTGACCTCCTTACAGACTTTATCTACGATTTTTTAAATATCTTGTTTACGAGGGTTTTAAGATCAGTGTGCTATTCTGGAAACTTTTGTTTGTCTTTACTCAAACTATGTTAGGGCGATAACATTATGAACAAATAAGAGGTGTGGCGGAAAATTAGCTATTTAATTTTGATATACCTAGTTAATGTAGTATTTTATGCTCGTTAAAGCGTATAGTAGTGAACGTAGGTATGCTACGAGTCTTCTGGATAATTTATGAGTATGAGCTTCGACTGGTGTGGCCTTGAATATCTTAATTTTTAAATTTTGTACAAAAAATTCCCAAATTCCCAAGAAGGCCCAGTCTTTCTGTTTCTTATATGGTCAGAGAGCCTCTTTAGAGCTGTCATAAATTTTTTCAGCTTTGCTGAAAATTATGCCGATGAACCCGGGCTAATTTACTTCTTCAGCGTTTTGAAGGAGTTCTTAGTGGCGAGGTGTACAAAAGGATGATTTTCGGGGCCACAACGGTAAAAGCTCAAGTTTTCAGCTCGTTGGTATCGAGTGATTGGTAATTTCTAAACGGTTAATTCACGAATCGTGTGAAATATAAATCGCCTCGAGGACCTAATAACGCTTTAAATTTTTTCCCCCCCATTATTAACACTTGTAAGATCTGCTCTAAATCTAAAAATAAATAAAAATGAAATATTCATGTTCCCGATTGCAAATTTTGGCTCTATTCATACGTGCCCTGGATATTGATTGGATGCACATGCAATTTAGAAAACGATTGATGTTCGCAGCGTGCATATATAAATGTACACGATCTGAATAATATTTTGTAAAAATATGTGGCAAGCTCAAAAATGTCGGTATAACCACAAATAGAAAATTTTTCAAGTCGACGTTTCGAGCACACCGATACAGATAAGAGAAAAACGGTATATATTTAACGTTTCGCTTTTTTCGGAAAGGTAAATACATCGACACACATATCTATATCGTACATATCGATGGCAAGTTAAAAAGTAAATCTTTGAAGTGACAACAGTAGTAAAAGCAACTGTAATTTACTATCCACGCCTCTACTGTTAGCAAACAAAGTGCCGTGAAATGACCGAGCAGTATAAAAGCTTGAAAAGCTTTCTTCTACTTTATGCGTGTCACCCGGTTGAGCGGAGTTTAGTCGGACTTTCCGAGATAAGAGAGTACTTTACATTCAACGTGACCACTCCGGATACCGGACTTTGCATTATTCTACCATATTTTGAACTTAAGTTTTTATTTCTGTGCGCTTTTTTTTCAATTTAATCATTTTGGGGTTGGTCGTGTCACATAAAATAAAATAATTCGCAAATTTGACCCGTCGTTTTTAACTACGCGTCATTTTTTTGCCCAAAAGTGCGTTTACTACGAAATATTTTTGACAATGTAATGAGCTCGTTATGTAATTACCTACTTCTAAAGCAGGTAGTTAGACGGGCCCATTGTGCATCATCTGAGCAGCTTTCCACACTTATCGGGTCTAAATAAGCCATCCACTCTAAGGACGATCTCTAAAATCCTGTTGGGAAGGGTGGTGCCAATTCTGACCTCATCGACCCAAAAATTATTTCTAAGAAATGTCACAAATTTTTTCTGCCACGATTTTTTCTCCTACGAGCCCCCTCCCCTCCCTAAACTATTCCCGAGGCGTAGACTTCAATGGAGAGGCATCGGACTCGAAAATTCACATACTATTTAATAGTGCTACGGTTTTGTGAGTTGTTATTATGTAAAAGAGTTGCTTAAGAGAAATACAAGCGTATGAAATAAACAAGCAGAGTTTATAAGTATTACCTTTAGGACATATAAATATAATGGCTTTGCAGGTGGTTGCATTTTACACTTGCAACTGCTGTGTAATAAAGTGTAAAAATTTATTGATCGTTTAGTTTGACTCAACAATCGTTAATAAAGCTATTTTAAAATGAAAAATATAATAAATTTCCCTGCAGCTTTTAATATTCAGTTCTATTGTTTTAAAATGCTTTAGGGATATAATAAAATACGTATCGGTTGTTGAAATGTATTGAACTGCGTTTGTCTGCTCGCCGCAAACTAGTAATTGCAAGTCAATTTGTTATTGTTGATTGGAATTTGTTTAAATTTTATGAGGTTTTAATGTGGAAACTATTGGAAATTTATGGGAAAACTAAATCGTTACGGCTTCGAGCTCTATTCGAAGTTGTACCTATTATGAGTTAATAGTTCCCCTAAGGGAACTTACGGGGGTTATTGCAAAAGAATGTGCCAATACTGATATTTGAGCCGGCATACGTGTTTTTGAGTTAGTAACCTACATTTCTAGTTGCAACAAAGTGCTTTTGTGCCCCTGTACATTATTACGTGATGTCCTGTAATTATCTAACTTTGATCCTTGTTGTTGTACACCAAATAATTAACGTATTGTAAAATCAATTTACACGAGAGGGTTTTGGTTGATTAATGTGGAAGGGGATATTTAGTTTATAACGATTTCTCTTTGTTACAGCAGCTTTGATCTTTTTTTCGTGGTATGTTGAACTCTTTCATTTTAATTGCTCTACGATCTTCTAATTAAAAGAGGACTCTATTTTACATAACATTTCTAGAGGCGGTCTCAACGATCAAAATTGTGACCGGGAAAAAACAAGCAAATTTTTACATAACGATTAGTCCGCAGAGCTCGTGGAGACACGCGCCACTATTCTCACCACCCGACCTTGCCAGTCCCCTGAGTATTGCAGAAGGTAATCCCCTTCAAACCGAATTTTTTTAAACTTCAAACTTTTCAGTAGGTATAAAAAATTTTTGTGACCCCAAAAACCTACCCTTCTCGAGGCGTTATACTTCCACGCGCTGTAGCACCTGAACTCTTCGTTTGGGGAAAAAGTCGAAGATAACTAATTGGTAGGAAAGTTAATATACTCTATTTTTGTATAGAAGCACTTTTCTCGAAAAATGCGTAATTTTTGAGTTATAAGCGCTTAACAAAAAAAAACCATTTTGGCAGATTTTGAAATTATTGTGAAGCTTTAATGCGCTTTAGCGGCTAACCCAGTCGTTTAAGGAAGAAAAACTAATAGCTATAATTTGTAGGAAATTTAATTTACTCTACTTTTGTATAGAAACACTTTTCTCTAAAAGTGCGTAATTTTTGAGTTATAAGCGCTAAACAAAAAAACTAGTTTTTTTGGCAGATTTTGACATTTTTTACCTACTTTAACGCGCTTTAGCGGCTAATTAAGTTGTCTAAGGAAGAAAACCTAAGAGCTATAATTTGTTGGAAATTTAATGTACTCTATTTTTGTATAGAAACACTTTTCTCTAAAAGTGCGTAATTTTTGAGTTATAAGCGCTAAACAAAAAAACTAGTTTTTGGCAGATTTTGACATTTTTCACCTACTTTAACGCGCTTTAGCGGCTAATTCAGTTGTCTAAGGAAGAAAACCTAAGAGCTATAATTTGTTGGAAATTTAATGTACTCTATTTTTGTATAGTAACACTTTTCTCTAAAAGTGCGTAATTTTTGAGTTATAAGCGCTAAACAAAAAAACTAGTTTTTGGCAGATTTTGACATTTTTCACCTACTTTAACGCGCTTTAGCGGCTAATTCAGTTGTCTAAGGAAGAAAACCTAAGAGCTATAATTTGTTGGAAATTTAATGTACTCTATTTTTGTATAAAGACACTTTTTTCTAAATGTGCGTAATTTTCGACTTATAAGCGCTTAACAAAATACAAACTTTTTGGCAGATTTTAAAATTTTTGTCAAACTTTAACGCGGTTTAGCGGCTAATTCAGTCGTCTAAGGAAGAAAACCTAAGAGCTATAATTTACAGGAAATTTAATTCAATGTACTCTGTTTTTGTAAAAGAATAGTTTTCTCTAAAAGTGCGTAGTTTTTGAGTTATAAGAGATAATCAAAAAAATAGTTTTTTGGCAGATTTTTAAATATTTCTCAAAACTTTAATGCGCGGTAGCGGCTAATTAAGTTGTCTAAGGAAGAAAACCTAAGAGCTATAATTTGTTGGAAATTTAATGTACTCTATTTTTCTATAAAAACACTTTTTTTCTAAAACTACGTAATTTTTGAGTTATAAGCGCTTAACAAAATACAAATTTTTTGGCAGATTTTGAAATTTTTGTCAAACTTTAACGCGCTTTAGCGGCTAATTCAGTCGTCTAAGGAAGAAAACGTAAGAGCTATAATTTACAGGAAATTCAATGTACTCTGTTTTTGTAAAAGAATACTTTTCTCTAAAAGTGCGTAGTTTTCGAGTTATAAGAGATAAACAAAAAAATAGTTTTTTTGGCAGATTTTTAAATTTTTCTTAAACTTTAATGCGCGATAGCGGTTAAACCAGTCATCTGAGGAAGAAAACCTTAGAGATAAAATGTGTAGAAAATTTGACGTAGTTTATTTTAACGCCAAAGAAATTTTTTCATAAAATGCGTAGTTTTCGAGGTAGGAGCGAAAAACCTAAAAAAGAGCAAAGATTCACCTTTTTCTAGCCTCCAGACTCCAAAGTTAATGCAGTTAGGAGTGGCCGACAATCGGCTTTATTAAAGTTTGCAACGTTCTTGAGTTCTTGAGTCCTTATAAATTTTGTACTTTATCGTTTAGAGTTTAGTAGAAATGCTCGCTGCCCCCGGAGCATATAGACTGTGAAAAGTTATTCGCTTCGCTTCGCCGTGCGCCACCTCGCTCATACGCACCCTCTGGACTTTAATGCGGCGTCATGTTCTTACTTTGTCATTGGGAATGACTCCTTCCAAATGTACGTAGAGAAAAGTAATTTCTGTACAGCTATTTTGTATTGTTTTGTGACAACTAATCTGAACAGGATTCAGAATTTCGATGACGGAAACAGCGCGAAAACTCGTCATATTTCCACCGATCGAAGAAAACCTGTTTTAAAATTGAAAAAAAATTACGTACTTAGAACAATATTTATTCACGGGTTTTCAATAAAATGTTATTTTTAAAAATCGCCTTCATTTGTTTCAATTTACATAAATGTTTTGTTTTCCTAACGTTTAAACCTCAAATTAATAAATTTGAACACTTCTAACCGAAAAAACCCAAATATAAATGTTTCTTCCTCGCAATTTTCAGATTTATAAAATCATTTATAATTCTCTACTTCAACTAATAAATAATGCAATGACTAAAAGAATTAGAGCGTAAGCTTTTAGAAAGAAAAGCTGAAAATCCCACTAATATTTAGGCAAGTTTTATCAGATCAGCTATTCGCCCGGTTACAGCTGCAAACAGTAACAGATGCTGAGATAAAATAAACTTTTTTTTTTAAAAAAAGAAGAAATTTTTAAGTAAAAGGTCGACTCGCTTTTTACGCCAGTTCAAAAACTTTGTTGAGAAAAAACCCTTTCTATAAAGGTAAATATACGAGCTCGATGTATACTATTAACGTTAACTATTTTCCACATATTTCATGTAAGATAGTGCTGAAATTTACAAAAAGCGTATTTGCGAACATTTAGTGGTTTATTTGCGTCATTAATTAGGTAAACAAAATGTTTCCTTTTTAAACCAAAAAGGTGGAAATGTACACGATGAAGTATTTACAGATGCTTTTGAATAATTTTCTATCAAACACCAAAATTGGTGGCGACCACATCATGTAACAGCATCGACTCGATTGATTTTGCAAACAACCAATTAACTATTGATTAAATTGTCTAGGCGCTTTGATGTAGTAAACTACGTCGCCCGCAATTGGCTTAGTTTGCCGGTAGTTGTGTAAAATTGCAAATTTTTTTCTCTCTTCAAACACAATTTGTGACTCGTTTTTTCTGTTTCAGGTGAGTGGCTTCATTTACGTCTCCAAAGATCGCCTTCGTTAAATTGGTATCGATGCGTAAGTGCGAGAAAATTTAGTTTTATAGCAAAAAGTGTGTGGATATTCTCTAGTAGTAGCAGCTATCTTTAAGACGATACTCTCTACAAGCTGCTCTGCACAATTTGAGTTGATTGCCTGCGTGAGCTTTCTCGTTGAGTTGAGCCTGTCTGAGGGTTTTAGATTTCATTTGAAAAACAAGATCTAAAAAACGAGTTGGACAATTTCGCACAAAATTTCGTTTATACTAAATCGAGGCGTTTTTTCTTTTATAGTGCATTTCTACTATGTAGATCGAGAAAGTCTATTGACTTTTCACACCTTTTTAGACGTTCGAGCTATTCACTCGGCGTGCGTTTAATTATTTCAACCCTTGGTTGCTAAGCAAAATTCTTTTTTGAATTCCGCTTATTATGTTAGGATTACTGTAATGCGTCGGTTTACAATACTGCATCCGAGATGCACGTACCACCGAACATATCTCCTAGCGCAATTTTGTATGAGAGCGCCTTTTAGCATTGTAGTTGGCCTGCATACACACCATTCAAGAATGTAAAGCTACAGAAACACGTTTACAGTAATCCACGACATACCAAGACACAAAATCTAAACAAAATATGTGCAGAACCGTAAGTTTGGCTTAAATGCTCGTTTATTAGCCTTGTGGCGCCCCATTGCACGCTAGCTGCTACTTTACGTCGGGTGAAAAGTTATACTATTCATACTTTTCCAATTCCAGTAGTGGGCTGCAACCCTCAAAGCTTCTTACAGATATTTCTGATACGGATATACCTCTTTAGAATTAGGTTCAGCTCTTAACTTTTTCTATTCTTCACGTAAGCAGAGTATCCCATCCTGCCACTCTAGTCGTTCCATTTTTATGAGGAATTCGAAGATTTTGAGAAGCCACAGTGCCCTGCAACCCTCAAAACTCCTCAAATCGTTTTCTTGCGCGGATATATCTCTTCAGAAGTAGGTTCAGTTTATAGCTTTTTGCATCCTTTGCGCAGCATAGTATCACATCCTGCCACTCTTCAAGCTGTCTCACCTTTATTAGGAATTCGGAGATTTTTGCAAGTTACAGTGGCCTGCGACTCTCAAAGCTCCTCAAAGTTTTTTATTACACGGATATACCCCTTCAGATTAAGGTTCAGCTCTTAACTTTTTGCATCGTTCGCGCAGCAGAGTATCCCAATCCTGCCACTTCTCAAATCGGCCCACTTTTATGAGGATCTCGAAGATTTTGAGAAACGCAGTGGGCTGCAAGCCTCAAAACTTGTTCTCGCACGGATAATGTAGGTTCAGTTTATAGCTTTTTAAATCCTTCGCGCAGCACAGTATCACATCCTGCCACTTCTGAAGCCGTTTCAGGTTTATGAAGATTTTGGAGATGTTGGGAGGTCGCAGTAGCCTGCGACCCTCAAAGTTTTTTCTTACACGGATATACCTCTTCAGACTAAGGTTCAGCTCTTAGCTTCTTGCATCGTTTGCGCAATAGACTGTCCCATTGTATTAGGAATTTGGAGATTTTGAGAGGCGCAGTGGGTTGTAACCTTCAAAGCTTTTCAACCATTTTTCATGCGCAGATATATTGCTTCAGATGTACGAGTAGCTCAGTTCATAGCTTTTTGCATATTTCGCGCAGCACAATAGCACATCCTGCCAATCTTCAAGCCGCTCTACTTTTAAGAGAAGTTTGGAGATTCTGAGAGGCACAGGATTGCGACCCTCAAAGGTCTTCTAAGCTTTTTCTTGCACGGATATGCCTCTTTAGAATTAGGTGCAGCCTCTAGTTTTTTGCATCCTTCTACTTGCATATTATCCCATCCTGCCACTCCTCTAGTCGTTCCATTTTTATTAGGAATTTGTAGTTTCGGGAGGCCGCAGTGCGCCGCAACTCTCAAAGCTTTTCAGAGCATTTTCCATCACTAATATACCTCTTTAGATTTAGGTTCAGTTCTTAGCTTTTTGCATCCTTCACTCTGCCGAGTATCTCATCCTGCTACTCCTAAATCCGCCCCACTTTCATGAGGAATTCGGAGATTTGGGAAGGTCCAGTGGGTTGCAACCCTCAGGGCTCCTTAAAGCTTTTTCTTGCACTGTTATACATCTTCAGATTTAGGTTCAGACCATAGTTTTTGGTATCCTTCGTGCTGCAGAGTTCCCCATCTTTCCACCCTCCAGTCTTTCCGCTTTTATGAGAAATTCGGAAATTTTGGAAGGCGCAATTGGCTGCGACCCTCAAGGCTTTCTCTTGCACAGATATGATTCGTTAGATTCAGGTTCAGCTCCTAGTTTCTGGCATCCTTTGCGCAGCAGAGTATCTCCTCTCGCCACTCTTTAAGTCGTTACATTTTTAATAGGAGCTTGGAAATTTTAGAAGGCGCAGTTGGCTGCGACCCTCAAGGCTTTCTCTTGCACAGATATGATTCGTTAGATTCAGGTTCAGCTCCTAGTTTCTGGCATCCTTTGCGCAGCAGAGTATCTCCTCTCGCCACTCTTTAAGTCGTTACATTTTTAATAGGAGCTTGGAAATTTTAGAAGGCGCAGTTGGCTGTGACCCTCAAGGCTTTCTCTTGCACAGATATGATTCGTTAGATTCAGGTTCAGCTCCTAGTTTCTGGCATCCTTTGCGCAGCAGAGTATCTCCTCTCGCTATTCTTTAAGTCGTTACATTTTTAATAGGAACTCGGAAGATTTAGAAGGCGCAGTTGGCTGCGGCCCTCAAGGCTTGCTCTTGCACAGATATGATTCGTTAGATTCAGGTTCCGCTCCTAGTTTCTGGCATCCTTTGCGCAGCAGAGTATCTCCTCCCGCCATTCTTTAAGTCGTTACATTTTTAATAGGAGCTCGGAAGATTTAGAAGGCGCAGTTGGCTGCGGCCCTCAAGGCTTGCTCTTGCACAGATATGATTCGTTAGATTCAGGTTCAGCTCCTAGTTTACGGCATCCTTTGCGCAGCAGAGTATCTCCTCTCGCTACTCTTTAAGTCGTTACATTTTTAATAGGAGCTCGGAAATTTTAGAAGGCGCAGTTGGCTGCGGCCCTCAAGGCTTGCTCTTGCACAGATATGATTCGTTAGATTCAGGTTCAGCTC
The DNA here is from genome assembly GCA_950108345.1 of Malthinus flaveolus. Classification (NCBI taxonomy): domain Eukaryota; kingdom Metazoa; phylum Arthropoda; class Insecta; order Coleoptera; family Cantharidae; genus Malthinus; species Malthinus flaveolus. The sequence continues at coordinate 17,455,926 of OX467286.1, read as the reverse complement.
CTAGTTTACGGCATCCTTTGCGCAGCAGAGTATCTCCTCTCGCTACTCTTTAAGTCGTCACATTTTTAATAGGAACTCGGAGATTTTGGTAGGCGCAGTGTGCTGCAAGCCTCAAACCTCTTCAGATTTAGGTTCAGCTGAGTATTCTTTCCTGCTACTCCTCAAATGGAATGCAAGTCCCTTAAAGTCCCCAAAAGTCCCTTAAAAGCGTTTTCTTGCACTTCTTTTTCTTCAGATTTAGGTTTAGCTCTTAGCTTAGCTTTGCAATCTTTGCCTAGAGCCTAAAAAGAGCCGAATGACTTGATTAATGAAAGAGTCACAGACAACTCTACTAATAGCAATACCAAATGAAGGGGTGGGATTTAATTGGGTGGCGAATGAAACGGTAAAATCATTAAAATATGCAGATCTTGGTTGAGTTTCACGTGTAGCCACGACACCAGGTGAAAATTCGACTTTCAGATTTCTCCAAGGAGCTACTACGTTGTCTATTGTTTATTTAATTAATAGAAATTGCTGGAGATGCATTCTTTAGGTTATTTAAACTAAGAATGAGGGCTCACCTTGCTTACCTTTAGTATTTGTAAGCGTATCAATGCCAAAATCAAGTTTTGGAACCACAAATCGAGCCTTGGATAGCGAATAGGTCATCTGATCTGTTGCCAGAAAATTTTCACCAGCTAATTTTTGTTTAAGTGCCGTTTGAGCGGATTTTTACTTGCCAATACTTATTACAAGCGTCTGTCGAGCGTTAGAGGGGTTATAGTGTGTCTGTGGTAAGAGTTGAGAAGGTAAATGTGTAATTACTCTAGTAAATATTTATTGCTGCATAAACTAATTTAAAATCTACCTTTTGGCAAAGAATTTTATTTTTTGATGAGATAAGCAAACCCTTCGCCCCATGTCATCAATGTAAATGGACTTGAAGTAGTAAATTTTACTTTTACGAGACACATTTTATATTCAAATAATAAATATGGCGAAATAAAATAAAAATAAAAAACTTTTTTTTGAATTTAAAAAAGAAGTCTTAAAACGAAGGTACGCATTTGGTATATAATAAGACGAATTTCCTTTAACATAGGAAAAGTGTGAAGGACTCGGAGGCTTTCAAACAAATAAAATACCAACTAAAAGCGTAATACTTATTTTTTATATCTCTATGAATTTCAAATTTTTATTTTACGATACAAGTCATCATCATATAAAGAATATTTGAAAACAAAAATTCGAAAAGTTGGTAATTCCGTTTGTATCAAGGCACTTCATTTAAAAACCTTATACAGACGTATAAAATACTTTCAGCTACTTAGCACAAAATAGATTTAGGCATCAATTTGCTCGAGTTCCAAACACAAACACTTAAAAAGTTAAAAGTGTTTGCGAGATCGAAAGATTGGGTGCATAAGGAGAAGTCGGTAAGTTAGCAATACACATTACAAAAACCCAACATTTCAAATAGTCATTTCAACTTTCTAAAAAAAGCTGTTTTCAAATCGCTTTTCTCGGTTATTTCAACAAAACGTTTACAGACTTTTCTCCCTCTGCACATTATTATTTCTCTACGGGTCATTCGTTTTTTGCAGCTTTTTGTCATTTTTTTATACAGCCAACCATATAAGTATTTTATTGAGAAACGTACCTAACAGCTCGTGTGGGAAATTACTTACCTAAAGATTTTATTGGATACTCTTTTTTTATTCTCGCCAACCTCTCGCGCGCACAACTTTTTGTTGCTATTTAATTTTATTATTTACAAGAACATAAATTTAACGTAAATTACTTTCGGGCTTCGCCAAACTTTGCCAAATTACAAATCATTTACAACTCTTAAAACTTTACGCAAGCAATTTTAAATACGTCTAACGCTTTCGCTCATTATCGAGAAAATGTTTTGTTCGATATTTCAGGAGTGGATAAGCGTTCAAAACAATTTGTTTGGCAACAACAACTTTTCGTTTAATTTTCTTCTGTTTTACCCGCGTTGTTATTGTTTTAAATGCACCTACATTTCATATATTTTTAATTCGTAGCGTTATTGGTGCAAAGCAGACACACGAACGCTACACCGAGTATTCATTGCTCGGAGTCCCCCTCCCTTGAAGACCTCTTCTAATTCAGGCGAGTTTTTGGGTGCACCAATAACGAATCCACTCGGCTGAAAAACGGATTTTTAAGTAAATTTTTGTAGGGTGCTCGGTGGGAAGTTCAAAGACTTTTTTCTTGTGAAGGAAAATTTATGTTCAAAAACCGCAGATTATTAAATAGGCACAAAAGGGCAGGGTAAAAAGGTTAGAAATTTTGTTGAACGCGGTATTTGATTACGGAGCGCCCGACTATAATTAAAAATTTTCTTTTTTACAAAGTTTTCCGCCAAACTTCAAACTTTTTTTTGAGGTAGGTATAGAATTTCAAATTTAATTTTGAAATTTTTGTATTTTTGTAACGCTACACCAATTATTACTTTGGAGTTTTAATATTCCATCATTAAAATAAAATAAAATGCCAAATTTATTAAAATTAAAAATAGCAACTTCGCCATAAAGACTAATTTATTGTGACTTTCCAAATTAATGTATTTTTCCCAACGAACGGTAAATTGTTTTAATTTAAATTATTTGTGTAATAAGTTGATATAAATGGAAATACTTTTCGTGTTGTTAATAATATATAGGACCCCAGTTAGTAGATACGAACAACCAAAACTAAACATCATTTTATTGCAAAAGCGAGACCATGAAGTTTAATTTACACGTCTGGGTTGTAATATCGAGTTTCAAACTTTAAGGCTTGTGTAATAGTGTAATACAATTTGTTGATTAGTGCAAACAGCTAATACCTGCAAGGTTTCTTTGACGCCTCTACATTGTATTAAATATACCACATGACGCCTTTGCTGCAGTTTGATTAGAAATTGTTTTTCCCCAAAGGGAAATTTGAGTAAAAATTCGATTAATCGCTTTAGATCAAATAACAATGAAAGTCTATACTTGTGTACCCACATTCTAAATTCAATCACCACACTTGATTTAGAACAAAACAATAGAATCCCATTTCCCAATGCACACAACATACGTGTACAACGTCATTGTGTGTGTTGACAACGTGTCCTAAATACGACTATCTAACAATCGCACACCAGGCTATCATATCTAGCTATCGATCAATCTATCTGTCCAAAAGCAGGTAAATTATTAGCTCGGCTAATATGCATAGATAGAAACTTCACAATGGAGCTCGGGATTACCGTTGTCTCGTCAATTCATAGCTCTACATCGGAAATAAAGGTATTGCAAAATCAGACATTATCATACCCGACTATCGCTTTATTGTATTTGATATAAATCACTACCTATACTAGTACACTCTATTGAAGTCCTCGCATTGTACGAGTAGTTCATTTTAACATAACAAAACTAAAATTGCTGTTTTAAAATTTATATTTCTATATCGCGTACCCGTGCCTTATCTCTTTTTCAAACAAAACCACGATTGATAGTAATATTAAAAAAATCGCTTTTTATTCAAAGCTATACAAGAGCTAAAACTGATAATTTCATACAATTAATTTAGAATTTTTCTGTTTGATTTGAAAAGAGCTTTTATAGGACGAAACATCACTAGAGCGTGACCTTGAACTGTTTTAAATAGGCGCAGTTTTCTCATTTTTGTTACAAGTAAACTCGGAAGTTAGACCACCGGCAAGGAAATTGTACAGGCTGCATCTAAATAGTTTACCAATATTTTAGGAATCGCCAGACACAGATGAACTTCTTCCAGAGGGGAGGTTTTCCAATTAATGACTTGCAGGCAAACAGGACGCCTGTAAGCTGGAAAATCGGTAGCTTACCGAATCTCCCTTTGGCGTCGCTCAGTCGGTGAAGGGGGTAGGTTCGGCGTCGAAATAAAATGTACACATACCACAAAATGAGAAATTATTTATTTTAAACCAAATAAATGAAATGTAATAATTACAAGTAACAAAAGATATATACAAATAAACGATATTTACAGTAGCAGGGATAGGGAACATGGGAAGAGAGCGAAGTTGGCGGCTATAAAGGTTCCATAACGGCCCTTGCGGGCCACCACAAAACAGTAGCCACACGGAAGCTATGTGGGGTTGGTTGCCACTGGCATTCGCCCCCCCCCCCGAATTAGGGTAAGGCGAATACGTGACGGACACTCACAGTACACGACCGCGGACAAGACCAGACTCTCAAAGACTACTCCGAAGACTCCCCGACTCTTCCAGCGCACGGCTATTTATTAACTTTTCTCCTTCTTGAGAAACAACAATCACAGCGCTGGACAAACCAATATAGTGGGGTTAATATTGACGGACGGGTTATCATCCACAATCTAATTATAATTATAAAAATGCAATTAGTGGCCTTTGTGAAAAATGAAGACGCAGGAAAAATGCGCTGTTAAAAAGGCATTCGAATGGTGTAAGTCTCGTCGTGATCGGGGAAAAATTGGGGACGTAAAAGAAATAAAAATTAAATTCAGAGCCAATAATAATTAATAAAATTAATTACGGATCATCAGGGGACGTCAATAGAAGATTAGGGGAGCAAAAGAAATGGGGGCGAAGTTTAGAATTTAATTTTTGGACAAAATTAATTCAAAGTTTTTAAATGATTAAATTCTGTATAGGAAGATAGAACGTGAAAATGATGGACCTCTCGCGCCTTGAACGAACGTACGCTAGATAACGGTCAGATGTCGGTCTAATTTAATAATTGTTAATTTGTGTTAAGAATTAACAACAGTGAAAATAAACAAGGGAGAAATATTAGGTCGTGGTGTAGGGGTAGTGAGTTGACAACCAAAACGGATGCGGATTTGGACCAGCTTAGAGCTAGAATCTTGGGATCCATATCACTCTGAGCTGTACGATATAAAAAATCCACATCGTTACACGCCTTCGGGAATTTAGCAGTCTCTTTTAAAAAGTGGTCGTTCTTATAGAATGTGGAAAAAGAGAAAGATTTGTTATTATGGAAAAGCTATTAAGAAAAGATCGTATGTACCGATAGTATAAGCAGTTGATAGCTACTTGAATAAAGGAAGAAGTGGTACAAGAGCAAAATTCACTTGATAAGTGATAACAATTTATGGCTCAGTTAGAGAAATAGCAGAAAAACGAAACAAACGCGTACCACGTAAGGGTAAAAAGTTGAAGATAAACGGGAAGAATGGACTGAGAGGTCTCAAGGGGGTTAATTTGGAGACTTACTATGGCGAATTACTAAAATGCCAAGAGATACAATTATAAAAATGAATTGATAATGAGTGATAGAAAGATCAAAGGACAACTTTGAATTGTAAAAAGTACCATTTGTGGTAGTCATGGGCATTTGGATCTAAAAGAGTGCATTTTTTAGAGTTTTATTGCAATTCGACAATATTTCTTACAAAAGAAATAATCCCAGAATGGACAGAAGAGATAAGCATAAGCCGAAAGAGAAAAGCCAGTCCCAGCTCCCAGATGTAAAAGAACCTTACATCTCATTATATCCGTATATTGGGTGTCTTGGGTCTCGTGGATAATTTTATAAACGTTTCATCACTAAAAAGTAGTTTAATGGGAAGTTTCAGACTTCCATAATCAAAGTCAAGGTCAAGTTTCTTTGAAATGAGCAAGGCCTTTCAGAGTAAATGTGAGGTCTCTAAATAGGACTCTAATAGTGCCGCAGGCGCGATTGATTGTTCATGGTCGAGCAGCGTAAAATGGAGTTTAGGAATTTTAGTAGCAATTGATAGTGTCCTCAAAAATGATTCTCTAAAACAAAGTAGAAATTGCTATATTATTTCAGATAGACAAAAAATACTTTTGGAGAATTACGGGGCGCCTGAATTGGACTCGCCCTTTGTTCTGTCTTTGTTTTCTCCGAGTTGCCAGGTTAAGGCTCTTAATATTGTTAGGCCCGGGGCGGCAGCCCCCCGGTCAAGTTGAGGTTTGGGGCGCCAACGCTGATTGATATTCAGCGGCTCTCAATCCGCTAAACTGTACGCTGAGAGTCAGCACAACAGCACTGTGGTAACTAAATTCATCGTATGCTGACTTTTAGCATGCGGTTTAGCGGATTGTAGCGGATTATACTCAGCATAGTTGACTGATCACTTCAAGAAGATTTGTGCGTTAAACGCACCCAATATTTCGAAATAAGTGGGTGCGTTCAGCGGACAAAGTCAGCTATGCTAAGTATGCTGACATTCGGCTCTTCAGCTGCTTACAATTCGCTAAACCGTGCAATGATAGTCAGCATGATGGATTATAGCTACCAGAGTTCTTTTGTGCTAACTTTCAGCATACGGTTTAGTGGATTGTAAGTAGCTATAAGTCAATATACTCAGCGTAATTGACTGATCACTTCAAGCAGCTTTGTCCGCTAAGCGCTCCTAATATTTCAAAATAAGTGGGTGCGCGTTCAGCGGACAAAGTCAGCTATGCTGAGTATGCCGCTTATAACCCGCTAAACCGTACGTTGAGAGTCAGCATGATGGATTGTAGTTACCAGAGTGCTTTTGTTCGCTAAACGCGCCCAATATTTCGAAATAAGAGGGTGCGTGCAGCAGACAAAGTCATCTATGCTGAGTGTGCTGACATTCAGCTCTTCAGCCGGGTACAACCCGCTAAACCGAACGCTGAGAGTCAGCATGATGGATTGTAGTTACCAAAGTGCTTTTGTCCGCTAAACGTGCCCAATATTTCGATATAAAAGGGTGCGTGCAGCAGACAAAGTCATCTATGCTGAGTATGCTGACATTCAGCTCTTCAGCCGCTTGCAACCCGCTAAACCGTACGCTGAGAGTTAGCATGATGGATTGTAGTTACCAGAGTGCTTTTGTCCGCTAAGCGCTCCTAATATTTCAAAATAAGTGGGTGCGCGTTCAGCGGACAAAGTCAGCTATGCTGAGTATGCCGCTTATAACCCGCTAAACCGAACGCTGAGAGTCAGCATGATGGATTGTAGTTACCAGAGTGCTTTTGTCCGCTAAACGATTTTTCCCCAATTTTTGCCCAATATTTCGATATAAGAGGGTGCGTGCAGCAGACAAAGTCATCTGTGCTGAGTATGCTGACATTTAGCTCTTCAGCCGCTTACAACCCGCTAAACCGTACGCTGAGAGTCAGCATGATGGATTGTAGTTACCAGAGTGCTTTTGTGCTGACTTGCAGCATACTGTTTAGCGGATTGAAAGCCGCCGAATGTCAGTATACTCAGCATAGTTGACTGATTACTTTAAGCAACCTTGTCCGCTAAACGCACCCATTGATTATATCGAGATAGTGAGAACAATTGATTGTCGTTTACAAGATTAGGTGTGGAAGTTTATCGAATGCTTTGCTTTCTAATTTCCATTTACTTAATCATGCGTTATTTATTATTTACACGCTCATACATTAACGGAAGAGCTTTTTTACGACTGTCAAATAAGGAGGCTTAAAAAACTACAAAAGTAAATCAGGCAATATTGTATTTTTGTGAAAAAATGCACATTTGTTTGAAAGCTTTCAAATATCAATTTTTTATGGATTCTCAATGCCTTGGCTCAAATTTAAGGTCGTCATCTGATTTTATATTGTTGTCAAAGTGGAAACGCGTGTAGAAGGAAATATTTCGTTCGTATGTGACATAAAAGTATTTCTTTATATACAAAGATCTTTTTGATTTTTAAAATGACAGAAAAAAATTTTTTTTATATTTTTACCTTCGCACCTCCGTCAATCGAGTCAATTATTAAAACGCCAATAAAAAAAATTAATTTGTAAAAAAAGCCTTTGACGTTCCTTTGTTTCTGTTTAAACGACGATATGTTACGAAATTCAAAGCTTTGAAAAATCCTGATTGCAGACGTGTTCCATTAAAAAAAGTTTTTCATCCAAAAAAAAGAGGAAAAAATTGTAACGCGCACTATTCGATGGTGGAAATAATTAATAGAACTTCTCCGGCTCCGTGAAGTTAGCCCCCCAACTTAATTTTTTTGAAGTGCCCTTTTGTCACAAATTAGTAACTAATTAGTAACTATTTGTAAGCATAAAATCAAAATTTGTAACTCAACCGTTACGCCCCTAAAAAAATAAAACGTTTTGGGGGCCAGCTTCTCGGGGGCCCCCAAACTATCACTTTTCCAAAAAATGTTTGGGCCAAAAATTAGTAACTAATTTGTAACTATTTGTAACCTAAAAATTAAAATTTGTAAGTCGCGTATAAAGGACGTAGGAATAACCAAAATTTTGGGGGCTAACTTCCGGGAGCCCCCAAACTTTGAGCTTTCGCAATTTTTTTTCGGCCAAAAATTAGTAACTAATTTGTAACTATTTGTAACCTAAAAATTAAAATTTGTAAGTCACGCATAAAGGACATACGAATAAACAAAATTTTGGGGGCTAACTTCCGGGAGCCCCCAAACTTTGAGTTTTCGGAATTTTTATTTTGCTAAAAATTAGTAAGTAATTTGTAACTATTTGTAAGCTAAAAATTACAATTTGTAAGTCTCATCTCGTGGAGTTACCTCGTGTCAAATTTTGGGGTCCGTGAAGTTAGCCCCCAAAGTTTAGTTTTTTGAAGTGCGTTTTTGCTACAAGCTAGTGACTAATTTGTAACTATTTGTAACCATGAAACCAAAATTTTTAAATCAACCGTTAGTCTTTAAAAAATTAATTAAGATTCAATATGTTTAGTGTTGCCAATACCAATTAATAAGCCTGCGTATAGGAAAGTTGAGGTAATGAAGGGTGTACTTAGGTATCAGTATCACTCAAAAAAGATTTCTGTTATAGAGGCATATGAGACATTGCGATGAAGTAAACAACATTAAAAATGTTTTGCGGACTGTCGTCCAATTAAACTTAAGCTTTGGTATTTTGAAAATTATACGTGTAGTCTCGTTAATCTGAACTAATAGAAACCTGGCCTCATTCGGATTACAGATAAGTTCGGATTACTGGATAACCTTTAAAAAACAAAATTTTGCATATAATTTCGCCAGATAGGCACCCCTTGGGCACGTTCCTAATGGAACCAAGTAAACACGGCTTTTTCCATAGCAGGATTTTCAATAGGTTTAAATGTTTTTCGTTTACCTGGACCTTTATCGGTGGTAGAGGCTATAAAATCCATCTTTTTTTAATATCGCATACTGCAGACTTTCTTACATTGTAGAATTTAGCCACACTTGCAGTTGTTTGGTTCTCATTAACTTACTAATAATTTCCATTTTTTGATTTAGGTATAGTTAGCGTTGTGTGCTTTCGTTTTTCCATTTAGAATTTTTAACAAGGCATACTCATGTTCTATAGGTACTAACTACCAACTCCCAAACTGTTAGACCAACAAAACGTAGATACGTGCTTGATTCACAGAAAATTAAAAGTCCAATCTAGCAAAAATAAGTTATGCATTTATAAATAAATAATGTTTGTATTAAATATTTTCCGCCGTACCACTTCTGTAATCCGAACACTATTCTATAATCCGAACATTTTATTAGTTATGTTCGAATTATAACTAATTGTGCAGACTACTGAGTTTTCTGTCTTTTGTTCGGATTACTGGATGTTCGGATTATGAAGTCTACACGTATAAGTAAATACGTTTTCTATTAATTTTAGCTAGCTAAAAGCCCATGCATATGATTTTCATTTCTACAAGGGTGTTGTATTACTGCTCAGTGAGAATATTTAAGATATTTTGAAATGGAACATCCTGTATATTTGATATATTTTGACTTGGCATTAAGTGGCCTGCATGCCCATATTAATTATTTAAAATTTTACTGCGGCGTTGCAAATTACTAATTTTTTTCTCTAAAAAATGCCTACAACAGGCGCTACTTTATAAAATCGTACTAAAGCCGTTGTGCTAGCAATAAAACGATTTTTTTTCTGAATAGCTAAAGCTATATCGTCCATGCGTTAAAATTAAATGAAAGATTTTAAATTGTACAGGGTGTTCATTCAAGTCACTAAAAGCTACTAATTTTCAAATGACTCGCTATTTTTAAATGAAACACGCTATATGTATATTTTGGACACCCTGTATTGCACTTTAGTTCGCCTTATTGTATTTTTTATAACCTTTCCCTGGTCGGCAAGTATCTAATTGGAGAACCAAGTCTACAATATTAATAGATCTAATACGTTGTAAATTAACCCCAACACACACACACATGTGAAAAAACTTTAAATGAGAAAATTTGTTTTCACCAAACGCCTCGGGAATCGAACCCAAGACCTTGCTATTTCCGGTAGCACGCCTATACCAAATACGCTAGGATTCCCGAAGCGTTTGGTGGAAAACAAATTTTCTCATTTAAAGTTTTTTCACTTATGTGTGTATGTTGGGGTTGATTTACAACGTATTAGATCTATCTAACTAATTAACCCTAAATATTTAAAAATTTGTAATTTATAATATTAATGTTTTACAAAAATGTAAATTTTGGATTGTTCAAGGTCAAACGGCTTAAAATGAATTTCAGAAATTTTAGTAGCGATTGATAATGTCCCAAAGAAGGTGTTTCACGAAATAAAATATCAACTCTATACGCTATTCTTCGCAAATTTTTCTATAACTTATTTGTTAAAACAAGGACTTCTCCTGTTGGCACTGGCGAATTAAATTACAAGCATTTTTACTATTTTTCGTCGAAAACGCATCCACATTTTTTTTAGATAAATCCCATTTTTAACAAGCAGTTAAAGAATCAGATCGTGAAATATCGTGATTATTGATGATCTTATAACCCTTAATTGGGGGGTTAATAGAGGAGCACAAAAATTAAAAATAGGTGGATTCGAGAGCACAAAAATAGCACAAAAATATGACACCACTTTTAATTTTTGTGCTCAAAATGGCCGTGCTGGCGTGAAGTTAGCACGGCCATCGATAACCCTTAATTGCGGGGTTAATAGAGGAGCACAAAAATTAAAAATAGGTGAATTCGAGAGCACAAAAATAGCACAAAAATATGACACCACTTTTAATTTTTGTGCTCAAAATGGCCGTGCTGGCGTGAAGTTAGCACGGCCATCGATAACTCTTAATTGCGGGGTTAATAGAGGAGCACAAAAATTAAAAATAGGTGGATTCGAGAGCACAAAAATAGCACAAAAATATGACACCAATTTAAATTTTTGTGCTCAAAATGGCCGTGCTAACTTCACGCACCCGATGAACTTTTGTACTTGCACAATCGTTAGATCTAATGGGAGTCGGTGTGATATGCCCATCACAGACAAAATTTTTACAACTTTCTCATCCCTTCCTCGTTTTCCTGTTTGGCATCATTTCACCATTCTTCCAAATTATGCAACAACCAATTACACTCAGTTGTTCCGTTTTATCCCGTTCTTGAACGTTTATTTGTGGCTGTGGTTTTGTAATGCTTACTTTGACGCCAAGAAATGATAACAATGCAATTTTTATCAAAATAAAATTGAATAATTAATCCTTTAGTTCCCTAGTTCATAATCCTTAATCCCTAATCCCTGGTTTAGTTAGTATAGATCCTATATACTTCGATCTAGTATGGATGGCATACAAAAAGTTTTTCCTAAATCTTTTAAAATTTCCCTACGTTGATTTGATTTTGAAGGCAGCTAATAGGGTGATTTTCAACAAAAATTATTTCTATGATTCTGGACATGGATTATTTGGAAAGATTTTGCAGTACAAAATAAAAATAAACCCTGTTGTAAATGTCCGCGACGCTATGCTCACAGAAGGCGCATGTTATCTTCACAAAACAGCTTCACTTTGGAGACGCAAATAGTCATTTGCTGGTTATAAATAAATTTTGTATATTAGGTAAAAAGCGTGGGAAACTAACAATTGTCTTCTGGGCACTGTCGAAATAAAGCACGTGCCGACACAGGGTTTATTTGTAAAAATATTGCAGTGTAATATAACATAAACTCCGTTGTAAATGCCGACGACTCCATGTCTTCACAAAACCGCTTCAATTTGACAACAAAAATTGTTATTTTAATTTTTTTTAAATTATAATTTTAAAAAAATACATTTTCAAGTTGCAATAATAATTAATGTCGCCCAAATATAAACTAATTAGCTGTATTACTACTCATTCTCCATATAAAACATGCAGGGTACCCGGATACCCCATGCGGTAGGTATAAGTTGTAAATTTGTATGGTACCATGAGGGTTAAAGAGGATAGTCATTGCTACATAGGAAAAAAATGTCGTTATTATTGCTTGAACAACGGCTTTAGTACGATTTTAAAAAGTAACGTCTGTTGCGGGCAATTTTTGTAAAAAAAAATAAGTTGGCAACGCCGCAGTAAAATTAAAAAACTTAATATGGGCATGTAGGCGACTTAGGCCCAGTTGTGTAAATTAGATAATCTCGGAGTCAGAGTTAACTCCACGATCTGAATATAAGGTTAGATTTTAGCGGGGATTAGATTAGGTTAGCTCATAAGCATTTGGTTCAGGATTAACCCATCCATTTTCTAGAGTCGAATATATTTGAATTTTACTCAGAATTAGTTGTTGATTTAGGTTGATCGTGGAGTTAACTCTGACTGCGAGATTAGCTCGTTTATACAACTGGGCCTTAAAGACTAGGGGTTTAAATTAAAAAAATTTTGTTACAACTATTTTTATTACTTATTATTTATATTATTGATAATGCCCAAAATCTTAAATTAGGAAACCACCAGTAGAATTTTGCCTTTACCCTATATTTTTTTGTTTTGACAATACAGGGTGATTCTTTATGTGGTATACCTACAACTATAACATTGGGATCTCAGAAATGGTAAGAGAAAGTTGTCCTTATGAAAGTTCAAAATTTTAAAATTTCAAAGTGATTCCTTTGATATTAAACTAAAAACAGCATGAGCTGCGCAAAAACCCAGCCCTTGAATGAATTTTGATGAAATTTTTTATTGAATTCTTGATGACCGAAAGATCAAAGTTTATACTCTAAAAACGTATGCATTTGCCTCAACACTTTCTTAAACCACTTCTTGTTAATTTATTAAATCTTAAAAATTGGCTGAAGAAGAATCTTTTACTCACAATTTAGGGTGGAAACTTTTGATAATAATTGGTAGCTAAAAAATAAATTTATCGAAAAAAAATTCTAAAAGAGCATGATGCAATTAACATTTTTAAGTATCAATAATTAATTCAAACTGCGACTTTACAAGAACACACAATTTTTGTTATTAGCAATAACTATCGAAAAGGCGATATATTTTAGTCCTCTGTAATTCGAAATATGAATGTAAGGTAATACACATCAACGAAGGCATATTATTTTTATAGATTCAGTAATAATTGATCATTTATAATTGATGAGACAAGTTTTCTTGTTATGAGCAGGGCCGCCTTTAGGGGGGGGGCGAACAGGGCCTGGGCCTCGCGCTTTTTTTCTTACTTTAAGGCCTCGCGCTTACGATCGTTTATCATATTCTTTAGGAGAAATTTTCTTAATAATAGTCTGGAAGCCTTATAGTATGTACATGAAAAATTTTGAAACGTATTTATTACAAATTAATGAATCGTCCTCATAACTTCAAAACTATTTAAAGTTTTACAACTCAAATCTCATATAAGTAATTCATGATAATTTAGCTACATCATAGTCAAATAGATTTTTATAAACGAAAAAGTTGGTTAAAAAATGAACCTAGAATTATGATGCCTACACCAAACCAAAAAACAAAATTTACCCTCTCCGTAATCTTTTAGAAATATTGCGGAAAATAACAATATTGGCATTTTTAATTTTGTCTCTACAATCGTTATTAAAAAATGAAAATATACTATCTCACGAGAGCTTTTCTGGGTCTTTCAGATGTTGCTAATAAATTTTCGTTACCATTAGTTAATCATTATTCGTTATCAACAACAAGTTGATCCAAGCTCTGTTAACCTAGAAAATCAAAAACATTTTGCCATTAAAAGTTTTTGAATATTTTTTGTCCGACCCCCCATGATTTTAAAAATGTCAATCGGCCCAATATCTCAAGTTTGCTGACTCCTGGCCGTAGAATATTAAAATCTATTAAATTTACGCTTCAGTATTATACTTACCTGTACTATAGTACAATTAAATACATATTTTATTTCAATATAGAAACCAAACCCTAATTCACTTCTGTTTTCACTAAAATCCATTAAATGTTTCTCCTTTTTAAAAAATCCGCCTGCGGCGCAGATTCATATAGGCCTCGCAATTATTTTAGCCCTGGGCTTCGCAAATCCTAAGATCGGCCCTGCTTATGAAAATCACAATGCCTCTATAACAGAAATCTTTTTGAGTGATACTGATACTGAGGTAATGAAGGGTACACCCTTCATTACCTCAACTTTCCTATACGCAGGCTTATTAATTGGTATTGGCAACACTAAACATATTGAATCTTAATTAATTTTTTAAAGACTAACGGTTGATTTAAAAATTTTGGTTTCATGGTTACAAATAGTTACAAATTAGTCACTAGCTTGTGGCAAAAACGCACTTCAAAAAACTAAACTTTGGGGGCTAACTTCACGGACCCCAAAATTTGACACGAGGTAACTCCACGAGATGAGACTTACAAATTGTAATTTTTAGCTTACAAATAGTTACAAATTACTTACTAATTTTTAGCAAAATAAAAATTCCGAAAACTCAAAGTTTGGGGGCTCCCGGAAGTTAGCCCCCAAAATTTTGTTTATTCGTATGTCCTTTATGCGTGACTTACAAATTTTAATTTTTAGGTTACAAATAGTTACAAATTAGTTACTAATTTTTGGCCGAAAAAAAATTGCGAAAACTCAAAGTTTGGGGGCTCCCGGAAGTTAGCCCCCAAAATTTTGGTTATTCCTACGTCCTTTATACGCGACTTACAAATTTTAATTTTTAGGTTACAAATAGTTACAAATTAGTTACTAATTTTTGGCCCAAACATTTTTTGGAAAAGTGATAGTTTGGGGGCCCCCGAGAAGCTGGCCCCCAAAACGTTTTATTTTTTTAGGGGCATAACGGTTGAGTTACAAATTTTGATTTTATGCTTACAAATAGTTACTAATTAGTTACTAATTTGTGACAAAAGGGCACTTCAAAAAAATCAAGTTGGGGGGCTAACTTCACGGACCCAACTTCTCCCTTTTATCAAAACCAAATCTATTTTATTGCTTTCACTGCAAGAACAATTAACGTTAAAAATTAATAAACTCGATTGTAGATAAACTCTAAATTTATAGTTGTTGTACGTGCAACATTTATTAACAGACATAAATATATCCAAATGATCAACTTTAGTTGAACAATAGCTAAGTTTTATTTAATGAAAAGAAAAGGGGTGGAGTTGGGTTTATAAGAAGCAAAAGGAGCGAAATACTCGAGAAGTTAAGGAATGTTGACTTGTATTGCTCGTTGTAATTGCATGTTCTTCCAAGAGGCAATTCAAATTCATTTGTTTAGATCACGTGAAACACGTACATGCATAAAACAATTTATTGTTGCATTTAAAGTACGTTTTACCGACATCGATTGTAAATATTTAAGGACTTTGTTGTATAGCAGTAGCGATTTATTTTAATTACAAACTAAGCTTAACTGTCTTTTATTATTAGTTAATGGAGGAAAAGTTTATTTTATGTCTAATACGAGCTCGTTGTAACTCTCACGAGAGGTAGGGCTTGCGAGAAATCGAGAAATGTTCTTTTATTAGGGTTTTGTGCTCGATGGTGGCGTGTTGTTATTCTGGAAGAACTCTCTTGTTAAGGCTTGGTCAACTGCTCTTTTACCATATATTAGGTTTTTATGATGGGTAGGCTTTTCGCTTGCTGCGCCAACCCTCCTCCTTTATCTAGCGATGGACACGAGGCGAGACGACACTTGGGATAGTTTGGCCTCGTCTCGAATTTGTCCAAACTTGTCTTGACTCTCGTCCCGATAGTCTTGTAAACGACCATAATATAGTATCTAAATTTGCAGGGCTTCTCTACTTAAGTGTGAATTTTAGGGCACTCTTCTATTGCTAACGTTATTTCTAAAGTTAGATCAGCTTTTTGTAACCACCCTGCGGAAAGTGGTTGTGAAGATGCGAGTCATACACCGGAGCTAACTTACGATGCGAGACGTGATGGAAATAAAAAGAATTTCCGTTCATATTTCTCCTTACACCGGCGTTCCGGTAATGTTTATTGGAAAAACATTTTTACATAAAATGGCTCTCTCAGGTCACGCTCTTAAAGTAATTCGTGAAATTTTGTTAAGAGTGCCTTTTTGTACGCCTCGAGGGCTACTGCGACGTTTGAAAAGTGAACAAAAAATTAACTTTTGTTGGTTACGGGTGTTGCGGTACGAACAAAAAAATATCAAGTCGACTGTTTTTAAATTCGAAGAGGTTGGTGGGAAGAAAATCTTGTCGACTCGGAAAAAGTTATAACTTTTCTATTAAAATTTAACAAAAAGTTCAAACCGCCTTAAAATATTTTAAAAGTAATCGTTTTGGATGGTAAAATTTACAGCTAAAACACATAATTGTTTCCTAGGGCGCTCACGATAGAATGGGTACTATAAGGAACGTTTTATAAAAAATTTCTAAACTTTATAAAATATTTTATGGTTCATTGATTAAATTACATTTAATAATAAATTATTACCGCGCTGTGCAAATTTATTTGTCGTAGCGGAGTAGAGTAAAGTTTTTAGCATTGTTCAAAAATCAAACAGTATTAATCAAAACTGTTCATTTCGTAAAATATAACAAAAGCCGATCGGCTTTTGTTTCATAAAATTTAAATTCAACTATATTGATAAATGTTTTAGAACGCAAATAAATTTTTTATTCGATCGATTTCGCCAATATTCCCTTTTTGTGTATAATTTAAAAAAATATATAAAAATCCTCAAATCGGATATTTACGCAGATAAGACATTTTTCGATATAAGAGAAGTTCGTTGCTTGCAAGAGCAAATAGTAATCCTTTAGCGCAGATCTTCACTACAAATTCTTGACTTGATGCATGTGAATAGTAGCGTGGAGCGTGTCTGATAACGGCATATCTAAATTGAACATCTGAGTCTATCATTTCTAGAAAATTTCGATCTATTCTTAGATTCTGTCATAGATCTTACTTGAAAGGAAAAGGCTTAACGAAATGAAAAAGGTAAACGACAACTGCTTTAATTCAATCTTTCTTACGTTACCTTATAACACACAATCGTCCAATTACATCTAAAACTTTTTGGAATACAATGAAAACAAACGATTCGGATGTTAGGATCCGTATTAGGATTCCGATATTAACTTATTTGTTTTCATATACGAGGGCTACCTCGGAAGTTATTGGTAGCTACAAAATACGAAATGCACAATTAAGGATTAACTTAAAATAATTGAATTACTTAAACGAAAGTCGAGACTCCAAAAGTTAAACTTGTGGTGACTTATATTCTCTCTAACTTTGAAACTCGACACGAATGATAATTAATAAATAATATATCGAAGTAATCCATTAATGATCTTACTCGCTCGAAATCAATTAACGAATCTCCTCGAGAAAATGAGGCCAAATTGTGGCATCATATTCTAGAGCTAGAGTCATCAGCTAACCAATAAAATGCGCGGCAGTTCATACGAGGTGTGGCAATTAAATAACGAAAATTTGTTTCTAGCTCCTCAAGTGGTAACAATGATATCTTGAAAATTAGGTGATGTCAAATGTACAAGTTTATACACTAGTCTGCCAAGTTTGATAGTGATTGGTGTTAGATTTTGTGCTCTGCGAATTTTTAAAGTTGGTAGGGTAGTGTTGTGACGTTAGAAAATGTGTAACGTGAAAAACGAGCAACGAATCGTCATCTTTCTGGAGAAATCTGGCGAAAAACCAACCGTAATAGTCCGAAAATTGCAACACGTGTGCCCCTAAAAGCGTGCCCATTAGGCAAAACGTAGAACCTTTGAACCTTGATCGACGTCTCACAATCCAATATGTCGCAGACATGTCGTATACGACATGTCGTATAAATGGACGACCGGCCTAAATAAACCATTCGCCAGATGTTACACGACGATTTATCAATCTCTGTGCAAAGCTTGTTCCGAAAGTGCTGACGGCGGAGCAAAAAGAGTTGCAACTGTCGATTTGCGAGGACTTTGCTTAAGGAATTCAGAAAGAGGAGCATGGACTGGATGAATTAGATAGTCACGGCAGATGAAAGCTGCGTGTATCAATATGGCCCTGAGACTCGTCGACAGAGCAAATAGTGGGTTGAAGAAGGGGGAAAGCGTCCCACGAAAGCCTGGATGTCTCGAAGCCAAATTAAGACAATGCTCATCTGTTTCTTCGATATTAGGAGTATTGTGCACCGAGAATTTCTTCCACAAGGTCAAACAGTAACAGCAGTATATTTTACATTGAAGTTCTTAAGCGATTGTGTTATCGAGTGCCTCGTGTGAGGCCGGAATTAGCCAAAAATGTTTGAGTCCTTCACCACGACAATGCGCCTGCTCACACATCTCTAAAAGTATAACAGTTTTTGACCAGTAGGAATATTACAATCATGGAACTAGAAAATAAGTGGAATGGTCATCAGTTATCAGCTAGCTTGAGGGTATCTAAAAGTGAAACATTAGTGACGAAGGGGCTACTGCTCAGTAAGTGCGGGCGGCCGTGTAAATAAATAAATATGCCGAGTGAGGGTACTGTCTCACTCGTCCCTACTACCACACTCTCGGACCTCTTTTACGCAACTGACAGCTTGTTCTGCATCAAAGCTTCATGTTCTGCACCACCTCGACCCTTCCACTTATTTTCTAGTTCCATGATTACAACGCTCTCCCACCCTCGTACAGCCCTGATCTGGCTCCACTGGACTTCTGGCTATTTCCAAAGTTGAAGGAACCAATGAAAGGACATCGCTATCAGGATTTTGAAGACATTCGATGTGCTGTAACGTCTAACTTCTCGAGACTTTCAGAGGTGCTTTCAGGGAAGAACGTCGGACCAAATGCGTCAGACTCAGGGGAGAAAACTGTCAGGGTATGGGCCACACCGTGCCTCTTGAAGTTCCTAATATTTCTATATTCGTACCCCCCCCCCCCATGAGAAATGCGAGACTCTCATCCAGATCCCACTACAATTTTTTCGAAACGAAACTTTAAAGAATGTAATGTACAGCCACGGAAAAATTTATTGGGTACGAGTACCTAAGTGGTAACTTTTTAGCCCCGTGCTTCTGAGTTATTTTGGTGCTATTTCTGATGTCTTTTTTAATATTTTAAAAGTTTTTGGAATTGTCGCTTCAGCGCGTAGCAAAAGAGTATAGATAGTATTGTGAAGGTTTATTGAGGAAGACTGGTTAAACAAAGTGGCAAATGAATGGAGAAACGTGGAAGACACTATATTTTTTTTACAAGCGGCGTTTGCATAAATGATAATAATGCAGAAATATTTCTTAATTAAAATCTTAAAAATATATCAAGTAGTAGGAATTAAGAAAGAATTTCATTAGAAAGTGGAAGTTGGCCAAGTTCGCCTTTAGTGGAAATAATTAAAATATTTAATTAGAAATTGAAAAATTTCTTTATTAAAGACATACAAAGCTTTTTGTTTTAGTTTAATATGTAAGAAGAATAAAAGGCATTGTCGGTAACAAATTAATACACCCTTGGTGATTTAAAAGATTGAACGTAACTTTATCATAAAGCCTAGTCTCCTTTTGTTTTCGAATCGTTGAACAAATATTTAATAAAGATACTTCTTTGTCGAAATTACTGGAGGAAAAAATTTTTGAATTTTTTTTCTTCTTAAGGGAAGAAAATGGTTTTCCCTTACGTCATTTGATGTAATAAAAAATAAATCTTATTCTCACGAGCTAATGAAGAAACCGATTCTCTAGTCGTTTCATTTCAGCTGTGCCATTTAACATGGAAAAGCATTGCTCCCAATACAGCTAGGGATATTTTGTGACTCCCTCGACGCCCCTCAGAATTGCGTTCGCAATATGCTCTGATAAATTACCCCCATAACAGTCCGACGTAGTAATATTTGTATCAATAACCAGCTTAGCTTCCATTATATTAATATTGTTTTTCATAAGAAATCATAGTAAATTTTAGCACGAGAGGGAGCTTAAGCCACGCGCTTCTCATTCTCGAGCGAATTTTACCAAACATTAATTAATTAAATGTTTCGGCACGTTTAAACCCTTTTGGTTTCGACAAAAAATGAAGTTCGTAAACTTTAAAATTTTGCCCTAAAGCAATCGCACCTGTCGCGGTAGTTTCTTGTTTTACTTTAGCAAAAACGGGATAAAAAGTTTTAGCACATTAAAGTGCGGCGGAAGAGAAAAAAAAGTGGAAACGCACAACGCACCGCATTATATGAATTTATTACGTCAATTTCTTATCCAACAAGTACACGGTAAGGAACAATTTACAAATTTTGCGTCACATATTTTTGATCGATGAAATGTTAATGCGAAGGATCATCGATGCACGATGGCTAACTGCTAACATCGGTAAGTTCGAACAACATTCTTCAATTTGATTATTATCTCTGACAAGTTGAATGCTTATATGTATGTATTAAGTTAAAAGAATGGCTTTATCCTCTCTCTGGTTTGTTATTCGACTTCAAAATACAAGGGCTACTCCTTTTACGATTTTATTGATAGATTACTTCGGAAGGAGGCGATCTGCCTCACACAGGTCTTTCAATCTAATGTTACATAAAGGAAAATGCTTCCACTTATAAATAAAACTGGACGCCGCTCGTTTTCGTTTGAATACATAATTTATGTATTGATGTACAACATATCAGAAAAAAAAACTTAATATTCATCCACGTCGGGATTATGCTTCTTCTCATAAAATCAATCAACTGTTAGTAATGAATCGTAACTTTAAAATCAATATCTTGGAGCTTTAAACTTCATAATATTTAAGATTGTAAAACTTTTATATCCTAATAATATTCATAATTGTTGGAAAAGATTTTAATGGCGTTTCGAAGTCATTCAATCCTAATAAAGATTTTTAGAATATAAATTTTTAGGCATGTAAACTTACGGGGGAAGTCCCGGAAGTAATGCACGGTACGCTCATGCACCAGTGGCGCAAGTCCCGTGCACATTGCAAATGCCTTATCGTTCGATATTTTGCTATAGTTTGTAAGGTCGAAAACCGGTAGCTTACAAAACTCCCTTTAGCGTCGCTCAGTCGGTTGAGGGGTAGGTTCGGCGTCGGAATAAAAGTCACATCACATACCACAAATGAAAAATGTTTTATTGTAGACCGAAATAATAAACAAAGAATTCCAAAATATTAATATTCAATACAGTTCACATTTTAATTAATTCGCAAATTAAAAAAATCTTCTAGAGGGAAAAAAACGGCGTTAAATTATGTACAGGGGCAGGGACCTGGACTAGGTAAGGGGAAAGAGGGGAGGTGCGGCTATAAGGCACTACGACGGCCCTTGCGGACCACCACAGCACAGTAACCACACGGAAGCTGGGATGTATTTGGTTGCCACACTTGGGACGACGGACAAGACGAGACTTCACACATTTTACACGGAACAACTGTTAGGGGACTGCACAAGAACTACACGGGAACGGCTATTGAACTGCCAAGACTGCCAGGGACTGCCAAGACCTTTTGGTCGCACGGTTATTTATTAACTTTTCCCCTTCTTGGGAAACCACCAATCACAGCACTCGCTGAGACTGGAAGGGGGGAAATCATAGTGGCGGACGGGCTATCATTCACTAGTGAATTATAATTATAAAAATCTAATTAGTGGCCTTTGGGAAAAATTATAACTCAGGAAAAATGCGCTGTGAAAAGGGCATTCGAATGATGTAAGTCTCGTCGTAATCGGGGAAAATTTGGGGATACAAAAGAATAAACAAATGAAATTTATGACCATTAATTAATAAAATTACTTAGGGGATGTCAATTGGAGATTAGGGGAGCAAAAGAAATGGGGAGCGAAATTGAAAATTTAATTTTTAGACAAAATTAATTCAAAGTTTTTTCGAATTTTCGAATTCTGTAAAGGAAGGTCGGACGTTAAAATGATTGACCTCGCGCGTCTTCAACGAATGTACACTAGATAATGATCAGGTGTTGGTCTAATTTAATAATTGTTAATTTGCTTAATTGTTAATTTGCTTTACAAATTAACAACGGGGAAAATGAACAAGAGAGAAATATTGGGTCGTGGTTTAGGGTTAGTAAGTTGACAACCAAAACGGATGCGGATTTGGACAAGCTCAGAGCTAGAATCATAGGATTCATATCACTCTGAGCTGTATAAAAAATCCACATCGTTACAAGTTGCAAAGTGTCAATTCCGAAATATCCGCTTGCTTTCGTGCAAGGGATTGGAGCTGAATTCTGAATTGTTCAAGAAGGGAGTTCACTTCCTGCACTTGGGCCATTTATACGAGCCCACTGTTGTTACCTCCAACCCCCACAAGTACTCGAGCCATCCTACTTGTAGGATGAACGCCAGAATTCTGGCGGGAGGAGAGGTGCTAATTCTGTCCATCATGAGTCAGAAGTCGCCCAACACGGATCTTCTTATCAACGTAAGAGATGGGCAGTAGCACAGTACGTGTTCAGCTGTTTCGTCTAATTCGCTTCCACGGTATGTAGGATTGTTTATTATTTCCAGTCTGTGGAGGCGCTTTTTTAGTCGGCAGTCTCTCGTGAGAGTCCCAGCGATTGCTCGTAGATTCGAGACACCCTTAGACAATATTTTGCTATACAAATATTAAGGCTTTCAAGGCCGGCGTCATTAGAGGTAGATGTTCTAGGGCTAATAGGTCTGAACCACATACTACGCATATACTACGACTGCTACCGCAGAGAATTCACCCAAGTGCCGTTTGAAAATTCCTACCACACTAGTGGGCGAAACGTTAGGTACCTACCTATCAAAAATAGAAACTTTCGACTACGATCCATTAGCCCTAGAACCTCTTTCTCTAATATTTTGCAAGCTTTTTATAAGAGACCGGAATGACTTTTCTACCCTGGCGCTAGCTTGTGTTGCTTATCCATCTTATAGTGTATTACTTTTGAGGAGGGTGCTAACAGTATTTACAGCTGGTTTTAAGATTTGTTCAAGACCGCAGGGAAGACTATTTGAGCCATCTTGGCCAGTTCGTCGGTTTTCTTATTACTGTCGTTTCCACAGTGTCCTTTGGTCAATCAGAGTGTAAGAACATTGGATACCTGGCTCTGGAGCTCTATGCACGCCCATAGGAGGCCAGACGTTACCTCGCAAGAGTTTCTTTCATAGATTTTGTTGACTCATAAGTTCAGTTTGGAAAGCTGAAGCATATTTTCTCAGCAATAGGCTACTTTCGAGAGCAAGCTCGGGTGAATGCACATCTACTCTAGATCTCTTTTGCTTTTTTGATCCTTCGGTGAAGGCAGTTACGTTTGCTACGATGTTATCGGTTGGATTCATTAGAGTTTTGAAGTGTGTATTGAATATGTATTTTAGGGAAAGAGGGCCTGCGTTTATCTCCAGAAGAGGTCGCTTCTTATAGCATTCTTGTAGGATTTTGATGTGCCTGTAAATTACATATTTGATGGATCAGAAGCCATATGCCCCATCCACGCAGCCAAAGGCTGCTTTATTCTCCACATATAAATCTAGTGAGCAGCACCTCCAGGGCTGCCGAGTGAATGGTTTACCGTGGCTCCTATTACCATAGGCAGAAGTGTATCTGTGTTGTGTGTAAGAGACTCTTTAAAGCAATCTCTCTGGTTTTGAGCCACCAGATAATAGCTCCACAACAAATCATAAGTCGAATAATTGCAGTGTAAAGCCAAAATGGAGATCTAGGGACCCCATGTTTTTCCCATCTCTTTTTGGCACTGCCAAAATGCCATATTAGACTTCCCCAATTAAGCTTATGGTCTAGAGCTAGAGTAATGCCCAAAAGCTTAATTGGAGAAGTCAATAAACTACAAAAAGTAAATCTGGCATTTATCCCCCATTAACGCTGATGAAGGTAGAAGGTGATGACTTGGCATTTCTCACCGTACCTGAACGCAAATCATGCCGTTATTAAATCTATAGAAAGATGATTTAAGGAAGAGTCGATCGTAGAAATTGGTGCTCCAAAGTGCATCTTTTTATTGTTCGACTTGAGCGTTATTTCCACATTTCTAGATTCTAGAAATTTTTTCGTACCTACCCACTAGAACGAATTTTGAAGTCCTAAAAGCTGTATAAACAACCTTTGAAGGTGTCGAAATCAGTATTCAGATTACGCACGATAATTGAATCTTAAAAGAGTATGTATAACATGGGGGCGCAGGCAAACAAAACGTGTTACGCGTGACAGACTAGGACTAAATTCAACCCTTATTTGTATAGGTATTGATATCGTTGCACAATCAATACCACACGGTTAAAAAGTGGAAATGTGATATTTTACTTTTCGCGTAGTATAAATTTCTCCATTTTATTTTCCCAAATATTTTTTTCCCGAAGGGTGCAAAAACTTTTTTCCGAGACTCGAGACTCGAGACTCATCTTTTATACAATAACAACAACACATTTCTTTCTCATTAAAAAACAATCATGCAGACGCAATTGTCACCTCTGCACACTTAACGTTCGTGTTTGAAAAGCTCTTGAAATCTTAAAGCTTAAGTTTCAACGCCATTCTCGTGCATAATACAGTAGCTACTTTATGCTTACCTATTCTCTTACAGCTTCATTTACAACGTCGTCTACAGAAACGCCTCGGGTAGCTAGCAGCGGTACTCACGTGTCTAATGAAGCAATCTCTGTTTAAGCTTATCTTACCGTTTTTGACCCAGAATCAAATTAAATGGATTCGACGGTTGTACGGTTGAGTTCCTCGACGCACCCTTAACCACGCGTTAGTTTCAATGCGATTTTTTAATCGCATCGATCAAAAATTATAATCAAAGCCGACTCACGTGCAAAGGATGAAATTAATAATCGAAACCCAACTTGTGCAAAATAAATTTGAATTGCACATTATCGACAATGGTCCTGTATTTACACTCGCGCGCTGTAAACACTTTTAATTTCGACTTAATGAAGCAGTTGTTAAAGTTTACATCATTAGCAAGTCATATTTACGTTTATTAATAATTTTCATTCACAAATGATGTATAGAATAATTAGAATAGTACTAATTGGTTTTGTTCGGTTTCGTAAATTAAAAATACAACTTTCATAATTAATGTGGGGTCTCATTATTTTTAGCCACTGAAAGGTGTTTTTGATATTAAATTAATAAAATTATTATATATTTACTTTTTTCCAACTTAATTGGATTATGGGAAAGGGCGACTCTTACGCCGAGTATTATTATTGAAATATTTTTTCAACCACAAAATTTAAAAATTAATAACCGGGAGTTAAAATACACTATTGCTCGCGCTTTGCTATTTGCCCCTCATTCTGCAATACTTATGGAAAAATTTTTTTAAATTTTTAATAGATGCTTTGCACTGTTTCAAAGCTATTTTCGCTCATTATGAATTATTTTAATGTTGGTTGAGTCCTTTAATATCGGCTGGTAGCGGAAGCTCGTACGCACGTTAAACATTAATTAGAAATATAATTGTGAAGTTTATTCGCCCCCTTTTGCTCTCGTGTGGAGGTTGCGCTAGTAATAAACACGGAATTTTTCTCGCAGGCTCACGGTGGCCATATATCGTTGCTTTGTGACCACACATGTACACAATTAAGATTTTATTGAAGGTATTTTTCTTTTCTACAGTCCTTGATATATGAGAGTTATAAATAATGCAGTGGCAACACTGTCATTAAATGTTAATGTATGTCTAATGTTAATATTGATATACGGGGTCACTAACCGTCTCATCGTGGACTTAGGGTTTGAACCATTGTCAAACAAATATTACAGCAACATGCTCCAAACAATTATTACTTAATGTAAGTAACGATTCTGATGGGTCAAAAGCGAGGTTGCAAGTGCTAAATTACTTCTAAATGTCGCTATGGGCTTCAGAAAAGTGTAGAGTAAATCTCCTTCGGTGTTGTACTGTGACGAAGTGTTGTAGCGCCTTTCGGGAATCATAGTAACTACCACCGACATAAAGCACCCCATCTTTGCCTTCCCTGTGGCCCTCAGGCCCATCATCAAACCAGCTATAGCCACGGTTAGTACCCTCCTTAAAAATAATACCAGACTGAAATATGGACAAGAAACGTAAGTTGCCAGGAAATCAACAGGCAAAATACTGTCTACAGCTGTCCCGAACTAACCTACGAACAATTGCAGAGACACTCGCGGGGGACACTGTTGACTACACAAACATCTCCACACACCACACTTTGGGCTTGGCTGATAATCCCATTTGCCGTAGAAGCGAACTAGAAGACAAAACGATTGAACATGTGTTTTGTCACTGTCCAAGTGTCCAGCCCTAACGTCGATGAGAAGATTCATGTTGGGGGGGGGACTTCTGGCTCGACATGTCTAGAATAAGCACCACCCATCCCGCCAGAGTCCTGGAGTTCATTCTACAAGTAGTATGGCTCGAGATCTGATGAGCACGGGGAAAACACTTCCCAGGCAGTACAATGTGCCCGATAAGACCCAGTTTTATAAACGAGCTAATCTCGGAGTCAGAGTTAACTCCACGATCAGCCAAAATCAACAACTAATTCTGAGTTAACTTGAAATGTATTTGACTCTAGAAAATTGACGGGCTAACCCTGGACTAAGTGCATACGATCTAACCTAATCTAATCCACGCTAAAATCTAATCTTATATTCAGACTTTACAACTGGGCATTAGTGACATAAGTGCAGGGAGCTTGCTCCGCCTCCCTAAATGATCCAGATCCAAACTGTGGAAATTACATTCTGGGTCCATTAATGTACTACCTTCAAGTAGCGTCCCCGTGCTCATCGGAACTTGAGCCATCCTACTTGTACAATAAATTCCAGAATTCTGACGGGAGGAGTGGTTTTTAGTTCGTATTCTCGCCATGTCGGACCAAGAGTTCTTCAACATGGATCTTCTTGTCGACGTTAGAACTGTGGGCAGTGGTAGAACGGCATATGAGATTATCTACTAAACCCAGTGTATGGAGATGCTTATCTATACGTAGTCGACAGTGTGTACCTGCAGATTAGTGTGGAACAGCTGTAAATAATATGGTGCAAGCTTTTTAGAAAGAACCTGTATAGCTCTTTTGGTTTAGCAACAGCTTGCATTGCTTGTCTATCTTTCAGTCTAAGAATTCACGGGTTTTACTCTTAAGGAGGGCGTTAACAGTAGTTTTGGGTGATTTTCAGATTGGCTCAGGGCCACAGGGAAGGTTGTTTGAATATTTCTTGACCAGCTGGTCTGCTGTATCATTACCCTCACTTTATTGATGTTTTAACCCAACAGAGTGTAAGGATATCTGATTCCACAGCTTTATGCACCCCAACAGGAGGCCAGAGGTTACCCTATAGGTGTTGAAGGCTTGCGAGGCAGCTTTATTGTCTGTCGATATCAATATTTTCTTGTTTACGGTTTTCTTGTCTATGACTTCATTGGCGCTGTGCATATGTAATATCCCCATAAGTTCAGATTGAAAAACTGAGGCATAATTCCCCAGTGATAGCTCAGGTGACTACACACCTGCTCCAGATTCTTTTTGAAGTTTAGATTCATTGGTAAAGGTAGTTCTGTCTGATTGGATGTTCTCAGTTGTATCCGTTAGAGTTTGGAAGTCTCTGTTGAATGCATATTTTGAGGAGATGTGGTCTGCATCGATCTCCACGAGAAGCGAGTTTTTCGAGCACTCCTCGAGAATTTTGGCGTGTCCGTAAGTTCCATATTTGATAGTTCCCATCCTCTGCTTTTGTTGCCATCCCTTCCACATATAATCTAGTGGGGGCTGAGGGCGTGGTTCTCATGCCTCAAATCTGTCTGGTTTTGGATCAGATGTATAGATAAGGGCTAGGTAATTAAGGAATTGCCTCTTTTTCACAACTTGCAAAACGCCACCTCTTTTAATTATTATTGATGTTCGCTAATAGTATTTTTTTAAAAAGTCTCGACGGCTTGATTTGTCCTAATCGTAAAAAATGAAACAAAACCTTGACTTTTGTACTTTTGTTACCGACTGCGCTGCCATCAGCTTGCAGGCAGACCTGAAGTCAATGCACTTCTTTCTCAAGAAATACACACCCTCACAAGTCTGATTAATTACATAACTTTAGAAGACGCTCTTGAATTCCATTTGCACGGTGACGAATTTAATCTTCTAGTTACTGGCCACAAGCTCGTATATGTAGCTAGCCAGTGGCCAGTTACCAAACTAACTTCACAGTTCGGGAGTTACTTACTAAGTAGTGTGTTTCATTTATTTTCTTTAAAATATTTCTAGATTGCTGATTAAAATTGGTAAATAAATTGGCGCCTATGAGTTGTTCAAAAGCAAGCTGCTCTCGTGTTCCCACACTAAATTTTAGGGCCACAACGGAGCTCCCGAAGACGAAAGTATTTAAGACATTCGTTAACGTAATCTTTGATGGCCGATACTAAGATTTATTGATTACATACTGACTTAATTGACGTGACTGAGCACAGACGCATTTTTGTGTCTTCTGGGAAAAAATTTCTAATTTGCAGTTTGTGCTTGAAGTATGGAAATAAATTTTTGGACCCTAGCAACAAAATTAAATTCCAATTTTTCCATTTTTTGTCTTTCGGAAAAAACGCGAGTTAAAAATCAAACAATTTACAATACGATTTGTCGGAATTTTTATTTAATAAACGCTTTCCAATTTTTGCCCTAATTGGAATGTAGCAGGTGCTTCACGTTCAGCAAAACGATATTGATGAGCTTAATTAGTTTGTTTAATCATTTTTTGTTTGGTTTCATTTTTCGATTTCAAATTTTTCCTTTTCGCTCCAATTTCCGCGCGCCAAACTTTTTTTGTGACTTTTTCATTAAGCTAAGTTAACCATAAGCTGTTAAAAGGTTTTCTTAAGTGAAATTCTTTTTATAAAAAAGAAAAGTTAAACGGAGTTGGAGTTAATTTATCAACTTCTCCTACAAAATGTGTTTATATCAGGTGACAGTTCGCAAAAACTTGATGTATGATTGTCTGTTGGGGACTAAATACGTACACGCGCTGCCGCTTTCAGTCAATTATGAGACCTCTCTTGGGGATGGGGTTGTTTAGCAGTCCTCTCGTCTCATTTCCATATCCATTCATCTTATTTTCGTGTTTTTGCCATCCAGTAAAGACGAGTGGTGAGCCGCACCTCTCTTCTCTACTTCTGTTTTAATTTTTTTAAAACGATATTTAAATAAAGCGCGATATCTGGTCGTGTGGGGTTCTAAATTATTACTTTTACCTAACGGATGACTGATGACTACTCCAATGAATATCTATTAATTCTGACGTTTATTTCGTTTAGGGCTCGAGTCGTAGAATAAAGCGGCGTGTTGTGGAAGAACGTCGGGCATTTATCTGATTTAGTTTCTTTTCCGTTCCGAAGCAGTTATTTCCCGCTTTGCTGCTCATACGGAATATATAAATGAGCTTATAGCTTTCGCGAACTGTTTCGAACTAC
The DNA here is from genome assembly GCA_950108345.1 of Malthinus flaveolus. Taxonomy (NCBI): domain Eukaryota; kingdom Metazoa; phylum Arthropoda; class Insecta; order Coleoptera; family Cantharidae; genus Malthinus; species Malthinus flaveolus. Next base: position 17,426,334 of record OX467286.1, on the reverse strand, counting down.
ACAAACTATTCGACTTCCAATAATGTCGCTTCAACATTTATGCGACCTCACTAATGAACTCTTGGATGTTCAGGAATTTACATTGTGAAATTGCATGCATGTTTACACGTCTTTTCAACATACCTCCGTTTCCGAGTTAAATTGTTTCCCATAACTAAAGTAGAGAGCCTCTTATTTCTATTTTGCCTCTTTTAATTCGAATCGACTCCGCGACTTTACGACCGGTTAACTTCAAAAAGTTTACCGAAGGAACCGTAAATACTTCGCCGCAATATATCGAGCCAGCGGCTAGAAAATCTTGATTCGGGAAAAGTTAAGAACCTCGACGGCCTCTTTAAATGGAAATCGACGATCGAACGCCCTCGGAATATCAAGCGAAACTCCGTAGGTCTACTCCAACGGCTACTTATCTAAATCAGGCCGAAATTGACGTACCTATCAACCCATAATCGAATTCATTTTAAATCGTTATCAAACAACTCGTCTGAAAAATTACACAATTTGCACCAAATTACAACTTTCACTCCCGACTTGTTTACTCAAAAGAAAACCTTCTTTTCGCCCGAACAATTTTAAAACGAAACTTTTAGTCCCGTTTTAATTTTAATTAAGTCCGAAGAGGGAACTTTTTTGTTTTTCCTCTCTCCGAAAATGTATCAAGATTTAATTTACTCACTTATATGGAAAACTTGGCGAAAACTCGTGTTTAATTTAACTAATTTTCGAGGGGCGTAATTAGCGAAAGCGTATACAACGTATATAAGTTGGCGAAAATCTAAGGAGCTTTCAATCTTGATTTTGTAACGTGTAGATTTTATTTTGATATTCAGACTGTCTATCCACATTCAACGAGGATAAATGACTTTATAATTAACTTAATGGTATCGCAAATTACTCAAAACTTAAATGTTTAATTCAAACTACTTTTTAAAGACAATTTTGCTTATATTCGCGTCGCGTTAATGTAATAGAGTATGTCGTAATGTAATTTTACTTTTGTTGTATTTATTTAACGACGTTTAAACTAATATCAGTTTAATTAGTTGGGGATCAATTTGCTATGCAAATTTTGCCAAAAAAAGTTGAAATTTTTTTTATAAGTGCTTAGCTACTAAAGCGAAGGTAACTACGCTCACAATGTCGCACTTATAACGTTTTTTGTTAATTAAAGATGAAATTTTATTTTTTCCTTTTTTTTTGTGAACAAATAATTTTTTTACGTCACAAAACTAGCTTTGGGAGATGAGATGGGAGTTTCTATTTGAAATACGAAGCTAACCTCATTTCCGGTTGAACCAGAAGTGTTTTGTAAACTAACATTGTAAAAAATAATAGAAATTTATGTAATAAATCAGTATGTAAAGTTGCAATTACTCATTTTAATTACAAAAGAAATTACAAATTTTTGAAAATTTTACCTTCAAAAAGTCATAGCTCCGGATCTGCTCATAGCAAATGAACCAAACAACGGTGTTTAATTAAGAACTTAGATAGCTACAACATATAAAAATATAGACAAAACGGCCTGAGCTGATTTTGAAACAATCCGTTTTAAAATTTTAGTCAACTTTGGTCCTTTAAAAGTAGTCAATTTTGAAATTATTTAAAAAGTCGACTATATCACCCCTAAAATCCCATATTTTGTCTATACTATAGGTATTCCTTTTTTTAAAATTTTTATAATAATTATCTTCAAAGTTATACTGGCTGCCATTTTGAATTTAAGAATTTGAAAAAATATTTTTTAAATTAGGACCGGTACTAACTTATAGCCGAGTATAAATACTGTGTATCAAGATTTTCCGAAATGCGACCAAAATAATCCCCTGGAGGACCGGGGTGGTCTAGCGGCTAACATCGTTGCATGCAAATGTAAAGGTCGTTGGTTCAAAGCCGGCTGGCACCACTGGAGTGTTTCCATGTGTCAAATGCCCTTATCCTGGTGGTTCGGAACCCACCTAAAGCTGTAGGTCCCGTCTGCTAATAACCACAGTAGTTGATGCGGACGTAAAATATCACATTAAAAAATTAATCCCTTTATTTTGGGCCACCCTGTATCGATTTCGTTTAAAAGCTTGTTTTGTATATGAAATTTTGTTAAAGTGGCCCAAACCAAATTTCAACAAAATCGCATTAGAAGTTTTTGTTTGAAGGCGTTACACACCCATACAGGCCCGTATACACAAAATATGTTTGAGACGTTTGTGAATAAGACCGACATGTGACACTATCGATGAGCGGCGCACCGTGAGTAGCTTGGCAGTAGAGACAAATTTAGATGCGATTCTAGTTCTTATACACTCCGTTATAGTGAAACTATGACCGTTTACATTGACAAGCATAAACTGAACTAGTGACATCGATGCCACAAGTTTGGGGCGAAAGATAACACAATAACTTTAAAATTAGCTTTATCGCATCATCAAGGCCGAGAAAGCGTTATATTGGTATCGTTCTTTTAAAGGCGAGACTTTTTTAATTTCCTACCCCAAAACTTGAAAAAAATATCGTAAAATAAAAAGTTTGAAAATGAAATTAAGTATACAGGTTCGACAGGGCTTCGTCTTTCAGATGACCTCCAAAAATTTCTATAATCCGGTTCAAGGGCTGTAGCAATATACAACCCCTTTAACTGTATTAAACGAATTTGAGGGGGGACATGGCATTTGAAAGATGCAGCCTTTACGAGCGTGTATACTTAATTTACTTCATAAAATGTTTAATTTAAGGTAGCTATGATTTTTTAAGTTTTGGAGTTGTATCTCCTGTACCCCCCGGAAGAGAAAAATCGATTTTTGGGGGGTCAGTGATAGATGTTGGTGTTAAAAACGTGCATCCTGAGTATTTTATCGTTAGTATGTTTTTTAAGAAATGTTTTTATTTAAAAAAAATGTCTTTGCGTTTAATTATGCCGGCGGTCGGGGGAGGGGGGGGGGGTGTTTGCTAAAATAATGTTTTTAATGGATATATCAAAACTTATACATATTTTCTGAGGTGTTGTTAAAAACAAGCCGATTTGTTAAATTTTAAACTGACGAATATGGGAGTATTCTGTGCTAAAAATAAGGTTGTTGAGATGGGGAGTGGGGGTAAGCTGTAGTGGATACTCTGTTCTATGCTAAATACATAGGATAAAGGAGGATAAAGATATCTATTGCCAACTTCAAATAAACAAAATTTTAATACTTAAAACCAATGAAAATATGCTTTCTTTCTTAAAAATACACAATTTTCAACAATTTAGTTCTAAATTATATTCTTTTAAAGAGTTTTGGTCGGTTAAAATATTTTTTTTCTTATTTGAAAAAACTTCCAATATGATGTGTATAGTACGGCATCGCTGTAGACTTTTGGTGGTGTCATAACCAAAGATGACAATGACAGGGGGTTTAAGGTTATTGCGAACAAATTTTCAAAACTTGGCAGTTTTTAAGCAAAGTTTATCAGTTGACAAAACGACGTTTAAAACTTTAAATAACAGATCACTTTTATTTGAATCGCGCGCGCTTTTCCCAATTTATCTCATGCAGCGGCGTTGCCAAACGTAATGATGATTGATAGCTTTTGTACTATTTCTTTGAATATTAATTAAATTTTCTCAGAAACTAGAAACAGGACTTTTTTGAAATTTTGTACACTTATTTGTAAGACTTTCATAAATATTTTGGTGGTTTTTGGTAAGGTTGTCAATTCTGGGTGCCGAGATAATGGGGTTTAAATGAATGTGCAAACCCTCGTTTGCATATAAGCAATGTAAAAACGTGCACAAAACAGTCAACTTTGGAATTTTTTATCTCAATAACTAAGAACAAGATTAAGTTCAAATTTCGCCATAATGTTCTTTATCATGCAAAGAATATACTGTGAAAATTTCAAAAACTTCTCATATACTTGGATTTCCTTCTCAACAACCTTAATAACGTTATAAACGGTGATTGGTTGCCGTAAGAATGCTCCCCAACGGCGGTAAATTAAAAAAAGTATTCAAATAGTACGTACTTGAATAGCGAAGCAGTCAATAAACGTGGCATCCGGATGTAAGATGCCACAGTTCAGCTTTATATACTAGACTTTTTCTAAAAAAAATTTTTTACTATTTTGGATTTTTGGTTTCTCGGCCTGAAACGTCGAGAAATGAAAGAAAATTTTTTTCGATCATACTTTTCATTCGATCATTACTTTTTCGAGTATTGAGGAAATCAACGAAAAAGTAATTTAGTATCAGAAGTTAGGGAACTTATTGGACTTCACTACAACTTATGGAAATTTTCTACATCCTAGGGGCTTTACTCGATCTCGATGGTTTTGGGTCTTTGATCTCTTAATATTACAACTTTTGAAATTATTCCGTCTGCTTTGATGGAATACGATGATTTATTATCACTTACTGAAAATTAAGGCTCGCAGTACAAAAGTTAAATACAAATAAGTAAGATTTATGTCCTGCCAGGCTCTCGTTACCCAAAAATTGAGTATTTGTGCTGTTTATTTGTAAATTTGTGAAATATTTATATAGTTAAAACTTGTCAAAGCGACAAAATTTATTAATTTGGAGATAAAAAAGAGAAGAATAATCCAAAACCTATATAACGCGAATTTTTATATTAAATTTACCAAAAAAGCAAATAAAATAAAAACGTCACAAACATTTAGAATTTTCTTGTAATCCTCTTGGGACATTTCTAAATTATATTTGCCATCATGTACTGTCGCCGAAACTTCGAAAGTAACAAAATAAAGCTTTCATTTCCGACAAATTTAGTGATTATTAGAAAGTTTTACGTTTTATTTACTTTTGGCGAGTTTTAAGGCCTTTTTAATATGAAGATTAACTACGTAAAATAATTTCATTTCAAATACGCTCTCCCAAAGTACACAAAATTCTTTTCATGTTATATCAGTTAAGCGAATTTTCTGAACAAAAATACTCTCGGTCTGGTTTGGATTTGCTTTGCTTTCGGTTTAATTTAGAAACTGAAGCGGATTTACTAATTAATTATTAGTAACTGTGCGTATTTCACAGGGCATTACGTCCGTTTCAAATTGGTCCTATTAAGCTGATTCGAAACAAAAACGGCTTTTCTAAATATTAATTTAAAAGCATCAGTAACTGACAAATGCAAGTGTTTAAACGACCAAATTGTAAGGTGATAAAACGTAATAGGCGCTATCAGTTCGATTTTCGAATAAAGTCGAACCGATTCCAAAAGTAATTGACGCTTTATCCTCGTCTGACTTATAAATGTTTAAAAAAAATATTAGAGAAATAGAGAAATGTATTTATTGCGGAAAGCGTTTCCGTTCTATTGTAGTTTCCGTAATCAAGGGGGTTGAAACCTGCTGAGTCACAAAAACATCAATTTTTTTTCCTTTTAGCTATAGCATACTAATAGAAACATTATTACATAATACACAAAAATTCTTTGGCATTTTGTCGAAATATTTTTTAAAGGCCTCTTTTAAAAACGAAAGGATGAAAATAGCAACCCTCCCGGTCTAAAAAAGTGGATTTGAACTTTAAATATAAAAACGTAAGCTTATTGATTGTTGGTTCATTTTTCTTCCTTTTCTTATTAAATTTTCTTTTTTTTTCTCGTTTCTTTCAGTAACTGTTAACTTAAGAGAGATTATGATGGAATTCGATCGGTAATACATATTTGTCCCAAAGCCATTTGGAGCTTATTACATTCAATACACGATGCTCGCGATAGATATAAGAGATCCGTTCAGTTTAGAACTCCGGAAACACTGATCGGCATTCACAAAACACACCCAGCTTACAAGTTTATCCTTCTAGATCCCTGTTTCCGCAAGTAATTCCTCTTAGCCTTGTGGCGTGTTTGCTAACTCCCGGCGGTCACTTCTTACGACGGATATTGATCTCTGACCAGGGGTATATTCATCTACTGCCGATTCTAGCTGTTGCTGTTAGTGGAAATGTCCCGTAGAAACTCTCGACGAATGCATTATTCACACAAAACTTGACTTTCCTTTTACGAACTTTAAAATCGTTTTTTAAAAAAATCATTTTTCAACCCTCGATACGTTTAGTTGGGTTCGGATAATTAAAATAAAGTGTTTACACACCCGAGTCTAGTTAAAATTGTAGGTTAATTTTGCTATTTCATGTTATGTTTGACATTGACCGACCTTAAAGTTCTCTTATCTGACCGTTGGGTATGGCAGTTAATGCATTTAGGGATACGCAGTGACAGGAGTAGCCGCAGCAAATTTAATCAAGGAAACAACTCCCGCAGTTCTTGTCTTTCCTATATACTATCCTATCATTAAACGTCCTCTGTGAGATTTCTTTGAAAGTATTCTTTTGTATTTTACGACATTGGTTTCATTAAAAGATTTATGAATTCGGTAGTTTTAGTCGGCCGAATTAGATTTGGAAAAAAGACAAAAATCGTACACCACTCGCTTTGATTGGATTTAAAAATTAATTTATTTTTATGTTTGTCACAGTTTTCTATTAAGCTTAAAAGCACGGCTACTCTTACGATCAATGTCAAATCGATTGGCAGTAGGTACCATAAGGCAATAAAATCAAAAAGTCGGGGTAGTAACATAAAAATAACTGGCTGACTTAAACTTTGCAGTCGCATAGGTAGTAATGTACACTTAAAGTCTTAAAGACACACGCAATGCGTGGAAAAGATAGGGGTGGTAGTGTGTTTGTTAGTAAACTTCTCCTTTAATATCAATATTTCTAGAAATTGCAAAGAATTATTTTTTGAAGCGGACATAATTTTCTTTTACTTGGTTCGTATTTTGTTTCTCTAACGCTTTAGGTTTGGGCACTAGAGCGCGTTAAAGTATGACAAAAATTCTGAAACCATTCAAACGGATTTTTTTAGTTTTTCGTTTATACCCAAAATAGAGAAGAAATCAAGAGAAAACACTTATCTACAACAATAAATGACAATTTTCTTCAAATTATGTTTCGTAAGTTTTTTTTTCTGGGACGAGCGGTTTAAGCGCTAGACTGCGTTCAAGTTTGATGAAAATTCCGAAATTGGCCAAAAAGCTGTTTTTTAGTTTTTTGCTCATAACTCAGAAACTATGCACTTTAGAGAAAAACATTTTTATACAAAAATAAATAACATAAAAATTTCCTCAAATCATGTTTGTTAACTGTTTTGGTTTGGACTGCCGGTTTAGGCGCTAGAGCGCCTTAAAGTATGACGAAAATTCCAAAATTGGCAAAAAAGCTGTTTTTTTTGTTTTTTGTCCATAACTCTGAAACTACGCACTTTAGAGAAAAACATTTTTATACAAAAATAAATAACATAAAAATTTCCTCAAATCATGCTTGTTAACTGTTTTGGTTTGGACTGCCGGTTTAGGCGCCAGAGCGCCTTAAAGTTTGACGAAAATTCCAAAATTGGCAAAAAAGCTGTTTTTTTTGTTTTTTGTCCATAACTCTGAAACTACGCACTTTAGAGAAAAACATTTTTATACAAAAATAAATAACATAAAAATTTCCTCAAATCATGTTTCTTAACTGTTTTGGCTTGGACTACCGGTTTAGGCGCTAGAGCGCGTTAAAGTTTGACAAAAATTCCAAAATTGGCCAAAAAGCTGTTAGTTTTTTGTTCATAACTCTGAAACTACGCACTTCAGAGAAAAACATTTTTATACAAAAATAAATAACATAAAAATTTCCTCAAATCATGTTTCTTAACTGTTTTGGTTTGGACTACCGGTTTAGGCGCTAGAGCGCGTTAAAGTTTGACGAAAATTCCAAAATTGGCCAAAAAGCTGTTTTTTTAGTTTTTTGTCCATAACTCTGAAACTACGCACTTTAGAGAAAAACATTTTTATCCAAAAATAAATAACATAAAAATTTCCTCAAATCATGTTTCTTAACTGTTTTGGTTTGGACTACCGGTTTAGGCGCTAGAGCGCCTTAAAGTTTGACGAAAATTCCAAAATTGGCCAAAAAGCTGTTTTTTTTGTTTTTTGTTCATAACTCTGAAACTACGCATTTTAGAGAAAAACATTTTTATTCAAAAATAAATAACATAAAATTTTCCTCAGTCATGTATGTTAATTGTTTTGCTTTGGACTACGGGTTTAGGCGCTAAATTGGTCAAAAAGCTGTTTTTTAGTTTTTCGCTTATAACTCAGAAACTACGTACTTTCAGAGAAAAACATTTTTATACCAAAATAATTAAAATAAAATTTTCTTCAAATCATGTTTCTTAAGTGTTCCTTTTTGGACCACCGGCTTAGGGACTACAGCGCGTTTAAGTTTGGCGAAAATTCCGAAATTGGCGAAAGTCTAGTTGTACATTAAAAAATTTCTTCATTAACTCGTTCTATACAAAAGAGCACTTTTAACGGTACCCAAAACTGAAAGAACTTCTCCTCTTTTTAGAGTTTACAAACAATTTAAAAGTAATTTCTTAAGAGAAAATTTGTAATAAACAAAAGTTTCGAAATGTGCTCGTCCAACTTAAGGATCTTGCGAAACAAAACATCTCAAATCGAAAGTTTAAAAACAGTCACTTTTGTGAAAAATTCCCTAAACAAACATAAAACTCGATAAGTTAAAAAAATTGGGGTAGTAGGAAAAATTTGCTTTCTTATGACTGTTATTACTAAAATTTATATTCCCTCAAAGTATTGAAAACTATAAACATATAAAAACTCGAGAGTTAATCCATTTTTCTCCAAGTGGGATGCAGCTGTAGGAAATTTCTACATCGTATTTTTCAAGTACTTTTAGTTTGTAATTTACGACACTTTTTATTAAAAATACTATGTATGTAATTCTCGTATTTCTTAGGTAGATACTTTTATGTAACCACAGTTGTGAAAATTTACTGCAGAAAGTTATTATTAATTAAAATTTTATTTTTACTAGTAGAAAACTACTAGATATGGATTATTCGTATATCCATGGTGCTCTAGTAGTAGTGGAAGTGCCCATATATGATTTAAACTCTCAATAGTTTCGGGCTTCAGGCTATTGTTATATATTGTTTTTTATGGATTTTGGGATACTGAATCCAAGTTTAAACTTTGCCCCCTCGTAAAAATGCGCGCACGAAAAACTCTATTTTCAGTTTTTCGCTTAGAACTTGAAAACTGCGCACTTTTTGGGAAAAACACTTTATACAAAAAAAATTACATAAAATATTCTTCAAATAATGTTTGTTAAGTTATTTCTTCAGATGGGCGGCTTAGGCGCTAGAGCGCGTTAAGGTTTGACGAAAATTCCAAAATTGGCCAAAATGCTGTTTTTTTAATTTTTAGCTCATAACTCGGAAACTACGTGTTTTTGAAGAAAAATACTTTTATTCATAAATAAATTACATAAAATTATCTTCAAATAATGTTTCTTAAGTCTTTTTCCTGTGACGTACAGTTTAGGCGCTAGAGTGCTTTAGAGTTAGAGTTTGATGAAAATTCCGAAATCGGTCAAAAGTAGTTTTTTTAGTTTTTCGCGCTTTTAGAGGAAAACACTTTTTTACAAAAATAAGAGACAAAATTTTATTCAAATAATGTTTTTTAAGTTTTTTCTTAACACAAACGATTTAGGTGCTACAGCGCGTTAAAATTTGACAAAAATTTCAAAATTGGTCAAAAAGTTGTTTTTTTAGTTTTTCGCTCGTAATTCGGAAACTGCGTAATACTTACTTTTAGAGAAAAACACTTCTTTAAAAAAATAAATGATATACAATTTTCTTCAAATAATGTTTTATATGTTTTTTTTCTGGGACCAACGGTTTAGGCGCTGGAGTGCATTAAAGTTCGATAAAAATTCCGAAATTGGCAAAAAAATTGTGTTTTTAGTTTTTTGCTCATAACTCGGAAACTACCCATTTTTAGAGGAAAACACCTCTTTACAAAAATAAGGAACATACAATTTTCTACAAATAATGTGTCCTGAGTTTTTTTCCTGGGACCAGCGGTTTAGGCGCTCGAGTGCATTGAAGTTTGATAAAAATTCCGAAATTGGCAAAAAAATTGTGTTTTTAGTTTTTCGCTCATAACTCGGAAACTACCCATTTTTAGAGGAAAACACTTCTTTACAAAAATAAGGAACATACAATTTTCTACAAATAATGTTTCCTGAGTGTTTTTCCTGGGACCAGCGGTTTAGGCGCTCGAGTGCATTAAAATTTAATTAAAATTCCAAAATTGGCCAAAAAGTTTGTTTTTTTAGTTTTTTGCTCATAACTCGGAAACTACGCACTTTTAGAGGAAAACACGTCTTCACAAAAATAAGTGACATAAAATTTTCTTCAAGGAATGTTTCGTAAGTTTTTTTCCTGGAAGGAACGATTTAGATGCTAGAGCGCGCTAAAATTTGATGAAAATTCGGAAATCGACCAAAAGCAGTTTTTTTAGGTTTTATCTCTTAACGCGGGAACTACGCACTTTTAAAAAGCAGAAACACTATAGTAGGTACCTACGTATAGTCGATTGTTCACATTGATTATCGCCGTTTGCAAAACTCGATCATTTTTCTATTACCTACTATCGATTAAATCTGAAAAATCTATAGTGCCCAATCATCAAAAATCGATTACGAATTTTAAGAATATCCCTATACAAAAACTAAGTATAATTGCACACCCAAGATAGATGAGCATTTAATAATAAACATCCTGTATTATTATTCAACGATTTACTCTTACAATAAATTCACTTCGTAATAAAGAGCTCAAAGTTATTCTTTTGAAATTTTTTACCTTAAAAACACTTCCCCGATAAGAAACTTATTAGTTTACAGAAATTCCATTCAAGTTATTAAATATTGAATATTTATCGCAACTTTTCGACGTTGCCAGGGGTGTACATTTATTTCCAGGTGGCAATACTTACACATTCTTTATCAAATTTTAATTATATTTTGTTGCTTTACGTGAAACTGCTTAGAAACGTAAACTATTGGGGATAATATTAGAGAGTTCGAATTAATCAACAAATCAACTCATGACCCCTAGTTCAGCGCCCCATCTACTGCTCTAGAAAATTTTAAAAAGTTAAAGTTCAATTTTCCCCAGTTTTTATTCGTCACCCTTAGATCAACTGAGATTGATCTCGCATTGTAATAATACGCTTCTTCAAAGAAATAGATTTAAATCTGTAAAATCCCATTGTGTCTCGGAAAATTTTCAAAAAGTTTCTTTTTGTGCGCGGTTTAGCTCCACCACTCACCACTATTAAATAAAATCGCCAAATATATAACCCGCTTTAATTAGTCGATGCCTAATGTTTAATTTCCTTTTCAAGCCCTAAAGGAAAAGTAGCAAATAAACTCGACACGCAAATTCGAATACAATTTCAGAAATGGCATTTCAATCGAACGCCCGTGTGTATACAAATTTAGAATAATATTGACGAGTAAAATTCATTACAATAAACACAAGAGGACGATTAAACAAATACGGCGTGTAGCTAGAAGCAATCCGGAATGTAGTGGTCAGATAGCCCGAGTGTGGGTCCGGCAAATCCGGGTAAATTCAATGTTTGATCAAAGCGAAGCTTGTGAAAGCCTTAGGCGCCGACTGTACCTGCTACTGACAAGATGTCATGAAGATTAGCGTGAACTTTGAATAGGACTTCAAAGGAGATCAGATAATACTTTTAAATAACTCTCTTAGAAAGTACATACGATTTTAAATAATTCATATATGGTGGGCGTATATGAGGTGAGGTGTAATGAGTAATGACGAATGTTTGTCGGTTGCTTGAATTATTAATTATTGTTAAGGAGAAATCATTAAAAACACCTGCACTAATGTAGGAGGTGTATCGAGTCTGTTTGACAATGATGTCCACGTATCATCGAGATCGATTAGCTATTACCGACCATTAGTGGTATTAGACTTCAGGATTCCGTAAATGTAGGGGGTCGAGTCCTGTTTCCGCCACACCGTGAAGCCTAATGGGAAAATCTATACCCGCTGTGCATGAATCGCCCAGTTTTGTTGCTTTATTTTCTTTTAACATTTGGACTTATTGTAACTGTTACACCTATAACAATTTTTTTATAGTCGACAGACCTTCTGTACGTTGTAAAAATTTTATTTCCCAACTTTATAGGTCTGGAACATAATTTGATTTCAATTTTTTGCACAAAATTAAGTTTAACGAATCAGCCATTAAAATTTCAACCGATACGGGCAAGCTTGATCAGTGACTCTTGTAACTTAACACGACGCTTTTGGTCAATTAAAGTGTTGACAAAGATCACCTTTGAGATTACCTATACGCACTTCGCATAATTAGCGAAAACAATAAAGATGTACCTATACAAGCGATGTCTACGTCGCATTGAAGGTGCCCAAGTGATAAAAATCTAATTGATTAGTTAGATACAGTCTCGTTAAGGATTAATTAATTAGTAGGCAAATAACTTTTACATTTAACATTTTATTTCAAAATCGGGTTGGCCTTTCGGGCATCTTTTGACATAAGTGAGACACAACAAATGGGTTTTTAAAAATTAAATCCGAACATTTTATGCGGAAGGAGTCACCCTGTATAATACCGAAATTCATCTACTAGTCTTTACCAATACTTTGCGGTTCCGTTCTCGTGTAGCCAGGACAGCCAGCACGGTTTAGCTTGAGAGCTGGTTCGAAGTCGCTTCTTTGAGAGTTGGCCACAATCTCGGTCCATTCAATTCCAGAAAGACTATAAATATTACAGAGTTGATCACCAAAAGGCCTTTAATATTTTTCCAGAATTCCAGAACCAGTTTAAGCAGCCTGTTTGTTTCGTTGTCAATTCACTTACCTTGGTAAGTTCGTTTAAGATTTGTCCCAGCACAGGAAAAAATAGCGTTGATAATATTCGCTTGTAAAACTGTTGGTTCAGATTCGTCTCAACACAGGGAGAAATTGTGTAGATTTTCTCCTGGAAGTCTGTTGATGATGATTAGTCTCAGCACAGTGGGGAATTGCGCATATTTACGTCTGGAAAGCTGCTGGTTCAGATTCGTCTCAGCACAGTGAGGAATTGCGCAGATTTCCGTCTAGAAAACTGTTGGTTAAGGTTTGTGAGAGCACAGTGTGAAATTGAGTAGATTTCTGCTTGGAAAGCTGTTGTCTTAGATTTGTCCCGCCACAGTGGGGAATTGCGCAGATTTCCGTCTAGAAAGCTGTTGGTTAAGATTTGTGAGAGCACAGTGAGTAATTGAGTAGATTTTTGCTTGAAAAGCTGTTGCTTCAGATTCGTCCCAGCACAGTGTGAAATTGAGTAGATTTCTGCTTGGAAAGCTGTAGTCTTAGATTTGTCCCGCCACAGGGGGAATTGCGCAGAGTTACGTCTAGAAAGCTGTTGGTTAAGGTTTGTGAAAGCACGGTGTGAAATTGAGTAGATTTCTGCTTGGAAAGTTGTTGTCTTAGATTTGTCCCGCCACAGTGGGGAATTGCGCAGATTTCCGTCTAGAAAGCTGTTGGTTAAGATTTGTGAGAGCACAGTGAGTAATTGAGTAGATTTTTGCTTGAAAAGCTGTTGCTTCAGATTCGTCCCAGCACAGTGTGAAATTGAGTAGATTTCTGCTTGGAAAGCTGTAGTCTTAGATTTGTCCCGCCACAGGGGGAATTGCGCAGAGTTACGTCTAGAAAGCTGTTGGTTAAGGTTTGTGAAAGCACGGTGTGAAATTGAGTAGATTTCTGCTTGGAAAGTTGTTGTCTTAGATTTGTCCCGCCACAGGGGGAATTGCGCAGAGTTACGTCTAGAAAGCTGTTGGTTAAGGTTTGTGAAAGCACGGTGTGAAATTGAGTAGATTTCTGCTTGGAAAGCTGTTGCTTCAGATTCGTCCCAGCACAGGGTGAAATTGAGTAGATTTCTGCTTGGAAAGCTGTTGTCTTAGATTTGTCCCGCCACAGGGGGAATTGCGCAGAGTCACGTCTAGAAAACTGTTGGTTAAGGTTTTTGAAAGCACGGTGTGAAATTGAGTAGATTTCTGCTTGGAAAGCTCTTGTCTTAGATTTGTCCCGCCACAGTGGGGAATTGCGCAGATTTCCGCCTAGAAAGCTGTTAGTTAAGATTTCTGAGAGCACAGTGAGTAATTGAGTAGATTTTTGCTTGAAAAGCTGTTGCTTCAGATTCGTCCCAGCACAGTGTGAAATTGAGTAGATTTCTGCTTGGAAAGCTGTAGTCTTAGATTTGTCCCGCCACGGGGGAATTGCGCAGAGTTACGTCTAGAAAGCTGTTGGTTAAGGTTTGTGAAAGCACGGTCTGAAATTGAGTAGATTTCTGCTTGGAAAGTTGTTGTTATAGATTTGTCCCGCCACAGTGGGGAATTGCGCAGATTTCCGTCTAGAAAGCTGTTGGTTAAGATTTGTGAGAGCACAGTGAGTAATTGAGTAGATTTTTGCTTGAAAAGCTGTTGCTTCAGATTCGTCCCAGCACAGTGTGAAATTGAGTAGATTTCTGCTTGGAAAGCTGTAGTCTTAGATTTGTCCCGCCACAGGGGGAATTGCGCAGAGTTACGTCTAGAAAGCTGTTGGTTAAGGTTTGTGAAAGCACGGTGTGAAATTGAGTAGATTTCTGCTTGGAAAGTTGTTGTCTTAGATTTGTCCCGCCACAGGGGGAATTGCGCAGAGTTACGTCTAGAAAGCTGTTGGTTAAGGTTTGTGAAAGCACGGTGTGAAATTGAGTAGATTTCTGCTTGGAAAGCTGTTGCTTCAGATTCGTCCCAGCACAGGGTGAAATTGAGTAGATTTCTGCTTGGAAAGCTGTTGTCTTAGATTTGTCCCGCCACAGGGGGAATTGCGCAGAGTCACGTCTAGAAAACTGTTGGTTAAGGTTTTTGAAAGCACGGTGTGAAATTGAGTAGATTTCTGCTTGGAAAGCTCTTGTCTTAGATTTGTCCCGCCACAGTGGGGAATTGCGCAGATTTCCGCCTAGAAAGCTGTTAGTTAAGATTTCTGAGAGCACAGTGAGTAATTGAGTAGATTTTTGCTTGAAAAGCTGTTGCTTCAGATTCGTCCCAGCACAGTGTGAAATTGAGTAGATTTCTGCTTGGAAAGCTGTAGTCTTAGATTTGTCCCGCCACGGGGGAATTGCGCAGAGTTACGTCTAGAAAGCTGTTGGTTAAGGTTTGTGAAAGCACGGTCTGAAATTGAGTAGATTTCTGCTTGGAAAGTTGTTGTTATAGATTTGTCCCGCCACAGGGGGAATTGCGCAGAGTTACGTCTAGAAAGCTGTTGGTTAAGGTTTGTGAAAGCACGGTGTGAAATTGAGTAGATTTCTGCTTGGAAAGTTGTTATCTTAGATTTGTCCTGCCACAGTGGGGAATTGCGCAGATTTCCGCCTAGAAAGCTGTTGGTTAAGATTTGTGAGAGCACAGTGAGAAATTGAGTAGATTTCTGCTTGAAAAGCTGTTGCTTCAAATTCGTCCCAGCACAGTGAGAAACTCGGAAAGCTCTTGGTTAAGATTAGTCCCAGCGCAGGGAGAAATTATGTAGATTTCCACCTGGAAAGCCTTTGGTTGAGATTTGTCTCAGCACAGAGCGAAATTGAGTAGATTTCTGCTAGGAAAGCTGGTGCTTCAGATTTGTCCTAGCACATGGGAAAATTGCGTAGATTGCCGCCTAAAAAGCTGTTGGTTAAGATTTGTTTCAGCACAGGGATAAATTGAGTAGATTTCTGCTTTGAAAGCTGTTGATTCAGATTCGTCTCAGCACAGAGAGAAATTGTGTAGATTTTTGCTTGAAAAGCTCTTGGTTAAGATTAGTCCCAGAGCAGGAAGAAATTATATAGATTTCCACCTGAAAAGCTGTTGGTTATAATTTGTCTCAGCACAGGGAGAAATTGCGGAAATTTCTGCCTAAAAAACTGTTGGTTATGATGTGTTGCAGCTCAGTGAAAAATTGCCACCTGGAAATCTGTGGGATTCAGACCAAGTGCAAACCTTTAGCCGAACCCTGGGCTATAGGCTGTAAACTCTTGGCGCTTTTCTCCTTTCGTCGTACGGTCGTACCTGGACTGCAGGTATAAGGTATAAGTGAGTAAAAACTATTCATAAATGGACACGACTCAATTAATGCGGTATTCTGTGCACAGGTAAAAATGCAAGGACACTGTTTGAGTTGCTAAATTTCTCGATTAGAGCAAGTAGGTACGTGCCACGCACTCAGGGTCGTTAACAAAAGAATTTTACAGAATGTGGCAAAATCCCGACTAGCTTAAAACCAACGAATAGAAATTACCAGTAAAATGGACGCCACTCAGTTGTCCCCGAAGGGAATCTCCCAACTGAGAAGGAGAATTGACACCAAAAAAAAAAAAACTACTAGTATAAAACACAAAAATATATATATATATTGAAGTGAAGTTATCAAAATTGAAAGTAAGTTGAAAGCCAAAATAAAATGTTGGAATACAATTGCTCAATTGGTCAATTCGATGCTGACACTAATTCCTTTTTTTTATATTTACTAAATTTGACAAAACATAAATCATAAATCACTGGTTTAAATGATCGAAATAAAAAAAATGACTTTAGTTACCCTAAAATTTAGTTTCCGGAATCACTGACATAGTAAAGGCAAGCAAATGTCGTGGTCAACGAATAAAAATTATTAACAAGATGCGATAGACCAAAATGCGAATATCTTTAAAAAAATTGTATCAAAATAAAATAACATAATAAGTCCCCTCAAAAGCTTTTTCGGTTTACAGAAAAAAAAATATATAAATTGAATTAATAGATTTGAATTTTTATCATTGAATTTGAATAAATAGATTTCAATTGATACTGTAAACTAAACTTATCTTCAATCCTCGATATCGCTTCTGGCTTAATGAAATGGTGGTTTATCGGTCTTTCGGACTCTTCACACCTTGAATATCTGGTGGGTAAATGACCAGATGAATGAAATTTTGTACTTGAATTGGACAGTTGAATTTGAAAGTTGAATAGTTTGTCGAAAAAAATTTGATAATATACTAGGACCCTAAAATTAATAACCAAAATAGTTTGTTTTTTTTTTAAATTAACAAAGGAAAACCTCTTACCTCAATCTAGAGGGACCCACACAATGTAAAAAACTGTATTTTTCAATAATTCATAAAAACTCTAATCGAGAACTATATTAACTTGATTTAACAATCTCAAAATCTCAAAATTTGTAACCAAAACGAGGTAACATGTAAAATGATCAACTTCGAAAAATTAGAATTAAAAATGTGTCGAGAAGATAGATAATTTCATGTCTTTTTTTTCAAAATTTAAAAGCGCAAACTCTAAAATACTTCGACAGTCCACATCCCTACACCAAAGAATTTAAAGTTGCCTAACTATGCACATTTTCAAATTAATTTAATTTCAATCACTATCAAAATCCACCAGTAACCTACAAAATATGAATATAAAAAAATAGGTGAAAAATTCAATTAATCACAATCAATTTAAAACTGAATTCCCGAGTGAAGCTCAGAAAAACAGGAAAAAAAATCAAAGTCAACATCAAACTAAGATATTAAAAATTATCCAAAATATGATCCACTTTGCTTATATTTTTGGCTTTCAACAAAAAAAATCCGTTACAAATTCCCCCTTCACTTCGTAAAGAAAATATTGCGCAGCAATATTTTCGATGTCGATAATCCTTACCAATCGAAGAAATCTTTACAACCTTTACCTAATAAAATAAATGTAATATCGACACCTAACTAACTAATAAATAACGAAATCTATCTAAAATTTCGAAATACTAATCCACCTAATGGAGATGGAAAATGCAAATGAGAAAAACAAAATAAAACTAAAATCGACGATGTTGGAATAAAATCCACCTAAAGCGTTAAACCAAAAAAATAATATTTCCCACAAAAATCGACACAAAGGATAAGCATTTAGAGGCCTTTTACCTCAGGCAGGTAGCACCACTGTGGTATTCTAACCCTCCAACAGTAAGGGTAAAAATAGAAACTAATAATTAAACATCCACCGTAGGAGCCTGATATGGTTTTAGGTCCTGAACATGCCACCGTCCACCGTCGGTGTCGTCCATGTTTTTGAGTTCATACACATTCAACCCTAACTTTCGACCTACTCTGAAAGGACCTAAAAACGTTGGCGCTAATTTTGCCGAAAAGTTGTTTAGAGCATTTGAAATCACTTTATTACGACGCCACACCAAATCATCTACTTGAAACACTACGTGGCGACGCCTTAAATCATAATGACGTTTATTCCTCGCCTGGGCTTGTGTCAACCGTTCGCGAACCTTCTGATACAACTTTTGGAACCCTAGCATTCTATTGGACATCTCAGAAGCAATATTGGGCTCACCACTAACGTTTAAATGTTCATCGCCCGAACCGATATATTCTTTGCCAAAATTAATGAAGTAAGGCGAATAACCTGTCACCTCGTGCTTTGCAGTACGAAGTGCACAACTAATCTGAGGCAATTGATTCGCCCAAGTACGATGGTTATCGCCAATATACGAGCTCATCATTGTTTTAATCACCCTATTAACTCTTTCGGTTGGATTCGCTCTTGGATAATATAAGGGTGTAAATTGAATTCGTACCTTATACCTCTGACAAAGTTCTCTAAATTGACGACTTCTCATCTGAACTCCATTATCGCAAACTACCACCTGAGGAACCCCATAAACTAAAAACACCCCCTCTTCAACGGCAGTACACAAAGCATTAGCTGTGGCAGCACGAACTGGAAACAACAAGTTATATTTGCTAAAAGAGTCGGTTACAACCAGAAGATGAATGTACCCTTTAGATGATCGGGGCAACGGACCCATAAAATCAAGACTGATGCTCTGCCAAGGTTGACTTATAACAGGTCGAGAACTCATCAAGCCAGCCGGAGCTTTTTGCTCTGGTTTCTGAGACGCACAAACAGCACAAGAACGAATATATTTTGCTACATCAGCTTTCATTTTTGGCCAGTAGTGACGTAAATGAAGCCTGCCATACGTTTTATACACGCCTAAATGACCTCCAGATGTGCAGTCATCGTGAAAGCGACCTAAAAGTTGTTTACGATCTTTTTTCTGGACTACCAGTTTCCAATAGTCCTCTTCCTTCGAAAGCTCTGGAAAAGAACAACGCACATATTTGTACAAGAACTCCCGTTCGATCTTCCATTGGGGATATTTCTCCGGATGTTCTAGTATTCGCTGTTTCATTTTAGCGTACCAAGAGTCTTCTGGTAGGTTAATAGAGTCCAATTTAATTGGCACCGTTCTCGATAGGAAGTCGGGAACCACATTATCTTTCCCTTTACGGTGTACTAAGTGGAAATCAAAAGCCTGCAAACGAAGAGCCCATCTAGCTAGACGTCCCGTCGGATTCTTTAACCTGTGGAGCCACAAAAGAGAAGCGTGATCCGTAATAACGGTAAACTTTGCCCCTTCTAAATAATGTCGAAGTTTCTCCACCGACCAAATCACCGCAAGACACTCTCTTTCCGTCGTCGAAAAATTTTGTTCGGCCCGTGTTAACGATCTCGAGAGGAACGAAACGACCTTTTCTCCATCTTCGAAGGTTTGAGTTAAAACAGCCCCCAATCCATACGCTGAAGCGTCCGTTTGCAACGAAAAAGGCAAATTAAAATCCGGACAATTTAGGATTGGCGCTGAAATCAAACAACTTTTTAAACTCTGGAAAGCTTCTTCACATTGTTCTGTCCAAACAAATTGACGTTTCTTACTGATTAACGAAGCCAAAGGAGCAATTATAGACGAAAAATTACACACAAAACGCCTATACCAACCAGCCATACCTAAAAATCTTCGTACTTCTGTGGCGTTTTTAGGAGTCTGAACATCAATAATCGCCTGCACCTTCTCGACGTCCACGCTCAAACCTCGCGAATCCACCACGTAACCTAAATATTTTAAAGACGGTCGACAAAATTGACACTTATCACGACTTAACGTCAACCCCGCAGAACTCAATCTATCAAACACCTGGGCCAGAACTTCCATGTGGAGATCAAAATCAGGAGCTATAACAATAATATCATCTAAATAAACATGCACATATGGCTCTAGATCTGCTTTTAAAATGGTATCGATAAGCCTCTGCCAGGTAGCCGGAGCATTGGTGAGACCAAAAGGCATGCGTTTAAATTGGTAAAGTCCCCTACCAGGGATGGTAAAAGCGGTATATGCTCGACTACTCTCTTCTACTGGAACCTGCCAATAAGCTGATTTGATATCTAACGAACTTATATACTTGGCACCGCGAAGCCGATCTAAAATTGCCGAAATATAAGGCAGAGGATATGCGTCCTTCTTAGTAAAACGATTCAGCTCCCGATAATCTACACAAAAACGAAATTCTCCCGAACCTTTCGGAACTAACAACACAGGAGATGACCAACCACTACCAGAAGATTCCACAACATCCATCTCGATCATTTTTTTAAGTTCGGCGTCTAAAATAAGTTGTTTTGAAGGCGAAACCGGATAATAACGTTGCTTTACCGGTGCAACAGAAGAATCTATTTCTATCTTATGCGACCCTACAGTAGTGTACCCTAAACCTTTACTCATTCGCTCGAATTTAATTTCTAAAAGAGAGGTGAGTTGTTCACGTTGAGCACTGGTCAAACTATCCATTGTCTGTACTCCACAAATAGACACCTCATCTCTGGATCCAAAATGCCAAATATCCCTTTTCAGGTCAGGAATTAAATCCATGGCTAACCAGAAATCCAGCCCTAAAATTAAAGTACTTGCCAACGAGGGAACAACTAAAACCTTAACAACCCGAACTCTCCCTCGAAGACATATCGGAGTGTTTATCACCCCAGTGCTCTCGCAAGTTCCACCGTTTGCTACCACGCACGAACGTTTATCGGCTGTATCTAAAGTCAAACCCAGCTGCAAAAGAATATCGCACCCCGATTGTCCTACTAGAGTTACCATGCTACCCGAATCTAAAAGTCCCAAAATGGAACGTCCCAAAACAGTAACCGAAAGGTACGGACGACGATCATGGCTATGGTGAGCTAAGACGAACTGAATCTCACCGACTTTCTCTTTTAAAATGGTCGCTCGACGTTCAGACCAGGACACGTTACGACCTTTTAGTGACCTGCTGTTTCGTTTCCCGAACACGAGGGACATGTACGAATGGTAAACCCAGCTTTACCACATTTATAGCATTGCAAGCGGAAGGGCTGTGGACAATTAGAGTTGATGTGCCCGACCTTCCTACAATTCCAACAAGTTGGAGAAGCCACCGCTGCAGTTGCAGTCTCTTCGAACGTCATCAAGTCAGTTGCCGGTCTCTCACTGCTTACTGCCGACGTCGCAGGAAATTTATTATAGACCATATTCGGCTCTACCATAAGTCGAGGATTTGTTGGTGGAGGACGGTACTGCTGTTCCAACCAATTACTCTCTTCGATTAACCTACCCATTCGCAGCAAATCTTCGATGGACTGGGGATTCTGTACGCTCAAAGCCCGAATAAAAGTAGGATTCAAATTTCTAAGAATTAGGGCCAACCGGTCTGCCTCTGAGGGTGTCCTCGCCAACCGACTAAACAAACTTTCCATAACAGAAACATACAGGACCAGCTTTTCGTCTACCCCTTGCGTTCGTCGTCTAATATCATCCCATAGACGTTGTTCGTAGCCTGAAGGTAAAAATGCCAATTTCAAATGACTAAGAAGATCCTCCCAACTACGAAATTTGTGTTTGTTCTGCCTGTACCATAATAAGGCATTCCCTTTAAACAAATCTACTGCGGAGTGTAGCAACTGAGCCGACGACACTCCCCTTGCTTGTCGTAACTCCTCTACCCTCTCGACAAAAGCCATGACTCCAGACGTCCCATCAAAAGTCACGTTCCACTTATACACAGGAACCCCAAAGTCTGAACGTACATTTAAAGATCGATTAAAGTCGACCGGACTCGATACTATAGGTGGCAACTCAGGAAATGAAACGCGACGACTAGATTCGAAAAGCTGAGGTTGGACAGACTCAGATCTCACACCTAAAGTTGGTGCCGTAAAATCTCTGGCGGAAGATGGACCAGCTCGAATATTTATTGGCTCGGGTTGCGAACCGTACGTTTGAGGTACAACGTCAAAATCCCTAATTTGAGATGGACTTGCGCGAATATTTAAAGGTTGTGTATGCGCACCGAACGTTTGAGGAACCACAGCAAAATCCCTAACTGGCGATAGATCAACTCGACTAATATTCATGGGCGTATCAATTAACTGAGCCACCGGAGGCTCTCCCTCTACCACCGATCTAAAATCCAGCAGTGAAGATTCCCCAACAATTTGGTCAGCCATGGCATTAGGCAAACCAGCCGACGGGCTTGGTTGATCGAGAATAGATATGTGAGAGTTATCATCTACGAGCTCGGTCGTACCGGAAGGTGCTGTTCTCGCGATAAGGCGAGCGGCATTTACGGACTGCAACAGTGTGGTTACAACCAATGTTAGATGACTACATTTACATTCTTGAACGGGATCTGATGGCATCAATCGACGCAGCCTTGCCTCCACATGCCGTAACCTAGAATAGATGCGCTGAAACTCGTTATCAGCATTCGCATTATCGAACTCCTGTATATACCCCATCAATTCATCTAACTTTACTGAGCATATAACCAGTTCCCTATCGACCTCACTCGCGGTAGTATGAGTATCTAAAATTGGGTTTTGAATTGTTCTCCGTAATTCTCGTCGCATGTCGCTAACCGTAGACGGTAGCGGAACTCCCCTACTGACCAGCTCATAGGTCAACTCGTCCCTCAGTAAACGATTCACCTGCATCATGCCAAAAAACGCAAAAAAAT
Organism: Malthinus flaveolus; assembly: GCA_950108345.1. Lineage (NCBI taxonomy): Eukaryota > Metazoa > Arthropoda > Insecta > Coleoptera > Cantharidae > Malthinus > Malthinus flaveolus. The sequence goes on along the minus strand of OX467286.1, from coordinate 17,403,558 downwards.
AATACCCAAAATCACTCCCCTCCTACTTCAAAAGCGCTAAACAGCGAATGTAAAAAAACAAATATAACTAAAAAAACGACAATTTTCCGTTGGGCGCCAAATTCTGCCACGCACTCAGGGTCGTTAACAAAAGAATTTTACAGAATGTGGCAAAATCCCGACTAGCTTAAAACCAACGAATAGAAATTACCAGTAAAATGGACGCCACTCAGTTGTCCCCGAAGGGAATCTCCCAACTGAGAAGGAGAATTGACACCAAAAAAAAAAAAACTACTAGTATAAAACACAAAAATATATATATATATTGAAGTGAAGTTATCAAAATTGAAAGTAAGTTGAAAGCCAAAATAAAATGTTGGAATACAATTGCTCAATTGGTCAATTCGATGCTGACACTAATTCCTTTTTTTTATATTTACTAAATTTGACAAAACATAAATCATAAATCACTGGTTTAAATGATCGAAATAAAAAAAATGACTTTAGTTACCCTAAAATTTAGTTTCCGGAATCACTGACATAGTAAAGGCAAGCAAATGTCGTGGTCAACGAATAAAAATTATTAACAAGATGCGATAGACCAAAATGCGAATATCTTTAAAAAAATTGTATCAAAATAAAATAACATAATAAGTCCCCTCAAAAGCTTTTTCGGTTTACAGAAAAAAAAATATATAAATTGAATTAATAGATTTGAATTTTTATCATTGAATTTGAATAAATAGATTTCAATTGATACTGTAAACTAAACTTATCTTCAATCCTCGATATCGCTTCTGGCTTAATGAAATGGTGGTTTATCGGTCTTTCGGACTCTTCACACCTTGAATATCTGGTGGGTAAATGACCAGATGAATGAAATTTTGTACTTGAATTGGACAGTTGAATTTGAAAGTTGAATAGTTTGTCGAAAAAAATTTGATAATATACTAGGACCCTAAAATTAATAACCAAAATAGTTTGTTTTTTTTTTAAATTAACAAAGGAAAACCTCTTACCTCAATCTAGAGGGACCCACACAATGTAAAAAACTGTATTTTTCAATAATTCATAAAAACTCTAATCGAGAACTATATTAACTTGATTTAACAATCTCAAAATCTCAAAATTTGTAACCAAAACGAGGTAACATGTAAAATGATCAACTTCGAAAAATTAGAATTAAAAATGTGTCGAGAAGATAGATAATTTCATGTCTTTTTTTTCAAAATTTAAAAGCGCAAACTCTAAAATACTTCGACAGTCCACATCCCTACACCAAAGAATTTAAAGTTGCCTAACTATGCACATTTTCAAATTAATTTAATTTCAATCACTATCAAAATCCACCAGTAACCTACAAAATATGAATATAAAAAAATAGGTGAAAAATTCAATTAATCACAATCAATTTAAAACTGAATTCCCGAGTGAAGCTCAGAAAAACAGGAAAAAAAAATCAAAGTCAACATCAAACTAAGATATTAAAAATTATCCAAAATATGATCCACTTTGCTTATATTTTTGGCTTTCAACAAAAAAAATCCGTTACATACGATAAGCGTAATTGATGGTTATACTCGTGTAGTAAATTCGTGTCTCCTTATTCGAGCACTATCCTGAGGGCGTACTTGTCAAATTCTACATAATTTCATCCCTATATCCTATATCTAATCTGACTAGTCACGTTACTTGGACCATAGTCTGTAGTGATACTGAAATTTGATCTATTAAACGTCGGAAATGGATTAACCCCAACATTTAGCTATCTAGTTGCTCGTTAATGTGCAGTACATTAATTTCGAGTAAACTACGTATGAGTAACGTAACGGAAATATATCAACGTGCGCCCTTAAAATAAATTAAATACGTGGGCCAAAATTATCCGGACGAAATAATTCGTAGTATTCTTCGATAGAAAGAAAAAAATTTCCACAAGACACGACACTCGAGGATTATATCTTGAGAAAGTGACATTAGTATGCGCGCTATTGACTTTGAGCCTTATTGGTCTCTCGTGGCCTCACGCCTGGGGTGTCGCGATCAATGAGCCGAGTATAGTTAGGTGGTTGAAACTAGAAAGGGTGTGGAGTAGGAGTAAAACGAAAGACTTTCACTTTTCTTTATCTAAATTTTATTATAAAAGGACGAAAAGAGAGGCGTAAAATTCGTTCGATACAAAACTGATTTACATTCGGCTCGAATAAATGCAATTTTTGTAACAATATTTTTATAACTTGTTAAGACGCAACAACAACCTAACAATTTAAGTCTTTTTTTAATTTTTAATCCGTATTTTATAATTTATATACGACGAGGCACGTGAAACTTTTATCGAGACTTAAATCAAGGATAAAATTAATATTTAAAGAAGTTTGGGGAAAATTTTTGCGTCTTTTTCGGTTAGGGGCGCTCTCTAGCGTAGAAAATTGTCAACTAAATTCGGCGTCGGGTATAGTTTAGTTCGAGGCGTTGCCGTTTATCGATCAGGCGCTGCTATTTTCGTTTATTTTCAAAAGTTTTCTCTTTTTATCAATAATACTCGCGAGTAGACCAACAGAGGTCCTTATCTGGCTTTAAATCTTAAAGGATTACGGATTAAGGGGGAAATTGAAAACGTGTTATTTTAGGTTAGTTTTAAACTGAAAATGGGGTGCATAATCTATTAATTTAAATAAAGCCTCGTTGTGGGGGAAAATTTTGCTATTTGTTTAGTTGAATAATCATTTACGTTTAATTGTAAAGTAATAACTAATTAAAATTTTTTAATTATTAGGCGGTTATGGACGTTAATCGGACACAAAGGAGCCCTTTCAACTTCTTTGTAATACTTATTATCATCTAGTGGGAAGAAAGAGAACTAAAGCTTAATCTTTTCACTAATTACCGTAATTACTTAAGTTTCTAACGGCGAATCCCTAAGTAACTTACAGGAACGAAAATCAATATTTTCGCAATTTTCGTGGTTTACTTTTACCTAATTTCTTCAACAGGAGTGTGAAGCGCCATTTAGAAAAGACACACAAATTGATTTCAATTTGTAATAACGTAATAATATTCTTCTACTATTAATTGAAGTTATAGAAAAGGAAATTTCTCACTTAGGGACTCCCATTAATTATTTAAACGAAAATGCCTCGAAGACTCCTTTAGCGGATTCTAACTTTCAACTGAACTTGAGTCTTCAGTTCCGTAATGTGAATTTATGCACCGTTCCTTGAATAATTTCAAAAATTACGCTTCAGTTTACTTCTTTTTGTTGTCCAATTTGTAATAGAACGTCACCTACTTACTAAAGAGACCACCGGGGTTGGTTAATAAGCGCATAATTAATTGTTGTGTGTTGTTATGCAAAAATAGTTGAGCTTTGCTTGTTATGCGCTTTGATAAATCGAATCTTAAACGACGCCCAAGACCATTAAACGGAAATGTGGGAATAAATTAAAATCAACAACCATGTAATGTAAAAGTGGCTCAAAGAATCTACTCGACGAACTCGGATAGTTTGCAAAAATTATTTAAATTGATTGGGGTGGGTTAACTAAATTTTTTTAAATTTTCTTCTTCACATAAAAAATGATTTTGGTATCGTAAAAACTGAACACGGAATCGTCTTAAAAATTGTTAATCTTGTTTTCAATACCTGTGGCGTTTTTAATTTATTATTCAGAAATATTGTACAATTGCTACGTTATTTACAAGCTTAAAATATAAAGTTTTATCATAACAAGACGGTCTCATAATAATTATGTTTTCATGTAAATTTACAAAGAAAAGTTTAATTAAAGAATGACGACGTTTATTCAATTTTGCGAATAAATTAACTTTAATTCCACATTTTTAAAAAATCTTCCGCTCTACTAGTTTTTCATTTTCTCGATTCAAATTATAATCTCGGCTGTTTATATTGCGTAATTTAATCTGTCGCATATTCGAGACTACAAATTAAATTACTCTTTTTCTCTCTTATTTTTTGAAAAAAAAAACACTCGAGATTTACACAAGTTCCTTAATTGTAAAGATGTGTATCACAATTTGGCAATTAAAGCCCGAATCTTCTTTCCATTCTTATCTGGTCGTAGCGACGAAGAAGCAGTCACTCATTTCAACAACTCTCTGCATTTCGACATTAAAACTGAAATTACCCTAGCGCAAGTTTTAAGAGTCCCGAGTTTAGCTTCACATTCAGTTCGTAATGAGTTACTGATACAATCTTATTAAAGCGAGACTTGAGTACTTCTCATTCTTATCCCGAGTTAACACCCTCGTAAACGTTGGTAATCTCTATGGAATAAATGTATACTCACTCACATAACACGTGGTAAAATCCACACAGTTTATAGCCAAAATGTGTTGTGTGAGTTTGACTTGTGTTTACTCAACTCTCAAACATTTAAAAACTTTTTTATGTCTTTTAATTTTAGTCCTTTAACATAAAAGCGTATATTATATGCGTCAAATGTTTTGCTTTTTCAACCCTACTATAATATAAGAATTGCACTCAAAATTAATAATTCCGTAACTCTTTTATATTATATTATATACGTAAATGCTCTTAAAATTTGTAAAGTTTTTTCACGTGTCGAGTTATTCGTAAGTGCAATTTACTTTTAACGCCATTTTTTTCGTGTACCTCTATTGACACTAGTTTTTTTCTATAGTACCTACGTGGCCTGTTGAAGAGTCTTTTAAAAAGTTGTTCAGAAAAATAGTTGATGATTATTTAGCTTTGCAATTTACACAATGTAATTGCTACCACTATTAGAGCTGGTTCAAATAAAAGCGAAAAAATATCCAACATTCAGAATAACGAATAGTACGCATCTCACATGCGTTAACTGTGCTACTACCGAATAAAAACGGAACAAAACAAATGAGAAATGATACAACATGTTTGACATACGATACAAGCTGCAATAGCATTGCAAATGAGCAATAAAAACGATCGTCTGGCACTCCTACGTGGCAGCATTAACTTGGAGGTGGCTCGAGAAGGTGGGATTTTGTTTTTTCGTTCATAAATCGAAAACTACGAACTTTAAGAGAAAAGTTGTTTGACACAAAAATAAACTTCGTAAAATTTCCTACAAACTATATTTCTTTGATTTCTTTCGTAAGACAAACGGTTTAGGCGCTAGATCGCCTTAAAGTTTGACAAAGATTGCAAAATCGTCCAAACAACTATTTTATTTGTTTAGCGCTTATAACTGGAAAACTACACATTGTTAGAGAAAAGGTTTCTTATACAATAATAAAGTATACTCAATTTTCTACAAATTATGTCTTTTAACTTTTTATGTGAAACGAACAGCTTAGGTGCTAGACCGCGTTAGTTTGACAAAGATTCTCAAACCCTCCAAAAAACTTTTTTTTTGTTTAACCCTTATAACTTGAAAACTACAAATTTTTAGAGAAAAGTGTTTCTACAAAAAATAAAATACACTGAATTTCCTACAGATTCTGTCTTCTACCATTTTTTTTGTCAAACGAAAACGTGTTAGAGAACGTTATAGTTTGACAAAGATTCTAAAATCATCCAAACAACTATTTTATTTGTTTACCGCTTATAACTGGAAAACTACACATCGTTAGAGAAAAGTTTTTCTATAGAATAATAAAGTACACTCAATTTTCTACAAATTATGTTTGTTAACTTTTTTTTGTGAAACGAACAGCTTAGGTGCTAGAGCGCGTTAAAGTTTGACAAAGATTCTCCAACCCTCCAAAAAACTTTTTTTTGTTTAACGCTTATAACTTGAAAACTACGGATTTTTAGGGAAAAGTGTTTCTACAAAAAATAAAATACACTGAATTTCTTACAGATTCTGTCTTCTACCATTTTTTTTGTCAAACGAAAACGTGCTAGAGCGCGTTATAGTTTGACAAAGATTCCAAAATCGTAGAAAAACTATTTCTTTTGTTTACCGCTTATACCTTAATAACTACGCCTTTTAGAGAAAAGTCTTCATATACAATAATAAAATACACTCTATTTCCTGTAAATTATGGCTTGTAGCTTTTTTTGTCAAATGTACAGGTTAGATGCTAGAGCGCATTAAAGTTTGACAAAGATTCCAAAATCGTCCATAAAACTATTTTTGTATTTACCGCTTATAACTTGCAAACTACGCATTTTAGAAAAAAGTGTTCCGGTATAATAATAAAATGCACTCAATATCTTACAAATAATGGATTTTAGCTTTTTTTGTCAAATAATCAGCTTATGTGATAGAGCGCGTTAAAGTTTGACAAAGATTCCAAAAGTGTCCACAAAACGGTTTTCTTTGTTTACCGCTTATAACTTGAACACTACGCATTTTTAGAGAAAACTGTTCCTATAAAATAATAAAATACACTCAATTTCCTACAAATTATGTCTTATAAATTTTTTTGTCATATAAACAGCTTGGATGCTAGAGCGCGTTCAAGTTTAACAAAAACTCCTAAATTGTCCAAGAACCTATTTTTTTTGTTTACCGCTTATAACTTGAAAAATATGCATTTTTAGAAAACAGTATTTTTATAAAATAATAAAGTGCACTCAATTTCCTAAAAATTATGTCTTTTAGCTTTTTTTGTCAAATGAACAGGTTAGGTGCTAGAGCACGTTACAGTTTGACGAAGATTCCAAAATCGGCCAAGCAACTATTTTTTTGTTTATCGCTTATACCTGGAAAATTAAGCTTTTTTTAGAAAATTAAATTTATACAAAAAGAAATTTCGTTCAATTTCCTCCAAATTATATCTCTTAAGTTTTTTTCGTAAAACAAACAGTTTAGATGCTAGAGCGCGTTGAAGTATAATACCTCGAGAAAGGTAGATGTTTGGTATTCAAACTTCAACGAGCGGTAGCGCCTAAACCGTTGGTCTGAGAAAAAAATCTAAGAAATAGAATTTGTAGGAAATTTTGTGTAGTTTATTTTTATATAGAAGCAGTTTTCTCATCAAGTTCGTACTTTTCGAGTTATAAGCTACAAACCGCAAACTGAGCAAAATTCCGTTTTTTTCGAGTCACGCCCTTGTTAATGCCGCCTTAGAAATGGTAGGCGGTCGGTTTTCTTACTTATTTGCAATGTACGTTTACGCTGAAAAACGCACGCTCCCTACCGGACTATAAGCTATAAGAATGGACCCTTGATAGCTGGCCAACTTATTCAAATGGTATTAAAAATCGTTTCCATGTCGTACAGCTGATCGGCGTAGTTCATATGGATACATGGACGTACTGGGATGTGTGGAGTCAAAAAATTGTGTTTAGGCGTACACTTCAAACCAAACTTCAAAGAAAATCGAACCAATTCACAGGCAAGCGTTATGCAGACGGGCAGACACACAGACGTACTAATAATTACACAGTGGAAAAGCATGTAGGAAACTAGTGAGTAGACAATCATGCCAAAGAGACCGAGATGGGGGCACGTAGGTATTAGGCTAGAACTCGTGTACTACTAAATGTGGAGGCAAGCATGCTACAAGATGGATTTGAGGTGGGGAAGGCTGGGAGGCACTTTTACTTTCGGCGTGTGTTAAAGTTTACAAAAGAAATAATATTTTTTGTTTTTAAATTCGACACCTGAAAGTGCGTGTAGTTGAAAATGTAGTTAAATTACGACACTGTCTTGATGATATTTAGGGAAACTAAAGTTCTCTTAATCCAAATTTGCCTGGAAGGCAGAGTGCAATTCCTTGTTCGTACCATCGTATAATTAATAGCATAATACACGAACATTTCCATTAGATCTTTAAAGCGACATACTTATTGGTAAAAGTTTGTAAAGCGTAATCGGTTTTTAACTCTAAACTAAAATTGAATTTTGTAAATTTAAAAATATTCTCCTCGAGCAAACATTTATATGCTGATTGAAATACGCTATTGCAATATATGACTTGTATTCATTCATTCCTTTGAAGCTTATAGATGTTAACTTTTAAATATTGAAGTTTACTTTATCTTGCTTTCCTCCATTTAAGAGGAAAAAAAGGGGGCCGAGATTCGTTAACGAGACGGGAAATTTGGAACTGGAAGAAGATAGACTTTAGGAAAATCAATTTAAAGACAGGCAGTATCGCAATATTCTTAATACAAACGCCCTAATTTACGTCGTAACAGAACGAATTTAATTTCTATCTTTAGTTATACAAGATTGACGTCTGCGAAGCTATTAACGAAGGTATTTTATGTGAGCAACAATAAGACAAAACTTTTTAAATATTTAAGCAAATCTGACAGGAGCAGCCGTTACACCTGATATCTATATCTATTTATAGTCTCAAGAAATTAACTTATCGTGACATTTTAGACGTCTTTGTAGCAGACATCTTTGACACATATGAGATACCGTAGCACTTTATTAACAGCTTATAAAGCTTTAAGACAAAGAGACTCGGTTTATTGCTCCTGCACGACTTGCTGCAGGTGCCACCAAAAATATTGACAATAAACTTGAAAGTCTATTTCTAATTCCTTTTTCCTCCTTATTATTATTACTTTATAGCAAACGTTTAAAACTGCAATTTCTTTAAGAGGCCGAGCCGAAGAGCCTTCATAACAATTCGGAGCCGAATCAGGCTCGCTTTAAACTTCTGGAGCTTAGATCGGATGCGTGCTTTGCGCCAGCAACGCTACAAACCAGAATGGTTGTCGGCTCCTTTTTTAATGTTAGTAAAGCAGTAGAAGCCGTTTTGAACTCGCTTAAATTTGAAAACTGAGAATTGTCTGGTGGTAAGCGAGACTTTCATAAATAAATTTAATATCGCGAAATGTAAATTGAAACGACGATCCATAGTGCGTTAAATTGAAAACGTGCGTATGTGAGCGTCTTGTTACTAAAAAAAAAATTTATTTAATTAAAGGCAAAAGCGGCAATTTAAAAGACAAAGAACAAACCTAAAATTAAATAATGGATGCGCAACTAATTGGTAAAACATGCCGAATAATTATTAGAATCGTGGAATGCAAGAAATGCATTTGATTACTCCCCTTTTGCTTGCGGTGTAGAACGAATAATCACCAAGTATCAATAAAAGCTCGTTTATGCCCGCTCGTGTTATTAATTTATCCGCATCAACTTCTTTTTATTAATTTTCCCCTTTTCTAAAATATTTTATTCAAGAGCCCTTATAAATTACGCGAACGCAATTTTCGATTAATTAAAGTGATAAAAAGTTTTTTTCGGGTTACACGTTGAAAGTTAACGGGTTGGGCTATAATTTCCTTTAATATCTTTCTATAGACGATTTATCGAGTTTGATATATATAGTTTCATAATGAAATTGTTTACTCGAAATAGGTAACATGGTGCAAAGACATAACCGTCTATAGTAATGCAGCTAAAAGGCTTAAAACAACATACAGGACTACAGCTGCAAAGTAATATCGTATTGTTTGAGTGTGAATTACTAGCAGGTTATTGTATAGTCTAACGACTATACGCATTTCCTTTGTACTTGTATTCACAATTACGCCCCTACAGGCACCCAATATATCTGCCGAGAAATCCAAAAGCGGTTAGTTTCAATGAAAGTGCAAAAAAAGTTCGAGTTGTAGACATTTTTGTTTAGGGGCGAGGGGTTTATTGTAGAAAATTAAATTTTAAGTGTTTGTTACTCTGAAAAATGGACGCAACTTTAAAAGTGATCTCTAATGAAATATCTCCTCCTTGTTTTTCTATTTAAAAAGTACTTTTGAGCTTTAATTTTGAGGTCGAGTAATTTAAGGTTTTTCGAATGGATGTTTTGACTAATGACTGCAATATTGCAACAGTTGGGAACAAATTACACAAAATTGACGTTTCATAATTTGATGTAAAATGCAATTCCTCTTTCTATATACTTTTTCAAAAAAAAAACACAAGCCGATCTAATTGAATAAATATTAAGGAGATACTTTTGCGATTCGAAAAAGTTTAGAATAGGAAATAATAGTTAAATTTAGGTATCTCGGGCTTAAACTGTTTGCCTATTGAAAACCAGGCTAGATACGGCAAACTTCTATAAAAGCTTTTTTATAGAATGGAAGATTTGCCACAAGAAAGTTCTAGGTGGCCCCATTATAATATTAATAGTTTAGGCGTGAGAATCGTTCAAATTCGTACACACACTACATCCTTTGATAAGTGTGTTAAATTTCTATGAGATGGCGCCACTATTAAATGAAGCGAAGTGACGAATTGTTCGCGTTTTACCAAAATTTTGAGCGGCCTCTCAAATCAAAACTGAGTTTGATGAAGTTCATAGAGATTCTGCGTCATCGCCCAAAGTCATTTATTAATAAAGTAATTTAGACGAAGCCGAACCTGTACCAAAGATAAACCTCGCTCTGGACGTCCGCTTGATGATATCGTGATGTAAGACCGTCGAGTGAAAGAAATGAGATTTCTGAGATAATGGGCATATCAACGGAAAGAGTGCACACTATCTTGCACGAAAAGTGTGCTGTGTGCGCGATGGGGGCCGCGATTGTTGATTGTGGAGCAAAAATGGATACGTAAGAACATTTCAACACAGTGTTTAGAGATGTTTAATCGGAATCTGAAGAACTTTTGCGATGATTTATCACTTTAGATGAAACAGGGATCCATGTTAGTGAGTGCGTCGGGGGGGGGGGGGGCAGGGTCTTAGGTAAAAGGATCTCCGTAATTATTTCATAATATTGTTTCTTTATTTAAAAAAAGTATAGTAATTGAATTCTTAATTTTCATCCCTTGTTTTTGTGAAACATCATCTTTGGAGATACTACATATCAATGGCTATTAAAAATTTCAGAACTTCGTTTTAAGCGGTTTGACCTTGAATAATCAAAAATTTCATTTTATTTCTAACGCAAAAATTGCAAAATTGTCCAACTCTACTTGCAAACCTTCCCCTGAAAATTTTTTCTCGCTACGGCCTTGAACGAGACGTTTGTTATATTTATCGTATTTATCTAAAAATGTATGTGCCTATCACGCAAATATTGTGCCTACCCATTTAAAAACCCTGGGGCCGTCACTGATCCACGTGAGTCAAAAGAACACTCAAAGCAGTTGAGAGAGGCAAGTGAAAGTGCGCAAAAGAAGGCAAAAACTGTTTTACCGGCTAGGACGGTGATGGCCACTATTTTTGGGTAATTCTCAAGGAATCATCCTCGTCGACTACTTGGAAAAAGGAAAGAAGATAACGGGAGTCTATTATGCCTCACTATTGGGCCGTTTCAATCAAGTTCTGAAACAAAAACGGTCCCGATTGACTCGGAAAAAAGTTCTTTTTGACCAAGACGACCAAGACTCACAAAACTACTGTTGCGATGATGAAATTTCATGAATTAGGTTTCGAGTTAGTTTCTCATAGACCGTATTCAGCTGACCTGGCCCTGTGCGACTTCTTCCTGTTCCGAAATTTGAAAATGACCAAACTCAAAGGACGCTGGCATAATATGCTCTATCTCGTGTGTCGCTCGGACTTTGCGGTCTCCTGTAGACGTAAGAAGTCTCGATGGCCCAAAACTGGGGTGGCAAACGATGATTACAAAATTTTACGGCCTTCTCGAACCATTTGTAATTTTAATTGCCCATCCGGGCAAAATAAACTGAAGTAGTGCCGTTCTAAAGTAGTTAATCGGCGATTATTTTTCTTCTAATGTTATAATTATTGTTTATTTTGCCAATTGCTTTAATGAGTCGCTAGTCGCTATAGGCTGTGCTCACATGATCACACTTTTATCCACATAAATTTAAATAAATCGCTTGTTAGTCTTTTTATTCAAAGACATAACTGCGGAGACAACTTATGGTAATTGTTAATAAACCGAACTATATAATAGCCGTTTGGTAACTATTTTATGGCGATATGTTTGTGGTAACTTTTTATTATTAATGGTTAGCCACACAATATTATTTTCATAAATTCATGGTGCAGGCAGGTCAATAACTTTGTGGTTGCAATTAACAGCCATTTCGCGGTTAGAAAATCGGCGGATTTTGTGTTTTTAGAAAAGATCTTTAATGCCTACTGGTTCTTGAAGATAATTGAGATCGTGGACGCATTAAAAACGCTTTAATAGTGAACATTAGGGAAATAGTACGTAGATATTGGTCAAAACTGAATTTTACCGTTCCCTTGTAGAGGATTCTAACCGCGTAACTCCGAAAGGAGACGGCGTGGGAAAATTGGCACCTTTTTTCCAACTTCAAAAGGTGCCGTGTATACTTAGTTGCCTACTTTTGGAGGATGAAATAATAAAATAATTATCCCGTGTATAAAATGACGTTACAATAAACACAACCTGTGCAGACTCGCAGACTGCAGTGTGCATGCGTTGTGAATAAAGTGACAGCTGACTTATGTAAGCATTACAAAATGATAAGATTGATTTATTCTTGACAAATATAAAAGCCGATATTAACAATAACAATTAAGGAAACTCAATTGGAAAATACACAAAATGAAGAAAAACTAAATCGTGACGTCCACTAGGTACTAGGTACGTCTCAATCAGTTAATTTTGGTATTTGGCTAAAAACTTTTCAATTTTTACTCACAAGTCAGACTGAGGTGCGCAAGTGGAGAACAGAAACGCAGTAATGGTTGGAGAGAGATAAAGCAATAGATACGAGCTAAGAAACCAAAGTAGACTCGCTGCCATAAGTTGCGCGTTTTAAAAATTTTGCGAGGGGATTTGTCTCTTTCTAGCAAAACGCGATTTTGAAATTTGGTTTCTACCAAATTTCAAAATTTCCATTTCTATAGGAGGTGTGTTCAAACTTTCAAAACTAATAAATCCTCTTAATGAAAGAGGAGAGAACTTGGGAGACGGTTTGTGCCTATATGCCCTTAAGTTTCATTCTAGTTCCAATAATGAGCAATAAGCTCGTAGGTCAATTAAATTATGCTCTTTCGGACATTTTTAAGTAAAACATCGAGCATGTTAATACCTCTTGTATTAATTCATTTTTTTTTCTTTTCAGGTGAGTGGACCGATTCCGAACATTCCCGAAGAAGTAGTCTTACTCTTAATAGCTAACTCTAAACTACAGTGAGTATTTTGCTAGTGCGTCCTCGCATTTAACCACCAAAACTAACGTTAAATTTCTAATTAAGATAACGAAAAACAAAATGCAAACGCGAAAAGCAACGCACGCCGACGGCATATGGTACGCGAATTCGCCCCAAGAGCTCGGCGAAAATTTAGCTAGTTGGTTAGATCGTCCTAACGTGAGTCGCGCGTCACCACGCGCAATAATCGCGCCTCACGCAGGATACAAATATAGCGGACCTTGTGCGGGCGTCGCTTACAAACAAATTGACCCGACTCTCGTCAAACGCATATTTATAATTGGACCTTCTCATCACGAGCGCTTCAAATTGTGCGCTTTACCGAGCGCCGATAAGTACGAAACGCCACTTTACGACATTAGCGTCGATACGCGAATAGTTAAAGATCTTATGGAGACGGGCGCATTTGAATTTATGTCAATTTCTGTTGACGAAAAGGAGCACAGCGTAGAAATGCATTTACCGTTTATAGCTAAAGTGATGGAAAGTTATTCTCGAGAGTTTACGATAGTGCCAATTTTAGTCAACACTAACCCGTCGTACGAACAAAACCAACTTTACGGCAAAATTTTATCGCTTTATCTACTCGATTCGAGTAATTTATTTATCGTATCATCCGATTTTTGTCATTGGGGACCACATTTCGATTATACTTATTACGAAGAGAACAGCGGAGTTCCGATTTATCAGTTTATACAAGAATTGGATAAGATGGGCATGGACCTAATTGAGCAAGTTAATGTTAGAGGATTTTATAATTATTTGAAAAAGTACAGAAATACCATTTGTGGACGTTATCCCATTCTTATTTTACTACACGCCATCGAAGAGATAACTAACGGCCAACTTATAGAAGGCGTCGATGTTAAATTTTTGGAATATGCCCAATCGAACCAGTGTCGGTCCGCGCATGACCAATCAGTCAGCTATGCTTCAGCTACTGTTATAATTAATAATTAATTAATTAAGTACTACCTACTATAACTTTCAATTTCTTATATTTTGTGTAAATCCATAATAATAAAATTTAATAATTATTTTGAGGTAAATTTATTCAAAATTTGTATGCAAAATGAGCTCGAACGGTTAATTGAGAAATTTATACATTCGAATTAGCACTAGTTGCACGTAAGGATTTTGGGGTGGCAATTAAATTTAACTACACATCAACAGAATAGTTGAACAATGTAAGTGAAATTTGGTATTTAATGTATTTTTTATTGCTAGTTTCTTCAAATTAGTCAGAGTGCGGTTTAATAGTACAGTTAAACTATTCTATTACATAATAAAAAGTTACAAGGCGACTATTCCTAACTGTTTTAACAATTCCTACTTTTGCTAGAGTTAGAGGTTTTTTTTTTACTATATTTTCGGGGGAATTACAAATGGACTTTTCCCTCTCATTTGCTATAAAACGAAATTTGCGATTACACCGCTGAAAAAAGAGCGCCTGGTCAATTCTATTGGAACGCTCTATAGATGGACAAACTGCGTAGTTAATACGATGGAAAAAAATTTTTTATTTAATTTCTCGGCGTTTCGGGCCCCCTGAATCAAAAACACTAAAAAATTAAACTCAAACTAAAACTACTAAACGCAGTTCACTGAACAGACAGCCAAGCCACGCCCCCAACAATTTATGATTGCGTAGACCAATGAGCGCTTTTCCTACTTCACACAATACAAATTCAAGCTTGCGCGCCAAATTCAAATAATTATTGTACAAAATTGAAAATCAAGTTTTAGGGTAAATGGCGTTTAATTTTAACCACAAAAATTATAAGGAATTGTTGGTCAAAATTATATTTTTTGAAATTGGTCGTACTGTCATCTGTCAAGTAAGATTGACACATGCGCTTTCTTGTGTGAGTGTTGTAACCAGGTTTCCAAAAATTGACCAATAGAAAAATTGTATTCGAATGTTACTTGTTTTTTTGGGGGGGGGGGAGGGGGGGATGGTTTAACTGTTTCTGCTCTGAAAACGAAGATTATAGCGAAATCGATACAGGGTGGCCCGAAGTGAGGCGATTATTTTGATGGCATTTTGGAAGATCTTGACCCATAGTGTTTATACTCTGCTATATGTTAGTACACATCGGCCCTAATTTAAAAAATACCTTTTCAAATTTTTAAATTCAAAATGGCGGCCAGTAGAACGATTCTCCCATTTTCTAGTTTTTTTATTATAACTTTGTAGAAAATGATTATTATAAAAATCTAAAAACAGGAACATATAGGCATAATATAGGGCTTTGATTTTAGTATAGTCGATTTTTAAAAGAATTGCGAAATTGACTACTTTTAAAAGGGCAAATTTGACTAAAATTTTAAAACAGATTTTCTCAAAATAGGCTCTGGGGTTTTTGTCTATTGTTGGATATATTGTGGATATCGAAGTTCTTAATGTATCAACTTAGTTTCACTTTTCGCCATGCGCTAGATTCGGAGTTACGATTTTTTGAAAATCCAAATTTCAAAAATTTATAATTTTGTTTGTAATTAAGATTTTAAATTGCAATTTGGTGTATTTTATGGTTTCTTTTAAATATTGTAAGATTAGCTGTCCAACTAAACATGTTAAATTTGAGCTTCCGGTTTAACCGGAAATTAGGTTGTCTTTTCTAATTTAAAAGCAACACCCTGTATATTTCAGGCAGTTTTGAAGATTGTAAAATTATCTATAAAAGGGGCCAGGGTGGCCTAGCGGGCCGAGCATCGGATTCAGGTCTGGATGTACTCGTTTCGAAACTCGCCGACACCACTAGATTTTTCTGTCAAATGCCTTGTTCCGGGTGGCTCGGAACCCACCTAAAGTTGTAGGTCCCGTCTGTAAATAACCTGTGCCGTTGAAGCGGACGTTAAATACCACGTTAAAAAACTTATCTATCAAATGATACCAAACATTTAATATTTTGACTTCCGATTCAACCGGAAGTGAGCTCAGATTTCTATTTCAAATAAAAACACCCCGTATACCTTTATATTTTTTTAATCAGGGCGAGCTTCTGAGCGTACTATTGTTTGGCACTAATCTCGATACCTTTTTAAATATTTTAAGAGTTTGCAGAACTAGCTAACGCATACAAAAAAGTCCTGTTCGGCCGTTTTTATGCGAGTTGTCGAACGAAACTATCCCAAATTTACATAAAACTCTCGAATTAGTTTTAAGGGTCTGTATGTGATGGCGATGGCGTACATATAGCAAATTGCCTTGAGTATAATGAAAATCTAGTAACTGGTATTGACGGTTGGATTAATTTCTCTTAGTTTGAACTATCGTTCCTTGAGTTTTGCTCTTGTCAGACGTATAGGACGTGCCGGCAAAACTTTAAATTAGGACGATCATCCCTACACTTCACCACACACAAATATTGTTTCATCTACTATTAATGCGTAAATGTGATTTTGACATGTTATTAAAATTTAAACGCATAAACATTGACCGATTTTATTTATATCTCCACTATTAGGTAGTATATAAGCAATTCCGCTCTAATTAATTTAGTTGCTCATCAAGCAAATGCAATGGTCAACAAGGGACAAAACGGGGTTTTCAGATAGCAAAAGGGGGAGTTTAAAAATTCGTCGGATATTACATAAGAGCATTGCTGTGTACTGGTCGTAGTAGTTTGAAAATGTCGAGGGGAAAATGTATCAAGCCCTGTGATCTTCTGAATCAATCAAAATTGCCTCGAGCAAAATGAAAAGGCCTCCAGATAAACACCAACATGCATTATAGGACGAATGGGAAAGCAATTTATTTAACTAAATTTATATCTTACTACCTACTACGAGCGAGGCATTTAATTTTTTTATGATTACATTTTCAAATTCAACTAGAGAAAAGTAAATTTTTAAACTTGATGGTTTTCTAAACGTCTCATTTTTGTAACTTTCCTATTAACAATTTTAACAATGTGAAGTTGGTGCAAAAAGGCGTCGCCTTTGCATTTTTACAACAAACTTCCTTCCTTTGATGATAAACTTTAGTAACCGAGGAATAATATTTTGTAAAACAAAGTACAACAAACAAAAAGGCTTACAGCTGAGATTATTAAACCTTTAATATTTAAAACAAACTCTTTTGATGATGAGACGAAATAAAATTTTTAAGAGTTTTTTCCGTTAATTGTACGTAACGATTTAACAACGGCCACACATTTTCTATCGGCGCGTCTCTTTAGTTGTTGGAAATTTTAATTGTAATTCCAACCAACTTTTCCAATTAAACAGTGGAAGCTTTTGTAAAGTTGCTCTTGGACTGATGTGAGCGTGAGCATAAGTTAGACACTCTTTTTAGTCCAGTCAATGAATATCAAATATGGGTTTCACCTTCAAAAAGTGCCACTAGTTTTAAACTTTATACATTGTCATGCTTTAGGCCTGACCCATAGTTTTTGAGATATTAACAAAAAACCGAAAGAAGTGACATGGATTTGGCCATTGCCGCGAAAGCTCACCACCGATTCTTCGGGACTTTTAGTATGTTCATCACTAGACATCTTCAAACGAGTGAAATTTCAAAACGATTGGCATTTTTTGAAGGTGGAATCCTTAGTTGACTGGACTATCTCTATAAATAATTTCCTACTGCTTACAGTTTACAATTTTTAAGCAATTTTTGCATTTCTAAATTAGTGGAAACTATAACTTGCCGTTCAAATGGGCCCTAAAAACGCTTAAATGTTAATCATACCCTTCTGTCCATTCCTACTTCCTACAATTCATTTACTTTTAAATTGACCTTTCATCTTACTATATTTATCCGCCGCATATTATAACAGTTCCCATTTCGTGCCATCAATAATAACCATCAATGACCTTAATTGATTTTATTACCAAAAAGAAAACTCAATTTATTATATAATTCATATATTATCGTAGACCCATACACATAGTATAGCGAATGAGTTATTATTTTAATTTATGTCAACTTACATTACGATATCAGATCTACTTTTTACCCTCTACTTATGATCAATTTATAGTACCGAACCGTTCTTAGACCTAATTACAAAATTATTAAATAAACACAGTACATAAATAATTCACCTTTGTCAAAACTAAATTTAACATGCAATACCCAGTTTCTATAATTAATAAAATGTCTATCTCCCTTATAGGTATAAGTAATAAATTAGCTCTTAAAATATGTATGGGCGAAATTTTCGAAATAATTAAACTCACTAAAGTTGTATTTATCCTAAATAGTTCTCAGACCTCATAATACAATTTCTAATTTTATTTTACTTAAAAATACTTTTACAACGACACAAGACGTGGAGTGGCCCATCGTAAATTTTCATTTTTAAAGAAAACCAACCTTACCGGCTCTTTGTTAACATTTTTTTACTGTTTCAAATCCTAAATTAGTTTATTGTTTGATTAACATCTAATAAAGTTAATTTTAGTACATTGAAAATTATGGCAATTTACTTTTTACCACCCTTTGAGGGTCAACGATATATTTGTAGCTTTTTTATTCTGTGAGAAATAAAATGTTAAAGTTGTTTTTAAGAGCGCGCCGTGGTGCACTGAAAATTGCTTGAAAATTTGTTTCAATAATTCAGGAATCTTCGGAGACAGTTAAATGTCCTTGCTCATGGGATTATTATACCTAGTAGGGAGTAGTAGGGACGGTCGTCTCCGATTAAATATGAGGGTTAAATGAAAAAAAAAGTTTTGCATTCGACCTTTGTGCCAAACCAACTTTTTTGTTATTGATACTCTTTTTTTTTAATTTCAATTTTTGCGATCAAGATCTGAGAAATTTCCTATAATTGCAGTCACAGAACGCAGTCTACAGCAGTATTTCTAGTAATACATGCTGAATATTAAAACTAAATTAGGCTAGTAGAGGAAAAAATTGTAAGTTTTTGCTGCTTGGGACACGCAACAACGCAAAAGAGGGATTGGCCTAGTAACCTAATGTTACACCGGAAAAGAGCACAAATTTTAAATGTAAAAAATTCATTTTCATTTTTAGCCCTCCCCCTTTTTCAATTTTTCATTTTCTAGATTAAAAATGTTATTTAGGCACAGTAATCTTTATTTTTTCTATTTACAAGCGCTCCCTAGTCTAGCACGTTCTTTAGTCTAAACTTGCTATGCTTTCAAAAAAAGATGGAGCACAAAGTCTCAATTTAGTGAGAAGCCTCATAGGGGCATTGTTATTAACCTAACCTAACATAATCTCCTCTGGCCTAACCTAACCTAACCTCCCAGTTTTACAATTTTTTATTTTCTAAAGTCAAAATGTTACCTAGGCTCAGTTATCTTTAGTGTTCTCAATTTTCAAGCGCTTCTAAGCACTTTGATATTCGAGACTTGGGGCGAATTAACAACACGGGGGAGTATGAGATTTTAAGTTGATGAGAAGTCTCGTAGAGGTGTTGTTATCAACCTAACCTAACCCTTTTTTTTGTTTTATGAATGTGGAAATCTTCAGGAAGAAAGGATGGCATTGTCCGACTTACTAAAACCACCCTCGAACCCCCACTATCTGTGGGGGTTCTGTCCTGCGAGGTGATTGGGAACCCGCGTAAGCATTTCTTCCAATTCGCCTCGCCAGAGTTGGACTCTCCTCGTCATTGCCGCTTTCCGGTCTTTCTTTCGTGCTTTCCTCGATTTTTTTCCTGGTTGAGATGCGTCGATTGGCGGATATCTTACGTCTCGAGCTCGTATCTTACGTCCCTAACTTAACCTAACTTAACCTTACCCGCTCCTGCATATTGGCTGTCTCTTCATTTTCTCCCTCTCCGTGCTTCTCTCCACTACTCACTTCTCGGGTAGTCTATTACTTCGTCCGTGAGGAAGACTATTGCGACGACGAGCGCTTCTAAGTCTGACGCGCTCGTCGTCTCTCTTGGACATAGGAGGAGCTGCTTTTGAACTCTCTGTTCAACCACTCGCCGACTCTCTGTTCGATCGTGCTTGTTTGATCGTACCCTTGTTGTTTGAGGCGACCTCTTTCCTAGTTTCCTATATCTATCGGATATCTCCAGTTTGATGGTCCTCGATCACTATTCCCAGAAAAATCTCTCAGACTCGATCCAGTGCTCGAGGCGGTTTCTAATGCTTTCGACGGTTTTTATTAGCTTGTCTATATCTAGGGCGGGAGGAGCGGTGGTGACATTATTCATTTTTAGGTGTTATAGTTCTTTAAGGGCCTCGCTGAACAGGTCCGTGCACGCAAGTGCAGCGCTCTGGGACCTTTGAACAACCGATGCACCTCGGCATCTCGGCAATGACACCTGCAAGGCTTGGGTCTTCTGCAGCCTGCGGAAGAGATAAAGGGGGGATATTAACTCTCCCGACACTGCCCGCGCACACGCCTAAATCTCTATCTTTATCTATCTAATACCTTTGCCAAAATTTGTTCAATTAAAGGCCACGACGACTTTTTGGATAAGCCTTAACTTCTTGCACGTTTTAGCGCTTACTAAACAAGTCTACCTAAAACGGCACTCCCTGGAGGAGAATTCAAAAATGTTCAAAGTACTTCGATTATGAAAATTCAAAAAGTTCCAAGCAGCGTTTTTTACAGCGCGACTAACACAACTAGAGAACCCAAGTTTATGGGCATCTGCTTTACGAACTACGCGTTGCAATATGCTGAATCAATAATATCAAAGTTAAAATATCGACAAACCTAACCTAACCTAACCCAACCTGACCTGACCTAACCTAACCTAACCTGAACTGACCTAACCTAACCTGACCTGATCTAACCTAATCTAACCTAACCTCTCCCTTTTGCAATATTTCATTTCCTAGAGCTAAAATGTTACAGTTATATTTATTGTCGCCAATATTCAAGCGTTTCCAAGCACGATCGTATTCTAGCCTTGGGACTGATTTACAAAAAGGAGGGGACAGGAAGTATTTATTTGGTGAGAAGCCTCATAAGGGTGTCGTTGTCAAGTTGTCATCCGTTTCTTATGCTGAAAGTAACGATTATGCATATGAATAAATAATTAGCGCGCTTTTTAGGCTTCCTACCCTAAGAAAGTTTTAAGGTGGTCTCTTTCAAAAATAGTAAGCTCGAAGCTCGAGCAATTAAGCCATAATGTACCTATTACAATTTTTTTAAAACTTGAATGTAACAAAAATTAAAAAATTTGTAAAAATCCGTAAGAACATCAAAATGACGTAATTCGTATTCAGCTGCAAGAGCAGCAATCCGCTATTAATATTATTGTATTGACCTTTACTTAGCTATTTAGTGTTCCCTGCAGCATCGTCCGGTAGCTTTTTAAGTTTAGCACTGGATAATATAATATAATACTCCACTTTAGTCGTTTAAAAATCTCTTTTACATTCCCGACCACACACGAACTAACCCTAACTGTATAAATTCCAAGTTATTGCTCTTGAGAGTTAAAAATTAATAAATTTAAGCGACTTAAATAAAAATGAGGTGTGACAGTTCAAACAATAGCTGATATAATGGCGGAAAATCGGAGAAGACGTGTCAAATGATGCGATGATGCACAATCATCACATATTGAAATTATCTTCACATGAGCGAAACTTCGAGCTTCTGAAACGTTCAAAGGCTTGTATACCTTTCAAAAGGTATAAAAAATCGTTTAATAATTAAAAAAAGACTTTACGCTAATAATTTATATTTTTCTTAACGATTTTTTCTTATTAGTCTAAATTTTAAACGTAGGGCGCCTGTGGCTTTTTTGAAAAAGAGTCACGTTTGCTATACAAACTTTTTTAATAGATTTTAAAACTGTGGTTAACTACACTGTTAGTTGACCAAATAATGGAAAAAGTATTGTTTATACGTGGACGTTTTTCTTCCTTTCAACAGCCGAGTGATTGGCTTTCTGAAAGCTAAAAGTTTACCAAACAGCTTTTTTCGCAGTTTTCAATGACGGTGTGACGTAAGAAAGTGGAGTAAGTGTATTTCGATGTAAGGCAAAATTTGATAAGAGAGCTACTCGCTGCCCGTTTCGTCTTGTTATATGTCAGAGAATTCCCGTAGGAGGAACCTTCGTGCCAACTTCACACTGTATTCTTGAATATTTTATTACGAAATCTCTTCCTGTCATCCTGAGAGTAACATTTTAAATGAACCTCACATGTTTAAATATATTCCTCTCGGATATTAATCAAAAGCTTCGAGAGAGCGAGTTTGTCACAGGGTGGTGGGATGTGGGACGAATTGGCGTAAATCCTAGATAGATTAATGTGAAAAAGTAGTCGTTCTAATAGAGATGTATTTACAAGGTACTGATATAAACCGATTGTGTTGACCGTTGATGGGAAATCGTGCAGCTGGTTATTGTTGACGCGCCTAATGGAACCACCGTGTTTTCGAGCTTTTCGTCCTACTACATTTACAAAATAGTGCGCCCCGGTAAATAATTTAGAACAAATTCGATTAAAAAAACTCGAGAGAAAAAAAAGGAAATTGTTTACAGAAGCAAATTTTGTTTTTATAACTTATCAACAAAGAAAACAGCGCTTTTCTCAAATTCTAAATCATCGCCTTCCTTCGTCTACATTAAATTATTCGTTAGCTCGCAAAATTTATCCGAGACTGTTTTCTAGTTCGTTTAGATTGAATCTAGTTTAGTAGCAATCAGAGACACTGAGCGTATTTCGTCGCGCTCATTCGTCTCGAGATTGAGGACGTGGAAGCGTAGTGAAAGCTACTTTTTTTTTTATTTGAAAAGCTACAGAAAGAATTAATCACGAACGCCTCGAAACGAACAATAGTATCAAAAAAAAAGATTAATAAATACACATCAATAAGCTCCTTCGAGTTGGTCTTAAAAAAGAATCTTAACGAAGTGGTTATTTCTTTTATGGCAACTTAACCCATTGTTACATCCAAGTGTCGATTTTCTAGTTTAAATTGTACGAGTTTTAGATGACCATTAAAGAAATACTTTATACTTCCAGGCGTCTTTCATTAATTTCGTATCAAGTGGGATAATATAGAATTCTTAATCTTTTTTCTTTAAGCTCTGCACAGCAGAAGTTGGTGGGGGTATTGAGTTTATAAAATGTGATTAGCAAGTTGCATTTGGAAATTTTGTTTATTCTATTATCCCTTCTTTCTAACCCACAATCGGGAAAGGCCTTCTGCAGCAGAGTAAGAACATTATCTTTGGATATCTAGTTTAGGAAATTCTTTGTTTTGTCATACTGCACTTCACTACATACACGCATACACGCGATCGGATCCGGATACGCCGAACGGTCAGTACAACGAACGTAATGCACGGGCTGCGTAGTAAGAAGTAGTATTGCAAATTAGCAATAAAACCGACTCTCTGCCACTCCTAAGTGGCATCATTAACTTCGGAGTAGCTCGAGAAGGGTGGATTATTGTTCGTTTTCAGTTTTTCGCTTGTAACTCAAAAACTACGCACTTTATAGGAAAAGTATTTCTATATGAAAATAAACTAAATTAAATCCTCTACAAATTATATTTCGTAGATTTTTTCTCAGACTTGCGGTTTAGGCGCTAGAGTGCGTTAAAGTCAGACAAAAATTCTAAAATTAATGAAAAAAATTTTTTTTTGTTTTTTGCTTATAACTCGAAAAATACGCACTTTTAGAAAAATTATTCTTATATAAAAATAGGGTGCGTTCAATTTCCTACAAATTATTTCTGTCAGATTTTTTTCGTTAAGCAAACCGTTTAGGAGCTACAGCGCAGCGCGAGAAACGCGAAGTTGATGCACCGGACTTTAATTTATTCGAGTTTAAAGGCGTCTGCCCGTCTGCCACTACTAAAGCTGCACCGTCTATCACAATATATTTAAAATCTACATAAAATAAGCAATTTTTTGTGTATAAATGTTTCGTGTACCTACTGTGCTTACTGTGGCCGCCAAAAACCCACACCTGGTCTTCTAGAGTCTACAGGCTCTATACTTTAACGCGCTCTAGTACCTAAACTATTCGTTTGACGAAAAAAATTTTAGGGAAATAGTTGGTAGAAAATTGAACGAACTTTATTTTTGAGTAGCCGCACTTTTAGAGAAAAGTGTGTAATTTTCGAGTTATAAGCGCTATAAATACAAAAAACAGTTTTTTACAGAGATAAATTTTTTTGTCAAACTTATTAACGCGCTCCAGCGCCTAAATCACTTGTCTGAGGAAAACCCCTTCCTGATATAATTTGTAAGAAATTTGACGTAGATAGTTTACTTTTATATTGAAACACTTTTTTCTAAAAATGCGTAGTTTTGAGTTATAATCGATAAACAAAAAAAACTGTTTTTTTACCAATTTGTAATTTTTCTCAAACTTTAAGGCGCTCTAGCGCCTAAATAGCTTATCTGAGGGATCAATATTTTGGGCATAATTTGTAGGAAATTTGATGTAAGTACTTAGTTTACTTCACTTGAAGCACTTTTCTCAAAAGGTTCGTATTTTTCGTGCTGTAAGCGAGGAACAAGAAAAGCAGTTTTTTACCGATTTTGGAATTTTGTTCAAACTTGAACGCGCTCTAGCGCCTAAATTGCTTCTCTGAGGAAAAATATTCAAGATATAATCAGTAGCAAATTAGACGTAGGTTACTTTTATTTGAAGCAATTTTCTCAAAAAGTTCGTAATTTCGAGTAAGAAGCGAGAAACAAACAAAGCAGTTTTTTACCAATTTTGGAATTTTTGTCAAACTTTAATGCGCTCTAGCGCCTAAATCGCTTATTTAAGCAAAAAAAGCTTCAAGATATAATTTTTAAAAAGTCGATGTAGTTTACTTTTACATCAAAGCATTTTTTTCAAAAAGAGCGTAGTTTTCGAGTAGTAAGAGCTAAACAAAAAAAAACAGCTTTTTATCGATTTTAAAATTTTTCTCAAACTTTAACGCGCACTAGCGCCTATATCACTTCTCTGAGGAAAAAACCTTCAAAACATAATCGGTAGGAAATTAGATGGTAGTTACTTTTATATTGATTCACTTTTCTCAAAATGTTCGTAGTTTTCGAGTTATAAGCGAGAAACAAAAAAAGCAGTTTTTTACCAATTTGTAATTTTTCTCAAACTTTAACGCGCTCTAGCGCCTAAGTCGCATCTCTTAAGAAAAACCTTTTAGGCATAGTTTGTAGGAAATTTGATGTAGTTTACTTTTATATAAAAAAACTTTCCTGAAAACGTTCGTAGTTTTCCAGTTATGAGTAAGAAACAAAAAAGCTGTTTTTTACCGATTTTGTAATTTTTCTCAAACTTTAACGCGCACTAGCGCCTATATCACTTCTCTAAGGAAAAAACCTTCAAAATATAATTGATAGGAAATTAGATGGTAGTTACTTTTATATTGATTCACTTTTCTCAAAATGTTCGTAGTTTTCGAGTTATAAGCGAGAAACAAAGAAGCAGTTTTCTACCGATTTTGTAATTTTTCTCATACTTCAACGCGCTCTAGCGCCTAAATCACTTCTCTTAGGAAAAAACCTTCAAGTAATAATTAGTGGAAAATTTAATTAGTTTACTTTTATTTTAAAGCACTTTTTTTTAAAAAGTGCGTATAGTTTCGAGTTGTAAGCGCTTAAACAAACACGAACAGTTTTCTACCAAGCTTGGAGTTTTTGTCGAACTTTTACGCATTCTAGCGCTTAAACCGCTTGTCAGAGGGAAAAACCTACAATATATCATTTGTAGAAAATTTGCTGAAGTTTACTTTTATATTGAAGCACTTTTTTCAAAAAGTGCGTGGTTTTGAAGTTATGAGCACTTAAAAAAGATCAAAAATCCACTTTTCTGTAGCCCCTCTAGTTAATGGCACCACTTAGAAATGGCAGAGGGCCATTCAGCCTGCATCGTTAAAAACTTTATACTTTATTCTTCAGTAAAAGTGCAAACTGCACCCCGGACGTTATTAGTGAGTATCTAATAAGCTTATACCTACCGACTTCTTCAGTTCCCATTTGACTCACTCGTCTTCTGGAAAGAGCGAGGCATTTCCGTGTACGACAGGAAAAGGCGTGTGTGGTCAACAATTCTCATAAATTGGCATTCTCAGACGCTCTCGACTCTTTAGTACCTGCGTATTATTGGCGATTACTGAAGCTTGATCAAACCATCAATTGCACAGTAATCGTTACATCCTTTCATTATGTATTTTATTCTGTACGCAGTTGGAAATAAGTATTAATTTTACGTATAAATATTTGTTGTTCTATTTCTTAGTTCTTAGACTTCCCGATGAGCCCCTCTGAGAACGACTTACGTATGAGAAGCCTGCTGCGCTTTGATTTGTGATAAATTGCTTTGATATCAAATGCACATAGAAATTCGCCGCTCGAACATTATTATTGGATAAATTTGCACTCGCCGTAATCCATAAATAAAAAGAAAGCAAGCGGTGTTTACAAGTTTAAAGGGGCAGAATTATGTAACAAGAGTTTTGTAAGCTCTTAAACTGTAATTCGTTGTATTAAGTATAACCCATTGAGTAAATTAATGTTTTTGACCCTAAATTTCCTAAACACTTTGAGTCCTCTATTCTGAATTTAATCAAAAAGTTTTTGATGTGCGTGTGAACTTGTGTATTATTTACGGTCGATTTTCATATTACTCTTTGGCGTTTAACCTAAAGGGTCGAAATGAAACTGATGGTATCCTAGGCACATCGGAGTTGAAGGATACACACAAAACTAATATTAACCGCGATGTCATTTAGCCTTAATAGCAAAATTTAGACTCACTCGGAGTAATTTAAAGCGAAAATATCTCGGTAAATATTGAACCCAAATTTATAAAGCTCGTCTGTGTAATTTGATATTGGAGGAAATGCGTGCGATCGATGTCATTTAATGATTGAGATAGAAGTTAAAAGGGGATCGCATCTTTACCACTCTTAACCTTATTGCTTTCCGTCATCTTTTAATTTTTAACTTATTTTCGTTCGTTTAATAACATTTTTGGGCAATTGGAAAAAATCGAGACTTTATTTAAATGAAAGTTTCTCATTTTAATTTTAGCGAAAAGTTTTTCTATCAACACGCTTTTCTTATTAGTACAAATCAGACACAATGCTTCTTTAAAGAAGTTAATCAAGAAAATAAATTTGCTGCGAAAGAAATATTTCCTTTTCGCGACTTTTGGAGTTTTTCTTTTACTTCACAACTTTTCTCATTAAGACTTGATAACGGACCTACGAGATAAAATAATAATTACAAACGAATTTATTTTTGTTAACTTTAATTTGAACAAAATGACGTTGTAAATTAAAAAGTAATTGGAAATCTTTTGCTCGATACAATAATAGTCTAGGCGGAGTTGACACGAAATGTTGGGGATTTGGGGAAAAAATTTGTCGTAGGTGGGGAATTTTGGAAATGTTTATACCTAAAAATAAATTATTCGCCCAACTGTAACTATTTCAGTTATGGTTATACAATTACCGACGTTTAACATTTTAATATTGGGTTCAATCGTGCTGATGTGGTTGCACTATTTTCCAATAACTACGCAGAAAACAATTTAAAACGATAACCAATATTAATAACGTTTTACAAAATCAAAACTAAAATTTGTTTTGCAAATTACTCCGCATGACTGACCGTTTTATTAGTTTTTAACTTTTCGAACTGTGGTATTTAAATAAAATTTTGTGTTTATGAAATTTTAATTAGATTCGAAGTCGAATTTAATTTCTCGTCGCAAAGTTTCTTTTTGATTGGTCGATTTTGAAGTTTTGGGCGATTAGTTATAGCTATTGGACCTATTATCCTTAACAGCCTCTAAGACAAGGTATCAATCACATCGCGTTAGCATCCCCTCGCCTATCAGTCTAACATCGAGAAGACTACTCCCTTTGAAAACGATCTCGCCCTCTCGCAAGCAAGACAAATCTACGTAATATCTGTTTCCCATGAAGAGTATAGTGCGGTATAACGTAAATGGCCGAACGTCAAATCAGATTATATGTCATGATGCTTTTAACCCTATTTGGCATTTTTCTGGCTATATGAAATGTGGATGGCTCTCTAGAGATTTGTCTCGTAACTATCAAAGGGGATAATCTACACGTAGCCGAAATTATCTAACGTTTTAAGTATAAAGTTAGATATTTCGGTAAATCTTGATAAGATTTTGGATAAAATTTAAACTGTTAGTTAATCGCGCGAAGAGCAAGTTTAAAATCCAATTAACGTTTTCCACCCTTATATATTTAAAGCAAAAGATACGACAACTTTTAAGGTCGTGAAAAAGAGACTAGCAATATTTTATGTTCACAATTTCCTCGTGTCTCGACGTCTCCTGCTTCTGCTCGCGATATCATCGTCTAAAATATGAAGGAGGTTGATAAAAAACGAAGGAAGTCTAAGACCAATCTGAAAAAGATGCATGTATGTGACAAAAAAGATGACTCAGACGAGTTGGAAATTTTATATTGCCGCGACAAGAGTAAAATTAATCAGAAATGTATAAGACGTAAGAATAGAGGGAATTAAGAAAATTGGTGGCTCTACAAAAGCAAGGGGAAACTTTGAAAGGATTTTCGGTTTAGTCTGTGGCATGATTGAATTTGGTACGAAAGTTCCGAACGTCCTACCTTACCTTCCAAAGTATAATAAATTAATCTTTGGATTAGTAACTAACTTATAAAGTGAGCGATGTAATTAGAATCAAATTCAATAATAAATTTGAGTAATTCTTTTCTTTTTATTATACCAAATAGTAAATTTCTCCCGTCTTTTCTTACCTACTACTCTATTATTTAATTTAATGGAAACTTCCGACGATTCATGGCCTCATCGGCTCATTTTTTTATGTTTTAGTATGAACAATGATGTTCTGATAACTGATTACAAGATTCGATATCAGTGTGATTGGATGCACTTTTAATAAGTTCTTACATCAAAGGATAGGCAACACATTATACACTTATAGTAGTAGAGGTAAATTAAATTCGCTTATAACTTCAAAACTACACACTTTTTAAGAAAATTGCTTTTATATAGAAGTAAACTACATCAAATTTCCTTCAAATTATATCGTGTAGGGTTTTTACCTCAGACGAACGGTTCAGGCGCTAGAGCGCGTTAAAGTTTGAAAATATTCCAAGATCGGCGAGAAAACTGTTATTCTCTTGTTTATCGCTTATAACTTGAAAAAACGCACTTTTTGAAAAAAGTGCTACAATATAAAAGTAAACTACATCAAATTTCTTACAAACTATCTTTAAAAGGTTTTTTCCTCAGTCTAGCGATTTAAGCGATAGAGCGAGTTTGAGAAAAATTCCAAAATCGCTAAAAGACTGTTTTTTGGTTTATTGCTTATTCGAAAGCTACGCAATTTTTAATAAAAGTGCTTCTATATAAAAGTAAACTACATCAAATTTCCTACAAATTATATCGTGTAGAGTTTTTACCTCAGACGAACCGTTTAGGCGCTAGAGCGCGTTAAAGTTTGAAAATATTCCAAGATCGGCGAGAAAACTGTTATTTTCTTGTTTATCGCTTATAACTTGAAAAAACGCACTTTTTGAAAAAAGTGCTACAATATAAAAGTAAACTACATCAAATTTCTTACAAACTATCTTTAAAAGGTTTTTTCCTCAGTCTAGCGATTTAAGCGATAGAGCGAGTTTGAGAAAAATTCCAAAATCGCTAAAAGACTGTTTTTTGGTTTATTGCTTATTCGAAAGCTACGCAATTTTTAATAAAAGTGCTTCTATATAAAAGTAAACTACATCAAATTTCCTACAAATTATATCGTGTAGAGTTTTTACCTCAGACGAACCGTTTAGGCGCTAGAGCGCGTTAAAGTTTGAAAATATTCCAAGATCGGCGAGAAAACTGTTATTCTCTTGTTTATCGCTTATAACTTGAAAAAACGCACTTTTTGAAAAAAGTGCTACAATATAAAAGTAAACTACATCAAATTTCTTACAAACTATATTTAAAAGGTTTTTTCCTCAGTCTAGTGATTTAAGCGCTAGAGCGAGTTTGAGAAAAATTCCAAAATCGCTAAAAGACAGTTTTTTGGTTTATTGCTTATTCGAGAGCTACACAATTTTTAATAAAAGTGCTTCTATATAAAAGTAAACTACATCAAATTTCCTACAAATTATATCGTGTAGAGTTTTTACCTCAGACGAACGGTTTAGGCGCTAGAGCGCGTTAAAGTTTGAAAAAACTCCAAGATTGGCAAAAAAACTGTTATTCTCTTATTTATCGCTTATAACTTGAAAAAACGCACTTTTTGAAAAAAATGCTACAATATAAAAGTAAACTGCTACAATATAAAAGTAAACTACATCAAATTTCTTACAAACTATATCTTGAAGGTTTTTTCCTCAGATTAGCGATTTAGGCTATAGAGCGCTTTACAGTTTGAGAAAAATTCAAAAATCTAAAAACGACTGTTTTTTTGTATATTGCTTATAACTCAAAAACTATGTACTTTTTGAGAAAAGTTCTTTAATATAAAAGCTATATCAAATTCTCTGCAAATTATATCTGAATGATTTTTTCTGCAGATAAGTGATTTAGGTGCTAGAGCGCGTTAAAATCCAAAGAAAATTGCAAAATCTAAAAAAACTGTTTTTTTGTTTTTTGCTTATAACTCGAAAGCTACGCACTTTTAGAAAAAGTGTTGCTATACTGAAATAAAGTACATTAAATTTCCTACAAATTGTGTCTCTTAGATTTTTTTCTTTAATCGAATAATTTAGGTGCTAAAGCGCGTTGAAGTATAAATGGTGAATTTTTGGGATCACACTAAACCAAAAGGACACGAAAACTTTATATTTATAAGTATCAAAAAGTTGCATTTTATGTGTAGATTTTAAATATATTGTCGCTGACTGGTGCAACCTTCGTCGTGGCAGACGTCTTTGAACTTTTGGACCTCGCAATGTTCTTGGATTCTGCTTCCTCAAAATTTTTGAAGTTTGTGGGTTAGTAAACGTTAGTTAGTAAAGTTGCTTCCCGGATTAGTAGGTAATGCGCCGCTTGATCCCAGCCCCACTCCTCCTTCTTAGGCCCCGCCCCTTTGATGACGTTACCAACATGCCCTGCCCCGTTGATGACCTTTGAGCTTCAGATTTGGCCTTGGGATCTGATCTTGTTATTTAGGGGTTTGATCTTTTGGAATTTGATCTTGCGGTTGCGATTTGACTACGATTAAAAGGGGAGGGCTTACAAAAGGAGAAGTGCGACAGGGATAAAACGGCGCATTACCTACTCAGTTACGTTTAAAAATTGGGCTAAGTTGTAAAATGTTTTATACGGCAAACTGGGTCCTCAGTACGGGAACGAAATTGTCGAGCTTTATCAAAGACACACCGATCTCTCAACTCTCAAGGTGAGAAACTCTCCAAAAAACTTGCAAGTATTATAGGCGGGGATAGATAGGGCTAGTACTTTTACTACAACCTAAAACTTTCATAAAATGAACTTTTCTAAAAAAAAATTTTTTGCATTTTTTGGGCGAGAGCATTTTATGTATTTTATCGAGTCTAGTGAAGTTCCTGTCCATCACAATTTCACAACTGTACTCTCACTCTCTCTCTCTCTCTTAGTTTAAGTGGTGTTTAGTTGTAGGTTGTGGATGTGGGTATAGACGATAATTAAGCAATTCTCGGACTACCCTTAGACAATTAATAATTGTAGTACTAAGCACAGTCGTGTAAGTTTCATGATGTGTCTCTCCGCTCTCTCAATATTTGATGATTTATTTATCTGTTTATCTGTTGTTCTGCTACCGGTCTCTAAAGCCGATAACATGAAGTTTGAACAAAAATTATAGGGCGGTCAAACTTTGCTTAACTTTTCGAATACAAAATCGTTACTTCTAGATTGTAGAGTAAAAATACGAAAATAACTTTCCAGCCCACTATCAATCATTCATTTATAGAGCCGCCATTATAACTGCACATAATTCGCATTAAAGTCGATATTATAATCGTAAAGTTGTAAAATTTCAATTTTACGCCTACCTTTAGTGAATTGTTGGAGCACTCGAAGTATTAAAGTTGAAAATTTCAATAAAAGAGAATGCCCCAATAACTGTTAAAGCGTATAGGGAAATGGTTACGTTGCGCCGAACAGTTTGCTAGTCAATTCTACTTTGACTAAAAACTAAACGAACCGAACGACGGGCCATTACTATCTGACGCATCTCAATTTTTCATGGTTATAAATAAGCCATCAATGAAACATAGGAGAACCCCTACTACACACACAAACCCCGTGCTCCGCTAAACGAATATAAATGACAGTATCGAATGCCAAATCTTGCTAATCCTGACCCCTCTCGACGATTATCCTGCGATTATAGTCCTTTGTACTAGACTTCGTGAGGATGTTTAGTACCTACGTAGACTAATGGTTGTATAAGATTCTTAAATCTCAATTTGGTCACATTTTGTGCCCCCGTTTTTGGCACGCCACACCAAGTTTCTCTTCCAGCGTCACTTAAAAAGAATTACGAGCTTTCAAATATTTTAACGATGGGAAAAAGAGAACACTTTGTATTTAAATAAGTCAAATTTTATATAAGTCGGGTCCTCGAGTGCCCATATGTGTTTATATTAAAATTAAAAAAAAAATAAATATTATGCTAATTGCCCTAAAAGTTTTTGGGAAATTTATGTGCCTTTTAAAAGGCCGGGGGCTGAAACAAATTTTACGAGTTGAACAACTCTTTGGAATTTTAAATGGCTTCTATTTGCTTGTATCAGATAAATAAAAAATGTAACACCTACCTACTTGATTATGCCGTCATATTGGTTTTATCGATTTTACGTGGCAATTTTAATAATTCGGTATCACATTCTCGTTAACGAACATCATCGAAATTTTCCTAATTAAATTTGCATATCACCTAAAATTGTTTTGATGTAGTTATTTAAGTTATTTAGACACGAAGTGCCTAACTCGGTGAGATATTTTGTGGTAGAAGTAGATTAGACAGTTGTGTGAAGGTTTACAAAATGAAGCGTTTAGGTATCTACTCGAATTGTTTTTTTTTCTTTTCGTTTTTGTTTTAAAATTCATCATTGTCTGCTTACAAACGTAGACTTTTCACGTTCGATCATGTACACCTTGGTTGGTCGGTTGTAGAATGCGCGGTTAAACACAAATTACCTTCGAGATATCGCTAGTCTCTTGTCTCTTGCTCCGTTTAAATTTATCAATTTTTTGAGAAAAGTTGAAGTTTGACACGATGGTAATGGATGTGTAGCTATTTATCTTAATGTTGCAGTCGATTGTCAATGAAGAATTTTAATTGGTCTTCCCAACCAATTGCTTTATCTTTTTAATGATCGCACCAACGCAAGTTTCCACACGTTTAAACAGTGGCGGATCTACAAAATGCCAGCTTCATCTACAACCATTTGGTAGAAGGGTGTATATGTGTATAAACCTTTGTCGGGCTCTAGGGCGCCCATCACCCCCTAAACTAGAGCATCACTCCCGCCTTCTGCAATTTAAGTAAAGTTTAACTTTTCATCTACAGCTTATGTAAATGATGAACATGGATCTTGATCTCTCTAGATCTTTATTTTGAAAAAGATGGTATCTGGATCTGGATTATTTAGGGAGAGGGGGCAAGCTCCCTGCACTTAATCAGGCCCATTCTACCGCCTCCAAGCGGCATCCCCGTGCCCTCGAACGATCCTACTTGTAGGATGAACTCCAGGATTGTGGCGGGATTGTTATGTTGAGCTAGAAGTCTCCCAAAACGGATGGTCTTATCGACGTTAGGGCTGGACAGTGGCAAAGCACACCCTCAGCCGTTTTGTCTTCGAGTTTGCATCCACGACATATGGGATTAGCTATCAAGCCCAGTGTGTGGAGATGTTTGTGTAGTCGATAGTGTCCCGTGAGTGTCCCTGCAATTGTTCGTAGATTAATTCGTTGCTCTTTTGCTTTAACGGCACCCTACTTTGCCTATTCATCTTTCAGTCTGTAGTTGATGAGTATTATTTTATAGAAGGGTATTAACAGTTGTTACGACTGGTTTGATGATTGGCTGAGGATCTCAGGGAAGGCTGTTTGAACCTTTCTTGACCAGCTCGTCTGCTTTATCTTTACCCTTATTTCCTTGATGTCTTTTGACCCAATAGAATGTAAGAAGATTGTTTTTGGATATCTGGTTCAATAGCTCTATGCACTCCAGCTCTCCATCAAAAGTATCTGTATAGTAGGATGAGATCGATTCCTTTATGCTTAGCACGTAGGTCTAGTGGCGGCTTTTCAGAGGAGGCTAGGGGGGCTCGGCCTCCCTAATCAAAAACAGAAGAAGAAAGAGAAAACAGAAAAGTCAAAGTGAGCAGTGTTGTTTGAAATTAAAAACCAACTACTTACACTATTTACACAAAAACTAAATTACCCCACGCCCCCTTTTGTTTACGGCGCGATCTTTGCCTCGCTCCGTTCGGGGGGTTTTCTTTAGCCTCCTCAATTTTAAAATTGGTGGGTAAAGAGCCTATCCAGTTTCATCAGTTCTCTAGCCATTGCGCGTGTAGGATATAACTCGTGAACTTTGAAGGGAAGGTTTGCATGTCATTTTTGTAATCCATTAGTACATAGCTCAACAATAGGTCCATTTGAGCCGATGTCTATTCGGCTAACTATACCTCGCCCGAAAGGCCGTCAACAAAATGATTGTACTCGTAGCACATAAGTGGGTGGTAAAATAGCAATAACGTCGGCACAAAGTGCGCTTTTTATCTTCCACAAAAAATTCGAGTCCGACACTGCTTTTACCACTCGCTGCCGGCCTTTTATTTGTTCGAAGAAGAAAAGCAATAAAAAAACCACGGACCACAAATAGTGTATATCCCGTCATTCCGGCCTAGACATAATTACAAGTTGAGGTAAAGGTAGTCCGTATAGTCCATTGTTAACTTATATTAAGTCATTATACCGGACATCGCGCGTCTCTTGAGGTTAATTCGGCGGCGTTTAAATCAGATGTTGTGGTGGTTTAAAGAGTAAGCAAGAAGGTGATATCATCTCGATTTAATTGGTTGTACCTGGAATATTTTACATAATATCTCGTTTGGATTTTAATTTTCAAGGTTTTGCGCACTTAAATTATAATCCTCTAGTGTGCTTTATGAGAGGTTTGGTTATTTATTCCTTCTAATTGGAAAGGCTAATTGGTATTTTTCTTGATTTAAGATACCGATCGTGTCGTTGTTGAAATTTATGTCTTTTTCGAGTTAGAGATGAAGAAGATTACACCTTTACTATTTCATCTTGGATTTTGTAATTCTATATATCGAAATCTTCGAGTTTACCTGCGCCATTCGGCAGCGAGGGATTCTTGTCTTAGTCTTAGAACATATTCAGTCGTCATAATTTCGAGTTAAGTGGGGTGTATAAAATATTAATGTAAATTTGACGCGAGTTTACGTAATTTTGGATAAATTTAGTTTATTATTGCTCGAAATATTCGTTAGTAGGTACGTAGTAAAACCTTTCAGTGTAATTTCGAATATTTGAGATAGTTGATTGAAGTTGCTCTTATCTGGTGTGGTTTGGCTGCGGTCCAACTCTTGCTCAGCATCCCTAACATCCCCGTATACCTACGCTTCAAGTTAGTCGATCTTGGTTTACCCTGCAAAGTGCAACCTTTGAAAAAACGTTACTTTTTACTACCGACTCCCAAATTACGTTAACATCAAAAATAAACCCAAATTAAATTAAATTTGAATAATTGGATCGAAAATTCTAATAATAAACGAATCGAACTGTTTACGAACAGAATTTTTCCTCACATCCGAGGAAAAGTGTCCCCAAAAGTAATAAAACGAAACGACTCCTTTTTCAAAACTTTAACTGCAGTTGAGAGATGAGATTTAAAAATCTGTATGTGTCATAAAATCGAAGCTGTTAAAAGTTAGTTTTTGTTTTATCTTTAGATTGTAGTGTATCTTGATCTTAAAATACGTTTATTTAACTCTAATAATACTACTTTTACGCTTGTACAGCATCAAATGCAAAGCCAATAAAAAAAGGAGCCGGTTGTAAAAGTTTTTACTTGGTTTAACTTGATGGTTTTCACTAAGAGATTTTAACGATACATTTGCGAAATTCGTTTTATTTAAATTGGGAAAAACAATAAAAAGAGTTTACGATTTTTACTTCGAAATATTTAAGGTTAGACGCGAGGGATTGGGCTTTGATCTGTTTTTAGAGTATTGAAGGAATGGTCGATCTATTAACGTGGAAGGCGAAGTTATGTGTGGATCGCTCAAGATTCTATTTTAATTTCTCGACACAACTATGTACATAAGCACTACGATAACTAAAAACTACCACTAATTCAAAAGAAAGTTTTTTAAAGAACCAATGGACACCCCTGTTTAATTAAATTACCAGACCATCCAATTAAAATTTGTTTATTTTACAATTATGTATGGAGCAAAAGTTTGATTACATCAATTACAAATAAATGTGGGTTTTTAACACGAAATTGTACAATAAATAAACTTTAATTGAATTGGCGCAGTCGGTAGGATTCGCACTTTTCTCTACTTCCACGTTGCACTTTGATAGATTCCAAAAACTTTTGTTAAGAGAAAATATTCAGCTGAAATCCTGCAATTGTTGTATCGATACAGGATGTGTCCAAAAAGTAATGTCAGTGAGTCAATGAAAAACATTTTATTGATCAGATCGGCTCAACACATCGAAAGGTTTCAAAATAGCT
Source organism: Malthinus flaveolus (assembly GCA_950108345.1). Taxonomy (NCBI): domain Eukaryota; kingdom Metazoa; phylum Arthropoda; class Insecta; order Coleoptera; family Cantharidae; genus Malthinus; species Malthinus flaveolus. The sequence continues at coordinate 17,366,901 of OX467286.1, read as the reverse complement.
TCTTCTGCGCCTATACATCGCTTCTAGCAAGATTTCCAGGCATCGAAGGCGTTACAGTAGGCCTCTTCCAGAATAGAAGACTCTAGAAGGCTCTAGAGTCTAAAGCCTTGGTGCAAGCCTTTTTGGCTTTATCCACTGTCTCGAAATGATGTCCTTTCATAAGAGTTTTCAAGCGCGGAAACAAAAAGAAGTCTGAGGGTGCCACGTCAGGACTGTAGGACGGCTGATGGGGAACCGTTCGCACCTTTGAATCTGCCAGGAGCGTGTCACGAGGAAGGCGGTGCGGGTTGGCGCATTGCCATGCTGAAGTTTCCAATATTTCGCAATTTGAGGTGGACGCGACGAACCCTTTCTCCTAGTCTCTTGACCACTTACACGTAGAGTTTAGCGTTGGTACTTTGGACCATGCATGGTTACATCGGTAAAGGTCGTTGATGGCCGTTAAGAACAGGCTTCCTTTTCGACCTTCTAAAAAGGCCTTGTGACACCGATAGGCTTGACGTTTCGACAAACAATCACCACCAAAGGCCGTCTTTACCGTAGGAAAAGTTTCCATTGCGAACTTGCCGAGTTTCACACAAAACTTGATGGAAACACGGTTAGATGGTTACACGGAAAAGCCTTTCCTTGCCCACCGGATGATGGTCATAGACAACTGAGCGATCGCGCGTTCGTAAGATAAATTAAAGTTATTGCTCTACCGATCCCAACCGGTCCGAGCACGCAGTGCCGGATTTACCTATAAGCCAACTAGGCTTTGGCCTAGGGCTCTAAGATGTCGGGGGTCCAAAACTCAAGCGGTTTTTTCAACTTTAAACGACAAGGCCGAGGGCGATAACTCGGTGGGTCGCTGGTATTGATCTAATGATCTCGAAATTTTTAAAGCACTTGCATTCAACAATGCAGCTCTTCATTCTACATTTGCTACAGTTCCCTGAATGCGCATAATTCCGAAAGTGGATCTAAGCTCTGTTTACCTTGAAAATTCAAAAAAAATTTGGCTGCGGCGTTTAGGTGACCCGTGGGAGATCAAAATTAAAAAAATTAGAAAAACAAATTTCTCTAGAGCTCTTTTGAGAACCAAATGGGCACACCAGTTTTCCTTGCTTCAGGGTGTTGAATGTGTAACTACGCCACTGAACATGCTGCTAAAAAAACAGCAAAACATTATAAAGTAAATTAGCAATCAATTAGGGCCCGCCATTATTTAATTCGCCCGGGTCGTTTCTTTTCCAGGATCCGTCCCAGGGCCGGACCACTTTTTTAAGAGGCCTATTTGTTCTTTTGGCCTAGGGCCCATGAAAACCGCAATCCGGAACTGCGAGCACGCTGCGACGTACAGTCGCTCGTGGATTTATTCAGAAGTTTTACTTTCTATCCGAGCTCTATTGCTCTATATTACGTTTATTGTTGGGCAAGAATTATAGACCATAAGAGTGGTGTAATGGGCTCTTTGCTACCAGATTTGTTCAAACCTTATTTCACTCTCATTACTTTTAATCCTGTGATGGTCAGAAGGCTTTCAGGTGTTTTTACAGATATTACGTTCATTGTCTATCTAGATTCTGGATTACGAAGGAAGATACTGATAGCTGCCACTTCACCGTACATCTTTACATCCTTCAAACAGCCACCCGATCTCATCGTAGGATCAACTTCAGGATTGTGGTTCATACCTGAGGCGACTCTATCGCCTAATGACGTAAAAACAAAAACAGATTCCTCAGTGATTAGTCTAGTGTTTAGCATCACAGATAACTTGCAGTTTAAAGTTACGTCTAAATAACGAAAATTCTAGAGATCGTCCAAGCAGTTTGAATCGCCCTCTTTCGTGCCAGTAAATGCGGAATGAGCTTTTCCTTTGTAGTAGTTTAATTTTAGAAACATTTTTTTACCTCATTAAAATTACGCGTTATGCCGTGTATAAAATTAAAAAGTTTTAAAAACAAAAATGTAAATTAAATTATAAAGCACACATTAACTTGTTAATTTATATATATTTGAATATATTAACATAATTTTAATTTATTTGAATTGTTTCAGACTGTAATGTGCGTGCATGAATAGCCGTAAAAGAGAAATATGGCAAATTTGTGCAATAGAAGAATTTTTTTGCTACTCTTTGGTTTTGTCGTTTTAACAACAACCACCGAACTGGAAAACGAGCCCATCTATGAAGGTGAGCTTTTACCGTTTATTTATAACTTTTACCTTCTTTCACCTAGTTTAATAATCGAGCCAACTTTAATTTTAATATTAATCGTAAACTGGCGCCAGCTCACACTACCAACTGTTTTATTATTAACTAAAATGGACTGGGAAAAAATTGCATGTTTTTGGTAGAAAATCGTTTTCCTGGAAATGTTGTGTGTGCGCTATTACATGCAGTTTATCGCTTTCGATGAAGTATGTGGAGGGCTTCCTTGCACGGCTTCCACATATTTTAAGTAAATTTTCATTTCTAGTGTATCATAATTACTGTTGTGGTCGTTTATACTGTATTTTTCATTATTTTTAAAAAATTTTACTACCTCCTTAATGTTAATATTATGGCTTTTTGAGTTTTCAATTTTATTACCCATAGCGCCTTTTTTTAAATTAACTTTATTATTATGTAGCATAATTGCCTTGCGCACGACGAAATTAATTTCGATCGCGATAAAGTTAAAGCTACTATAATTTAGGTTGATATTTAGATATTATATAATAAGATAATTTATAGCTCATCATCAAAGACCATGTTCTTTTTTTTATACGTTTAATGGTATTGCCGGAATATTATTTTATAACCTGGCTGTGCAAACACCCATCTACTTTTTTATTATGAAAGGTTTGTTTTCGTGTGTTGTTATTTATATTTATGGTTACTTTATGGCCGTATAAAACTATAGAAACGGACGTATACGCAATACCAAAATAACTTAAACGTTTTTACCACCGAATGATTTGTTACACCGGTGTAATATTGTTTAATTATTCATTAAATGCATTATATATATTTTTTAACAGAGTAAACGGTATAAACACAGCATAGATAGTTGGATAGTGGAGACTAATAATAGATTTCGGGATTTATAATACTGAAAAACTAAAAAATTGACTTACATTTTTTGACTTCTTTTTTCTTGTAATGGGGGGGGGTGCTTATAACAATACAATTATTTGCTCATTATACGTCCATCGTTTTCGTATAAGTAGAACATATGGTTCCATCCTAACCTAGGCATCTCAGAAACTCAAAATTAAAACTTAAAACTTATGTGGGCTCATCCTCCACCTTACGACCCCTGCACTTGGAATACTACCAAACTCCGAATAGGTTGTAGGTGTTTATAGAGGGAACAAAGACTTGTAAGGGGGCCTATTGTCGTCTAGAAATATATTCTACTTAAACATCACAAAATTGAAACTTAAAACTTATGTGGGCTCATCCTCCACATTACGACCCCTGCACTTGGAATACTTTGTTTCTCGTTTCTCGTCAAGTTTCTCGTGAAATCAAAACAATGGATAAAAAATGGCGGCACTATGAGGTACTCTCTATATCTACTGGCCCTGATGAGAACATGGTGGAACTAAAAAAAAGTTAGACAAATCTCAATGCAATTGAGCAGCAATTGAAAACAAAAACAAACGCTAAAAAGTCACTGCCGTATATTGAACTAGCAAAATACCCCTAACAACCTTCTTCTGAAGCTTTTTTTCTTAATAAGTACGTACCTACTAGGTTCTGACAATACGAATATCGGAAACATGTGGAAGGTCTATATAGACAGCGTTTCAGCGTTCGTGTCTCTTGTTACTTAGAACCTTGGTTTGTAAATTTAGGAGAAGTCGATTGGTATCAGAACACAGAAGAGAAGAGTGAGTTTTTACTCTTTTTTCGGTTTTTCGCTTGTAACTCGAAAACTACGTACTTTATGAGTACTTCTATACGAAAATCAGAAATACATAATATTTCCTACCATTTATGTTTGAAAGGTTTCTTCGTCAAATGAACCGTTTAGGCGCTAGAGCGCGCTAAGTCTTGACAAAAATTCAAAAATCGGCCAAAAACACTGTCATTGCTTATAACTGGAAAACTACGCACTAGATGAGAAAAGTGCTTCTATATAAAAATAAGCTACATCAAATTTCCAACCATTTTGAAAGTTTGTTTCCTCCAATGAACGGTTTAGACGCTAGAGCGCGCTAAAGCTTGACAAAAATTCCAAAATTAGCCAAAAATACTGTTTTATTGGTTTATAGCTTATAATTCGAAAATACCCCCTTTATGAGAAAAGAGCGTCTATATGAAAATAAACTGCATCAAGTTTACTACAAATTATATCTCAAAGGTTTTTTCCTCATACATACGGTTTAGACGGTAGAGCGCGTTAAAATTGGAAAAAAATTACAAAATTGTCAAAAACGCTGTTATCGCTTATAGCTGAAAAACTACACACTTTATGGGAAAATTGCTTCTAAATGAATATAAACTACATCAAATTTCCTTCAAATTATATTTCTAAGATTTTCTTCCTCAGATAAACGGTTTTGGCGCTAGAGCACGTTAAAGTTCAACAGAAATTCTAAAATCAGCCAAAAATACAGTTTTATTGGTTTATAGCTTATAAATCAAAAATTACGCACTTTATGAGAAAAGTGCATTTATATAAAAATAAGCTGCATCAAGTTTTCTTCAAATTATATTTCTTAGGTTTTTTTCCTCAGATGAACGGTTTAGGCGCTAGAGCACGTTAAAGTTTGACAAAAATTCCAAAATTGGCTAAGAACTAGTTTTATCGCTCCTAACTCAAAAACTACGCACTTTTAGGGAAAAGTGAAAATACAAAAACTAAGAAAATTCAATTTCCAACAAATTATTGCTCTTAAATTTTTGCTTAAAACGTACAGTTTAGATGATAAAGCGCGTTGACGTTTAGTGTATATCGGACGTATAGCGTCAGAAGAGAGAAGACTGAGTTTTTTTTTCAATTTCAAAGGCGCCTGGCCCCACGAAAGTTGCACTTAAAACCGTCTAACACATATATTTAAACTCTAAACAAAAAAATTCAATTTTTTGATATATAAATGTTTCCTGTACCGTATGGTTTAGTTTCAGCCCTAAAAATCCACCCTTCTCGAGACACTACATTTTAACGCGCTCTAACACATTAACTGTTTATTTGACGAAAAAATTTAAGAAACATGATTTGTAGGAAATTGAATTTACTTTATTTTTGCAGTGGCACACTTTTCTCTAAAAGTGTGCAGTTTCCGAGCTGTAAGCAATAAAACAATTTGTTGGCAGATTTTTGACTTTTTTCAAACTTTAACGCGCTCTAGCGCCTAAACTAGACATGATTCTAAAAATTACGAATAAGTTTTCTGATTTTAAGCTTTTATGAAGACTTATAACGGAATTAGAAAATGAGTAATCTTGACTTTGGGGTCAATTCATAAAAAAATGAAAACGTACTGCAGCATGGGCGTTTCTTTCTGATAACACAAGCAGTTTGGACACACAACTTTGGACTTGCACTTGGAATACTATCAAACTCCGAATATGTTGTAGGTGTTTATTGAGGGAACAAAGACCTGCAAGGAGGCCTATTGTCGTCTACAAATGTATCCTACTTAATCACCACATTTGTAATTATGAGTTCGCCGGGGTCCTCAGGGAAAATTTGGAGATCTTGGATAACTTTTTGATGTTCGTGGCTTCTAATTCACCACTTTAGCCTTAATTTTGGTGTGGTGGGTGTGATTGTGTGGTCAAGCCCATTCGCTATTTGTCAGAAATTTTGCCTGAGAAGCTGCTTGTTAGCCCAAGGGCCATACGATTAGAACGGGGATGTGATAGCCATTGGAAGGCGGAAGGTAGTTAAAATTAGCCCCTCTGTGTTGATGTTTATACGGCTTTGAAGAGCAGCTGGTTTAAGTGTCTCGTGCCTAACCTAGTGCAGTGGTAGCACTTTTGAAGGTTTTGTGTACCGTTGCTGCTCCTAAATAGTTCCTAAATAGTAATTTACTAAGCGTGGTGGACTCCCTTTCCTCCCTTTTCTGAAACTAAGTGGAAACATTGTCGAACAAGAGTCGCAATTTTTTAGTGGCTCGTGCTTCACCATAGTAGTACTGTATTTTTATCGTATTCTGTATGGGAAGATGGGCATTCTACTATTTTTGACATCCTTTTTACAGTTAAAGGCATCAGCGGTGCGACTATTCGAGAGATTTTGACTCCCACCCAGTAAACCATTTACGTCACAACTTGGCCATACATGGCTAAATTATCACTTCTCAAGTGTTCAGGCAAATTCCTTCCATAAAAAATGTTGGGTTGCGCTAACGGCGAAAGAGATAGTTCGAACAGGGTGTAGTACCTACACGTAGACGAGATGAGTGCAACGAAAATTGCAATTCTCCAACAAGGATTTGAGATGGGTTTGTGCTGATCGGTGACAAGCCTTCCGTTAGCTGTTGAACTTAATATTGTAGGAAGCTGTTCGATTCAAAAATAACTTTCCCAAGAAATTTCTTTTTGTAAAGTTGTCTCGGAAACTAATTGAATAATTTATAGGAGTCTCGTTGTTGTTTTTTTGTCCACAACTCGGCAAATTTAAACTCCTGTACGAAAGCTTAGAATTTTATACGACTAGAACTTAGCTTTACCACCGAACCTCCTTCGAAAATATCGCCCCATTTTCGCTCTCGCATAAATCATGACAAAACTGTTCAGTGACGTTTGTAGCATTTGAGTTTTATCTCGTACTTTTGCCAAAGAACTCTTTCGTATAGTACGAAAAGTCGCGGTGAAAACCTTCACTTGCGTAAAATGAAAGATGTTTGTGTATGCAAACAACGTAACACGAAATTACCTTAGAAGGTAACTTTTTTTATTTATTCTTAGCGCTTGTTGCGTTACGTAGTCATAACTTTAGAAATGAATTTTAAAGTAAACGTAAAAAATATCGCGGCCGTTTTTCTCAAAATGACCCGTACTTTTTGCTTAGTTATGAGCCTTTTACTAGTAGGACGTAAACAAGAAGTTTATAAAAGCATTAAAAATTATATGGCAAGATTGAAGCTCGTAAAACGTAGGTTAATCCTTTTCACGGGTTTCCATAAAATTTACCCGAAGCTCTAAACATTTATTTTAAAACTTTGTAAAATGTTTTAATATTAAAATGTGCTTTATCAAAATTAAACAGCTTATCGATTAATGAGGCATCCGCAAAAATGAAAATTTAGTGTAATTACTCCTTTTTTTTAATTTTAAATATTTTAAAAGGGAGCGCTTTACGGGGGTGCGGCTCGCGGAGGGCTTTTAATGTTCAAGTTTTGTAAATTAGGTGTACATCGCGTATAATTTATGGCTTTAAATGGTTATTAATAATAAATGCAAGATTTTAGAAACTCGAAGCATGGAAAATTGTACTTTTATTTCGTCCTATTACAAATGCAGTAAAATAAAATTGAAATTAGTTATAATTTAGAAATCCCCGAAATGTTCGAGTGCCAGAGAAAACTCCCCTTTATAACCTGTAATGCGACAGTAAAAATGCGTATAATTAAAACTTGGAAAGCAAAGGGTAAAGTTGAAACTAGCAAATGAGTTTGCTGGCAAAATTTACTAATGTGGATATATGAGACAAGTAGAGTGAGTCTGCGCTTGCATCATTCAGAACTGCCACCATTAAACAAGCGCGTCTCCCAAGCGTATGTGAACATAACGTAGCAATGCTAAAGTAATGGGGATGTGCTGTGTGGCCATGAAGGCTCTATAAAACCAGATGTTACTCATGTGGGTGCTGGAGATCGCATTTCCATGCCCAAACTTTCCCCTTGTAACTGCCAGTGATGTTAAATTATAGATGCAGCTGCATATTTATAGCTGTCCTTTTTGTAAGGTGGGATGTGATGTAATGCGCCGAGGCGCGTTATGTGCCACTTCTGCCTTTGTTTCACCTCAGGTACATCTCTCGAGACCGCATATACTATGCATTACACTCAAATTACTTCAAAAATTGGTCTGATTCTCCTATTAGACTACGACTCGAAACTTTACGACCCTCCAAATTTGACGAATAAAAATAAAAAAGCAATTTTTTTGCCCTTAACCTTTGACAATCGCTCTTTTAACAAATTACGACATAAATTTCTTTAAATACCCAATCTAACTTTTAACAAGTTTTAGATTAACTCTTAATTTAATTTAATTTGCGAGATTAAAAATTAAAATTTTAGCGACGGAGTTTATTTTAAAGGAATTGTAACAGTTGGTTTTAAGGGAAAATTGGAAACCTTTTGGGACCACTCAAATTCTCTGGATATCAGACAGCAACTTGAGTGATTCATTTGCTGCTCCTATAGGCCAAAGGAAATAAATCAACCAGATCTAAATGCTTTGGCTCACAAAATTCCTGAAATTCTCTGCTTTACTTACCTCTACAGTATATATTTATATTAAACGACGTTGGTGTGTTTCGGGTAATTGTACAGAATTGTCTAAAAGAAGAATTACCCTCAAACTTTCACGGTATAAATTTAGGTTTTTGTACAAAATCGAGCTTTTTTCCGCTAAACGAAAATTGGATTTGAAGTTTAATTACTGCTTTTTGTAAAATATTATTTGTTTGCGGTTTTGTGTGCATTTTTTGTTAAGGGAAATTGAAATAATTGGTTTGTAATTGTGTGGTTGGAATATGCTCGACTAATATTGAACCTTTAGTTTAAACAAACAATGGACAGCTTATTTGTTTTACAAGCAATTCATTAGTAGTGGTCAGAGGTTGTGAAAGCTTCCAGTTCGGTAATTTACTAAAATAAGAAAAGCGTAAATTTCTAGATTGATCTGTAAAAGGTTAAGTAACGATAATGAATTACTATGGAAGGAATCTGAGAAGTTGAGAGAAACTAATACAAACTTGATAAAGAAACTGGGAATTTAAAAAAATCAAAACAATGGATAAAAAATGGCGGCACTATGAGGTACTCTCTATATCTACTGGTACTGGCCCTGATGAGAACATGGTAGAACTAAAAAAGAGTTGGGCAAATCTCAGTGCAGTTGAACAGCAATTGAAAACAAAAACAAACGCTAAAAAGTCACGCTGTTACTGATTATGATAGAACTGTCGTATATTGAACTAGCAAAGTACCCCTAACAATCTTATTCTGAAGCTTTTTTTCTTAATAAGTAGGTACCTACTAGGTTCTGACAATACGAATATCGGAAATCTGTGGAAGGTCTATATAGACAGCGTTTCAGCGTTCGTGTCTCTTGTTACTTAAAACCTTGGTTCGTAAATTTAGAAAAAGTCGATTGGTGTCAGAACACGGAAGAGAAGGGTAGGTTTTTACTCTTTTTCCGGTTTTTCGCTTATAACTCGAAAACTACGTACTTTATGAGTACTTCTATACGAAAATCAGAAATACATAATATTTCCTACCATTTATGTTTAAAACCGTTTAGGGGCTAAAGCGCGCTAAATCCTGACAAAAATTCCAAAATCGGCCAAAAACACTGTCATTGCTTATAACTGGAAAACTACGCACTTGATGAGAAAAGTGCTTCTATATAAAAATAGGCTACATCAAATTTCCAACCCTTTATATTTGAAAGGTTGTTTCCTCTAATGAACGGTTTAGACGCTAGAGCGCGCTAAAACTTGACAAAAATTCTAAAATCAGCCAAAAATACTGTTTTATTGGTTTATACATATAATTCGAAAATTACGCACTTTATGAGGAAAGAGCGTCTTTATGAAAATAAACTGCATCAAGTTTACTACAAATTATATCTCAAAGGTTTTTTCCACATACACACGGTTTAGACGGTAAGCGCGTTATAATTGGGAAAAAATTCCAAAATTGTCAAAAGCGCTGTTATCGCTTATAACCGGAAAGCAACACACTTTATGGAAAATTTGCGTCTAAATAAATATAAACTACATCAAATTTCCTTCAAATTATATTCCTAAGGGTTTCTTTCTCAGATGAACGGTTTAGGCACTAGAGCACGTTAAAGTTTGACGACAATTCCAAAATCAGCCCAAAATACAGTTTTATTGGTTTATAGCTTATAAATCGAAACTTACGCACTTTATGAGAAAAGAGCGTCTATATGAAAATAAACTGCATCAAGTTTACTACAAATTATATCTCAAAGGTTTCTTCTTCATACACACGGACATACACATACACGGTAGAGCGCGTTAAAATTGGAAAAAAATTCCAAAATTGTCAAAAACGCTGTTATCGCTTATAACTGGAAAACTACACACTTTATGGGAAAATTGCTTCTAAATGAATATAAACTACATTAAATTTCCTTCGAATTATATTGCTTAGGTTTTCTTCCTCAGATGAACGGTTTAGGCACTAAAGCACGTTAAAGTTTGACAAAAATTCCAAAATCATCCAAAAATACACTTTTATTGGTTTATAGCTTAGAAATCGAAAATTACGCACTTTATGAGAAAAGTGCATCTATATGAAAATAAACTGCATCAAATTTACTACAAATTATACATCAAAGGTTTTTTTCCTCATAGGTATAGGCGGTAGAGCGCGTTAAAATTGGAACTAAATTTTAAAATTGTCAAAAACACTGTTATCGCTTATAACTGGAAAACTACACTTTTTATGGGAAAATTGCTTCTAAATGAATATAACACCTACATTAAATTTCCTTCAAATTATATTGCTAAGGCTTTCTTTCTCAGATGAACGGTTTAGGCGCTAAAGCACGTGAAAGTTTGAGAAACATTCCAAAATCAGCCAAAAATACAGTTTTATTGGTTTATAGCTTATAAATTGAAAATTACGCACTTTATGAGAAAAGTGCATCTATATGAAAATAAACTGCATCAAGTTTACTACAAATTATATATTAATGGTTTTTTTCCTCATACAAACGGTTTAGGCGCTAGCGCACGTTAAAGTTTTAGAAAAATTCCAAAATTGGCCAAGAACTTGTTTTATCGCTCATAACTCAAAAACTACGCACTTTTAGGGAAAAGTGTTTCTATACAAAAACTAAGAAAATTATTATTATTTTATAAATTATTTTTTAAAATTAATATATTAAATTATTGCTCTTAAATTATTTTCATAAAATGTACAGTTTAGATGCTAGAGCGCGTTGACGTTTAGTGTATATCAGACGTATAGCGTCAGAAGAGAGAAGACTGAATTTTTTTCAATTTCTGCTGCACTTAAAACCGTCTAACACATATATTTAAACTCTACCCAAAAAATAAATTTTTCCTGTTCCGTATTATGGTTTAGTTTCAGCTCCAAAAGCCCACTCTTTTCGAGACACTATACTTTAACGCGCTCTACCACCTTAACTGTTTATTTTACAAAAAAGTTTAAGAAACATGATTTGTAGGAAATTGAATTTACTTTATTTTTGCAGTGGCACACTTTACTCTAAAAGTGGACAGTTTCCGAGCTGTAAGTAATATAACAATTTGTTGGTAAATTTTGGATTTTTTCAAACTTTAACGCGCTCTAGCGTCTAAACTAGAGATGATTCTAAAAATTACGAATATTTTTTCTCATTTTAAACTTTTATGAAGACTTATAACGGAATTATAAGATGAGTAATCTCGACTTTGGGGTCAATTCATAAAAAAATGAAAACTTACTGCTGGATGGGCGTTTCTTTCTGATAACACAGGCATCAAAACTTTGGACACGCACGCGGATATTATGCTTATAATAGTATCCTGAAAGAACTGGTGTTTTAGAAGATTACTAATCGCATTTTCAACGATTATAGACTTATTAAGAGATTCTACATTTGATTTTGTAGGGGAGCGTGATGCGATCGATCAGTCATGTGCACCCAGCATAAGAAACTATTCCCCAATTCTTACTATATTAGATAGTCGGCTTTTGTGATTAATTGAGGTATTCGGCATTTTCCCTTGGTAAAGGTCAAAACAGGTAGTTGTAGATTGTCCCGTCGTTTCACGCATTCACCAATTTTAAATGAAGCATCGCGTTATTCATCCTATTAGAAAGCTTCAAACTAATTCAGAAACTTAAATAATTGATTACCCTTTTGAGGATTTGCAATTGAGTCACCCTATAATTTTTGGTAGTACCCTGCAGCAACGTGATAAGCTCCACTTTTATTAACGCCCGAAAAATTAAAAATAATAAAAATACAATTTGAGTTTGAAGACCTTTAAATTAAAATCACAATAAATTTTAATATCAAAGTTTATCCACCTGAAAATTTTATAATTTTTAGCGTTAACGGGGTAAGCTTTGAGAGTTATTCAACTAAAATGACGAGATTATCTTAATTTTCTTTATATTTCCACAAGCAAAGTGACCCCTTCGCCCCCTTCTCTCGCGATATTCGCTTACGTTATATCGTGCGCCGTCTCTATAACGTTATAACATCTAAAAATGACAGATTTAAAATATCAAAGCGCGCAACCATGTGTTTAAAACACGTAAAACGATTATAAAACTAAATTCGGCACGCGTATAATCTAAAGGGGAACGACGTCCTTCATTAACAAACAAAATCTCGAATCTAGCAACCAGCACCAGTAAGCCCCATATATGCGAGATTAGCGTTGAAAATGTGCGAACATTGAAAAGCGATCGACGAAAAATGCTCTCGGTTCAATTTTCAATTACTACGCCGATAAAACGACAATAAATTGAATTTGTTTTAACTACCAACTTTTTGATCGCCCTTCCCGAAAACGGCCCTAAAGGGGTTTTATATTTTTAGTAACGGAGACGAGCGTAACATATTTTCTTACGGTATAAAGTGCGGCCATTTAAGATAAACCAAATACTAAAGATATATTTCAGAAGCGCAACTAAATATTTTGTAGCCGTTAAATTGATTTGTGAATGCTTTCACGAGTATTTTAACATCGAGGATCGCAATAAACGTAAATATCGTTAAATCGACGGAGCTGCTTTCGGTTAAAAAAATCTTACCGAGTCAAAAATTAGGCCGCATTAAAGATTTTTGGTATTCAAAGCAGGTTACGCATAACTTTATACTCGACATCATAACTGTTCTCCATCCTTGAAGAAGCATCGCTCACGTCGGTGTCACTCCCCGATCCTTATCCTCGCATCGATAAGAAAAGGGATGCACGACGTCGGACGGATTTGAATATTGGTTAGCATTCCTACTAACAAATTTGAAAAGTTTCCGAGCTCCCGGGAATCACGAGGCACCTCTGAATGCGAATATCCTTTACCATTTTAGTTTATAGCTAAAGTAAGCTCTATATTTTTGATCCTTGCTGTATTTTATTGGCATAGGCGGATCCCGCAGGTGCGATAAGTTTCACCGGTGCGCTTATTTTACCTTTATATTTTGTGTTTTTCTTTTTTTTTAAGTTTACTACACTACACCCAAACTTCTTACAGGTCATTTAGTATAAAAACTTGCAAATTTTTTTATAATAAATTGATATATCCTTTCAAATTGGCGAAAAATCAATTTCCAACTTGCTGCGGGAGATTTTGTTGGTTTCTATATTTTTATGTCTGATAAGGTAATGAAATTGCCGCTTCTAAAAGCATTTTTCAATGCTCGAAAGCGTAATAAAAATAACTCGAGAGTGAAAATTTTAGATATAGATTTTGTTTGCGTTTAAAAAACCACGTCGTTAGTCACGACACTCCAAACGATTGTTGTTTAGGTTTAGGTTAAGTATGAGGCATTTAAAAAATTATATTTTCCAATTTTTTCCTTAAAAGTTGCAACGGAGGATTTAACAGACTTCGTCAGGCAGAGTGAGTATTGCCATGGCATTGTTTCGCCTTGTAAGTTGTGTAGGGTCCCACGTTGGGACTCGGCCTATCACTTATGCCCTGCATAACCTGAAGATGCAGTTAAGGAAACTAGGAGTTTCCTATAACATGGGTGCGTTTAATTTTTGATGAGGGTTCTTTTAGAACTGCTTAGGCGAACCTACAGCTTCTGAAATTAACTCAAGATCACGTTATGTCTATTGCTACGGGTGGGCAGACAATCGATCCTTATTTGAAGGGTTATATCGAGAGTATCGATGTATGGAAAGTATCGAGGTATGGAAAGTACCAAGGTACCAAAAGTATGGAAATGTCGAAGGTATCGTATTATCGAAGTATCGAAGATATCGAGGTATGGAAAGTACTGAGGTATCGAACGTATCGAGATGTCAAAAGTATTGAAGTATCAAGGCATTGAACTTATGAAGTATCGTATATACGTGATATTGTAAGCATTAAAAGTATCGACGATATTTAGATATCGAAAGTATCAAAGTATCGAAAGTACGGAGGTATCTGTCGAAAGTATTCAGGTGCCTATCGAAAATATTGAGGTATAGAATCTATCGGAGGCGCCGAAAGTATCAAGGTATCGAAAATATATCGAAGGTATCGTAAGTATTACACAAGGTATCGAAAATATATCGAAGGTATCGTAAGTATTACACGTATCGAAGAGCTGGAGGTATCGAAAGTATCAAGGTATCGAAAGTATGGAGATATCTATCGAAAGTGTTGAGGTACCTATTGAAAGTATTAAGGTACCTATAAAAAATATCGAGGTATAGAATTGATCGGAGGCGCCGAAAGTATCGATGTATCGAAAGTATCAAAGTATCGAAAATATGGAGGTACCTATCGAAAGTATTGAGGAATAGAATCTATCGGGGACGCCGAAAGTATTGAGGTATCGAAAGTCTCAGAGTATCGAAAGTATGGTATCTATCGAAAGTTTCGAGGTATCAAAAGTACCCAGGTATTAAAAGTATCGAGTTATCGAAAGTAACGAGGTATCGAAAGTATGGAGATATAAATATATCGAAAGTATTGGGGTACTCATCGAAAGTATCAAGGTATCGAGAGCATTAAGGTACCTATAGAAAGTAGTGAGGTACCTATCGAAAGTATTGAGGTGCCTATCAAAAGTATCAAGGTATCGAGAGTATCGAGGACCCTATCAAAAGTATTGAAGTACCTATCGAAAGTATTGAGGTATAGAATCTATCTTAGGCGTCGAAAGTGTCGGGGTATCGAAAGAATTAATGTATTGAAAGTATCTAGGTATCGAGAGTATTGAGGTAACTATCGAAAGTGTTGAGGTACCTATCGAAATTGTCGAGGTATCGAAACTATCGGAGACACCGAAAGTATCGAGGTTTCGAAAGTATCAGAGTATCGAAAGTATGGTATCTATCGAAAGTTTCGAGGTATCAAAATTACCCAGGTATTAAAAATATCGAGTTATCGAAAGTAACGAGGTATCGAAAATATGGAGGTATAAATATATCGAAAGTATTGAGGTACTCATCGAAAGTATCAAGGTATCGAGAGCATTGAGGTGCCTTTAGAAAGTAGTGAGGTACCTATCGAAAGTATTGAGGTGCCTATCGAAAGTATCAAGATATCGAAAGTATCAAGATATCGAAAGTATCAAGATATCGAAACTATCGGAGGCACCGAAAGTATCAAGGTATCGAGAGTATCGAGGTACCTATCAAAAGTATTGAAGTACCTATCGAAAGTATTGAGGTACCTATCAAAAGTATCGAGGTATAGAATCTATCATAGGCGCCGAAAGTGTCGAGGTATCGAAAGAATTAATGTATTGAAAGTATCTAGGTATCGAGAGTATTGAGGTAACTATCGAAAGTGTTGAGGTACCTATCGAAATTGTCGAGGTATCGAAACTATCGGAGACACCGAAAGTATCGAGGTATCGAAAGTATCAACATTTTGAAAGTATTGATGTTTTGAGAGTATCGAGGTACCTATATAAAATATTAAGGTATCTAAAGCACCGATGTATTAAAAGTATCGAAGTATCAAAATTATCGATAGTATCGAGGTATCGAAAGTATCGACGATATCGAAAGTGTCGAGGACTATTACCGTACGCTGCTGAATAAGCCCTAGCCACACAATACCGAGTAGGCCTTCCTCATTTGTTCCAATTCTTACTCTCTTATTGGGGCCATCTATTATTATCTATTGAAATGAGTGTGATGTGTTACTTGAAATAGGTTGCTCTTTGTCTGTGGGTCCACGTATTCCTTCAGTTGTTTCGTAGTTTGTCTCTCATGTTTTCTGTGCGATCCAATTTTTCACAGGTTCTCTTTGCCCTCATAAGCTATAAGTCGTTACAGAGAGAACGCATTGGTTACGAATTTTAGAAGTTGTTAGGGATGTCTGAATGTACATAATGAAATGAAGTCTTTCAAAGGCAGTTTCTAATGTCTTTATTATTGTTTCGGCTATACATAAATCAGATTATGAGGAGTGAAATGCGAACAGTCGTCTATAATTAAATGGAGAGGGTAAAGATTCACGTTTTTCAAGTCTAAGCTTAGGCAAACTTGGAAACTTTAAATTTAATTTTCGAATACAAAACTTTAATTTCACATTAGATCAAATTGGTATCGACTTAACAAAGCCTGGATTAAATCTACGTGAGCGACGTATTGTACAAGAGCCTTATTTAAGTAAAAGGGAGACCATTATGTTATTACATGTTATATGATTCACCTCAGTCTTTCGTATTGTTCGATTTAATAACGGATCAGGTTGCTTTTAATACCATCTCGTCGTCGTGTAGCTTAATCACATTTTGGGTTTATTTATTTCGTTCGTTAAATTTAAAGAGAAGAGCAAAAGTATTGCTTTCAAGACCGCAAAGCTGTGAGGTGTATCAGTTATAAAGAACAAATTTTTTAATTAGAACTCCGACTCGAAGGCAATAAAATTGTTCGTGTAGATAGCATCTGTATAACAAGCTTAAAAGGAAAAGAAAATTAGTGGGGCTGAAATATGAGTAAAAACTTCCTCAAACTGGATTAAACAAGAGTAAACGCACCAAAGGGGGTGCATAACGAATTAGCTCGTGTTAATGTTGAAATTTGAGATCACTTCAAAAAATTGAAACGCAAAAAAATCGCCTTTTTTCTTCACGAGAAATTTAATTTAAATTCAAATTGGAGAAGTTAAAAATTGTGTTAATTTGTAAAACCGCAAAGATTTGTGCGCGCAACAGGACGTAATAATTAATTCTAAAAACTAAAATATGGACTACGTTGATGTAATACAATTTTCGGCTGGAAAGAGAAATGAGAAGGCTCACGATAATGGTGCGGTGATAGCTTAGGGATTACGAAGGATGAACTGGGATTAGAACACCCCTGTGCGCCGGCACTGCAGATTGAACTCTTTTTGGCTACCGCTAAGGGCTACGACGACGTGCTGCCCCTCATAGTACATTCGAGCATACAAATTTTATGCACAAAATACTTCTATTCTAAAAATATGCTTCGCACGTACTCAAAAAGTACTACAATATGCATTCATAAACATGAATGTAATGCTGAAGAATGACTAAAACTTTCTTACATCATAATCAAAACGAACTTCTTTTCTTTTTTTCCATTTACGAAAATTTTCCTAATTTGATGTGATGGTCGCAAATGCGCGATAAGAACTTATTTGTCAAAACTTTATCGGTCGTATAAAAATCTGTTTTTCTTTTGGTCAATTCAATTGGTGATTCATTTACATAATAAAAGTTGGCGCCGTCCTTTTAAATTTTTTGATAGCTACTGAATATTTAACAGTTTTTTTAAAGTTGGCCAAGAAAAATATTAATAAGTTTCAACATTTGTATAATGGTGTCGGTGCTTTTAACTTAATAAACTAAAAGAGTGTCGATAAAAATTTTTGTCAAAAAGATACTTTCGAGTGCATTAAGTGTCGTGAGGAAAATTTTTTATTGGTTATATAAAGTGGTCAATTTAAAATTTTATCTTGTGGTATTTTAAGAATCGTTCTTGGGCGCTTATGTTAATTGATGTGTAGGACTCACAAAATTAACCCTTTCTCCGCACCCATCACAAATCACAAGCAATTCTAAAACAGTTTCCATTTTATGTGAAACTGACTATACACTATAAATACAGCTCACTTCAACCAGTTATTGAACACTAGTAAGTGCTAATGTTCTTCTTTTCATATACCTACGTTTTAACAGAAAATGGCATAAAAAGCGAGAGTGAAGTAACTAGAGAACATTCCATTTGTAATTCGTAAACATTTTATTGCAGAAATGGTGGTCTTGTGAACATAAGTATTCTCAAAACAACCTGGAGTGACAAATAATTATTTCCTCGACTGTACATTAGTAGCTCAATAGTAAGCTTAACGGTAAGTGTTCCCAAAATCACAATATGGGCGGGTGTGTGCCGATGAATTCGTTCTAACATCCATAGTTAGAATGCAGGGTGCTTCCACTAAAACGGCCGTAGCTTCAAAATTAGTGGAGGTAGACCAAAATTGGCAACTCATTTGGAATGCCGATGAAATTGTCTATATAGCGAGCTTAATTTTCGACTATACCCATTCGCTAGTTTAACCGGTACAGCGGGCTAACTGAGTGGAAATGTAAGAGCTTCGGTTAGAATAGAGGACGTTTTCACTGAAAAGGCCGTAACTTCAAAATTAGTGGAGGTAGACCAAAATTAAAAACTCATTTGGAATGCCGATGAAATTGTCTTTATAGCGAGCTTAATTTTCGATTATACCCATTCGCTAGTTTAACCGGTACAGCGGACTAACTGAGTGGAAATGTAAGAGCTTCGGTTAGAATAGAGGACGCTTCCACTGAAAAGGCCGTAACTTCAAAATTAGTGGAGGTAGACCAAAATTAGCAACTCATTTGGAATGCCGATGAAATTGTCTATATAGCGAGCTTAATTTTCGATTATACCCATTCGCTAGTTTAACCGGTACAGCGGGCTAACTGAGTGGAAATGTAAGGGCT
The DNA here is from genome assembly GCA_950108345.1 of Malthinus flaveolus. NCBI lineage: Eukaryota > Metazoa > Arthropoda > Insecta > Coleoptera > Cantharidae > Malthinus > Malthinus flaveolus. Next base: position 17,348,093 of record OX467286.1, on the reverse strand, counting down.
TTGGTTAGAATAGAGGACGCTTCCACTGAAAAAGCCGTAACTTTAAAATTAGTGGAGGTAGACCAAAATTAACAACTCATTTGGAATGCCGATGAAATTTTCTATATAGCGAGCTTAATTTTCGATTATACCCATTCGCTAGTTTAACCGGTACAGCGGGCTAACTGAGTGGAAATGTAAGGGCTTTGGTTAGAATAGAGGACGCTTCCACTGAAACGGCCGTAACTTTATAATTAGTGGGGTTATACTTAAATCGACTACTGATTTGGAATGCCGATAAAATTGTCTATATGGCAAGCTTAATTTTGGATTAGAACCCGTCTCGAATCTCCATTTTGGGAATTTTGGTAGCTAGTAGCCATGCAATTAACTCCTTACTAATTGGTTGTGGGTCGAACTTTCAAAACAGTTCTTGGCGAATTATCCAAACGGTGAAGTTAAAACAGAGCCGAGCTTCGTTGCGAACAGAGTTCGGTTTGCTGTTTGGCTCGCTAATTAGGACGTGCCTTTTGTTCGCAACGAGACTCGGCTCGCAGCTCAATTGTATAGTTTGGACCCTGCTTTAGGAGTCATTTCACGTGCTCTCTAAATAGGGTTATGTATTAAAAGTAAAGGCAGAAACTGGTCACACACTTAAAATAATAAACCTTAATGTCTTTTTAATCTACTCATCTAGCATAAGCACATTTAGCTACCGTAATTTTTTATTCATGACTGGATAAACCAGCTTGTAGATAAAATATTTTAAAACTGATAACCGTTCTTTATAACTACGGCTTTTGTTTGTCTGTTATTATAAAACGGGCTACCGGTTGATTATGCAAAGCAACGGAGGAGAAAAAGAAGGACCACATATATTATGTTTTATAATAAATGTACTTATTATTGTTACAGTTTTGCAATCTCGTCCGATGATCAGTTCGTATCAATTATAAAATTCCAATCTCCTTTACAATATCGAGTAATTAATATTTTCAGCTTTCGACGTAGTTGTTTTTTTCGAAAAACTCAAAGGCCGTTTTGTGATGTTTATTAAATGTTTTATAAGGACACTCGAGGGGTGGCTTATTGTTAAAACGCGATAATAATCTTCCCAGCATTGGCTCAATGATTAGAGTCTGTTTTTAAGTTGATCCGTTGTTCAACCTCATATATACCCCAAGAGTCGGAGTCTAATATTTCATTAAACTTTCAGATGCTATCTGCAAATTTTACGATTCATGCTCCCGACTCGGCCTTTTAATTATTTTATTCCACACTGTTAAATATGGCAGCTATTAATTTTAAGAAATATCTGATCAAAGGGAATTCGTATATACTTTTAAAATATAAAGTAAATTCTGAATCATTAATTTTTGTTTTGTAATGTGTTGATAATATATGTGTGGTACGAAAATTTATTTATTGTAAGTTTAATTTTACTTTATGGCGCAACAAAAAATACTTATTTATCGGACGCGCATCTCTTTTTCCGCTTCTTTTATTAATACACTGCAGGGAAAATGGTCGTGCTTCTTTATTTTCGTTAAAAGTTATGTTTTTGTAATCCATTTTTATCGATTTACATGTACAATGTACATAGTTTAATAAACAAATTCTTCGCAAAGTTTAAAAAAAGTAGGCAACCAGCGCAGTTACACGAGGAGGAGGTGCTGTTTTTGGTCTAATTTGCGTTTCAGTTGAGCAAACTAAACCATTTTCAAACACACGACATTCTAAAGTTGTGTTTGAAGTTTGAACTATGTTTACAACATTAACAACACATACATGTGAATTTGGCAAATTGTTTTTTATCATCTCTCTAAGAGGTTCTAAGTAACTCGAATGACTTGGTGTCTGATCAAGAGGATTAAACGTGAGTGATCAGTTACTTAGGATCTCCTGGATTCCTAATACTACACATATTACTACCGAACAGACTAAGGTCGGGTTGCAGAAACCTTAAAAAATGTGACGATCTGTTACATTCGATGTAACGATAGAATTGTCATCTTCAATCTCATTCATATTCGTCCAATGAAACGGAGGAATTTAGGCATTTTTGCTACAATGCGTGGTTGTATATGTGTCTCTTTCTTTTATCTTTCCTTCCGAGATTGGCAGTACGTTCGGCGTCGTCCTTTCGTCCTGAGCTCGCAGAGCTGAGTGCTCAGGGTTTTGAGTTTTTGAGTCTCTGCTTCACGCTGCCGTTTTCGTTCTATCTCCTCTTTCTCTTTTATAATGCTCGGCTCAAACCTCTGAGCATTATATCGATGATGCTCTCGTCGCTCAGAGTCTGTTCAATCTCGAGAGATGCCAAGACTCCATTTTGTTCTCATCGGTAACACTTGAACAGTGTGTGCTTGACCGTATGACCGTGTCGATGTCGTCTCAGTGGTCGTATTGCGACGGCACCGACTTAACCCAACTTAACCTAACCTAACCTGGCTGAGATATAACCTAACGTAACCATTACTACTACTAGTCAACTTTTATCTTAGCTGGAAGGCTAAAAGTCAAACAGAATTTATATAAAGAAACCATGGATCGGCTACAACAAAGAGCAGGTGATGGAGCTCGGGAACCACCACGGAAATATCACCACACCGGAACTGTGGCGAGAAGGTAGGAAGGCACCCATAAGTCTGATAACTGGCCACCACACACAAAACACGGCCTAATAGACTGAATACCTATTGCTGGTTGGGGGGGGGGGGGGGAAATCGTTCGTTGCGTTATCCGTTGCCTGTAATTCACAAAATCATCTTAAGATTGAGTCTATTAAGTCTATTAAGATTGATCTTCAATTAACGTGACGACGTTGGTCTTTACTCGACTTGACTTTGATCTAATTCTACCCGACTTAACTCTGATTTAACGTATCCTGGATTTCATCTAACCTAACGTACTACTACATACTGCTCTAGTCTACTCATATCCAACTAACTAGCGAAGTCATTAAACTACGCCAATAGCGAAATCGAACAATTCTTGATATTAATCGGCAATTGACGCTACTTTACTTGGCCTGACTTTGATCTAATTCTGCCTGAGCTAACCTGACCAGGTTAGGTTAGATCAGATCTTATCTAACCTAAGCTGACTGTGATCTAACCTAACGTCGCTACTACAAACTGTGAAGGCGCTTACGAGTGGTGGCGATTATGTAAGGCGAAGATGGATGAATGGGTGGCTATTTCTATATCAGAAGTTAACTTGGTACATAACGAGATTATTTCAGAGCTCTCTAATTCTATAACTTTAAAAACTGAGAGATTTTTTAGATAACTAAATCACAGTAATAGAAGGCAGATGTTAGAGCTGCTATTTTTATATTTTTCCTCCTGAATCGCTATGCTATGTATCGGTATATGCAACATTGGCAAGAACACGGTTTACGAGGTACGTCGCGAGCTCTAAAGCCGTCCACATCTCTCGTGAATGTTCATCGGTCATAAGTGATCGTAACAAGCCGTCGTGATTATGGTTTTCAAAACAGATGAGCCCACAGACCTCATGATTTTTAATTGATCATCGTGATCATCATTGGTCAGGATGACCGATGAAAACTCACGAGGTCTCTAGGCTTATTGAGCGTGGAAAAGAATCACGAAGTCTGTGGGCTCATGGGGCGCGAAAACCAATCACAACGGTTTGTACGATCGCCGATGATCGAGGTCTGTGGACCACCTCTCTCTCTTTTTTGACCTCTTCGCACTTAAAACAAATTTTTGTTAATATTTAGTAGAGACGAATAAAACCCAGTGCGACGAATTGAGCCTCTTATTATTTATTACCTACTACCCATACGTAGAATTTTTTGTATGGGCCGCTAATGTGGTGTCCATCGACGAGCCCAAAAACTGAGAGTGTTAATAACGTTGACTTATTGAAGTGGATAAAAAGCGAATAAATTCACTCCTTTCGCATCAGAAATTTATTCATCCATTTTATTACCTTAAGTTTTTATAATAAGGAATTTTTATAATTAAGACATTAACAATTTCCAGATAATTAAGTACTAACGAGATTATGAAGCAGATTACTTGTTTTAAATTTTTTTACGTCTTGTAAACTATGTACTACTGTCATCGTGGATTTATAGTTCTCTTCGTCGTAAGCACACATTTTCTATCGATTTTATAACTTTTATATTGTCAATAAACTTTTATTGCTATATGTTTAAGATTTAATTGTTGTAACTTTTTCTGTATCCATCGCGTAATTGCTCCGTTCGAGATATTTACGTTGCATTTCTGAACTTTTTAATGCTGTAATTTCATTATTAATGTCTTTCGGAAAAGTTTTAAGTCGTCTAAGTTTATAATAGCCGTAATAGGTGTTGGCTCTGTCTTTTCCTATTTTGATTCGATTTTGATTTTAACATCACTAACCTGTATGGTTTATATATAAGCTTATAACTCATGTTGCGATTGGCATTTTCAATCAACTCCACCTGTCTACGTATAATTGGATTTCGAACTTTATTTGACAAGTTATGATAGGAAGATAGGGGCGTAGTATATTTTTCTTCTATAATATCGGGGCTAGGTATTGTTTTACGTTCAACGTTCAACCCCTAACTAACTATTATAAATAAATTTTCGAATTAGTAGAGATGGGTAACGCAAAATTATTTTTTTAATTAAATGCGAAAAACGGAACAGCGTTTTATTAATATTTGATCGCCAATTGAGGCGAAATACTTCCAAATTTAATAAATTGACGAGGAAATACACGATTTTACTTTTTAGGGTTATGAATAAAATAAAATAATTTTTTGAAATGAGTGCAAATCTAATTACATCCGATCGATTTTAAATAAAACGTTTTGTTCATACATAAATTAAACTGATACTATTTTTGTTACTTTATTATTTAGCAAAAAAATAAATTGGTAGTGGTAGGGCCAACACTTTGAGGAACACAACAGGCCTATTGGTCGTTGGTCATCCCTATACTTTTTTTAAGCTCTCGATGCAATCTAGTAGTCGAGTCTCGTTAATCTATTCCAGTTTTATTATTTTGTTTTTAATCATTTTTGACAGTAGTACCTTTCAAAATTACAATTGAAATTGAAAACATGGAATTATTTGTGTGGATAGGCGATTTTGGTTTAATATCGATGAACGTGGAATGCGTCAAAGCGATTTTCTACATTAAATTAACGAGAGCTCCTGTAAAAATTACTTATTCCGACAATCCCTTTTTACTTTTGGATTACGATTTTCCATTATTTCGACACGGCCAAGTAATCCTAAAAGATTTTAATGCCATCGTACGTTATTTGAAAAGACGTAATTACGTCGTCGATTACGGTTTAAGTGGTAAACAATTAAGCGAAGAGTACACGCTTTTGAAATTAGTAACTGTTAATTTACAACCAGTCTTACGACACGTCTTTTGGATCGATGATCGTAATTATTTGGAATTAACCAAATTGTGGTACAAAAGAGCAATGATGACACCGGCAAATTTCCTTTATTTATACCATAAGAGAAAATCGGCGGTTAGTTTTATGGAGACTATGTTTGGAACGGAAAGAGAGAGCGGCGAGACTGTGATCGATACTCTTAAAAGTAACGCCACGGAGTGCTTCTCGTGTTTATCGTCGCGTTTAGGCCAAAACGAATACTTCTATGGAAATACTCCGACAGATTTGGACGTGGTCGTCTATGCTCATCTAACCACACTACTTAAAGTTCCATTTCCATCAAATACTCTGACGAGACTGTTGGGTTGCTGGCCCGAACTGATCAAATACGTCGACAGGATCGACCTAAATTACTTCCCTGAAGTAAAATTCGAAAGGCGGTTTATAAAAAAAAGTTCAACCATAGGCGGTTACGATTACGAAGACGACGAGGTTACAACAAGTTTATCCATGAAAATTTTTGTGTTCGTTGCAATTTCCTGCCTTATGATGGGATACGCAGTTTCTCAAGATATAGTTGATATAGATAGATTACGCTACGCCATAACTGGAAATTGAATTTGTTTGTGTAATTGAAAGCAAAAAAAATAAAGTTGTTATCATCAATCAAATAATAAGGACGTGGTTTATAATTGACTATACTCTATAGAAACCGATGTATGCAAACATTAACATTTTCTCACTCTGAACGACTACATCAGGAAACTGAATGGTGCTGACGTTTAATTTGTGTAGTTAATTGAATCTCTCCCCTATTTAAATCACGTGCTTCCCTTTACATTTTTACTTTCATTTTTCTGTTCGGTTCCATGTGCATGCCACGCCATAAAGGGAACTAAAATATTGGTAACTTTTAGTTAAGCCTTTTAAGGTTTCGTTACAAGAAATTAATTTTTTTAAAGCCCAGATTTTGGCTTAATTTAATTAGGAGCGTTTTGTGATTTTAATTAAAAAATGTTTATCACTTTTTCACGCCCAAAATAATTATACTTTAAAATGCATTTTAAAAGAGGGTGAAACCCTTTTGAAAAGTAATAATAATTAACGAAAAGTTTTTTTTTTTTAAGTTTACGACAGTTTCAAGTAGAAATTAAATTTTATTTACCGCCGTTAGATTTAACTTGCAATTAAATAAAGAAGCTAAATAGTCGTTTAAACGAAAATTTATAACAGAATAAATATAAAACTATTTACTAAGAGGTAATAATATTTATTTTGCTTTTATTAGTTGTAAGGACTGATTTAGAGATGTTTGTTGATCCTTACTATTTACCACTGTAACCAAGTTGGCTTGCAACGTGTTCTTGAGTACCGCTCCTCTATTAACATAATATTTAATCCCATCTTATAGATTTAGCAACCATAAAGCGACCTAAGTACGCCTCTGTTTCAACTCTCATTGTCTGACGTGCACCTGTTGATGTATAATGCCTCAAATGATAAATGATTGTAAACTACCATAACGATTTTGCTTACACGATTGGTAATACCACAAAGTTCTTGTAGTCCGAAGACAATACTTCGACCCTCACTTGGATACTCCTTTTTTTTCTACTTTTATTAACAAACGATAAAGTCATAAGCTTGATAAGCACGTACTTACTCGAATCGTTTTTCTTTTAAATTTAATTATGACATAAAACTATTTTTATGTACGGCGGTATATTTTTCTTGTGTTAACTCGACGTGCCAATCAATCTGGATGAGACGAGGAATTAGAACGTGTGCAGCCATATTATATTGTTAATCCTGCAAGGAGCAGTATATCTTGTATTATTGGCGATGTGCACTTAAAGAAAATAAATGTGTTTTAATAAAGTTAATTCGCGTCTATATTGTATAGGATGGGAGAAATTTAGGGGTCGCTTCTGGTGTTGAATTGGAAAGAGAATAATTAGTATTTTTCATAATTTGTATAATAGGTCCCATTAATTATTTATGTTTAACTAAAAGCATTTTCTATAGTGCTATTATGACTATGACTGCTGCAATTTTTAGTATAAAATTGACAAAAACAAAAAAATCACCCCAATACAATGTAACTCCGAACTTACGTCAATGAGTTATTGAAGTGTTAACGATTTAGCTCAAAGCCGAAGACGGACCGGGTTCAGAACTTAGATAAAAAATAATTTAGGGGTAAGCGAAAGCGTAAGCTCTACTACGGCTCTTTAAGAAGCACAGCATAGTGGCTGCCATTAATAGGCGAAAGGGAAACTAACGCGGAAGTTGATATTCCCACAAATTAAGGGTGCATGGCACTTACCAATTTTCGTCACAAGTTTCATGTTAAATTTTACGGCAGCTTAGCTACCGAACAGAGATAACGTTTTACTCATCATATTTTGAATACAAGTAGAGAATGAAACTGAACAAAAAGCGTGCAAGGCCGAGCGTAGACCTCAAATCAACACTTGCACTTGTAGGCTAGATAAAGTTCTTTACACGGTGGAAACATTAAATTTAAATTTGACAAGAGGACAACATTTAAAGATAAAAAGGGTGCTATTTAGAAATTAAGGGTCTATAAAATAAGGAAAATGTCAGTAACTACCAAAGTTCCCAGCGATAGTGTGTAAAAGATGCTAATTTTGCCAGTCGGAGGAAGAATCTCGGGATTCATAACCATAACTACTTCGAACCATAACAAAACTCACATCGTTACAACAATAAAAACACGGGCGCCAGAGACCGACGGATTCATCGAAGGTACTGCTCCCTTCTCGTGCATTCATATTAATCATTCTAGTTAACCATTACCTTTGCGTTTAGTATTGACATGAAGTTAACTTGTGAAACGCTCCGCCGCGTCTTAGAACTGTTCTCATTTTGAACGATATGGCGCCCAGCTTTTGAAAAAAATTAGGAGCTCATTCTGTTTTGGTTCAAAACCAATTGTTATCGTTCGTAGCGCTATTGGTGAGAAGCACACACTCGACTTATACACCAAACACATATAGGACAACATTGCAAATGAGTAATGAGACTGATCGTCGAGAAGGCTCTTGGCTCTTTTTTCAGCTTCTCGCTTATAATTCAAAAACTACGCACTTTGTGAGAAAAGTACTTTGATACCAGTATAAACTACATCGAATTTCCTATAACAGATATTTCTTAGGTTTTTGTTCCCAGACAAACTGTTTAGCCTCTAAAGTGCGTTAAAGTTTGGTAAAAATTTCAAAATTTGCCTCCTGGACACGCTAGAAAATTTCAACGCGTTCTAGCTCCTACACTGTTTGTTTGTCAAAAAAAATCTAAGAGACATAATTTGTAGCAAATTGAATTTCTTTTATTTTCGTGTTGAACTGCTTTTCCCTAAAGTGCTTAGTTTTGGAGTTATAGGCGATAAACCGAAAATGGCAGATTTTTAAATTTTTGTTAAACGTTAGCGCGCTCTAGCACCTAAACCATGTGTCTGAGGAAAAAATATAAGCACTATAATTTGTAGCAAATTGGGTGTAGTAGTTTATATTAATATAGAATCGCTTTTTTTAAAAAGTGCTTAGTTTTGGGGTTATAAGCAATAAACCGAAAAAGATAAAATGACAGATTTTTAAATTTTTGTCAAACTTTAACGCGCTCTAGCGTCTAAACCGTTTGTCTGAGAAAAAAATCTAGGACCTATAATTTGTAGAAAATTGAATGTAGTTTCTATTCATATACAATTACTTTTTATAAAGTGCTTCGTTTTGGAGTTATAAGCGATATACCGAAAAAGGCAAAATGACAGATTTTTAAATTTTTGTCAAACTTTAACGCGCTCTAGCGTCTAAACCGTTTGTCTGAGAAAAAACTCTAAGAACTCTAATTTGTAGCAAATTTGATGCAGTTTATATTCATATTCAATCCCATTTTTCATAAAGTGCTTAGTTTTGGAGTTATAAGCAATGAACCGAAAAAGATAAAATGACAGATTTTTAAATTTTTGTCAAACTTTAACGCGCTCTAGCGTCTAAACCGGTTGTCTGAGAAAAAAATCTATGGCCTATAATTTGTAGAAAATTGAATGTAGTTTCTATTCATATACAATTACTTTTTATAAAGTGCTTAGTTTTGGAGTTATAAACGATATACCGAAAAAGGCAAAATGACAGATTTTTAAATTTTTGTCAAACTTTAACGCGCTCTAGCGTCTAAACCGTTTGTCTGAGAAAAAACTCTAAGAACTCTAATTTGTAGCAATATTGATGCAGTTTATATTTATATTCAATCTCATTTTTCATAAAGTGCTTAGTTTTGGGGTTATAAGCAATAAACCGAAAAAGATAAAATGACAGATTTTTAAATTTTTGTCAAACTTTAACGCGCTCTAGCGTCTAAACCGTTTGTCTGAGAAAAAAATCTAGGACCTATAATTTGTAGAAAATTGAATGTAGTTTCTATTCATATACAATTACTTTTTATAAAGTGCTTCGTTTTGGAGTTATAAGCGATATACCGAAAAAGGCAAAATGACAGATTTTTAAATTTTTGTCAAACTTTAACGCGCTCTAGCGTCTAAACCGTTTGTCTGAGAAAAAACTCTAAGAACTCTAATTTGTAGCAAATTTGATGCAGTTTATATTCATATTCAATCCCATTTTTCATAAAGTGCTTAGTTTTGGAGTTATAAGCAATGAACCGAAAAAGATAAAATGACTGATTTTTAAATTTTTGTCAAACTTTAACACGCTCTAGCGTCTAAACCGTTTGTCTGAGAAAAAAATCTAGGACCTATAATTTGTAGAAAATTGAATGTAGTTTCTATTCATATACAATAACTTTTTATAAAATGCTTAGTATTGGAGTTATAAGCGATATACCGAAAAAGGCAAAATGACTAATTTTTTAATTTTTGTCAAACTTAACGCGCTCTAGTGTCTAAACCGTTTGTCTGAGAAAAAAATCTAAGAACTATAATTTGTAGCAAATTGGATGTAGTTTATTTATTTATACAATCACTTTTTATGAAGTGCTTAGTATTGGAGTTATAAGCGATATACCGAAAAAGGCAAAATGACTAATTTTTTAATATTTGTCAAACTTTAACGCGCTCTAGTGTCTAAACCGTTTGTCTGAGAAAAAAATCTAAGAACTATAATTTGTAGCAAATTGGATGTAGTTTATTTATTTATACAATCACTTTTTATAAAGTGCTTAGTTTTGGAGTTATAAGCGATTAACCGAAAAAGACAAACTTTAACGCGCTATAACGCCTAAACCATTTGTCTGTAGAAAAAAATCTGAGAATTATAATATGTAGCAAATTGAATGCAGTGTATATTCATATAGAATAAATTTTTTCATAAAGGGCGTAGTTTTCGAGTTATAAGCAAAAAATCAAAAAAAGAGTAAACACCTACCCTTGTCGAGTTACCCAAGAGTTAATGTTGCCACTTTAAAGTGGTAGACGGTTGGTTTTATGACTCATTTGCAATGTTATTTCAGGCTGCATCACTAAATTTTTCCTTAAGTAGAATATCGGTTAATTAGATGGCAATTTAAGGAGAATTATTCAAGTAGGGTGCACGTCATGATTCATGATTTTGATTTAGCTCAACCCGCAATATTGTTTAGTCTGTAATGAATTAGAAATTGGTTATACTAAGAAGTTCGACGTTGAAACCATAAAAGTCCTAGGTTTTATGACCTGCTGCGCCGAGTTTGTTGGAACAAAATCAGATAAACCTGAAAGTAGGTTAAATAGCAATCCTTTACTTCAACAACGAAAAGTATATTTTATAATATTTTACGCTACAATGTACTACAAAAAACTTCTATTTAGAAAAATTGAAAGGATAAAATTACGAACCAAAGTCACCCGATATAAATTTGCATTTTATACGGTCTGAAAGCTTATCAAAAATTATTTTGAATAGAAAAGTTATTGATCTTTATGTATAAACTTCTTGATTTTATGTAGTATACTCACTCCACTTGGTGAAAACTTTACTACAGTCAGTAGGGTAACGTCAAGTATGAAATTAGGTTTTCCCCATATAAATATTTACATTCAAATTGTGTTGTTTTTATAAGGAAAAAGTCAATTAAAAACTTGGCTATAGAAAGCAACGAATTCGTGTAAAGAGATAACGCCTTTTAAATAAAGTGAAATGTTAAAAGGGGGATAAGAGCGAAAGTGAAAATATACTTAGTTAGATTTGTAAACTTTTCTTCTTAAAGCTAACAGAAGCGCAGAGTCGTTCTCAAAAGAGAGTATCTCGAAAATGGAGAACTATGAATCAAATTTGAAGGATTTACGAGATTGCAATTCAAATTAGTCATTATTCTTATTTTGTACTGTTTGCGATATGCAAAGTACGAAAGATATACAATTCTTAAAAGAGGGTCACTATATTTAGAAAACTGAATATTTTTGTATTATTCGCAATTTTTTGATAAAACGTTCTTATTTGTTATTTATGCACGTTCCTTCGAGTCGGGTATTTTAACACATCGAACTAATTTTAATTTTTTTTTTCAGGTAAGCTCTCGAATATTTCCCTATCAGGAGGGTTGCAGATTGGTGAGTTACTATTCCCCGTTAAAAATTTCGATGACTAATTAGAAATGTTAAAACGAACTTACCCTCCCCGTCCGAAATATTTCAGGGTAGATTAATTTTATTGTGGAATTTTAAACTTAGATCGTCTTCTTTTTTTTAAATTTCGTCAAGTGTCTCGTGGATTTTTAATTGGTTTTTAGAAAACGAACGTGCTCGTATCATAAATTTGACGTTTTATAAAACTTCATGTATATCCCTTAATTCTTAAATTAAAAGCTAAAAAGTTTAGTCTCTCAGAGCTTGAGGAGAGAGAGGAGTCGACTTCCAACCCCCTGCACTTCTTACAGCCTTGGTATGTGACAGACGGGCCGGAAAAATATACTGAAGCTAAAACTTTGTGTCAACAACATCCTGCTGGTGGAGTTTAACATAAATTTCCTATTTCACCCTAAACTAAGCATTTGTTCGGGGAAGTTGGCTTCCAACAATCTAAACTAACTAGTCTTTAGCTTGTTTATATAGGGGGAGTTATTACGTAGTAATTTTGTTAACATATGTATAAATGTTATTAAATTGGCTCTTGGGTTTTTTTTTCTCTTCGTCTTGTTGTACGAACCATATTTAAAAGAGACGTCTTTCGGAATTGGATTTATAACCACACCTTGTGGTACCACACGCACTATACCCACCTCGTTATATTACGATACGAGCTTATTAGAGCCAAGAAATTCTTTTATAACAATTTATTATTTTATAAATTCAACTTGTCGATGACAGTGAGTCGCCCACGTAATTTTTCATTCATTTCTCTCCTTTCGATGGCGTACAATTTTACACAATTATACGCTCATGCCAAGTTTATAATAAATTTTCAACAGATTAAGATAGAGGTGTACATAATATATTTTGTTTATTAAAGAATTTATTATTAGACGTTTGTTTTAAATTTTTGTTTCACTAAATAAGATAGGAATGTTAGTTGTCTTCTTGTTTAATTAATAGAATTGGAATTAGATGTTAAAGATGCGTACACGTTTTTAGAATTTGACGCAAGTTATTGCTACAACGAAATGTTTGATGTAAATAAATATTTTTAAAAGAGATAATGGTATAGAAATATGATATCTAGCCAAGAAATTGAAATGGCCACTTCCCGATTCTTTATTATATTAAAAATGTTGCTTCGTTGGTTACAACTTGTAGAGATTCCCCATAGAGTCGTCGATCAGAATTTGATGCAATCGGCCTTTTCTGAATTACCCAATATACACAGTTAGGTATATTATACGTATAAAATTTTCAGATACCTAACGTTACTAATTCTTATATTTAATTTCGGTTAAAAACGGAGCTGATGCCGCGCTTATAACGTAGTTTTAGACCGTTATTTTACGGTTTATATTCGGTATAAAAATACGGCAAATAAACGAAGGCATTCAGTTCAAAAAGTAGGTAAGGTTTTCTTACGATTAAAATGTGTAGTAATATGTAGCTTAATATACGTTTATTTTACGTTTCCAAAATTACAATTGGTTGTTTTAGAGGTATTTTAAACGTATATTTTACGTACTTAAAATTTATTCATTTCGAGCATAAGTTTAGACGTTAAATATACGTATATTTTATACGTTTAATATACGTTGTAGTAAAAACGTATAAGAACTGTAAGTTTTGACTACCTTGGGTAATAAAACATATCTTACATTTTCCGTATATTACTCGTTATTTGATTACGTATATTTTACGACAAAGAACTTACGTACAGTTAACGTCACAATGGTCACGTTTAAAAAAACTACCAATTCTATACGTCTAAAAAATATACGAGATTATTACACTACGCAGACGTATTTTTCACGTATAATAAACGTAACTGCGCTTATTGGGTACTATTATTGCATAATAGCAACGAAAGTTACTATTTTACCCTCTCTCGAATAATTTGAAACGCCTTGTACACTTTTACGCACAAAATGTCGATTTTGTCCTTTGTTTAGCCCTCCAGAACTTTCTTTTGTTAGCCTCTCTTTACTTTGCTCTAACATTTGTTCTGGAAAAGTATTCATAACCTAATTAGTAAACTTTGAAAATTTCCTTTGATTTAATTCGCCGCTTGTGAGGCTAATAATGCGCGTTTTGACTTTCTGATAATATTAATTTAAATTTACCTCCAGTTACCACCGTCGAAGTTATTTTAACACAAAAGCAATAGTCTGTGTCTGACCAGCTAGACTTATTCTTATTATACACCATTGTTTCGAATTTAGCAGTCGTTTTCTTCATTTTCTATTCTTATTAATACGTAAGTAATTTAAAAATGTACGGCGATTGTTTGATACTCGAAGTAAGAATTCAAAAAGACTTACAAAGAAGTTAATGAATAAAACATTTTCTAAATGCATTGTTTCTAATCCTACAAGTGCTAATGAGCAACCAAAGTGAAGAAAGTTGTAAGGCGATATAATAAACAGGAGGACCTTTTAACAAAATCTCTAAAACTCCTTATTTTCGTAAAAATAATTGAATGATTAGACTTCTTTTGTTAAAAACAAAAAACTTTGAGTGAGTACGGGTTTAACCTTTCAGGATTCTTTTTAGATACCCTTCTGTGAGTAATAGCGTAAATGTGCTATTAAGTTTAACTTCTAACTTTATTATTAGTTTCTGATTGTCTATTTGTTGTTGGTAAATTCCACTGTTTCTAAATCAATAACCTTTTCTAGACGAAGGTAACATTCATTTTGCACGAGTAAAAGAAAAGCTCGCTGAAAAACGCGGTTTTACGTGTGGAGAATGCCCAGGGTTCAAAAACTGACTTCCAACGAGCCACGTGAGTGGCTTGTTCAAATCTGCTTGTCGGTGGCAAAAACCAGTGGCTGCTGCGATGTTTTGTGTCTATTAAAGAATCTAAAATATCTGTTCTTATAGTTCTGCATTTTGCTCTCTCCAGGTCTGGTGTTCCTTGCACACTGTACAGGTACAGATCACAAAACTCTCCTCCCGGAAAGCTGATAGATACAAGTCCAGTGCAAAACTTAGTTCATTCCTGAACTGTGTATCAAACATCCGCTTCCCGACCTTAGGCAGAGCATACACAGCCTATGTAGGCGTAAATTTAACAGAGAAGAGCTTCCTACGTCATCTGTGCACTGCACTAGTCGCACTGTAGTGCTTTTTGTGCAGTTTTAACTATGACCAAGTTGTGTGCGTTCGTGACACGGTAGGCTCTTCTATATTGAATTTACCTATACCGGCGTGTGACGTAGTTGGAAAAAACAGACTTATCTGCGCTTTCTGGGGAACCAGTGTCTCTAAAGCTCTTCTAACCTTTCAAAGAAACCCGCAGCTCAAGCGAGACTAGGGAATCCCTATTCTATGAAGAGTGCTTGGTATCTATTAAGTAACCTTTAATGTTCGTTAGTCTACATTCAAAATGAATGACCTAAATTTTTGGAAAAGTTAGGTTAGGTTTGGTTAGGTTTGGTTCGGTTACCTTCTGAAGCAGATAATTGAAAGAGCAGAGAGGGTCGAGAAAGAAGCGAAGTCGAGGCACCAGCTACTCCTCGACGAAGTAGAAAAAGTCCGGGAGGACTCAAGGAAGACCGAGGCTTTCCTGGCTAGCCTGGGCAGAAATTCTGAAGGTTTCAAAGACCCGAGATTATAGACCAGTCTCCCGGAGGATGCAGTGGCTGCTATCTACCGCCTGTCAGACGAAGTAGCGGGCCTGAGGGCGGACCTCTTGAAAGCAGGACCTCAGGCAAGAGGTGAGAGAAAATGAGAAAATACCCTCTCTGGGGACAGCTGTGGTGCTGCTCACAGAGGAGCTGAGAGCCACCTACAAGGAGGTGGATCCCTTCGCACAGCTGGCAGAAGAGACGCATCGTTTTGCGGCCATGTCAGCGAGGGAGTCACTAAACTCCTGGAGGGCTAAATGGAGCTTTACAAAGTCTTCCAGTAACAAGGTATATAAAACGCCTCCTCGATGTCCGCCCGACGCCAGCAAGGGCCTCAACTGCAGCTCGCACCTCGGAGTTAGCCGGACCGAGCTCAGTCCTCCCTTCCGGGTCTCAGGCCGAAGGTCTGGCCTCTACGTGGAGCGTGGTGGTAGGTAGAAAGGGGAAGGCGGCCAAGAACAGCCAAGCGCTCACTCTTCATGCCCCCCCCCCCACCCCCCAGAGAAGACAGCAAAATAAAGGTTCGGTTACGTTAGTTTAAACTGCACTGACCAAGTTGTATGCTTTCATTACACGGTAGGCTATTGAATTTACCTCTACCAAACTGGGGAGGTGGTCGAGTTGGCAACCTCTATCAGATTTACCTGCGCTTTCTGGTAGACCAGTGTTTCTCTCAAGCTCTTCTATCCTCCCGAAGGAGCACGCAGCTCAAGTGGGACGAGGGAGTCCTTCTTCTATGAAGTGCTTGATATCTATGAAATAATCTCAGATGTAGGTTATTCTTAGTTGTAGTACATTAAAAATGAATGACCGAAATTTTCGGAAACGTCTTGGAGAAATCAAAGGACTTATTCGCCTGAGATTGTCGTTACTTATTTAGCAACCTCTTATTAAAGTTTGTTAATTAATTTTCTTTGTTACCCCAACAAAAGAAATAACTTACCTAGTAAAATTTGTCCTTGGCACCTCATTATTTTTTTATGTGAGAAATAGATAATCGAAACCAAATTATAATGTAACGTTTCTTAAAACAAGTTACTTTATCTATAATCATAGTGTTTGAAAATAATGTAGTTTTTCGAATGAGACTTAATAAGAAATAAATAATATCCGCTTTGAAAATTTTCTCATGATACATATTTATAAAGAGTCGGTAATCTTGATTATTCCGTATAATCAACGTTGTATTACATCTTTATTCAGACGTTGATCGTGACTACTATCTCATCTTTCCAAATCTTTTAATTTTTTTTCTTGTCTCGAAAGAGTAATAATAAAGCCATTAGTTCAGTCGGAGCGTGTTATGTTGAATAATTAGATACTCTCGGAGTAACCTACAATTTTTGATGCTACAAACACTTTCGGCTCGTCTATTAGATACCTCTGAGGCCATTGTTGTAAAAAAAACTCGAACAGTATTTATGAAAAGATAATAATCTCCTGCTCATGTCCTCTTCTTGTGAATTTACTACTACACGTTTGTCAGCGACGGACTGGCCCTATCAGGTCCTGCTAATGCATTCGAACCAGAGTATATGTTTTACGGATTTGGTTGAATTTGTGGCACTATTGATGCCTTGAGCCTGTGTTTACTTAGGAAAAGCTCTAAAAGGCCTCCGGTACCAACGGAGACGTACCAGCAAGTCAAGTTTTATTATGAAGTAAACGCCGAAGGCGTTTCAGAAGCGATAAAATGGAGTAACTACGTTATTTAAAAATTGCAAACTGATTTGCAAAATCAAATAAGGGTGGTATTAATATGCAATTTCACAATTTCAGGCCTCCTAAGTTAGAGAGTCCGACACTGTCGTCAGTTGGTTATTTATTCGCGATCTCGTTCGCGTCGTTAAAGGTCTAATAAGAAAGATTGTAGATTGAAGATTAAGTACAGTTTAAGGTGACGTTATAAGCAAGGCCGAGCTAAGTACAAGTAGGCAACTTGCTAATGATAGCTGTTGTAGACAGGTGACAAGCTCCAGTGCTGTTCTAACTAACAAAAACAAACATCAAACTATGGAAAACAATGTTGAAAACTACTTCTGTAGAAACTACCAACGTCTCTGACTCTGACACAATTTATATAGGAGAATAAATTAAAGTTTTAATTTAGTAAGACGGTACTTAACGTGTTTTTATACTTTGAGAAGTACTGTGCTCGTAAGTTCACGGCAACAAAAGTTACAATTTTATATAATAAAATGAAGATATAAAAAAGTTGCACCCGCTTTAATTTAATTTTAATCTAAATATAGTAGTAATGCTAATGAGAGAAGATAAACGAATTAAACTTTTAATTACTTTGATAAAACTTTGTCATTTTCTTTTAAAATTATATAATTGAGAAGTTTATCGTTTAGAAAAAAATCGTCCTTTTCTCTAAATGATATCCTTTCTTTCTTTTTATTATTAATTATAATTGATTAGAACTTTGGTGAGTTTTAGGGTTGCGCTTCTTTGAATTTTCTGTGAAATTTTCATTAGTTATCAAGCCATACAGGTCAGATTTTATTGCTAAGCTTGACCAGGGAGTTCGCTTTCCAAAAAACTGGTCTAGAAAACAACTCTCCTTTCTAATGACAAATCAAACTTTTACAAAACTGTCAGTCGAAATTTTACGATCCTTTCAACAAAAATATTTATGATTTCCGGACAAACGCACAAAAGTGTTGAAAATGATCACTAATATTGTGCAGGCACTATGTTTCCAATTGTCGAATTATTTTTAGCAACTTGGTAAGATTGTCAATTATTTTATTGCACCGTCAATTAGAGGTTACGTATCAATTTCTAACTCACTGATGGAAGTCAAAATAGCATGAATACTTTATACGTATTGATCGCAATTTAAAATAGCTTAGAAATAGGAACCCCATTTCGCCATTTTGGATGTTTATGGCACTTTGATTTAATTTAAAATCGCGAAAGAAAAGCTAATTACAAAACACGATGCACGAGCATGATACATCACTAACCAAAAATTAAAATTAAAAAATCCGACTTCAATTTCCACTTATCGATATTACATTACACATAATTTTTTTAAAAAAAAAGGGTACCACATGCGATGCCTCGGTGGTAAAGTAAATACAATTTAAAATTCGATTTGCTCAAGACGTTAACTAAAATTAATTCATTTAATGCGAAAGTATCAGCGAGCACATTTCAAATAAAATTAATGTCTCGTTGTATCTTAAAAACTCACTCACTTTTGAGTTGAGCTCAATGAACTAAAAACTAACAGGCGAATAAATTCGTTTCTCGCTGGTAGTAGAAAAAAAAACGTCTTAATACGATCTCGCGGCTGGATTGGTATAATGTAATACGGCAAATTGCCCGTTATACCTCTGATATTACTCAAATTGTAATTTGATTGGCCAAGATCTTTTCAAGTTACGAAATAACTTTGTAATTTAGTTAAGTTTAATTTATCGCTAAAGTTTGGATATTAATTAAGGAGATCTTTTTTTTTAATTTGATGTAGTGAAAAAGGCGGGGTTTTTGTGGCAAGTTGTGAGTTAAAGGTCTGTCGTACGCTAGGATGTTGTAAATAGCCATGCGGCGCCCCATTTTGTAATTGGACTAACTGCCCAGAAGCACTTGCTATGCGAGTAGCCATGTACCCTTCTCTGTAGCCATTTATTTGGAGATCTCAAAGTCTCGAGCTCATTAACGCTTTTAATCTTCTTGGTATACCATTGCTAGTACATCAGGTTCTAGCAAGGTCTAGCTTAGGTCTTACCTAAGACCTCTCTAATCCATTTCAGAAAAAGAACAAAGAAAACTGATGGTAACAGGAATACCTATTTGACATGCCTCTGGAAGCCGTGGTAGAAGCCAAATACTTAGGAGTTATCCTCAATAGCAAACTAAGCTTCATACCACATTGCCACATTAGTAAACAAATAAACTACAAGGGTTCTATGGACCTGTAGACAAACGTTCGGTTAAACCTGGGGACTGGCACCTCAGTTGACCTATTGAATATACACTGTAAGGGTTATACCAATAGTCACATATGTAGGCTCTGTGTGGAGGACAAAAACACACACAAAAGCCTGCAAACGTAAACTGAGCAAAATCCAAAGACTGGCTTGCCTAGGAATAACTGGAGCAATGGAAACAATGCTGAACCTTCCACCCTTGCACTTGGTAGGGAAATCCAACGCATAAAGCGAAGCTTGCAGATCTAAACTTAAATCCTCCCCAGGAAAGAATGTCCAAGGGCATGTCTCGATCTTAAGAGAGATGGCAGAACACTCAATACTTAGTATGAGGTTTGGTAGAATAACCAGAGCATATAACATCGAAAAAACCTACGGAATTAAACTTTCGACAAGGGAAGAATGGTAATGATAGGCAGTCAAAATGAATGGACTTGTGTTCTACACAGGCGGCTCTAAAAGTTCAACAGGCACAGGAACTGGAATCATCAGGAGTGACAACTTGGGACAAGGGATAAGCTTAAGCCTCGGGAAGCACACAACCGTATTCCAAGCAAAAATTTGCGCCATTTTAACATGTGCGCAAATACCGTTAGATCGAGGTTATCACAACCAAAGAATCTTTGTAGTATCTGACAGTCGAGAGTCAAGCAGCCCTTGAGGCGCTGAACGCCTGTGAGGTGGGGTCCGGACTAGTAACAGACTGCATTCAAAGACTGAACGAGCTAGGGGGAAAATTTTTGTCAACCTGGTATGGATGCCAACTCATACCGGATCGAGAAAGCGGGCGTTCTGACTAAAGAGGGCAGTAAAATAAGGCCCATCGGACTAGAACCAGCCTTTGGCATTTCTTATAAAATCATAAAGAGAGAAATACAGTAACTTCTAACGAAATGGCACATTAAACACTGGAGGGAGACTCCCGGACAAGGCCACTCTAAAGTCCTACTGGAGAAATCCTCTGACAAAGAAACCCGCCTTATACTCAGAATGAGTATATGTGAGCTACGACTGGCAAGGGCACTGATAACGGGTCATTGCCAGCTTAAAAAGCTCTTGTATACGATGGGACTAGAATTGACTAGAAGAAGACGAGAAGACCCTCTATGTAGAGGATGGGCAGAGGCAGAGGAAACTTCAATTCATCTTTTGCTACACTGCGAGGCTTTCACAAGATGTCGTCACAGCATTCTCGGAAAGGAGAAGATGCTGCAAAGAGAATTGACCAAACTATCAATAGAGGAAATTCTGGACTTTATCAAAAGCACAGAACTCACTGAGGACTAGCCTCAGAGCAATAATAAGAATAATAGTACATGAGGTCTCATCTGTAACTATCTGTGCAACCTGTCGTACGTAATCGCTACGAGGTCATGCGGCTATTAAATTGAATGAGCAGGGCTTATGGGGAGGGGGGGAGGGGCAGGCGTCCCGGACATCGCCTTTGTTTATCTGGAAAAATATAGCAATTTACTTCCTAATTTGTCACGTTTGTTTTTGTGAATCATCTTTTTTGGAGACATTATCAACTGCTAGTAAAATTCATCTAGTTAATTTTAGACCCCTTGACCTTGAACAATCATAATTTTGCGCCTGCGGCACTATTTTATTCTATTTCTAGCTCGTAATGTTTCCCTACTACTTTCAAGAATCTACGCCAAGCGATAGCTTGGCCTAATCTATAAATTTTGAACAACCCCTACAATATTTATTGTCTCGGACCTCACATTTTGGCTGAAATGCCCTGTGCATGAGCATCTCCAATTCAGTGTGGATGTGGCTCACTCTGCCATCAGTGCCAGCTACTGAGCTACTCCACTTGTCACGTCTAGCTCGATATTAAATGAAGACCAAGACAAAAAGAGACATTTCTTGCTGAACTTCTTTAAAAAATTCTGAAAGTCATCTTCTGTACTACAAGAAAACCTACAAATTGACCGAAATGGAAATTCTTTTAAAACAAAAAGTTATTAACCTCAAACCTCAAACAAAATTAAAGTAATTACGTTTATTACTAATTATTTTTAGTAGTAAAGTCAATAAAGATTATCGCATTAATGTAGTTAAGATTAGAAAACAAGTCAGGTAGCGTAGTAATTAATCAACTCGAACAGATCAAGAGCTTAAATCGGTTAGTCAATTGCTGAGTTAATAAGTTGAACTAGAAAATAAGTTGAGTAAAATCATTAATATGGTTTGGGAGTTGATTAATGATTAGTTCGGTCTTAAGATTTAAGCGAGCAGTCAACTTTAATTTAGTATTTCGCTACGTTGATTATTATGACAGGTGACTAAGCTGTATAAAAAGTACAGTTACACACCTATGTGGTGTTGAGTTTAATTGTAATTTTTTAAAAATCGACCGTACGGATGGTTAATGATGGTGTAATCAATCATAAGTCGGCTTGCGTTAAGTGCGCAATTAGTACGTTCGCGAGGGGAGAATTTTTTAGAGTGCGACAGGAGCTTAATTTTTGGGTGCATTTTCGTTAATTTTAAATCTTTTCCATTAAACTTTATTTTAGTTGCAAGTTTAAAAGCAGACGTTTTAAGCGGAAATAACCCCTAAAAGTTTGCTAGATGGCCAGTAAGCAGCATCCGCGAACCGGAATACAAACATGAACTGAAATTTATGCATCTTTGCTTCACTGACGTTTTCAGCGTTAAAGATAAACTTTCAGAAACAATTTCTAAACTTAAAACAATTTTGCATGTTATTTCCAGCTTTAATACCTTTGAACTTTTAAACGGCATCGATTTTTTTGACAGTAATCCCGCCAGCTTGAGACTTGTAACAGTTTCGAAATTGTAATAACAGTTGAACAGTTTACGGACGCTATAATAGTTCGTGTTCGGTCCTAAAATCAATTTTCACGCGAGTAACACCAAGTTGTTGATGTTGATAATGCCAGAGGAATAAAACGTAAACTCTTGAAATTTTAATCCGACAGGTGGCTTATTAAAGTCTATCCATGAAACTAATACTGACCGTCATTTTGCAGACAAAGGCTTTACTTTATATGTATTATGTTGAAAAAGAACGCCATCATATACCAGCTGAAATGTCCACTCTATTCCACTATCTACTACAGTCATACGTGAAAGTGGATAAAGCTTTCAGTTATTTCGAGTACGTTTTGACAGGATAATTTATAGTTTGACTTCTACATTTAACACTTTTGATAACTCCAAACTTTAATTCCTTTTTAGTGCCACATATTTTTGTCATTTTAAAATTTAAAACGCCCCGGATTTGACCATATCTAAAGCCGTTGACAGGGGAGTAATTCCTAAAAGTTTTTGTAATTAAAGCTAAAAGAAGCCTAATCTGAGCTTGTAGGTTATGTAATATCGATTTTAACAACTTTACTAGGAATAGTTTGTTGCTAGGAAGAGTAAAAAACAACTAATATACATTTACCTTCAATCCAATTGATATGAAGCCAACGCCAAATGCTTAAAAGTCTACCCGCTGCGAGTATGTGGCACCATAGCGCTCTAGCTCTGTTCATTTTGAAAACAATACCGAGACCTGAGAAAGTTGAGTTGTCAAAAATATAGTGGGGCGTACTTTTCCAATTATTCTCTATAAACTAAAAAACAGTGTTTGACCGATTTTAGAATTTTTCTCAAACTTTAATGCGCTCTAGCACCTAATCTGCTCGTTTGACGAAAAACATCTAAGACATATAATTTGTAGCAAATTAAATGTACTTTATTTTTTATAGGAGCATTTTTTACTAAAAGTGCGTAGTTTTAGAGTTATCTGCGATAATCAAAAAAACAGTTTTTTTGACCAATTTTGGATTTTTTTCAAACTTTAACGCGCTCTAGCACCTAAGCTGTTTGCTTGACGAAAAACATCTAAGACATATAATTTGTAGGAAATTGAATGTGCTTTATTTTTTATACAAACGTTTTTCACAAAAAGTGCGTAGTTTCAGAGTTATCCGCAATAAACTAAAAAACATTTTTTTGATCAATTTTGGATTTTTTTCAAACTTTAACGCGCTCTAGCACCTAAGCTGCTCGTTTGACGAAAAACATCTAATACAAATAATGTGTAGAAAATTGAATGTACTTTATTTTTTATAAGAGCATTTTTACTAAAAGTGCGTAGTTTCAGAGTTATCCGCAATAAACTAAAAAACAGTTTTTTTTTGCAATTTTGGATTTTTTTCAAACTTTAACGCGCTCTAGCACCTAAGCTGTTTGCTTGACGAAAAACATCTAAGATATATAATTTGTAGGAAATTGAATGTGCTTTATTTTTATACTAACGTTTTTCACAAAAAGTGCGTAGTTTCAGAGTTATCCGCAATAAACTAAAAAACATTTTTTTGATCAATTTTGGATTTTTTTCAAACTTTAACGCGCTCTAGCACCTAAGCTGCTCGTTTGACAAAAAACATTTAAGACATCTAATTTGTAGGAGATTGAATGTAATTTATTTTTTATAAGAGCATTTTTTACAAAAAGTGCGTAGTTTTCGAGTTATCTGCGATAATTTAATAAAACAGTTTTTTGACCAATTTTGCATATTTTTTTATTTAACGCGCTCTAGCACCTAAGCTGTTTGCTTGACGAAAAACATCTAAGACATATAATTTGTAGGAAATTGAATGTGCTTTATTTTTTATACAAACGTTTTTCACAAAAAGTGCGTAGTTTCAGAGTTATCCGCAATAAACTAAAAAACATTTTTTTGATCAATTTTGGATTTTTTTCAAACTTTAACGCGCTCTAGCACATAAGCTGCTCGTTTGACGAAAAACATTTAAGACATATAATTTGTAGGAAATTGAATGTGCTTTATTTTTTATACAAACGTTTTTCACAAAAAGTGCGTAGTTTTCAAGTTATCCGCGGTAATCGAAAAAACAGCTTTTTGACCAATTTTGGATTTTTTTTAAACTTGAACGCGCTCTAGCACCTAAGCTGCTGGTTTGACGAAAAACATCTAGGACATATAATTTCTAGAAAATTGAATGTACTTTATTTTTTATAGGAACGTTTTTCACTAAAAGTGCGTAGTTTTCAAGTTATTCGCAATAACCGATAAAACAGTTTTTTGGCCGATTTTGAAATTTTTGTCAAACTTTAACGCGCTCTAGCGCCTAAGCTGCTCGTTTGACAAAAAAAATAATTAAACAATTTTAAAATGAATTTGACATCGCTATTCAAATGTTATGTTAACGGCACCGCGATGGGCGCTGCTTACGTAATATAGGTCGTAGTTCTGAATATTCTCTTATGAACGTAAAATTCTAACTTTCCCGAGACAATACAAATCTCGTCTGATCTGATTGAATCTTATGCGGTCTCAATGTATGCATATCCTCGTACAACTAAAATTGAATAAGATAGTAGAGGAGTAAGTTAACTGACGTATAGTATGTAGAAGTCATTCGAACCGGTATAAAACTACAAACTCATTTTTAAAACTTTTGGCCAAAGTTTATTCGCAGATTTTTACAAGCTCCCCCTTGAGACTTTAGTAATATCAAAGTTATCATCTTAAGCGACAAGCAAACTAACTTAAGCTTGGATTACTCCCTTATTAAAAATTTAAGTCGTTGTCTCATTTTTAAAGGTAATGCCGAGTCATGGGTTCAATTAGGAATGAGACGATTGTGTTCTGGAATAAACGACATAAGGGGCACGTCATAGTGCTTGGTTAATGATTTCAAGATACTCCCCATCGACAAGCAATTTGAAATGTAAATTTGCACTCTGTAAGAAATGTTAATACAAAAATGTCAATAAACTTTAAAGTTAATCGAATCATATTCTCTAAGCATCAGAATCTAATAATTATTTTCGGGGCACCACATGTTAAGAAAATGATTTTATTATATAAAGCACCCCGATTAATTTAATGTGGTTGAAGGAGATAAAATTTATGTAGTAAAATATACATAAGATGATAATAATTGAATATAACTCGAAGGCTAAGACGATGTTCCATACAATATACTTAATTAATAAAGACAATTGAAGTTAAATAATCTCAACTAATGTCTTATGCATTCAAATGACTTCTTAACGACTGGAAGTTAATGAGCAGAGATTTTGACTTTACATCGCAAAATCGATTCGCTTCGTCCTTTTGGGAAATAATTTCGATCTTTTTTTAATTAAAACAGTATCTGACGGACGTTATTTAAATTTTTATCGTTTTAATGTTAACTACCAATATGATAATTTCCTTTTGCGATGACATACCGTTTTTACAACAATGGTAATTTCAAATCGGATGAACGCTGACAGCTAAATTTCCCTTTGTGTCGCGGCGCGTCGTTGTTTTCTCCCGATTTCCTCAACACGAGCATATTGGAAAAGTTACGATCATATGTTAATATCCTGTTTAATATTGAAAGTTATTTTCAATTTACACGTTTGTTTAAATAAACTTAGAGACATTTTTTGGGCGAAGAGTTATTTAAGTCTTCCATTACACAAGTAAGAAATCACACGGGGACTCTTTTAATACTTCTCCTAACCATTAATCATTCTTTTGCACAACCTCCAACAGTTCTTACGCTTCGGTTCTTTCTATATACGTATAGTCGTTTGTTTTTTCCCTGTTTTTTCTTCTAGCTTTGTATTTCAATTTCTTTCAAGCTCGAGCACTAAAAAGTTGCTAGTGAAAATAGGCTTTTGTAACATTAGCCTCCATTTACTGTCCCAATTTTCCTTTTTCAACCGTTTCCTACGAACGACGACTACGTCCAATACCCCACCGCACCCTTGAAACCCCATAAAAACTTAATTCCTCAACATTAGTTTAAACTTAAACTAATTTCGTACTAAAAATAAAATTTTATAGTTTTTGAGGATAATTGGCCTTTTTAATAGGTACGAAATTTGAAAGTTTCAAGCGAAGCCGGGTTATTTCAGTTTTTAAAAGTTTAAAAGTACTCGCCTTTGAAGTACTAACGTCGCATATGTCGCTTAATATCAGTAACCCTGTTCTAATTAATATTTGGTCGAAGCTCTACACAGTTCAAAGACTTTCTATAAATTAGCTCAGTTAAACTCATCTATACTAGCAACCGCCATAGTAAGTAAATTTACAAAGCGGAGTGACTTCCAATGTTGTATACCTTCTACGGTCTTACGGCATTTTGTACAAAAATTTCCACTTCAATCATAATAACTTGTCCTCTAAAGGTCCTTAATGGTAATTTACTTTACGAACACGTCATTACGAAATTTGGGTTAGAGCTTTTTTTATTAGTACCTCAAGGGTTCCTACGGCCTTTACAACATACGCGTTGATGTCTTCACAAGTTTACTGCTAGAGGGAAAGTTCATGAATTTTCGAACGGGATTCGCCGCAAAATTTTCGCGTAGTCTCAAGAAGTTAAGGAATTTTCTTCAACTTTACCTTTACATAATGACAGTAATTCGAAATGTGAATTACGAGACAAAAATGTAAAAGTTCTACTTTGCTAAACACGACCGAGTTAAAAATAAAAATTAATAACAATAACGAGCGGTAAGAAAAAAGAAAAATTATTACGGTAACAACGGCATAAGTTACAAAACTATATTAATTTTTATTACGTAACTTCAATACGAACGTTGTCGTTTCAGCCCTAGCAAAAGAATATTAAATCTTGAAGATCATTTAGTGGTCACAAAGTAGCAACATTATGAGACGTCATTATTTTCTACATTAAATATTTTATGGCGGCAATTTTTGCAATAAAACGCGATTCTTATAGAGCTTCATTTCTTCATTAGTTCGTGTAGAAAGTTAAAAATGGAAACTTTTTACTCGAACGTACGGGGCGAGTCAATACAGTACAGACTGTTCCATGGAGGTAGGCGCTATGCCGCAAATAATCCAGTCCACTAAATTACACTAAATTACACTAAATTCATGCTAAATTATCACCAAGTTTCATAAAAATCGGAGAAGGTGGTTATTACGCGTGAACTTACAATAACCACATTTCCAACGCGTATAGCGCCTAAACTAAACGCGCACTAAATTTTTTTATTGGCGCACTAAATTACAATAAATTCATACTAAATTATCACCAAGTTTCATAAAAATCGGAGAAGGTGGTTATTACGCGTGAACTTACAATAACCACACTTGTAACCCTTATAACTCCGAAAGTACGCGCGCACTAAATTTTTTCATGAGCGCACTAAATTACACTAAATTCATACTAAATTATCGTAAAGTTTCATTAAAATCGGAAAATGTGGTTATTGTAACTTCACGGACCTGTCCAGCGCTAGACCGTATCTCTATTCGATGCATTTTTAATAATCAAGATATGCGCCTTATAGTCCAGGGGGCTTCGAGCACTTTTCCTAAACTATAAAATACAAAATTTTTAACAATGCAGGCTGAAGTGGCCGTATTAACTTGGGGTGGCTCGAGAAAGAAGAGTTTTTACTCTCTTTTTGGTGTTTCGCTTATAGCTCAAAAACTATGCACTTTATGAGAAAATTGCATCTATTCGAAACTAAAGTAAATTAAATTTCCTACTAATTATATTTGAAAAGTTTTATCTTAAGTCTAACGGTTTAGGCGCTATAGCGCTTTAAAATATGAGAAAAATCCCAAAATCTGTTTTTTTTGGTTTACTGCTTATCACTGTAAAACTATGCAGTTTATGAGAAAAGTGTTTTATTATGAAAGTAAACTACATCAAATTCCTACAAATTATGTTTAAAAGGTTTTATCCTAAGTCAGACGGTTTAGGCGCTACAGCGCGTTCAAGTTTGACAAAAATTCCCAAATCTGTTTTTTTGGTTTATCGCTTATCGCTATAAAACCACGCACTTTATGAGAAAAGTGTTTCTATAGGAAAGTAAAGTACATTAAATTTCCTATAAATTATATTTGAAAGGTTTTATCCTAAGTCAAACGGTTTAGGTGCTAGAGCGCGTTAAAGTTTGACAAAAATTTCAAAATCTCATGTTTTCAGTATTTGGGCCAATAACTTTGAAACTACACACTTTTTGAGTAAAGTTCTTCTATATAAAAGTAAACTACATCAAATTTTCTACAAATCAGATTTGTAAGGTTTTAACATAAGTCAGGCGGTTTCGGCGCTACAGCGCGTTCAAGTTTGACGAAAATTCCAAAATTTGTTTTTTTGGTTTATCGCTTATCGCTATAAAACCACGCACTTTATGAGAAAAGTGCTTCTATAGGAAAGTAAAGTAGATTAAATTTCCTATAAATTATATTTAAAAGGTTTTATCCTAAGTCAAACGGTTTAGGTGTTAGAGCGCGTTAAAGTTTGACACAAATTCCAAAATCTGTTTTTTTGGTTTTTCGCTTATCACTCTCAAATTACGCACTTTATGAGAAAACTGCTTTTAGAGGAAAGTAAACTGCATCAAATGTTCTCCAAATTATGTTTGAAAGGTTTTATCCTAAGTCAACAGGATTAGGCGCTACAGCGCGTTAAAATTCGACAGAAATTCAAAATTTGTTTTTTTAGTTTATCGCTTATCATTCTCAAACTACGTACTTTATGAGAAAAGTGCTTCTAAAAGAAAATAAACCGCATCAAATTTTCTACAAATTAATATTTAAAAGATTTTATCCTCAGTCAAACGGTTTAGGCGCTACAGTGCGTTAAAGTTTGACAAAAATTTCAAAATCTCATGTTTTCAGTATTTGGGCCAATAACTTTGAAACTACACACTTTTTGAGAAAAGTTCCTCTATATGAAAGTAAACTACATCAAATTTTTTACAAATCAGATTTGTAAGGTCTTATCATAAGTCAGACGGTTTCGGCGCTACAGCGCGTTAAAGTTTGACGAAAATTCCAAAATCTGTTTTTTTGGTTTATCGCTTATCACTGCAAAACTACGCACTTTATGAGAAAAGTGCTTTTATAGAAGAGTAAACTACATTAAATTTCCTACAAATTATATTTGAAAGGTTTTAGCCGAAGTAAAACAATTTATGCGCTACAGCACGTTAAAGTTTGCCAAAAATTTCAAAATCTGTTTTTTTATTTTATCGCTTATCGCTCTCAAACTACGCACTTTATGAGAAAAGTGTTTCTAGAGGAAACTAAACTGCATCAAATTTCCTACAAATTATATTTAAAAGATTTTATTCTCAGTCAGACGGTTTAGGCGCTACAGCGCGTTAAAGTTTGAGAAAAATTTCATAATCTTTTTTGGTTTCTTGCGTATCACACTAAAACTACGCACTTTCTGAGAAAGTTCAGGTTACATCGATGTACAGAATAATACATCATCGTACTTTATGACTATTACATTGCTATCGCACCTCGAGTTACCAAGCAATCTTACGTTCAGTTGAAACCTGAAATCTTGTGAAAAAACAGATCCTTATCAGATCTTGAAGACTCCGGACAACCTGACTATATTTTTCTAATCGAGCATAGGATGATCTAGTTGGCACCACTTCCAAGTCTTATTGGACCATTTGTGGAGGTTTGCCCGCCCGTCTTTCTGCCGATTTGTTTGTGCCACACCTGAAACTTTTGTAGCAAGTTTTTAAAATTTGAATAATTTATTTACCGCACAATAACCAAACAACGAAATTATTAGCAATAAACGATAGGGCGGTAGGGGCGGGTTTACAAATTTTACGTCGAATAATGCGCACATTATTCTTTTGAGTGAACTACGCCAATTGTAACTTTCTCAAATTTTTTCAGTGGGGCTTAGGATAAAAATGAAATTGAACAACAGTAATGAAAAAGTTTCTTTTAAAAAGAGCATCGCTTTAAGGGTAATTAAAACTTGAGCAACAATATTTTACCTTATTAATATTGCAACTGTTCACAAAGTATACTTTGATTGCCTTTATAAGTTGCAACTTTTTCTCTTACGTCTAAGGATTATTATAAAGTTTTCTTTGAACAATCCTCGTCGATACACGACGAAGACGTCGAGATTGTTGCGAAATTAAATTTTGTGCACAACTTGCAAATTCTCGCGGGACACTAGTTAGGAGATTCGTCAGAGGAGAACAGAGAAAAAAAAGCATTGAAAGGTAATATTTTTCGCCCATTTTCATTTTTTGGGGCTTAAATTTTATTATTTACACTGAGCACGTTTCGTTTTGTTTTCTCGTGGGGTTGATATAAACGAACATTTTAATAGTTTGTTGAACGAATGCTCTTCAAATCTCGCACGTTGCTGAAATACAAGTGTTTAAATTAAATTTTCCGACATTTCCCAAGACTGAAAAGTTGAGGTTTGTTGGGGACAATTTCAGTCGATTTTTTTTTGTTATTTATTTCGAGTGGGGCGAGAAGAAGGAGGGCGGTTTAAGTTTAATGATAACATTGAAACGGGTAACTGTATAAAATTGTAGAAAAAGAGACGCTTTTTTAAATTAACATTGCAGTAGCGTATTTTGTAAATAATTGCCAACGGTTTTTGAATACGTGATTATAGTTAAATAGCATGAAGTAGTTTTATAGTTTGAAAATACAATTTACGAAGCTTAAATAGCAAAATGTTTTTGCCTTTAGTAACGTGCATTGTTATTTAAGACGAGGAATACTTAAACGCAATTTATTTCGAATGGTCTTAAATTGAACTTCAATTAGGACGCTTTTGGAAAAGATAAAGTTATTACATCCACTGCGCGGGAAGAAAATTATAATTGTGGCTATTGTGGAGATCTTGGTAATTAAATAAATGGCTTTTGTGTAGTACCTACGCAAGTACACGTTACACAAAAAAACCATTACAACTTCTCTTTTCTATAGAATATATGAAACTAATTGTTACTTGCTCGAAATATGATTTTAAAGCAACGTTTTATCTCGCTCCCGTAAAGTAAAACTAAATTATCTTGATGTATAACAAATTTTGTTGTATCATTTTAAACTTTTTAATATTTTCATTTTTGTTCTATAGTAAAGTAGAAATTTAATTTTCATCTTTAGCGTAGTGTATATTGTGAAAATTATATTTTCGTGTTCTCAGATGAAATTATTTCCTTTTTGAGAGCGTATTAATTTTCTATTGTTTCAGAAAAACAATTAGTAATTTCGAGGCATTAATTTTCCATTCTCGGCTATATTAACTAATGTTTTTAAGTTTTCCAATATGTTTTTGAAATACATATAATATAATAATAGCGATTAAAAAATCTCAAACCTAATATTTCTGTAAAAAAATATTTTGAAAATCTTTGCTCGAAATCTGGGCTGTCAATACATCGTCTGTATGTCGTACCACCTCTCTATTTACTTTTCGAGACGAGACGATACGATTTATTATGACATTCGGGACGACACGAGACTCCCTCGTCTCTTCTCGTTTCGTCTCGTCTCGTGTCTATTAGCAATATGTCTGTATATTTGTCTGCTCGATTTACTCCAATTGCTCCAAGTGTGACGTTATTAGAGCAGGATCGATAGGCAAAATTAGTGCAAAAGAACAGGTCAAACAAACAATTTCAATTTGCTCTTTTTACTCCAAGCAAGCCAAGTAGCTGTGGTTTCGAGAAAGTTTGAACTGCAAAAGACGGGACTCACCACCATTTCGTCGAATTGTCTAGATAGAGGGGATCGCAGTAATGTAATGAAGTCGATACAGCATGGTCTACCCGCTTATTCATCAATCTCTCTGTCCCTTTAAACGGTGATTTTCTAAATTCCGTTTAACACCGAATGTGGAACATATCTGTCTATCTGTCTGTCGCCTGTCTGGCCAATGATTCTTTTGTCTCTGTGTCCGAAATTTACCTTTTTTACGCTTATCGGCTTCTCAATCCATCTGGTTGCTTCTCTACTTTAATTAAAATGTCTTTCCATCTTCTCTCTTTCCTATTCTCTCTTTCCCGTTTTCTCTTTCTCTTTCTGGTTCTCCCCCCCCCCATCCTTTCCCCCTTTCTCTCCCAACCCTTCACTAAGTCTGATCTTCCATAAAATCTTATTTTACTTTTCTATGTCTTGCCTTCCTCTACATTAATGAAAATGTCCTTCTCTTTTCTCTTCTCTCTTCCCCGTTCTCTTTTTTTGTCTCTTCCCCATCCTCTCTTCCTCTCCCCCCCCACCCCTTCGCTACGTCTGATCTTCCATAAAATGTTTTTTAGTTTTCTATATGTCTGTCTGCTTGCTTCTCTGTACTTTAATTAGAATATTTCTTCTTTTCTCTTCTCTCTTTCCCATTCTCTCTTCCCTCTTCTCTCTTTCCTCTTTGGTCTCTTCCCCTCATCCCTTCTCAACTCACTACGTCTAATTTTTTATAATATGCTTTTTAGTTTTTTATACGTCTGTCGGCTTGTCTCTATACTTTAATTAAATCTCTTCTCTCTTTCCCCTTTGTCCTCTCTCCTTCTGCTCCCTTTTCCTTTCTAAAATGTTTGTTTAGTTTTCTATAATATTATAGAAAATATTATGTCTGTCTCTGTTGTCTCTGTTTTTTATTTTATCAATTTTCTTTCTGTTTGTCTGTCTATTTGTCGTCTGTATACCTGTCGGTCGGTCGGTTTATATATGTATGTCTCCTTTCCATCTTTCTGGCTCTGGCTACAAAATTCTTTGAATTTTGGTTAAAATTCATCTATAGCCTATTGCGTCTTTTGGTTCATTTTTTTGTTAATCTACTAACCCTTTCAGTTTCGCTTGAAGCGTAAATTAAAAAAATCCACGTTCTGTTCCTACCGTTTTCGTAGTTTATTTATACTGTAAACTAGAAAGCACAATTTTTTCTATTTTTTCTTTTTCTTTTTACATTTTTTTTGTCCCCTTACTTTCTTACTCTTTTGGCCTCTCCCCTCTCCCCCCATTCTCTTCTCCTAACCCCCGCACTACGTCTGATAATTTTCCATAAGATGTTTAGTTTTCTACTATAATATCTACCTGCTTGACTCTCTCTACTTTAATTTAAATGTCTTTCTCTTTTCTCTTCTCTCATCCCTTTATCTTTTTCCTATTTAGTCTCCCCCTTATGCCCTTCCCCTCTTTTCCTTCCAACCCCCTTACTATGTCTGATGATCCATAAGATGATTTTTTAATTTTCTATAAAAAATAAAAGATTGTCCGTCTTTGTTCCAGTCAGTTATTTCATCAATTTTCTTTCTGTTTGTCCGCCTATTTGTCGTCTGTATACCCATTTGTTGGTCGGTTTATATCCATGTCTGAAGCCTATCCGCCTTCATGCCCGTTCTATTCCATTATTCTGTCCTTCCATTTTCTGACTCTGCCTACCAAATTATTTATAAATTTTGATCAAAACTAATCTCTATACCCCATTCAAATTCAAGGTGCAGTAAATTCCAACAGTTATCATCGCGTAACGACTGCAATTGACTGCAGATATTATTCCAGTTTCTTAAATATCTAGGCACCACCGAGCCTCTACTCAAAATCTTTAAAAAAATGTATATTCCGTAATTTACCAAGATATATGCAGGTACAAACATGTTGGTATATGTTGAATTTTACTGCATCTTGAATTTGAATGGACTATAGCTGTCTTTGTGCCTCTCGGTACATTTTTCTGTCAATGCTTACGAGCCCTTTAGGTTTCGCTTAAAACGTAAATTTAAAAAATCTGCACGTCTGTCTCTTCATACCGTTTTCGTAGTTGATTTATACTGTAAACTATTAGAAGGGTTGATTTTTTTCCTTGTTCAAAAAGCTTTGTTAAGAACAACATCATTAATGATGAGAGCTATTCCGTTATATTATAAGAGTTGTTGTTTTTCTAATTTTCCACAATAAATAGCCGAAGAAAATAATTTTTCAAAAATGTTGCTCAAGTATTTATATAAGTCGTCGGCTTATTCTTATAAGAAGAAAATAAGTTGAAATCTCACGAATACACTGCTTAAGCAGATTTATCGTCGAAAACAATAACATTAATTCTTTAACCTAAATGTTTTTGAACTCAAAACAATACTAAATCACCACATTCGTTAAAACGACCCTCCTGGTGGAGGAAAAAAACCGCTCCTTAATTAACAAATATCAATGCTTGTTTTTGCGCCTGATGTGTACGTTGCCAAAACGGCGGTAAAATATAATGCCCGTTTTCCCCGTTTTATATATCACATCACTTTAGATGGATCTTTATTATCGCATTTAAGTTTAGCTCTCAGCGAGCACGTTCTGTGGCGGTTTTGCGACAGTGACCCCCTACAGAGCAGTGATGTATCGTCTTTCAGTAAATCTTTGTTGGACATCATCGGTTTTAGTTTTTAGATATTTTCCTACTTAATTTGGAGTCTTAAATTAAATCTTACGTTAAATGATTATTAAAAATTACGTAAAAAACGTTGATAAATTTAATTCCATTATGAGAATCTTTTAAAAGTAACTTAATAGGTTTCAAAATGCTTAAAATTTTGTGTTTTACAACTTGTTAAATAGATTCTATTAATTAAATTATTTTTCTGAACAAATAACTTGGGAATCTTTTTTTTATGCCATGAAATTTTTGATTCTTTTTATATATTTGCTTAATCGTTTGTTGAGCTTTTACAAATGACTTCGCATTTGAATAAAAAATACATTTATGAACTTCGGGAAAGTCTTTAAAAGTAAATTATTTTCTAAAACCTACAAATGGTTCAGAATATTTTTATTTTTTGGAATCGCAAAAAGATTCCCAATACAATGTTT
The DNA here is from genome assembly GCA_950108345.1 of Malthinus flaveolus. Classification (NCBI taxonomy): domain Eukaryota; kingdom Metazoa; phylum Arthropoda; class Insecta; order Coleoptera; family Cantharidae; genus Malthinus; species Malthinus flaveolus. The sequence goes on along the minus strand of OX467286.1, from coordinate 17,312,980 downwards.
AAAGTTTAAACGGACCACCATCTTATTAGGCTATGGACACACTGTGCAAGGCAATCTCGCTACTCGCTAGGTCGCTTAGTGGCTAGAGAACCAATCCAACCGCATAATCAGCATAATCAGCCGTAAGCAGTGAGTCTGTTATCATGTAGTTTGTTAAAGATTCGCCGTTTGGAGACAAAGCTACGCCACTGATAGCACTGTAACTAACTACTGTATTCCCATCCGTGATTTTAGGATCTGGTCATTTTAGTCTACCCAGACTTTGCTATGCTTTTCGGCGTCCACTAGTATCTAGTAAAGATCCTTTTGAGAGCATTTCCAAGATCGTTGTAGTTCTCTTTGCTTTTTTAATATTTCGCTTAAACTTCGTCACACCTTTGTTTGTCGTCTGATGTGTGCAGAACAATTTGCGGTTTGGTCCTTATATTTAGAAATTTTTGTCTGTAAAAGTAAAACGTTCTGTTTTTATTTCCCTTCGTAACATTTTTGCCGAAAATAAAAATCTTTAAAATTTCTATTTATTTATAATCATTTCTTCACATTTTTCTACTGTAAATAATGAAATGTTACGTAAATATGTAAAAAGGAGAAAAAATTCTTTTTACATTTTATCCTTATAAATCGATTGCAAGTCACTATTTTTGCTCTAAAGAGATACGTTCTCGACAAATAAAACGATCAAAAAATTTCTCCTTTACAGAAAATTTATTTGAAGCAATCGCTTTAGTTGTTGCAAAGTACCTATAACGTATTATTTAAAACTAGAGCTTAATCAGCGCTGCGATGATGAGGGGGTGGAGAGGAGTAGGTGTACATTCGCTATAAATTTAATAATAATTAACCAAAGTTTTAAGTTATCTGTATAAATTTGTTAATCACAAATATGCAACACACAAGCGTGGAGTGTACAATCCAGGGTCCAGGAAGTTTGGCGAAGTGCCATCTGTCCAGTATCTAGTGCATTATTTTTTTAATTACTGAAGTTCCCGAAGTTACTGTAGGGCTAGCGACGCTCAGCGAGGCCGTACGTCGCTAGCCCATAGTTGTGAGTTCAGAGTATAGTCCATTCAAATTCTAGATGCAGTAAATGATAACCGTGATCATTGCGTGATCACTGCAAGTTATCATCGTGCTCTATTGCAATTGGCTGCAGATATTAGTCCCGCCCCCTAAATATCGAGCCTTTTAAGATTAAAAACACAGCGATTAATTAAAGAACAAAAAAATGTTTTTTAGTAATATTAAAATCCACTACTACCTAAATCTGCGTCTGTGAATCTACTAGCCCTTTAATATAGTCAAAACCAGAAAAGGTGTCCTATGATGGCTCATCTCAAAAATTTGAGGTTCAAGTTTTCAAAAACGTGTGTCCTGTCCGGTAGGTATTAATTATTCCATCAAATAATGTTGTTGTATGTTGTAGTTGTCAAATATATGGCGCTAAATTTAAAATTACGTCCCGTGTATCGCTAATCGCTACTACCCTACTCTTCGAATATTTTGCCGTCTTTTAAAACATTCCGATTTTTTTGCCAGACGTACCGCTTTGCGCACGACTAAAATAATTACCCAAAAACCGTCGGCTACCTCTTCAAAGCGGTACATCTCACTTTTGGGTTCATGAGGGCCTTTTAACGTGGGAAATGACTAAAGTAAGTTTACAAATGATGAAAATTAACGAAAAATCGCCATCAAAGTGTGCCATGAGTTAGAGAAGAGAAGAGAATCGAAACGAAATATTCAATTTAGAGCTATACCGTTACTGAATTGCTCCTTTCACTTAAAATTAAATCAAAAAGTGCTTTTTAGTTATTAAAATGCTTCAACTCTAATTATGTCGACGTTAAATGTTTTTTTAACTCTTTGCGTGAGGGTGCACAGGATGTTATGACTATGCGAGCAGAGATGCAACTAACCCTTTATGTCCTCGAGGGAAAAATGGATTAATTTCAGCTTTTTTTATTCAATTTGTCCGTTTTAAATGGCCGTCGAAACAAAAAGTGCGCTTTTCAACGATTGCCGTCGTAAAATTTACTACCGTTCAACGCATGAAAAATGTAATTGTCTGTTGAAAATTGCCCTTTTTTGCGATGTGCACTTTTTAAAACATGGAACTGACTAATTCTAGAAAACGCAAATGAAATGGGTATGTTTCAAAAAGAGACTTTTAGCTGAAAATTTTGATGTTTTCCGACAGACAGAGTCTAGTTAGCCGGACACTAGACACTTCCACTTGACGTTCGGCTTGTACAAAAATTATTTCAGAGGCCATTGTAAACAAAATACGGATCCCAATAAACACAGTTATGTATTTTTCGGGCTACTAATAAGTATATTTAATTTCGGTTAAAAAATGGAGCTGTTGTCTCGCTTTATAACGTATAGTTTTAGCTGTTATTTGTCGGTTTATATCCGGTATAAAAATACCTAAAATAAACGAAGATATTTGGGTATGAATCGATTCAAATGTCGATTCGTTGATCTGATGATCACGTGGAAAACGCTTGAGAAAAAAGCAGTTAAGAGTTATCGTGGTAGGCGAGTTATCTGGCGGATCCTTAAGTACGTAGGTGGACGCAAATCAACCGGTGTACTCTATAAGTAGCGCCATGGACCTGTCCCTGTTTATATTACAATATAACATACGTTTATTTTAAGTTTCCAAAATTACGATTGGTTGTTTTAGGGATATTTTAAACGTATATTATACGTACGTAAAATCCGTTTATTTCGAGTATAAATTTAGACGTTAAATATACGTATATTTTTACGTTTAATATACATCGTCGTCAAAATGTATAAGAACTGTAAGTTTCAGCTACTTTTGGTAATAAAACATCTTACATTTCCGTATATTACTCGTTATTTGATTACGTTTATTTTGCGACAAGCAATTACGTACAGTTAACATAAAAATGGTTACGTTTAAAAATATACCAAATATATACGTTTATAAAAATTTACGAGATACGTATATTACACCACGTAGACGTATTTTTTACGGATAATAAACGTAACTGTGTTTATTGGGAAGATACTAAGACGTAAGGAGGAGTTACTTACTATTAACAAACTTGTTCATTGTACGGCTGCCCGGACGTCCAGAGATGATCCATAAGTGCTGGACATCCAATTATTGACATTCGTACATGGATATTCACCCAATTTGAACTGAATATCACCCACGCGTGGACATCTAGACTTTGCTCTGGGCCAAGCTGGACCGTAGTGACCCTCTCCAGACGCCCACCGAACGACGTGTGCTACGCTGACAATTTTTAAGCTACGCCCGTCATATAAAATAAAATTTGTGAGACAAATTTGGACGTCTTTGTCAAGTTAATTTATGCGATTCCTTTTAAAATATTTGATTTTTTAGATGTCTGAAATTTCTCTCGAGACCCGTAACTTTTAACGACAAAACAACCGACCTTTCTTTGGAAGAGATGCATTTAAAATAAAAGTTATTTACTTATTTATATTCAGTTGCGGTGCAGGGAAGTTTAATGCTTGAATTCGTTTCGAGTAATCCATCATATTTAAATATAGTAAGAAAAAGAATTATCCCGACGCCAACTCTGAGTAATATTATGATATGTGATGTTTTATACATGTGTGCTTTTGATATGACGGAAATAATAAATGCAAGAATGGAATCGTCATTCGCGATTTATCTTTTTTTTTTAAATGGAAGTGTAAAACTTTTTTACTGTGTGTGTGATCTCGACTGATAGGATCTGACACTGAGTAATCTCTCACCTACACAACTTTTCACTTACCTGGTCCATGTTAGAGAAACCTAACTAGGAGGAGTGCGGTTGTTTAACTACACCCTAAACCTTACGGCAACTAAAAGTAAAATTTCATTTCGTCGTTTCCTCTTGAAATTATTTATTTTCTAATTTACACCGACGAGCGAAATAAAGTTGGCTTTTGTACGTTCTCTAGTCTGTCGAGTTTGGGCGAATGCCCAACTATAGTTACGCTCCCATTTTACAATAGTATTTTACTAACAAATTTCATGCTTTATGTACTGTAAATATTCCACTCTGCATAATGCAATGCTGCAGTCTTGGATACTTTCTATAGAAACAAATTCAAAATTACACCTTTGGGCAATCTTTACATCCACTTAAGGCTCGCCTCCGAACTCGTATAATATTATATAAATATTATTTTTGCTACTTTGTTTACGACTTTTATTGTTCGATAGGTACAATTTAAAATATGAACGCGAGAAACGGCTCCGTCACACACAATTCACGGGATGTTTTCCGAGACATTGCATATTATCTAAACTGACATCTTCTATTCACATAAAGTGAAAAGAAGAAATCTAAGGAAACATTTGTATATTTGTTCACCCTTATTCTCAGTTTCTTTTACGACTTCCGAAAAGAAAGAAATCACTGTCACTACCACGACTTAAAAGAGTAAAAACTACCTTAAATATTTCATAAGTTAGTTTTTAAGATAAACGACGTCGCACACAAAAGTTTCCACTTTGGCTTCTTTTTTTTCAAACCAAAATTACTAAAAAATGCAATCGGCGTAATTGACGAGTAATTATTTACGAAAATTGTCGAGACGGGCTTTCGAGGCGCCGAGAAACATGGGTTGTTGTCTCAAGAGAAAATTCAAAACTCTTGTACCGCACTAGACTAGTATTATACTGACTATCGCAATCGTATAACCATTGTTATATGTGGCTTCAATTCTGATTTCAAAAATTTGAAAAGCTATTGTTTTAATTGAAATTGCAAAGACCAAGGTAGTTTAGTGGTAGAGCGCCCTGCGCAGCACCGGCGAGACTCGGGTGTGATCCGCGATCGTGATCCAAGTTTTTCCCTTGGATAATTAGAGCAGCACGGACGTCTACTGTCCACGGTAATATAACGCGCTCTAAAGTGGTAACCCCGACGTGATGAATCATCAGTGAGTCTCCATCCAACTACCGTAAACGCATGTTTGTCACCTTATTACGCACACATGGCATCGAGACAAACAACGTCTCTGGAAGTGACGCACTGTAGCGACTCAAGACTAACGTGAGCACGCGTGAAATACAAAGGAATTACAAGGACGAAGGTGGCTTAGTGGTAGAGTACCTGGCGCGACATCAGCAAGATTCTAAATTTTTCCCTTGGATAAATAGCGCAGCACGGACGTCTACCTTCTACTATAATGTAACGCGTGCCAAATAACCGAAATAACCCCCTTTACTGTGGAACAATTTCAATTAGACTTCAAAAATAAAATTTTCACATTTTTGGATTCAGGGGAAGAAATTAGATATTAGATTAAAAAAATTTTTTTGATAGTGCTGTTTTAAAGTACATATATTGCGGGGACCAATCACGTTTGTCTTAATATCAAACTAGAGCTACATCGGCCCTTTGGGCGTGGCTCTAGATGGCCCCTTCGGGTCTCCGCTCGGCGCGAACCTGCGGTTCTTATTAAGGGCGCACGTATTAAACTTAAAAAGTCAACGGGTGAACAAAAGGTGAACGAACCTCGGGAGTCGCGATAGTCCGAACCCGCCACAAAAAAATTCAACTTTTCGCAAATATTCGACGTAAAACGAAACATTTCGACAGTTCAGATACTTTCGGAATTTTCCGAGGATTTTGATTCATTTTCCCATACTCGATTCCGGCCGCCAGCAGCAATTTCAACTTCCGAAAACTTTCTCCGATTTTTTAAGGCCCAAACCGCTCGCTCTCCCTCGACCCCCCGACTCTCTGCGCACCCCGAAATAATTTTCCTCCTTCTTGCCCGACATACTCAAATTTCCGAAAAAAAATTTGACAAAAAACAGTGCGCCTGTTAAGGTCTGAAATAAGGTGAGTAGCTTTATATATGTAGAAGAGTAACATTCACCGCGCGCACGCATGCACCACACGCCCGCGTTTACGTTGGACCAGGCGTTCTGTCCGTATTCGCGAATTTCTAAACACCCTATATTCTAAAATACAAAATTTTTAACGTCGACAATGCATACTGAAGGAGCTTAGCAAAGGCGTAATAAAACTGACCGTTTGCCTTTCCTAAGTGGCAGCATTTACTTGGGGCGGCTCGAGAAGGGTTGGTTTATGCTTTTTTCAGTTTTCCGCCTATAACTTCGAAACCACACACTTTTTGAAAAAAGTGCTACTACACAAAAAAAAAGTACATCAAATTTCCTACAAATTACGTCTGAAATGTTTTTTTCCCATACAAACGGTTTAGGCACTAGACCGCGTTAAAATTTTACAAAAATTCCAAAACTGTCAAAGAAAAGTGTTTTGCTTTCGTTTCTCGCTTATAACTCGAAAATTATGCATTTTAGAGAAAAGTAAGCCGCTAAAGAAATAAAGTACATTCAATTTTCTATAAATTATGTTTCCTAGTTTTTTTTCGTCAAACAAGCAGTATAGGTACTAGAGCGCGTTGAAGTATAGCGCCTCCAGAAGAGTGAGTTTTGAGGGTCAAACTAAACTAAACCATATTGGATACATAAAAAATTATGTACCTATCAATTTCAATTAGACTTTTTAACTTTAAAAAAATTATTTGATTACTTTTTTGGATTCAGGGTGACTAAAATCGTCGAGAAATATTTTTGATAGTGGTCCTTTTTCAAAGTATCCGAAGTGAACGAAAAAGTAAAATTCTAACTAGAATGTAGCAAGCGCGCCAAACACGCAACTATTTAATATTTAAACCGAATTTTAGCGAAATAATTTGCTAAACGCCCGCATAAACGTTTAAAGAAAATTACCAAAAGAAACTCTCCCGTTTATAAATTTAAAATAGAACCTTTTAACTTATATAAATATTATACCTTTATCCTCAACATAACTTAAATTCAGCAAAATAAATTAATGAATAACTCGCCTGGAATTTATAAAAGGAGTGAAGCACTCTATTCAACCCTGATTTTCTCGTCGAGGATTATACACTTAAGAAAATAAGAATCCGCACGTTTTACCCTCGTATAAGCTGATAAACAATATGCATCTTAGTAAAATTATGTAAAATAAAACGAAGAGTGCTAGATGGAATAGTTGGGAGAAGACACGCTCTCGTGGAGAATTTTCCCCACATCCCACACGGCACGAAATACGCTATGATAATAGTTGTAAAATTTAACTTTAATATGTTTTGTTACCACTAACAATAGACCTTTTTTATAGGGCCTATTTGTTAGTCCTTAAATTTACATTGTGTAAAATGTTGCAACATAACTTTCTACCAAGAAGATGTTTACTATCTGCAATGCAGTGCCTGAGAGCAGCAGTAAACCTGGTCAGTTTGGATTATTTTGTGTGGTTATTATCGGGATTAGTGCGTCAGTTCCCGGTTTACTTTAACCGCAGTTTCAGCTATTCCGTGTTTACTGAGAATATTAAATTTTATTGTTTAATTTGTACTCCTCTATATCTAGAGGGTCGTATACTACAAACCATAATCCTGATATGTTGCTTTACGTCTTTCTTATTGTTAGGTTTTCGTTAATTCTAGTTTATGAATTTTATTTTATAAATTTTTTTTTTCGCCAGAGTCAGAGATATACCTACACTGTGATTTATTTAAGAGTTTCATTTCGTAACTCACTTGTGAGGTATGCCGTTACAAATTACACATAACTCGAGAAAGTTTCTCGGTATTAAATTGCTATTTCGGATTATCTTAGTTTATGGATTCCTCCTTCTTTATGTGGAGTTTTATTTTTATTATTCTCGTAATTTGCTTTTTTGGATTGGTTTAGATTGGATTGAAGAACAGCATACGATTCTCATAAAAAAATTGAGGAAATTAAGCCGAGCTTTACAGCAGTTGCGCATCTCATAATTATTAGCCCAGTCAAACTAGACAAAAATACGGCATTTGAAGGGAATAAATCCAAGAGTTTTGAAAATTGGTATGGTTGTTCGTTGAAACCTACGGTACAAAATACTAAAAGTTCTGGAGGGTGGAGACCGAGCGCGGGCGGGGGGAGCTGACTCTTTAACCACGCCCTTATTCTATCTGATGTGATATAAGAAATCTTTATCGTGCCTCTAAGTCGTGAATAAGAAGCTCTTGAAGTTGAATAGCGCACTTTGTAAGTGTCACAATTTCGAATTTGTGTTTTTTAAAATTTTTGCAATAGACCAAAACAAGACCTAACACCATTTTTACTTTGATAAATCTTTAATTACATCCTTTATTCTACTTCATGCAGTGCCACATTATCTATCAGTCGGTAAGTTTAGTGACTGACTCCTTTTATAAGACTTACGCGTCTTATTCCGGAGTTCAGAATTTACCCCTTCTCTGCGCTATATCTCAAAAAGGGTGAAACTTACGATAAAAATGCATATTACCAATCTTGTAGGTAATAATGTTCTTTATAACTTTTATCAACCTTCATCAACGTACGATCTATAGGAGGCGAGTTATTTGCAAAAAACAATTTTTGAGACTTTGACCTTGAATATCTCAAATTGCATCGCCAAAATTTTTCTGATTTTGTGATATATTTATTTGTAACATTTGTACGTGTATACCAAAATCCAGCTTTGTAGGAATTATTCTGACCAAAAATCCTTATTCGACTGGACTATTTTCCTACTATACCTTCGTATGCCAACTGTCGGACATTGCCGAATATTGCCAATTTGGAGAGGTGTCCTTGACCAAATTAAAAAATTTTGGTACACATGTACGCAGAATTAGATGCTCTACAACTTTCAATCAATGAGTTTTTGTCTTAGAGTACTAATTTCTAAACTGCAAACTCATATATAATCCTGTCAGTTTTTGAAATAGTTGGGAAAAATCGTCGTTATTTGACCGCGGTTTTCGACCATAGCGCTTAACCAAATTATTAAGTGTTGGTACTCATTCGACGCAGAATTTAATGCTCTTTAATTTGTTATATAAAAACTTTTTCGTTAAGATGCACCGTTTAGGAGTTATCGGCGAAAAACAAAACAAGTCTTAAAATTTATGGGTTTTTTGGCTGCCAAAAAGTCTCTCGAGGTCGCCGGTGTTAGCATTTTTGTTTTTTTACACGTGTACACCCATATATAAACAATAAAAAAAAAAATAAAAGCTTCTACCATTTACTGCATCATAGAAACCCTCTACTGGCTGGCCTATTATGCGTAGTTCGTTTGAGCTTTAATAATTCTTTAGCTCCTTAGGCAGGCTCCTTGACCAGGCGGCTCTTGGTGCAATTCCGGTCGCACTATGAGTCCGTCCGAGGTCCTGTCTTCTCTTCGAATCCCTGTATAGTTCCAAATTAGTGGAACTCGGGGTAGACCTTCTGAGTGCATCAAAAGTTGGACATCCTGCATAGATTTTTTCGACCACTTTCTTTATACAGCAAACAGCAGTGTAAGGCAAAAATACCGGAGATGGAACGTCAAACTAACCAGGTTATGGGTTTACCTTAAAAACTTCTTATTACCGACAACTTTCGAAACTTTGACAGCTCCCGTAACGCTCACTGAGAGACTTTGTTCGCTTGGCTTAGCTGCAGTCGGTGTTGCTTGGGTTGGGTAAAGACGTGAAAGTCACACCAGTGATATTGTGACGTCATCATCACCACAAACTTATAAAGTCGTAACTTCGCTAATTTAAACAATGTGGGCGTCAATTTCCTATACTTTTCTAGTCTCCCTCGTACGCACCTAGTCGGTTAGCAACAAACGAACAATAATTTGCTAAAAACTCGCTTAAAACTTTTCTTTTAAAACTAATTAAGATATTGAATTGGAAAGTACGTAATTATATCGAATTCTTTCTTCTCGTCTCTCGTAATAATTACGTTAAAAGTTGAAAATTGAAATTAAAATATTAAAACCAAATAATTTAATTTTCCAAGAGATAAAGTCGAACGGGTATTATTTGGGTATAATTTATAAGCGGGGCTAGATTAAAAATACATTAAGCTCGAAAGGCTTTCTACTATAAACACTGATGATGATTAAAATAGTAAAAACGTAAAAACTAAATACAAGGTAGTACTATTTATACAGAATACATAGAGAGGGGTTTGTTAGTCGTGACTTTTAGCGCACATAGAAGTAAAATTCAAATAGTGTAAAAGGGAATAACAAATGAATGCCAGAAAAGTTTTGTTTTTTAAAAAGTAATATTTAGAAAGCATGGAAAAGCCATTTATCTTATAAAATTTTAATTTGATTTTTTAACCGTTGGGGGTTTTTGTTCGTTATTCGTTTCGTCTCGTTCTCGTATGTGGCGTAAAATTTTGGCCGGTTTACGTCATAATAGTGAGACATGTTTATTTGTTGATATAAAGAAGTTGAGTTTCCTTTATTACAAAAGTAATACGGCAGGTGAATAGTGCACTCTTGACAAGTACGGTGTGAATTTGTACATGCACAGTGCATTTTATATGACACTTCCGGTCGTATTTTCACACTTCACACGTTTCTCTTTCAGCATTTAATAAACTTTTTTTCTTGGCTCCAAAGCGCTTTTTAAAACACAAGATGTCGAGCTTTTATCCTTACTTTTTTTATGTGCGTTGCTATGAATTAATGATTACAGAGCTTATACTCAGACTTGCCAAAGTGGGCATTTCCTTTTGTTTACTATTTGCAGCTACCGAATAAGTACCAACTTTATATCTCGCGTAAGTCGGTATTAAGATCAGATACGCCACTTTCTTCGTTACTCTCTTTGTTTCTAACTTTAAATTTTCCGTAACGAAAAAAAAAAATGACCACTCGAAATGAAAAAAGATGGAAATTTGCGTTAGAAAATATGCGCCACCCACCCTATCTCGTGCTCTCGTCGTAACACGTAGCCTAAAGCAAATCTCTGCTTACACTCACTCGACGACTTCATTTCGTCATCACCTGACACCCTCTAATTATGTATTTTGTACCGCAGAAACTGACACGTTGTAACCCCGCTTTGTTCCAAAACCCCTTAGGGTTGTTAATAAATATGTAAAACTATTTCAGTTTCGTATCGACGTTAATATCTCCCCAGAGATAAAAGCTTAATATTCATCGTCATTTTTCAATTTTCTCAAGCTTAAACTGGGCTACGTGATTTTATTATAAGTAAAAATATTTAGAGGGATGATATTTCGACACATGTTTCACTCCGGGCTACAAACTTTATCTGCTTAAATAATTAAATATTAATAAAACGCGAGGACTCTCGTATAAATTCGAGCTCGAAATTAATATCCATCGAGTGTATTGACATGGATAGTTAATATAATTAGCGAACTGCATAACCATTAATGCGAAGCTCGCGAACAATTTCGAATTAGCTTCAAGAACCATTTATAATAATAATTGCCAGACAATCACGAACGGTTCCAATCGCAGTTATTACTTGTGTTACCATCAAACAACGTATTGAAACGATCGAATTTTCGCTGGCGAAATCATACAAATTTATTATTAATTTTGAAATTAACTGTCAATCGCCTTAACTCGAATTGACGTGGCAACAACCATCACGCGTATAAATGCCATTTTCCAAAAGAAAAATTCGAGTGATTTGATATTGGGAAAATCGCAAATTAATTGTTTTTATAATATATTTATTTAATAACACAAAGCTCGCCCCGGAGTTATGATAAATTAATATTTAGTCGAGTATTGTTAATTAATATCGAACAATGCTAAATTTCGTGCTCGAGGGCACTCCACGACTGACTAATCGAAAACTGACAATTCCAAGTACCGCCAAATTTTGACCTCGCTTCTCTCGCTTGGCATTTAACGTGAAAAGCAAATTTGAACTTTGATATAATTAAGAGCTCGGTGGCCCTTGCATCATAATAATATTTCTGATTTTTTCCTAAATTAAAAGACTGACCTTTTATTATGTTACAATATGACCTTTATACTGCCCCAATCTCTCAACCGTACCAAGTTCGCGTGGGTTAGACCTCTTTCTTGACGAAAAGAAGAAAAAAAGGCGAAAACTTTTACATTTTAATTTCTTAATTTCACAGGTAATTAAGTTTCATAATAGCCGCTTCCTCTAACTAAATTCGTCGTTTTGAACAAGCACTTCAATTTATTATTTAAAGATGGTGCAATATGCGCCTGATATCTTCCAATTTGTGATGGAAAATGTCTGATGATACTTGTCGCTTGCGATATATAAAATGAAAGTAAGTGTGAAATTGTTTGAAGAATGACGTCTTGACGAAATTAACGCCTAATTAAACTTTGGATTACGCTCAAGTTCTTACACATGATTATAAAAAAGTTTTATATTAAACGAGATAATGTAGGGATGGTGTGAGAAATTTACTGCCATCATGTAGTACCTACATACTTAGAATAACAGCGGTGGCAGATCTACTTATTTATTGCAGATTAAAATATAAAACTGCAAAAGTTTTCGTATCAAAATAAATCACAGTACCACAACCTAATGGTACCCTACATCGAAATGTATAATAGTCGTCTTTTCGCATAATCCTAAAAATATGGCTTTAGTCCGATCGGTCTTAATTTTTTGAACGAAACCATTCCACAGATTTTCTACCAAATATTTGTTCTATCTCTAATTATATATTCTCGACACGCATCCCGAAGGGTAATTAGTAATTCTTGACAACATTTAGTCTAGATAGCAGAGAATATTTAATGATATTACTAGGAGTAAAACATACTCTTTTTGTTGAACCCAGGGCTTGCAGCTGAGACGAGAGCCGAAGCTGAAAACTCGGAAAACTGGGCGTCCTGTCCGGGAAGCAACGATTTTACTAAACGGTAAAATAAGAACTGTTTAATGGTGCAGGATAAAAGAAGATTGCAAATGAGTGATAAAAGCAACCGCCTGCCACTCTAAAGTGGCAGCATAAACTTAGGGGCGACTCGAGAAAGATGGATCATGACTCTATTTTCGGTTTTTCGCTTATCACTCGAAAACTACGCACTTTATGATAAAAGTGCTTCTATATGAATATAAACTACATTAAATTTTCTAGAAATTATATCTCTTAAGGTTTTTTTGTCAGAAGAGTGATTTATGCGCTAGAGCGCATTAAAGTTTGACAAAAATTCAACAATTTGTAAAAAAACGTATTTTAGTTTATCGCTTATAACTCGAAAACTACATAGTTTGAGAGAAAAATGTTTCTATACTAAAATAAAGTACATTTAACTTCCTACAAATTATATCTCTTATATTTTCGTAGTCAAACGATTATTTTAGGCGTTAGAGCGCATTAAAGTTTGACAAAAACTCCCAAATCTGTCAAAAAAAAGTTTATCGAGGGCAGAGCTGGGAGATATTAAAAAAATATTGAAATTATTGATATTTAAAAAAGTATCGATATTATCGATATATCGGAATATCGATATGGATATTTTTTTGTCAATATCGTTATTCTATATTTATATTATCGATATTTATATCGATATATCGAATAAAACTCCCAGCCGTAATTGAGGGTAACTAGATAACTACGCACTTTGCGAGAAAAATGTTTCTACACAAAAAACAAGCACGTTCAATTTCCTATAAATTATGTCCCTTAAATGTTTTATGCCAAATGAAGCGCGTTCAAGTTTGGCAAAAATTCCAAAATCGGCGAAAAACATGTTTTTTCGTTTATCACGAATAACTCGATAACTACGCACTTTGCCAAAAAAATGTTTTTTTACTAAAATAAAGTACAATCATATTCCTACAAATTATATTTTTTACATTTTTGTCGTCAAGCGAACAGTTTCGGCGCTAGTGCGCATTAAAGTTTAACCAAAATTCCCAAATCTGTCAAAAGCCTGTATTTTAATTTATCGAGGGCAACTAGAAAACTACGTACCTTGCGAGAAAAATGTTTCTATACAAAATCAAACACGTTAAATTTCCTCTAAATTATGTTGATTAAATTTTTTTTCCAAATGAACAGCTTATGTGCTAGAGCGCGTTCAAGTTTGACAAAAATTCCAAAATTGACCAAAAACATGTTTTTTCGTTTATCACGGATAACTCGATAACTACGCACTTTGCGAGAAAAATGTTTCTCTACTAAAATAAAGTACATTCAATTTCCTACAAATTATATTGTTTGCATTTTTGTCGTCAAGCTAACAGTTTCGGCGGTAGTGCGCATTAAAGTTTATCAAAAATTCCCAAATCTGTCAAAAACCAGTATTTTAATTTATCGAGGGCAACTAGAAAACTACGTACTTTCCGAAAAAAATGTTTTTATAAAAAATTAAGCGCGTTAAATTTTCTATAAATTATATTATTTAAAGTTTTTTGCCAAATGAACAGCTTATGTGCTAGAGCGCGTTCAAGTTTGACAAAAATTCCAAAATCGGCCAAAAACACGTTTTTTCGTTTTTCACGGATAACTCGATAACTACGTAATTTGCGAGAACAATGTTCCTCTACTAAAATAAAGTACATTCAATTTCCTACAAATTATATTTCTTACATTTTTGTGGTCAAACGAACAGTTTCGTGCGCATTAAAGTTTAACTAAAATTCCAAAATCTGTCAAAAACCTGTATTTTAATTTATCGAGGGTAACTAGAAAACTATACGTACTTTCCGAAAAAAATGTTTCCATAAAAAATCAAGCGCGTTAAATTTCCTATAAATTATGTCCTTTACATTTTTTTACCAAATGAATAGCTTATGTGCTAGAGCGCGTTCAAGTTTGACAAAAATCACAAAATTAGCTATCCGTGGCTCATTGAACTTTTGTGGTACACTCGTGCCTCGTGTCACCCTGTAAAGTTTGCCAAACACAATACTATACATTTTTGATTATCATTTATCATGACTTCTTGAAGCCCTTCCTATTGATGTTAGTAATTATTTGAAACTACTTCTCAGAAAAGTAAGAAAATTACCTAAGAAATTACATAAATATTTAAGTAACGCCCAAATTATCTTTTCAACTGCATGATTATGTTCACAAAGTTGTGTTCTGAGTTATAAGCGTAAGCTGTAAATTATAAATGAAGATCCAATGTTTTCTTCGATGTTATGTACTACGCGTGTTTAACGAACTGCATGCATGTTATTATTATGCCTCTAACAAAATACAAAATAACCTTCTCGGGTTAATAAGCATATTATAAGAGGCGTTTGAACTGTAAGGCGTTAAAAAATAACCTAATATTTAAAATACATTAAACTCGAAAAACTTTTTTGCGAAATTAAACCCATCTAATCGAATTAAAAATTATTGACTCCCCGTCTTGTTCATCTTGAAGTATTTCTTGCAACTTGTAGCTTTTAATCAATTTGATTTCCTTTTTAAAGGCGCTAATTGCTCAATATTCCCATTAATTCTTATAAAGGTGTTCTTAATAAAATAAAAAAGTAATTTCTGCCGATTTCATATTCAATGATATTACAAAATACTACGACATCGTTATTTTATCGAATTATAAGGCAGAAGGGTGCGCATAAATATGTAAATTGGTCAAAATTTTCTTTGTATCACATCAAAGAAGGGGATGCGATGTAGATTGATATAAAACGAGGGACAGACATTATAGATTTTCAAATATGTAAATATAATTTCTTCTCGAAAGCGATGAAAAATACAAAATGGTCACGGTTTTACTTTGAACCTCAAAATTTCTATCGAAAAACTCATTTATATTGTAATAAGGGCCGATGTTCCTTTAAGTTTGTTAGTCAGTTTTATATTTTAATTTTATAAAGTTTCCGACGAAATAGCTCTCATAATATAATTTATAAAATGAAAGAAAAGTATCAATTTGGGTGTTGTTAAACAAAATATTTTACAAAAATGGATCCTTTTTGTATTACGTATTATCAAAGGATATATTCTCTAAAACAGCTTATCGCTAAAATCTCTTTATTCTGGTTATGCACTTAATTAAGCAATTTGTGTACTGTTGGCAAGGCTGAATCTGACAAAAGCTCATTGGAAGTTTAATCTGCTGCCTAAAGTTGCGCTTTTGTACACTCTAAGTTTACATATATACTATATTTTGAGTCTTTGTTTATTTATATATTATACAAAATAGCTGTCTTCCGTTGGTTTCTTTTTAAATTCGTGTAACTTTGTTCGCTATTAAAGAAACAAGTTTTAAGTCTTTCGGCGTTATTTCAAAAACTATTATCTCAAATCGTCGTAATTTTTACTATAAGTGCCAGTTATTTTAACATTATAGTCCTTTATTCTCTATTCTCAGATATTCAGAAGGTTTTTGATCTCCTCCCCAGGTCCCCAGACACAGATGTCTTAAACTTGACGTGATGCGTTATGCGTAAACTTCGTTGAAGTCGATAAATTTTCCGGCCAGTTTGTTTTGCAAGGTAGTGGTGAACTAGCGCTGGTTTAGACATCAATTATAATCACTCACAATCAAATAAACTCAAAAAAACAGTTTTTTGATCGATTTTGAACTGTTTGTCAAACTTTAACGCGCTGTAGCGCCTAAACCATTCGTCTGTGGGAAAAACCTAAGAAGCGTAATTTGTAAAAAATTGAATTTTCTTTATTTTTCTATAGCAACACTATTCTTTGAAAAGGTGCAATTGTCGAGTTATAAGCGATAAACTCAAAGACCAATTTTTCTGGTCGATTTTGGAATGCTTGTCTAACTTTAACGCGCTGTAGCGCCTAAAGCATTCGTCTGATGTAAAAAACCTAGCAGGCGTAATTTGTAGAAAATTTAATTTACTTTATTTTTCTATAGCAACACTATTCTTTGAAAAGGTGCAATTGTCGAGTTATAAGCGATAAACTCAAAGAACAATTTTTCTGGTCGATTTTGGAATGTTTGTCTGACTTTAACGCGCTGTAGCGCCTAAACCATTCGTCTAATGTAAAAAATCTAGCAGGCGTAATTTGTAGAAAATTGAATTTACTTTATTTTTCTATAGCAACACTATTCTTTGAAAAGGTGCAATTGTCGAGTTATAAGCCATAAACTCAAAGAACAATTTTTCTGGTCGATTTTGGAATGCTTGTCTAACTTTAACGCGCTGTAGCGCCTAAACCATTCGTCTGATGTAAAAAACCTAAGAGGCGTAATTTGTAAAAAATTGAATTTACTTTATTTTTTTATAGCAACACTATTCTTTGAAAAGGTGCAATTGTCGAGTTATAAGCGATAAACTCAAAGAACAATTTTTCTGGTCGATTTTGGAATGCTTGTCTAACTTTAACGCGCTGTAGCGCCTAAACCATTCGTCTAATGTAAAAAACCTAGCAAGCGTAATTTGTAGAAAATTTAATTTACTTTTTTTTTCTATAGCAACACTATTCTTTGAAAAGGTGCAATTGTCGAGTTATAAGCGATAAACTCAAAGAACAATTTTTCTGGTCGATTTTGGAATGTTTGTCTCAATAAACTCAATAAACAGATTTTTGACGTTTTTTGAATCTTTGTTAGAATTTAATGCGCTGTAGCGCCTAAACCGTTTGTCTGATATAAAAAACCTAAGACACATAATTTGTAGGAAATTTAATTTACTTTATTTTTCTATATTAAGACTATTCTTTGAAGTGCGCAGCTGTTGAGTTATAAGCGATAAACTCAAAAACAAGTTTTTACGTCAATTTTGGAATCTTTGTCAAAATTTAATGCGTTGTAGCGCCTAAACCGTTTGTCTGATGTACAAAACCTAGAAAACATAATTTGTAAAAAATTAAATTTACTTTATTTTTTAATAAAGAGACTATTCTTTGAAAGTGCGCAATTGTCGAGTTATTAGCGATAAACTCGAAGAACAATTTTTTAGTCGATTGAGAAATGTTTGTCAAGCTCTAGCGCCTAAACCGATCGTCTGATGTAAAAAATCTAGGAGGCAAAATTTGTAGAAAATTTAATTTACTTTATTTTCCTATAGCAAGACTTTTCTTTGAAAGTGCGCAGTTGTCGAGTTATAAGCAATAAACTCAAAAAACAGATTTTTGGCAATTTTTGAATCTTTGTCAAAATTTAAAGCACTGCAGCGCATAAAGTGTTTGTCTTATGTAAAAAACCTAGGAAAATAATTTGTAGAAAATTTTATTTACTTTATTTTCCTATAGCAACACTATTCTTTGAAAGTGTGCAGTTACGAGTTATAAGCCATAAACTCAAAAATCAGTTTTTGGTTTCTCTGTCAAATTGTAATGCGCTGTAGCGCCTAAACCGTGTGTCTGACGTAAAAAACCTAGGAGGCGTAATTTGTAGAAAATATAATTTACTTTAGTTTTCTATAAATAAACAGACTATTTTTTGAAAGTGTGCAATTGTATAGCTATAAGCGATAAACTCAAATAACAATTTTTTAGTCTATTTTGGAAGGTTTTTATACTTTAACGCGCTCTAGCGCCTAAACTGTTTGTCTGATGTAAAAAACTTAAGAAACATTATTTGTAGGAAATTGAATATACTTAATTTGTAAGAAATTTGATTAAGTTTAGTTTGATATCAAAGCACTTTTTTCGAATAGTGGGTTAGTTTTAAAATTATAAGATAAAAACTAAAAAAAGATCAAAAACCCATCCTTCTCGAGCACCCCCTTAGCAGACGGTGATTTTTATTACTCATTTACAATGTTCTTGCTCTCTGCGTGGTCAAAAAATTGTATTTATTGTTTTGAATGTTGTACACCTTGGCAAGAATAGCTCTGCTGGCTAAGCACTGAAAAACAATGCTACCTTCTAATTCGCGTTGAGCGTAACGACACAATAGATTTGTCCGAGCTCCAGTTATGGCCCTTTTAGCTTCTGGCAATTCTTATTTTAAACCTTATTAACCTTACTTTAAATCTTTTCGTTCTGAACTTTTAATATCCATCAGGATCATCGTTCGTTTCTATTATTTTTCGAAGAAAATTGTTTCTTTCTTTTCCAACCCACATTTTTCTAATAAATTATTCTTCACTTCTTTTTTATCTAACTCATTATTAATTGTTACAACAAAAAGATTGAAAGTGACAAACAAAAGCTATTATTTATCATTTACATACTACTATATATTATATCCTAATCTAAACTAGCAGCCAGGTCGAAACAAATCAAGCATGAAGCAACAGTTGTAATCTTCAATTTTAACAATAAGAAATAAAACCCACCCAAGTAGTTGTATAACAATTTTTAACTCCTTTTTATCTATAAATGAACGAGTAGTGCTTGTTACGCTTATTTTAATTAATTATAGCGTTAACTTAACAGCGACACACAATTTGTAGATAAGTGTTTTGAGATGATAGATAAGTGAGAGTAGCATTATAATATATTATTTTATTTTTAGCGTTTAATGGGTAATTACGTTATAGTGAATTATATACGTTCTATATTTAACTATACACATTATGTTTCGTTTGTGTTTATTGTGTCAACTTCGAATAAAGCTTCCCAAGTTTACCTAAAGCAGTCTACAAGTTACACAACTTTCTTGACTTTGAAGAACCACTTAGTTAAACTAAACCGTAGTTGATCCCTTTTCGAAAGGCGCTCGTGACTTTCACTTGATTAATTGTCAAATTTCGCTCGAATCATCAGTTGCGCCCATATTGTTTTACTAACTTGAAGATGCAACACTGTATTAAGCAGTTCCTCGCAAGCGGGGCAGTTAAGTTTTCATTTTTATTTCATTATTCCAAATGGAAGGGCGAAATAAATAATGTTGGCTAAAAACAAAAAAAAATATGATAAGCACAGGTTGTGGCTTCTTCTGCTCTTGTAATACAATAAAATCAGAATTACGCAAAATTGACAACTCATGTTTGTAACTTACCCATTTTCCATTTTAGAGTCCAAAGTCTCTTTTTACTGTAAAATAACTTAAAGGCGAGACAACTAAACCCTTGGCCACCCTGTACATTGTGCAAAGTTTTAATTGACTACATTTGGGCGCACCCTGAAAATTCGTTGTATCATCTGGTTTTATAAACCACAAGTCATAACCAGATTTGTGGTTAAGTGGGTCAATCCCATTATAATAACGCTCAGCTGTCGTTAACAGAGAGATATTTGTGCATCCCCTAATATAAAGTTAACACAATTTTTACTAACCTAATTATTTTTTGTTTCAGGTACGTAAATTTCGGACGTCCTTTTAAGTAGTTGCACACGTAAGTTAATGAAATACAATTTTTTGTCGTTACGGAATAAATTTTATCATCCGCAAAGACTTAAGGTATGCATCGCATGAAAAGTAAAACGCTTTGGCGAAATTCAATTTTCATACTATGACTCCGACATCAAAAGGTTGCGTCATTACCTTTTTGCTTTCAGTCGGAAGACATTTCAATTTTTGATATTACATTTCGACTTATTTGGCTGCTTAATCTAAGCAGGAGGACTTGGATTAATTAAAAATTCTTGGAAAAAAAATTTGTCCGGAGAACTTTATCAGATTTTGCATAATTAAAAAAAATTTTAATCGTTTTATTTTAGTTCGGACATCAAATTTTTTGTTTGTTGTTTTTCGAGTGCAATCCAAAGAAATCGTTATGTAAATTAAGGAATGGGGTAATATATAAACCTGATTTAATTGGAATCGTGGCAGGTATATTCATTGCCTTTTCAACTTATGTTTGTCATTATAACATGTAGTCTTAATTATGATCTCAAAATATTTGTTTTGTTTTTTGTACTACACGTTTTTTTCATAATTAAACAGTTGGTGGTGTAGGAAGGCGCCTCAAATAATGTGAGACGAACATGTAAAAACGTAATTCATTCAAAAACCCAATTATCCCGAATAAAAGAGTTAATGAAGCACTCAGAAACAAAAAATCTGAATAATCCAAATAAAAAAGTGTTTTTCGGCAAACGGAGGATGAATTATTCAAACGAATGAGTGTTACAAAAAATATCAGCGTTGCTTTTGAAAAAAAATCACTTTTGATTGACTTCTCAACTACTTTCGTTTCTGACGTCGCGGAACGTCTAAGCCACGCCCACTAACACAGACTAACTAACCTAACCTGAAAATACTTAAGGCTGGAGAACTATAGGTTATGGTTTATGGTGCATAAAAGTATTTATGCAACCCAACTAACATTTTCAGTAGCGTCTCTTATATTTAATTTTTGGAGGTGTGTATCATTTAACTGTCTTGGTTACTCGTCATTCAGCCGTATTTTGTATCATAACCTCGAAAAATAGTGACATTATATGCCAAAATTTTGCCATTTTCCATAATATTTTTGACATAGACTTTATATAGTCGTAATCAGCGCAAAATTCTGAACAAGTTACCGCGAGAAATCTGTTTCTTGCAATTTGTTCTAGGTCAAACTTATCATTACCTGTGCTAATATTTATCTACGTTTATGAATCGCAGCGACGGCTGGGTGGCGACATCTATTAGAATTTTTGAGAAGCTTAATTAACATTGGGCTTATATATGGGGAAAATCTTACGTCGTCCTCAGGGCATAGGAAACACATTTTCTTTTAAATCAATTATTATAGATATGTTCTATATCATATCCTCTATGACTTGACATATTTTATATCGTTCTAAGTATTTATACTCATAGGTTATGTCCCGAGACCTACAAATTTTACCGACTAAACTGCTGGTAGCTTGTTTTTGTAAATTTTTGCTTAGAAAATGTTCGAGACTTAATAATTTATATATTAAGAGCCCGAGACCTTAGGTCGAGGGGTTTTTGGTAAATTATTAAGTCGAGAACATTTGCTCAAAAGCAAAAATTTGAAAAACCAAGCTACCGGCAGTTTGGGTGGTAAAATTCGTTGGTCGAGGGGTATATGTTACGATTATCTCTCAAATAGAATATACTATGGTTTCATATTTGTCTTACCATTAACAAAAAAATACATTTTACAATTCTAAATTAATAATTATTTTTAAAATGAGAACAATTGAAAAAAACTTCAATTTTGATATTATATTGTTAATGACGTGGTAACTACAGAAACGACAGATACTTTTTCAAAACAGTCGTGGTTGAAAGTTTTCACTAACATAGCCGGCTTATACGATTCTAAATTTGGTACTAAAGTTAAAGTAACAATGAAGTCATACCTCAGGATTTTATAGAAAATTTTGTGAAAAAAATATAAAACTAAATTTTTTGAGACGCGTACCAATAATTTGTACCCTACATCAGAGTGCATGATTTGCCACACCTCATTTTTTTAAATTCGGAAATGACATTTGTAAACGTCAAAAGGTGGAGGCTGTTTATTCACTGTTAAATTTGGTCTAGACCTGTTACCCGTTTATCTAAACTAGTCACGTGGTACAATTTTGATGTTTTTTATTGGTCAGAATTATTATGAGGGAGATAATCAACAGAAAACAATCAATTTAAACTGACTGTAATTTGCCACTTTTCGGAAAATATTTTTTTGTTATTTTCTAATACTTTTTTGGAAATTAAAAATATGTCATATCATAGACAAGCTCTTTGGCTACACCCTTCAAAAACCTCAGTTGTATCTGTTGAGTATTAAAGCTGTTCAGGACGACGTAAGAATTCTAGCCTTAAAGAGAATTGTAGGTTATGGCGCGTAAAAGTATGTATGCAACCCAATTAACATCTTCAGTGGCGTCTCTTACTTTTAATTTTTGGAAGTGTATATTATTTAATTGTCTTTGTTACCCACTATTCAGGCGTATTCTGTATCATATCATAACCTCTAAAAATAGTAGCATTATACGCCAAAATTTTCTCTTTTTCCAACATATTTTTGGAGTAGACTTTATATGGTCGTATTAGTCAGCGTAAAATTCTGAACAGGTTATCGCGAAAAGTCTGTTTCTTGCAATTTGCTCTAGGTGAAACCTTTCGTTGCCTGTACTATTATTTGTCTATACGGCTATGACTAGCAGCTATGGCTGGGTGGCGACATCTATTAAAATTTTTGAGAAGCTCAATTAACATTAAGCTTATGGGGAAACCTTACGTCATCCTCAGGGCATAGACATATTCTATATCATATCCTCTATGGCAGGGACCGGCAACCTGGTGCCCGCGGGCACCTTGGTGCCCGCCAGACTTTTTGAAAGTGCCCGCCTCTAACCTGGTCAAATAAATGCAAAAACCCTATTAAGTACACAATGTACATTTTACAGAATTATAGTAACGGCGGTAATGAACAATACCTTTTTTTACCTCTTTTCCACCCGTACCACTAAGAGTTTTATAGAACTACGGACTAGGGTGGGGGTGTTAGAAAAATATTTACAATAAAATAAGGTAGGATACAATGATTAAGACGACTTTAACAAAAATCATGAAATGAAGAGTGAAAAAATCTTAGATGTCGGGGAAATTTATAATTTTTTTAATTGCGATCTTGCATTTCGCCGAGTACAGTGAGTAGGTACCTAGATATTTAGTTGTTGTGAAACACCTTCTTTGGAAACACTATCAATCGCTTCTAAAATTTTTGAACTTCATTTTAAGTAGTTTGACCTTGAACAATCGAAAAATTTTGCCTGCGGCGCTGTTCTTTCTCACATTTTTTGCCCAGCCCCTCTCCCCACCCCTATATCCGAGGTGCCCGCCGCTATTTCAAAATTCTTAAATGTGCCCGCCAGTACAAATAGGTTGCCGACCCCTGCTCTATGGCAAGGGTGGCCAACCGGTCGATCGCGATCGACCGGTCGATCGCGACTATTGGTCCAGTCGATCGTGGCAAGGTAATATATAAATACGTAGAAAACCCGAGGCTCTATTGATCCTAAGTAAAAAGGAGCCTCGGAATTCTCCATTAATATTTTTTGCTTACCTAAAATAATTTCCCTACTTCGTTTTTGTGAAACACCTTTTTTTGGAGACACTATCAATCGCTCCTAAAATTTCTAAATTTCATTTTAAGCCGTTTGACCTTAAACAATCAAAAATTTTAATTTATATGTAATTCTACTCTTTTCTTCAAACAAGGGGCCCCAAAATTTGACTGCGCCTAGGGCCTTAAAAACTATAAACGTATAAACGCACCTCTGTTGGTAGATCGCACAGAGTTTCATCAGTAAACGGTAGATCTTAGGTCTAATCAAGTTGGCCACTGGCCACCCCTGCTCTATGGCATGGCATATTTCATATCGTTTTTTTTTTTGCTTTCTAATACTTTTTTTGAATTTAAAAATATGTCGTACCATAGAGTAGCTCTTTGGCTAGACCCTACAAAAACCTCAGGATGACGTAAGATACATCCTATACATAACCTATAATTCTCCAGCCTTAAGTTCACTTCCTTACCCGGATGGGGGTGGGGTGTCCTACCGCTAGAGGTTAGAAGCTAGAGGTAAACTCTCGTGCTGTTAGACCTCTACTAGACCTAGTACAAATTGTCATAATTCATGATCGATGTTCTTGAATCGTCTATCTATTACAAAAAAGCATTTCTATACAGTCTCGTCTTCCTCTTGAAGTCTACCGGAAACCTATTTCGAGTTGAGCTCTTCTCGAGTCTTCTACCCAAATCCGCATCGTTACCTAATTTCACGCTTTTAGCAGCCGCGCGATTCCAAATCCTTAGTTTCTTAACTGAATCAAAAATACATTGTAAAGTTTCTCAACATTAATGGAAATTCTTTAGGAAAAACTTTAATGAAAATATTATTAAAATGATTCGGAGCACACTTACAGTAAGTTTATTATATTATTACATTGTGCTTAAATTGCAAATTGCAACTCCAGACGTCATTTTGTCTGCGTAAGACGTTTCTTGTATTTTAAAGTTAACAGTATGAGGGATAATTAACAACAGAAAGAGGATGTTGCAGGAACTATTATTACAGAACAATTTAACTTTGCAAATCGTTCTAATTAAAAATTAATTTATTCGAGTCCTATAAATTATAGGATAAGTTGTAGCGAACATGTAATTTGGGAACTTTTCGTATAAATTACTACGACTTGTGCATTTTAAAAGGGGAGCAAAAATATTGACGATAAGTTCTGGTGAAAGTTAAGAGGAAAAAAAGAATTTTCTTTAATTAAATTCATTTTTATTGTAATCAAGTCGTGTGGTGTTTTATTTGATAAATTGTGTGTTGAACTGCCAACACGAGGTTTGTGTAATTTTTAATTTTCTTTTTGAATTCCCGTCTTGTCAGTGAAATATTTATATCCTTACATTGAGGTTTAAGGTTAAGTCTTATTAGAATTCATATAAAAGTATTCATACAAACGGACAAAAGCTGGAGGTGTAAAACTACTTCCAATCGGGGATTAGCCATGTATAGCGAGACAGATTTATTACCCAGGTTCTATTCTTCCTCCGCTCTCCTCTCTAACCATTTTCTCGAATTTGCGAAAAAGAATTGTACGTACAATTAGAATTGACTCGAAGAATCGATGTTAATTTGACCAAAACTGGCACAAAATTTAATTTTGAGCGGTTATTGCATTTGCAAACTACAGTAGTACATAATAATGCTTTCCTGCAACTAAATACCTACAATTCAATTATGGTATTATTGCGCATTTATGTCATTTAGCAATTTAGGCACATGCTCTGTTGCAGTAATATAAACGTAAATTATGACTATTATTGTGGAATTCAATAACGTAACCCTGCAGTTACTGCAATACACTTCTTCCAGGGACATTTGATGTCAGAAAGTTTTAAATCGATAACGAGCAATTAAAATTTAAAATAGGAAAGTCGACGGAATCGCATTTAATAAATTACATTTCAGTTTGTTTTTTAATGTAACAGAAACGAAACATTAATGATACAAAAATTACAGTTCGGAAAATGTGATTTCGTCATTGTAGCTAAAGTTAGATTACGTTAGGTTTACGTTATCCAGAAACTAAAGAAAATGGGTGTCCCAAAGTACCTAGCAGATCTCCTCGTACCTACAAGGTAATAGAAGAATTATTATAGACGCAAAAACAAGGAGAGGGATTACAGGTGGGGTGCCTCAGGGGTCCGTGATGGGCCCCACTTGGTGGGCTATAACGTTAAGTCAGTCAAATTATCGACCCACGTGGTTACCATCTACTAAGCTGACCTAGCTCTGCTGGTAGCAGATCATAAGCAGCAGGCGATGGTTTGGAAAGTAGAAGGCAGTCTGGTGAAGATCAAAGACTTTATACCATAAATCAGCTTAAAATAACCGCTGAAAAAAAAGAAACCGTGGTCCTTAACCTAAGTAAGAAAGCCAAGGACATACGCTTAAATTCTAGGGCCGCCTGCAAGCCCAATAAAAAGTCATAGGAATCATAATTGAGTCTGCGCACGCCAACAAAACGATAAGGGACTTGACTACCCTAATACCGAACCTAAAGAGTCCAGGTGCAAAGAAGAGCAATGACATCTATTGACTATGCGCCGCGTCGGTATGGCACAGGGCTCTAAGCATTAATAGAATAAAAAACAACTGCTGAAGACACAGCGGACGGTGGCTCTCATGGCCTGTCGCACTTAAAGCACAGTTTCCACTGAGGCCTTCTTGATCCTTGGAGGCGTGATCCCAATTGATATCCTAATTAGCTAATTAGAAAGAGAGAGGGCATGTATCGAAGACGAAAAACAACACCGAACGTCGATATAAAACAACAAGCCAAAGAGAGCAGAAAAAAGCGAATGAAAGATTGAAAAGAGAGAGAGAGAGAGCAAGGGACCGTGAACTATTTGTTAACACAAGACCTTTCAGGGCATGGTTGCTTTGAACCTTTGAAGCATGGCATAAAGAAGCTACTTCAACTACATGCTGATACTGTGAGAAAAGGGAAGACGCGGAGCAAAGATAGGATAGTCCTCGAAGGCCAGGTACGCAGGCATATAGAAATGGGGAACATTATAGAAATAATCCTTAGGGACAAAGCCGTGGAAGGATACTTAACCAAAATAATGAACGAATCAAAGATAGACAGTCAATAATAAACTACACTATCACCACGGTCTGCCTGATGATATGTCGAAAAGGCGAACCTAAACTAGCCCTAGATCCAAAGTCTAGGAGAAAAGTTTTAATTGGTAGATAGTGGGATCTTTCCTACTGATACCAACACTCCCCTTTTATTACTATCGGATAGGGAGAGTCTTTTGAAGATTGCTAAACCTCCATAAAAAAGGTTATGCTAGGTTAGGTTAAGTTATGTTTGGTTATGTTTGGTTATGTTATGTTAGGTTAGGTTAGGTTAGGTTAGGTTAGGTTAGGTTAGGTTAGGTTAGGTTAGGTTAGGTTATGTTATGTTAGGTTAGGTTAGGTTAGGTTAGGTTAGGTTAGGTTAGGTTGGGTTAGGTTAGGTTAGGTTAGGTTAGGTTAGGTTAGGTTAGGTTAGGTTAGGTTAGGTTAGGTTAGGTTAGGTTAGGTTAGGTTAGGTTAAGTTAGGTTAGGTGAGGTTTGGTAAAATATAAAGGCAAAAAACTTCTGAATCCATGGGAGGTGAGAGGTTTATCAGATATTTATTTATAGAAAAATGTCTATATAGTTCATTCAAATTCAAGGTGCAGTAAATGACAGTCGTGATCATTGTGTGATCACTGCATGTTAGCATCGTGCTAGATTGCAATTGGCTGCAGGTATTAGTCTCGACCCTTAAATATCGAAGCCGTATATGGCTGTACTGAGGTAGAATTTTTAGATGGATTATTTGGTTAGTGATGGGAATATTTCATTTGGAAATGTTTCTAAAATGAAAAGGATTATAGAACCCTTTAAGATTAAAGACGCAGCAGTCACATTTTAAACAAAAATTTAAAAACGTTTTTTTAATGATATTAAAATCCACTGCAACTTATGCGCCTCTGTTTAATCTACTAGCCCTTCCATTTACCCGCCATTATTACGTGCAGCCTGCGTGTATTTGTTTATGTCCACTGCATCTTGAAATTTAATGGGCTATAGAGGCAACAGGCGATTGCGGTACAAGTGACCAGGATTAGAATCTGATTGCTACCTACAGATTTTTCTAGAGGCTCATTACCTTAGTGGGGTAGTTCATAACCCACCTAAAGCTACATCCGTCGTCTGGAGGTAAATGCGAAATGTTCTAAGAAAGATACAATGATATACAAATTGTGGCATCACTTGCAAAAATTTATGCCCAATAGGGAAGGCGGAAGGCCCAAGAATAAGAAGCTATTTAAACATACGAGACCAACAAGACTTTTCCGAGTGATATGAATGAAAATAGAGACGAGAAAAGAGTTTTATAGTTTAGAAGTGAAGCCACGTGCTCAACGTCATATTTCTCGAATAGATTATCTACTGCGTACTCACTACAGACTGTACGCTTCATATTATGCTAAATTCGGAAGGCCGTGTCTGGAATTTTTCAAATATAACCATCTCGTAATTTTACGAATTGAAGGCGAAAGGTAAAAAGCGAAAGTTACACAATAAGAGCAACTTTTGAACATAACAAAAAATGTAAAACAACTTTTTTTGACACCGTTTTCAATTATTAAAGAAAACACAAAGGAAGAAAAGGCGAAGTCTTAAAT
Source organism: Malthinus flaveolus (assembly GCA_950108345.1). NCBI lineage: Eukaryota > Metazoa > Arthropoda > Insecta > Coleoptera > Cantharidae > Malthinus > Malthinus flaveolus. The sequence continues at coordinate 17,284,630 of OX467286.1, read as the reverse complement.
TTCCAACAAGTAAACTTTTTCTATTTGTCCAGTTTTCTTTCAATTTCGCTAAACGAAAATAATGATTTATGAATCTAACAAGAAGGAACGTAAGGAACCACCACAGGTCGTAAAATTAAACATTCTAAGCACGTTTTCCAATTCTTATTGGTTCGATCGGGGGTTGCAACTTTGTTCGATTTTGATTTTTGCATTTTTTTCGCTTTCATTCGTTTTGTTGCACTTTATTGCTTCGAACTGGCGAAACGTTTCAATCATAACTTTTTTCTTCTCATATATAAATTTGAATTGCTTTTTGTTGGAAGGGTTGGAACCTTTTCCTTTTTTGTTTTGTTGGTGAAAAATCTGTCTTACGTTAGATTCGACTCGGTGGCTAGTTAGGTTTGAAACGAAGATCAGTCGTGCGAATACTGGCTAAGATTTAGTTTTTCCTATAATGTAGTAAGAGGGTTAGTTTTGGTCGTTTGTGGTTGACAAGGATTTATGTTCATAGGTACTAATTATTTTTGTGACAACCTATAGAAAAAAGCTTACAACTATTAAAAACAGACGCGGATTAATCAATTTTCCGAGGTTAGACCTCTTTACAACTTATACGAAAATCCTATTTCATTTACTCCCGATTTATACATAACTAATGTCTCTATTATTACAGTATTTGACTTAAAGCTTAATTACAAAATTAATATCGTGACTAACGATATCGAGTGTGCGTGCAGACGTACAGGCAGACATTGCGGCAATTATTAAGTACCTACAGTTCGCTTCATGTACTTGTGTAAACAACAGATTGTATTTTTCCAATTTAGTCACGAAACGAAGAGATAATTACTTATCAAAAAAGCAACTTTTAGGGAAAGTCAGACAATCTGGTGTATGGTCATCGTGTCATCGACAAAAATTAATCAGAGCGTGCGTTAGGGTCGACTGCAATGGACCGAGAGGACAAATAGTGCGTCAGTCAAGGAGAACGCCACACAGACGTCGTCGGATGAAAACACAGGAATAGACCCCACTTCTTTTTCCTTCCCGTTCTAACGAAATGAACTCTGAAAAAGAGTCGCAAGTTTTTGTTTGGAGAGTTTGCGACTTGTTAAAAATCCACCCCCATAACTTGGAAAGAAACAAAATATTCATTAGTAAGAGGAAAATATTTCATTAACATTTACCTCTTGTACCACGTATTTTTTGGGGAATTCGGAAGAATATCGAGGGAGAAAGTAACGTTAAATAATGTAAGAAAGTACATGTATAAATAAAAAATCCAATTTTTATTCAAAAAAAGACAACTTAAACGTGCTAAAGCTAATACGTGCGTTGAAAAATGATACATTTTTCGATTACATTTGGGAATTTGGGATTTTAAATAGAAATAATCGAGTCCTTATGCAACATTGGCATAGTTGCTTCTTTTTAAGTATAATTAAATCGAAATATAAATCTTTAAATAATCGGTATCGAAGTCTAAACGTCGTAAATCTCTCAAACGGGATACCTAATATAAAAAAAAAGGAGCGAGAGTTACAAGCAAAACTATTTCAGACGAAGAAGACGCATTGGCGGAATCAATTTTAGACGTGAAAGTGCATAGGACAGAAACGTGGCGTTTAGAAAAGCGGAATAATTTTAATCCGTGCTCGCGGTCCTGAGAGTAAATTTCCTGCTAGATGCTAAATTACGGCCCGATCAAAGCGGCTTTACCCTGTCTTGATCAACCCCTTTTGATGCTCTGAATGGTTAAAACTCTACCTATGAACTTCGATTAGACTTCGTTTCTTTTACTTATTTTTATCTTCTTTTTTTGCTCCTTTTTTCAGTTTTATTGCGAAAATTTTCTTAATCAAATCTAACGTCGTACATCAGACGGAAAGTCTCCAGTGGAACATAAAAACCTATGATCCTATAAAAGTTGTCTGACACAAAATACTTCGTAAAAACATGTTTGATTGGTATATTTGCAAAACGTTTTATTTACCAACTTTTACTTATTGATAAAGAGCGCTCATTTGTCGACTTTTATACCGAAACATTTTACAGCCATTTAAATCGTTTTTTCCTTTACTCAAAAACTCTTTGAGCCACTTACGTTAACTAACGGCCTTCTTTTACTTTAAGCGTAACAAACGGCCTATTGAAACTTTGACTGAGTAATCGCGCATTCGTAAACCTTAACGTATTACGCAGAATAATTTATTATTTTCTCCAAAGAGAAAGGGCCAGGCTTAAGTCCAATACAGAACAGTACAATACAACTGTAAAGAAATTTAATAATATACAGGGCGTTCTAATTAATGCAAAGTTTGCACAAAAATTTAGACGCCAATTCGCGACCGTGCCCAGAAAAAAATTGTACGCAAATCCCAAGCGCCTAAAACACAGTGTATAGTGTTAGATGTAGCTTCGAGTTTTCGGAAGTCGTGACTTTAAACGGAAGTTTAAACACAACGCAGTTACTATTTAATGGAGAGCTTATGCGTGCATGCATTTTTGAAAGAACAAATTGAACTAACATCAGCGACTCCTGGCTAACGTGAGCACGTTTGAAATACGAGAGAATTGCAAAGACCGAGGTAGCTTAGTGGCAAAAGCACCCGGTGCGACCCCGTAGAGACTCGGGTTCGATCATCGATCGCGGCTCAGGTCTGACCCTTGGATTATCTCGGACGTCTACCGTTTACGACCACCTAATGCGTAACATGACGAGTCATTAGTGCTTCCGTCCAGTAAACACGTTCGCCGCCTTTCGTTGCCCCAGATTGGTGGGGGAGGGGGGGGGAGGTTGTAAGAACGGACGACATAGACCAGACACACTCGTGGTATCTAGACGAACGACGGCTCGGGATAGCGGAGTACTGTAGCAACTCAGGACTAACATGAGCACGTGTAATATACAAGAGAATAGTAAGAACCGAGGTAGTTTAGTTGGGAGAGCACGCGGCACGACACGTTGGAGAGTCGGGTTCGATTCTCGATCGCAGTCCAAGTTTTTCTTTTGGATTATCAGCCATTTATCTACCGTTTACGACCAGTTAACGCGTGCTAAAATGGTGACCCCGACGTGATGACTTAGCAGTGCTCCGTACAGCAAGCATGCAAATTACCTTCCATTATCCTAGATGGGGGGGGGGGCGTTTAATGGTTGTTAGAACGGAAGACACAGCCCTGTCACACAGTGGTATCGAAACGAACGACGTCTCTGAAGGGGAGTACTGTAGTGACTCAGGACCTCAGGACTAACGTGAGCACGCGTGAAATACACGGGAATTGCAAGAACCGACGTAGCTTAGTTGGAAAACCACCCGGCACGACACCGTGGAGACTTGGGTTGGATTCTCGATCGCGCTCCAAGTTTTTCTCTTGGATTATCAGCTCATTTCGAACGTCTGCCGTCTACGACCACCTAAAGCCCCATTTACATAGAACTTAGTGCAGATTGATGGTGTAGTTTGCTGGTCTAGAACTCGCCAAGTACATAGACATAGTGTCAATTATTTTTTTTCTTATTTTTTTTTCTGCATGAACAATGAGAACTACCGAAAACCAAAATGAAGAAATAAAATCAAAGCCACTATTTTGTCAGCTGTTTGTTTAAATTTCAAATAGCTGGGCGACGTGGGAGAGATGCGCTTCTATGATTGGCTAGTGCCAATTAAGTGGTCTAAAAGCTTAGAGCTAGCAAGCTTTTTGCCCATTGTTAGCAACGACCTTGCCTCATATAAACCTATACTATACTCATTGTAAACGAGCACATTGAAAATACCCTATTCAAGCTTCTAGACAATGCTTGCCCTTACCAAAACGATTATAGACTACTGTCTATGTAAATGGCACTTAACGCGTGCTAAAATGGTGACCCCGACGTGATGAGTCAGCAGTGCTTCCGTCCAGCAAACACGTCTGCTGCCTTTCGTTGCTTTAGATTGGGGGGGGGGGGTGCGTTCCACAGTTGTAAGAACGAAATATTCAGCCTGAGCACACTCGGTATGTCTCATGGTATCGACACGAACGACGTCTCTGGCGAGGGGAGTACTGTAGCGACTCCGCTTATCAACTCATCTCGGAGGTCGTATACCGACCACCTAACGCGTGCTAAAACTATTTTTTCGACTCACGCTGTACACGCAGGTAGGCTTTTGGACAATTAACTTTTCTACTTAACATTTTCAGCGTGGAGTTATGCTAAACTTATACTTAGCGAAGTTATTCTGACTAACTTCATGCTTTAATGATACAATTAAGTATAATTTCAATAACTTCTTGTACGTTTCGATTGTGGAAAAACGTTTTAAAATTATGTATACTTAAAGGAAAAGGTATCCATTTTGGGGACGTTTTAATGAAGACATTATAGAAAAATATACACATGTCATTTGTAATTATAATCTTCGGTTAGGTTTAAATCATTCGATAATTTACTAAAAGGTAACTACCTGAGTAGAGGTAGAGAACACACACACCTCTTATATCCATCAGCTGTTCGTCCTTGATTTTTTTCTTCTAAAACGGCAGGTGGTTCCTCGAACGCTTTCCTATTTGGTAAAAAGAAGTTTAAAGTTTGGATTCTGGTGATTTTATAAATTTTATTGTGATGTCGAGTTTTTTAATAATTTTCAACATTTTTTAAACAAAATATAAATTTGTCAAATTGGCAATAAACATAATTATAATTATAAAATTTAAATTTCAGTACCTAGTCGAGGATCGCTCTAAACAGCAAGGCCAAACGCGGCGTGGCGTTCCAGCAATCTTTCTCTAAAAAAATGCTCTTTTCAGTTTTTTGCTTATAACTTGAAAACTATGCGCTTTTTGGAAACAACACTTCTATATAAAAATAAACCACTTCAAATTTGCTACAAATTATATTTCTTAAGTTTTTTTTTCCAGACAAATGGTTTAGGCGCTACAGCGCATTAAAGTTTGACAAAAACTCCAAGATTTGCCAAAATCTGTTTTTTTTTAGTTGAGGGTTTCGCTTCAAATTCTGATAATGTCTAAAAGGCGCTTCCAGCGAATACGTTTTTCAATTTGTAGAACTTTTTCACTTCAAGATCACACCCTGGCTCTTGAAATTGGAGCCAAAATTACATGGCCTCTAAGTCCCTGCCTCTCTCAACTGTTATCCATTTTTCGTTTGGTCCGTGCGTACAAAAACTAATTAGTGGATACCAAATAGTCCAAAATGCGGCACCCAGGCGCAAATTGAGCCGAGTGTACGGAATTGTAAACTTCTGAACGAAATGGAAAATACGACAAAAATATACGAACGAAGAAATTGGTTAGGGTTGGTGCAAGTCACGAATGGATGAAGTTGAAATGAGAAAAATAATTTCAATTTAGAAAGAGTAAAATCTGATCGAATAGCAGAAGGCCCGCGAATTGCGGGTTTGTTTGTACTTACTTTTAACTTTTTTTTTCGTTCTTTTGTAAATGGTTAAATAGCACGTCTTGATTATTATTTACCAGCAAGATGGTATCATCATCATAATTGTACGTTGCACACTATTATGTTGTTACCGTGTACGTGTAACTCACATTATTCTAATGACTTCTTTAGGATATGACTTCCGGAGTATAAATTAAGGAGTAAGAGCGACACCGAGTACTTTTTAAGTCGTTAAATTTATTTTTTCTTTTATAATTTGAAGTTTTGAAATTATTTTTAGCACCCTAAAATGCACTTAATTTCCATTTTGTATAGGTACCTACTTGAAGACACCCGTGTTAATGACATTGCTCCCACACTCTAATTTCAAAGACGACCAACAGCATCTGAATGCAAGAGCGCCGTAGGCGCTCCTAATATTGTTTGGCATCGTTTTCGTAGCAGGCAACTGCTAATATTGAGCAAATGTCTCTGTACTTTCCCGCGAGTATTTCGAAACTGTCGTCTCATTTAGTTGGCCATATTCAGTCCATTTCTGAACGTACGCATCTTACTCCATGGTTCCAATTTTTGGTCCAAATCTTTGCTTCTCCAATCTTAATCATCAGACTTTGGAATTTTCTGGGCGCTTACTATACCTTATCAACAACGAGCTCTTTACTCTTCCCGAGAAATTTTGGAAGTTCGTGAAGGAGGACTTTTGGCCTGGTACTTTCAGGGACTTGACTTTAAAACGTCGACTGCTCTGTCTAACCTGTACTTGAAAGGGTGCAGGTAATGGATGAGCACTGACGAAATTCACTGGAAGTGGCGGGCTTTTAGCGCATGCGCTTCATGATAAAACTAACTATACCGGCTGTCTCAGTGCGTTGCGGCTTTAGGCGGAGCCATATGGGACTTTTTGTTCAATTGGCTGCTGCAGTTTCTGCACCGGAGGAGCTGTAGACTAGTCTATCCCCAGTTCTGGAAACGGGAAGAGTGAAGAGAGCAAGAGAGGAGTTGTGGTAGGAGGGTATACACTCTGTATAGTAACTAGTAGCCACCAGTATGTGTCTATCTTATCGCTGTTGCAGGCTCGAACCCCGCTCTCTTACGCCCACTCTGTAATGGTAGCTCAGTCCCACTCTTAGAGTGTGTGCAATGATGGTTAAGTGCTGAACCTTCTCTCCTGGCGCAATATGATGGTAAATCTGGTCTGTTTCAGGGTTATCGGAAGCGATTTTGTGGTTGGCTGGTGGTAGGGTAATGTTTTAAGCTGAACCTGACAGTTCCAATCGCCGTAGAATGAACAAGTAAATATGGTCCCGTTCTCTACGGGTCCACTCTATGATTCGTCCGCTCTTTGACGTGTGGGGACCGACCTTAAGCATTCTCATTCTGACATTAGTACCGCGGGCAGAAGGATAGCTTCTGGTAAAGACTGCTTTCCAGTGGCCTATAGCTTCTCTAGGAAGCTATTAAACCTAACAGCTTGCTCTTCCGAACCCCAGTATAGCTAACGCTCGCTACAGGGTCCTGCATCCTAGATCTGAATTCGAAATAAAACGCTGTCCGTATGTCGTTTCCTCCGCCTGGTGTCTATTGTTTATTCTACTTACGAACGGTTAAGGCAAAACAATTGAAATTTAGTTTGTTAGCTTTAACGACACGTGAATGGAACCGCAAAGCGTTACTATAAAACGTAGCTCTAGAAGGGGATGTAAGAGTGTAGATGTAAATTAATACTTTGCGTAATTGTAACTCCGAGCACTCAGACAGCATTTTTTACACTACTCCGCGCAGACGTGGGGCAGGTGTTAGAATTTCATGCAAATCGCCCCTACGTAAAATGGCAAAATGGGGCGTTAAATCAATTTCGGTCCTCAACGTCGTTGCTAATTAACGTCCCATTATTAGAAAGATAATTTAAACGTTTGAAAATAAACTTTTTTTTACAAATGAAGGTATTATAATTTTGACATTTTATTTTTTAAACAAGTGAATCCTAAACGTGGTAATTATAAAGCGGAGGCATCAGACAGAAAAAGGTTCCACGTTGTAAGTTGTAAGGCGTTAATTATGCGCCCGATATCTCTGACTTTTCACATCTAATATTTAAAGCGAACCCAAACAGCAACAGTGTATACGCATCATTCTTCTTGTCAATTTCTTCAACCCTTCCTGATAAAAATTTAACGCGCGTCTCCCCGTTGTTAAATTTTAAAACTCATTATTCGGCGTTCGAGTGGGTTTTGTTTTAAAAAAATATTTTTCGCGTAAAGTGGATGTGCGAAAAATGTCCGTGGAGAAGGTATAGTTGATAAGTGCGAGTTGGTTGAGTTTTATACGAAAAGTAGACGCTCACTAGACGCCTCAGCGATGGCGCAGTCGATGTTGTACGAACGGACGTCGAGTCGGGAGAATGTACAAAAACACGATGACTAAAATGCTTGGTATCCAAACGATCAGTTCGACCTAAACTCCGAGAGGGAATGTGCGCATTTTCTCGTGGTTCACCATCGCGAAATTTAATGTTTATTTACGTTTTGTGATTTTTGACTTTTAAGCAATAAATGTTACTTTGATTGGTGTCGTTTTGGAAATGCGTTGTTTTCGCTTACTTTTGTTGAATATTCGAGTTTTTTGTTGGTGATTCTATGTTTAGTTTTCTACCTTTGAGTCATTGAACTAAGGCAGCGCTGAAAGTTGCCAACTAACGAGTTATGCTTAATTATTACGAAGTTGAGAAAAATTAGAAAATTGGAAAAAGCAATAAGCCAAGATGTTGGTCAAAAAATTTACTGACGTTTTCTGCACAGTGTTGTTTGTGGTGATGTTTCAAATTGATGTAATAAGTGCTGAATTTGAAAATAGTTGGATTATGTATTTGGAACAGCCCTGTTGCAGTGGGTCCGGAAGTCACCACGTTAGACATCATAGAGGTAATTCGTTTGTTGTTAAATTGGCCGTCTTTAAAACCACGTGTAGCGTGCCCATCTACCGTCCCAATCCTACAACTTATAACAACTAATACCTATTTCCTCGTGTGAGGCTTGTGTTTTAATTAAGAGCGCATCTGCCGGCACAAAAAAATTACCGACGAGCGTTTTTGGACGAAAAAACTTTTTTTTTCTTAAAAATAGACCACGTCGAAATGTCGAAACGTAGCGCTCGTTTCAAAATGCAAATTTAAACCCAAACCTGTTACAATTAACACACGTAAATCCATTATGCCTAGAATACAATTGTTTAAATTGCATTAAATTCGACTGACGAACTACCAAAAGTACTATAATTACCAACTACTTAACTTTACCTAACGTTAATTAGCTTTATTTAGTGTTAATTGCAAATGGTACAATTAAACAATGCACGGCGTTTCTGATTTTAAAGTTGCAAATTTAACGCAAACTTTACACTTTTGAGGGCATTGTTTACCAATTTCAGTCGTCGACGTCCCTCGACGGCGACGTTTCGTTCGGCCTTTTGCAATTTTCGCGGCGACTGTAACCATTATTTTCCATTTTATTTAAACAAAGTGCTTGGATAAATTTGGGATACTCATAAGAGTGCTGTGCGTTTGAAGTTTGAGAAAGGGGGCGCTTTTTCATCCTGTCGATAGTTGGGACGGACGTTTGAAAGCTATTGTGTTTCCGAATTTACTCTCGCCCAGGTAGAATTCCGCTAAAATTGTGATCCCTTGCCTACCTACTATTTTTGAACCCGAGCAAACTTTTTCCTGGAGCTTTTTAAATAACGAGGCGTTGATAGCACTTTTTCGAGCGTTTTCGTTAAAATGTAAAAAACAATTGAGTTTGATTGGTTCCGGTGTCAGGTCTCTTCTTCTGTTTTAATGTGGTCTGAAGCATACTCATTTTACTCGGTTCTTTATCGCATAATTCGGCAACGCGGGTATACACTCGAAAGTCTAAAAGTACCTCTTGTAGGTAACGATTGTAGGAACAATCCAAAACTCTTTCAAAGCTTCCAGGCGACATATACTATTCTTCATTTCAGAAGTCGGTGGAGTAATAAATCAATCCACTTTGTCAAAATTTCTTTTATATACCTGCTCTTTTTCCAGTTCTTCAATGGTCGCATTCACCGGACGTAACTGTTGTGGAACTGTTGCGAATTCGTCCACTGACAACACCGCTACCGAGCGCTACTATCGTAACATGTTGTGGAGCGGTTGCCATTTTTTCGAGCATATTTTATTTCCGCTACTTATTGCGAGCGGAGTAGATGTAAAATTTAATTTACTTACAAATTAATAAACTCGCGAAATCAACAACAATAACATACCAACGAGATAACAGCCGATAATTGACATATATTATAATTGCGCTCACTTTTACGCCAACTTAACAAATTTACCGGACGTTGTACCGCTACATATGTAGCAGCTGGATCGGTAGCAGTTTACGCTACGTCCGGTGAATGCGACCATAGTTAAACTGCAGCTTAGTGCGGCAAACGACAATATAGTTACACCTACTATTTGATTTATTACTCCACCGAATTCTGAAATGAAGGATAGACGTAAGATCAGATTTATTGCTGTTGAAGAGTCAAAATGATTTCTTTCTATTATTTGTGTCTTGGCCATAGAAATGTACTCAAGTCTCGTCTCTCGTCTATGCTTGGTAACAATAATATTTAAAAAATTGAAATCTCTTTCCAAACGAGCTCTTTATTACCATGGGGCACCGTTGCTCGCTTCATGGAGACAGTGAAAGCATTTGAGAAGTCCAAATTGGACGAATCTGACGAAGATCTCCATCATTTTTTTTAGGCATTTTCGTATTTTTACGTAAAACATTTTAAAGAGGCGTTTCGCTCATATTTCCGAGTGCGTCGATAGACAAAAAGCAGCTTTGCTTCGCATTGCTGGTTATGCCTTAACTACCTTCAGCTATATTTTCAGCCATTTTGTTGTTTTTTTTCTGTTCCAAATCCTTAGTGAGCGACTATAATATAGGTACCTGGTCTAAATATAAATAATAACTTCTTGGCTACCAATAAGTATGGAATTTTGTATAACATTCGTTCAAATTACAACACTTAATTACATAATACCAGCCCATGGGCTGTCTTTTGTTCATTTTACCGGAACAACCAACCAAAAACGACTGACGATAGTTGTTACTATTATGAAAATAATGAGAATAGAATATGCGCGTTCAACAGAGCATAAATCGAAAGAACTGTATGTCGTCTGTAATAGAGAAAGAAGCATCTAAACGCGAACAGAATATAAATTATTAATACCACAAACCACTCCTTTATTAGGTTTAATTAAGACTTTCTTAATCTTAAGCCCGATGAATATAGTTTTGAAATTTGCATCCATTTGTAGAAATTGCCATTTTGAAAAACTGCCCACGGGAACTTGTAGTAGAAATTTGAAATAATCAAAAAGTTTTCTTCAAATGTGGATAGATTGCTTGTCTTTTGGGTTCACTTCTGTCAAACTCTTTTAGATAAGCCATTTGTGCCCGATTAATTAAAAAACCACCGTTGGATATTTTAAAATCCATTTAACTATCCCTCAACTATAGCCGTAAATTATGTTGGTTTTGTTGCAACAAAGTGTTTAACGACCTTATTTTTTGCTTTTACTAGCGTGGCACAAATACATGAAATGTGGCGGAGAGTAAATTGTAAAACATATTCCGGGTACAATAATAATACATGAAAATGTTCAAATAATAAGAAAATGCTATATGTTTGTTGTTATGTAGAAAATAATGGAAAATGTTAACATGAACCTACTACACTAGCACTATCCGACGCTAAAATGTTTTTAAAGCTCGCAAAAAGATGCTTCTTGAAAATAGACATTATGCACGAAGTAAATTCTTCATTCTTGAAGATTTATCTGTATTCATTTTTACTTTTTCGTTGGCTTTGTCTACTTTGGAAAAGTAATATGTTTGTACGAAAAGAAAAAATTTTTCGAATTTCTTTCTCGAGCACTGGCGTGTATTATCGTCTCTCACTCGCTCACTTTTCGAAATCCGTCAAACTTCACCACCACATCATAATTTCACATAAAATTTACATCAAAAATACAATTTTTTTGTATAAAAATTTTTCATGAACCCTACTACGGTTTAATTTTACTTTCAAAAACCACCCTTCATACTTGAACGCGCTATAGCACCTAAACTGTTCGTTTAGCGAAAAAAGTCTAAGAGGCGTAATTTGTAGAAAATTGAATTTACTTTATTTTTTATAGCATCACTATTCTTTAAAATTGCACAGTTTTCGAGTTATAAGCGATAAACTCAAAAAACAGTTTTTTGGTCAATTTTTAAATTTTTCTCAAACTTTAACGCACTCTACCGCCTAAGCCATTCGTCTGAAGAAAAAACTTTAATTATATAATTTGTAGGAAATTTTATGTACTATATTTTTGTATAGTAGAACTTTTGTCGTAAAGTGCGTAGTTTTCAAGTTATAAGCGAAAATCTACAAAAGCTACTAAATTCAACCTTCTCGGGCACTTCCGTGTATTATCGTCTCTTGCTCGCTCGTTCTGTGAAATCCACACTTTAAACTTCAAAGGCGTTTACCGTCACGAAGGCGGCACCTAAAACTGTCTTCCGCTTAAAATCTACATAAAAAATGCAACTTTTTGGTATTATAAAAATATGGTTTAGTTTTACTTTCACAAACCATCCCTCATACTTGAACGCGCCATAGCACCTAAACTGTTCGTTTGACGAAAAAAGTATAAGAGACACAATTTGTAGGAAATCAAATTTACTTTATTTTTGTATAGAAACACTATTCTTTAGAAGTGCGCAGTTTTCGAGTTTTAAGCGATAAACTAAAAGAAAACAATTTTTTGGGGTCTATTTTGGAATTTTTGTTAAACTTTAACGCACTCTAGCGCCTAAGCCGTTTAACTGAAGACAAAACTTTTCGGATATAATTTGTATGAAATTTTATAATAGTTTACTTTCATACTGATGTACTTTTCTCAAAAAGTGTCTAGCTTTGAAGTTATCGGCAAAAAATTGATCGGCAAATACCCATCAAGGTAATGAGGCTTCTACTTTTAAGAGACAGAGACGGTTGGTTTTATTACTCATTTGCAATGTTCGTTTAGCTTGAATCGTTAAAAATTTTGTACTTTATGCTTTAGTAAAAGTGTTCGCTCGTTCACTGCCTTTCGGACTAATAGTTATGGGTTGTTGGGTCCAAAACAATTTGTTCGGTAGATATTACCACTTTAGTTTGATAGTTCAATCTGGATTTGTCACTGTCGCGCCGCTATATTGTGCTTTTTTCGTATTTTTTTAGCGTAGCTCCCTCTTCATTGTGACTGAATTATTTACTTTTATTATTTTTCTTCATCGACCGATTTCGACATTCGACATTAGCGTTACGACCATTGTGCTTCTATACTTTAGTCGCCACTCGAACAGAAATGACTCCTGGGCGATAAAACAATCTTTAAGTAAATTACACACAATTTTTATCAAATTATAAATAATTGATTTAATAGTCAAATAGAATTTCATGTGAAATGTAATTTTTTCAACTTATACAACTAAATTGGATATAATTGAAACTTAAAAAAATGAGATTAATTTCGGTCAAAATCGAAAAGAGAGGTACGTTGACTCTATATTTCGTGTAACCCACACACACGATCGAGTAATTTTTTATTTCCAATTTCATTTTTTTTTGAAATGCATTACTTATGTGTAATTGTAATGTAGGTTTTAGTTCTGATGTACGTCACTGATAAACATTACAAGGTGAAATGTAAACATGTACGGTGTAATTATGATGTTAATTATCGTACGTATGGAATGAACCACAAGAAACTCGTTTTAATGGTGATGTTGATTAATGCTTTTGATTAGTTAGAAAAATAATGGGAATATTATTTAATTATGTGGAAATATTTCTACTGTATTCGATATCCAGTTACATCTCTTACCAACTCGAATTAATTTTGACTCGTTCGAATTATTAATTAGCGAGGTATTCATAAACAATTAAATTAAATTTTTATTGAATTTATATGAGGACGTCTCGGAGATAAGAATATTTTTAAGTAAATTGCTGCCAGAAGAGATAATGACTTGGCGTTTATGTACAAGCCCATGAATCTAGCAATTACAAAATATCGCCATCAAAGCTCAAGATCATTAATCACTTAACTAATTCTGGTACCGCTACAATTATCTTCCTCAACTTTGGCACATTTTAATAAGGGGGAATGACTGGCACATCTTTTAAAATAAGTGCCCATCGTCTCATTAATCAAAAGTAATTGTAAACCAATATTGTCAACTATTAAGAGATATTACAAATCTGAAAATGGCCCTCTTTTATATACGGGGGTGCTTTTTATAATTTTTGCACTGTTAGTGGATAAAGCCTATTGCTTCCACATCTAACCGTGAAGTACACGAAGTTTTAATTGGCCGATGCTCAGTGTTTTCATCCTGTAAATGAGCGAGTAATCTGCAGGATTCGACGTCTATGAAAACCATCCCGCCATTGGACACAGAGTGTCACATGTTGCTTACAACCACTTAGAAACGCAATTTACCCGTCATTCATCTCATTAACCGTTAGTACTTCACTCTTCTATCAAATGTTGTTTTGATGTGTTCGCTAATTATTACGTCTACGATGCACTCTTCAATGGAACTCTTTTTAGCTGCTCCGAAATTGGCCAAGTGATTGCCATTTCTAAATACGCCTACGGCGATTCGCCAATGTGCACGCACAACTGTTTATCAAGTTCGTGTAATTAATAATTGGGGGATTTAGGGGCGCCACTTACGAACCTGACGTTGCACGAGGCAATAACTTGTCGAAGGTTTGGGCGCGCGCGTGCTTTGTGTGTAGTCGGCCTTAAACTCACCATAGAGTCTTTCGAACGCACCATCTAGTGTTGAACTCGAAAGTTTAAAGGTATATAGTGCCTTCCGGTGGCGGCCTATTAATTTTAAAATTGAGGAGGCTAATAAAACCCGCCGAGCGAAGCGAGGCAAAAGAGGGCGTGGCCTAATTTAGTTTTTGAGAAAATAGTCAAGTTGGTTTTTAATTTCAAACAACACTGCTCACCGTAAATTTTCTGTTTTGGATTAGAAAGGCTTAGCCTTTTCTGAAAAGCATCCACTCTCAGTGGCTGCCCATCAATTTAAAAATTGAGGAGAAACCCCGCCGAGCGGAGCGAGGCAAAGGGGGCGTGGCCTAATTTAGTTTTTGAAAAAAATAATCAAGTTGGTTTTTAATTTCAAACAACACTGCTCACCGTAAATTTTCTGTTTTTTGGTTTGAAAGGCTGAGTCTCTCTAGCCTCTTCTGAAAAGCCGACACTCTCAGTGGCTGCCCATCAATTTCAAAATTGAGGAGAAAACCCGCCGAGCGGAGCGAGGCAAAAAGGGGCGTGACCTAATTTCGTTTTTGAGAAAATAGTCAAGTTAGTTTTTAATTTCAAACAACACCGCCACCGTAAATTTTCTGTGTTGGATTAGAAAGGCCGAGCCTCGCTAGCCTCCTCTGAAAAGCCGACGCTCTCAGTGGCTGCCCATCAATTTGAAAATTGAGGAGAAACCCGCCGAGCTGAGCGAGGCAAAAGGGGGCGTGGCTTAATTTAGTTTTTGAGAAAATAGTCAAGGTGGTTTTTAATTTCAAACAGCACTGCTCATCGTAAATTTTCTGTTTTTTGGTTTGAAAGGCTGAGTCTCTCTAGCCTCTTCTGAAAAGCCGACACTCTCAGTGGCTGCCCATCAATTTCAAAATTGAGGAGAAAACCCGCCGAGCGGAGCGAGGCAAAAAGGGGCGTGGCCTAATTTCGTTTTTGAGAAAATAGTCAAGTTAGTTTTTAATTTCAAACAACACCGCCACCGTAAATTTTCTGTGTTGGATTAGAAAGGCCGACGCTCTCAGTGGCTGCCCATCAATTTGAAAATTGAGGAGAAACCCGCCGAGCTGAGCGAGGCAAAAGGGGGCGTGGCTTAATTTATTTTTTGAGAAAATAGTCAAGGTGGTTTTTAATTTCAAACAGCACTGCTCATCGTAAGTTTTCTGTTTTGAATTAGAAAGGCTGAGCCTCCCTAGCCTCCTCTAAAAAGCCGACACTCTCAGTGGGTGCCCATCAATTTGAAAATTAAGGAGAAAACCCGCCGAGCGGAGCGAGGCAAAAGGGGGCGTGGCCTAATTTAAATTTGTAAAATTGCCCTGTAAATTTTCTGTTTTTCTCTTTCTTCATCTATTTTGGTTAGGGAGCCTTCCTAGCCTCCTATGAAAAGCCGCCACTGGTGCCTTCTTATCTATAACACACCAGTAATCGTTTCTAGTTTCTAATATTCTTTGTTCCTTTCATCATTTCAACCCTAATCTCGAATGATCTCTTCGGGTTCTATCAAAACTCGCGAGGCACGTTTGCTTAGCAACTGTAATTTAAGAACATCTAATATCGTCTGTTAGTGAGGAACCCCTGTATTACCTGGAAAAAAAAGTTTTATTTTTTATACGTTTACCTATAACGGAATTGAAATTAATGTTGGCCATTAAGAGGGTCGTTAGTGTATTTTCTAAAAAAACAAGCAACCCTATTTTGTTATTTCAAATTATTGTGATACTTAGGAGGGTAGATGTAATTTTTTGGCGTCAAAACCCTCGAATGGTATATAAACAAACGCGGTAATTTATATATTTGACAGTGTAGTAGTACTTCGTGAAATATTTTAACCAATTATCACTAATTAGAACGGATGACGTGAGTCACGCATCGTATTTTAAATGCATCTGCGTGCAGCGCCATTTTTAAATTAAAAACCATTTTTTTTCCTCTTTTATACCGACGAAATATTTTTATCTTACGCACAAAAAATTTGTGTTCCCAACTTGTTTACAGTTTAGGGTTATAAGTTAGAAGGTGGAAGTTCTATTTGCCTTCTTCTTAGACTTCTTTTTAAAAGAAATGTGCAGACTACACACGGCATTAAATTTCTCTTTGTCGTTTCCGACATTCAACTTAGCTGCCGAAGCATCCATCTAGCAGTTCGGTTTTATGAGAATAAAAAGCCAAAGCTTGTGATCGTTCTAAAATTGAAGCTACACATGGATGAAGAATGTGGATAAAATGAATCCCCTTTATGCTTACGCCCGCTTGGATCACTATCAAAAAACCATTATTTTCTACCTTTGGGTTTTGTAAATGCTTTATTGTGATACGTCTTATCAAAGAATGAAATTTGTTGCCTTTTACGTTACTGAAATAATTAATTACGGAGTCTAATTAAAAAATTTTCTTTGCGTAAATACGTTTTGTTCCGTACGCGTTGGTATTTATTTACGGAACGAGCCCGTTCTACGAATTTACCTACAGCGATCAACAAAAAGTTTGTTTAATTAATCTCTTGTTCTTCTTGTAAGCTGTGGGAAATACGAAAATCGACTTATATAGAGCCATCGAAATAAAACAATCTGCGCCTATATTTGAGCGCAAGGCTCAGCGATATTTTTTGTTATAATTTGTTCTCCATAAATATTACCAAATAGTTGGGTATTAGGGGCGTCCCATTTCAACGTTAGTGACTGTATTTAACCCACAATAGAATGTCAAATAAGTAGCTTCAGTCATCTCAGAGCGCGTCTCTTGGTCTGTTTGTTTATGGAAATCAGCTGTGGAATTGTCTCACAGTAGATAGCTCCGAATGTAGTACTTCTCCATTTTAGTATCGGAAACCCTCATGTGCCTCATATCACTTAACGGGGGCGTGGTCTGTGACGTTGCAAAAAAACGGAAGGGGGGAATCTAAGTGCCAGACTACTTACTCTAGAACTCTAGTAAGCTATGTATTGGTCGTTGTGTCAGTGTTAGGTGTGGTTAGGTTAGGTTAGGTTAGTGTTACGGCGCTGGATTTGCCATCACATCAACTTGATATTTCTTGAATATCTCTTGTAATTGAGTACATGGACACTTCATTACAATACGATCAAATATAGCGGCGTACTGCAGTGTTATCGAGCACTATAAAAAGGGGCTACTCAGAGCCCGTAAACATCGCATAGCGCTGCCATTTTTTATCCAGTTAACTACCGCTTACTTATTCGAGTGTTTAAGTGCGATATGGATGAAACATGGCTACCCTGGTCTAATAAATGCACTACATTTATAACTCTGGCATCGATCATCTGTTTGCTTACTTGGCGCTTTTAGCAAACGCAAATTTTTTAATGGCGGACACGTCGAGTGTATCATCCACTAATATAACTTTTAATTGAGTTTATTAAGAAATTGTTAATGGGTTAATAACATTTAAGTATACAACTCGAATGATATATCACGAGGCAGATGTCAGTTGTTTTGTTCATTTAAGGCCCCCCTACAGATGTAATATATTTGAGAATATTAACACTACGGATTATACGGTTGGTAACAAAAGTTCCGGAATGCTTTAAAAACTTCTCTACTATTAATCACGATATAAAAAGTTGTTTTTCGAGGCGATAAATTGGAAATTACCGAAAGTGGTGTCAAAATGTCGTTTAAGTGGAAGCTAAACTAAACTTTCAAAGTGTACCGCCCTGTATACCTATACTATAATAATACTGTTTTGTAATTTCTTCTTCAAGTTTCTTAAATTATTTGAAATAAATTACCCACCGAGCTCGCAACTCGCAAGTTTCCGAAATATTGTTTGTCAGATGTCTAAATCTCGCCCCGAAATTTTTTATTAAGAACTGTCGTTGTCGTTCAGGGGATGATACGTAATATTGTAAATTGTAAGTACTCCCTGTAGCGTTTTCAAGGCGTCTTTTAAAAGCGCTAGTTTGTTTTAGGACCACCTAAGTTGCTTAATACGTTGAGTCTGCTTCGTATTAATTTATGCTACGCATTCGAAAACATACAGTGTGTCTCTGGCTCGAACTGGCCAAACGTTTTCGAATTTTGAAATAATACTTTCGAATAAAGTCTTCTGGTAGGGCCCATTGTAACTATTTTCTGTAAAGCACGAAGCTCTCTCCAGAGTAGTATTTTACTCAAATATAACACCCTGTATGTATATAGTGTAATCGTATTTTTGGAGTCCCTATTTTAACTTTTAACTTAATGGTTTTTGGAATATCATTTTGTATAGGTGTATCTAAGCTCGGATTAAAGTTAATCTATGGCTTAGCTTAAACTGATCTTAAGAACAGTGAACTACTCTAGAATTAGGATGTTTTTTACATTTACCAAAGATACGTATTATACTTCTTGTAAGTGGCGTCGTACTAGAAAAATTTTCTGGCATGAAACTTGACGATAAACACCAGAATACGAGCTAATAAATAAAATGACAATAAATTAATAAGAATTATTAGTTATTTATCGTTCAGCAGCAGCGTTGCAAACGCGCAAGTATTAGAATAATATATCAAGATTTTCTTTACAAATTATTCCTATATTTGCTTATTTATGTCTTCTTCTTAAGGTGATTAAAGTTATAATTTAAAAAAAAAGTCTTTTAACTAAACTGTACTCGAAACAAGTCTTTAGGCGTGTATTTGGTTTCCTTTTTTTATTATTTTCACATGACTTATTATGCCGGTTTTGTTTACAAAAGACAAGTTGAACTGCCCGTTTGTAAAGTGACCAGTTGAAATAGAATGGAAACTATTCGCGAACTCGTTAAAAGACCATAATAGAGATTCCAGTCTGGAAAGATGAAACGGTCGGTTTCTTTGCAAACTCGGCCATTGGTAAAATTTTATCAAGTAAAAGCAACAAAAGATGGATTTATTTCTTGAGAAATTTTCTAATTTTTAAGCTTTTCGAGGCCGAAGGCCGAATAGACGATGGAAGCGCGTTTTGGGCGATTATCTGCTTTTATTTATTTTTTCCTAAGACGATTTAAATACAGGATGTTGTAAGTTGTCATGTCAAAACAAAATGGAGTAGCAGTTTACACGTGTAAAATAACTAAAAATAGGTGCATTAGTTTGAGGTAAATTAAACGAGATGTGTGTTTGTTTTCACCAGAGGCGTACTAGGAAACCAAATACATCGCAAAGTTACTTCAATTTCCTCTCCATCTCTCCTGCTTTAGCTTTAACCTCACGGGCATTAGCAATAATGTCGATTAGATGGTAATGAGTTCCACACAGGAACTGACATCGCGCGATAGTCGAAATAATATACTCATTGATTGAGTTTTTTTGGGGCACGAAAATAAATTTTAATTAATGACAATTAAAAGTCGTTATAGGAAAGTTTTTGTAATGCCCTCTATAATTTTATTTATAGTTTGCGATATTAGTTTGACACAGTTTTAATGCATTTCGCATAAATTGCATCTTAAATTGAACTGTTTATGCAAACACTTAATTAGTCGCCGTCATATTTATAGTTAATGGCTTGTCAGTGGAAATTGTTATGGATTGTTGATATTGCTTTTTGACGTTAATGTTGAATCTCGATCGCAAAACAAACCACCACATAAAACAATTAACTTTTCTGAGAGGTTTGTAAAGTTTAATTGAGCTGAGCCAATAAGTTACTAGCTTTTTATTTGGCGCAAGTGGGGTTTTTGAAAAACGAGTGTAGGAAACAAACTAAATTGAAGGGCGACCAGTGAAATCAACCAGGAAAAAAGAACATTGCAAATGAGTAATAAAACCGACCGTCTGTCTGTTAAAAGTGGCAGCATTAACTTGGGGAAGTGTGGGTTATGTCGGTTTTTCGTTTATAATTCGAAAACTACGCACTTTATGAGAAAAGTGCTTCTATACCAAAATAAAGTACATTCAATTCCTTACTAATTATGTTCCGTACGTTTTTTGCATCAGGCAAACGGTTTAGGCGCTAGAGCGCGTTATTGTTAGACAAAAATTCCAAAATCGACCAAAAAAACTGTTTTTGGAGTTTATCGCTTATAACTCGAAAACTGCGCACTTTTAAATAATAGTCTTTTTATAGAAAAATAAAGTAGGTACATTAATTTTTCTGCAATCAATGCCTCTTAGACTTTTTACCTTAGGCGAACGGTTTGGGCGCTAGAGCGCGTTAAAGTTTGACAAACAGTCCAAAATCGACCAAAAAACTGTTTTTGGGGTTTATCGCTTAAAACTCGAAAACTGCGCACTTTTAAAGAATAGTTTTTTTATCGAAAAATAAACTACATTAATTTTTCTGCAATCAATGCCTCTTAGACTTTTTACATCAGACGAACGGTTTAGGCGCTAGAGCGCGTTAAAGTTTGACAAACATTCCGAAATCGACCAAAAAACTGTCTTTGGAGTTTATCGCTTATAACGCGAAAACTGCGCACTTTTAAAGAACAGTTTCTTTATAGAAAAATAAAGTACATTAATTTTTCTGCCATCAATGCCTCTTAGACTTTTTACCTCAGGCGAACGGTTTAGGCGCTAGAGCGCGTTAAAGTTTGACAAACAGTCCAAAATCGACCAAAAAACTGTTTTTGGAGTTTATCGCTTATAACTCGAAAACTGCGCACTTTTAAATAATAGTCTTTTTATAGAAAAATAAAGTACAATAATTTTTCTGCAATCAATGCCTCTTAGACTTTTTACATCAGACAAACGGTTTAGGCGCTAGAGCGCGTTAAAGTTTGACAAACATTCCGAAATCGACCAAAAAACTGTTTTTGGAGTTTATCGCTTATAACTCGAAAACTGCGAACTTTTAAAGAACAGTCTTTTTATAGAAAAATAAAGTACATTAATTTTTCTGCAATCAATGCCTCTTAGACTTTTTACCTCAGGCGAACGGTTTAGGCGCTAGAGCGCCTACAGTCCAAAATCGACCAAAAAACTGTTTTTGGAGTTTATCGCTTATAACTCGAAAACTGCGCTCTTTTAAAGAATAGTCTTTTTATAGAAAAATAAAGTACATTAATTTTTCTAAAATCAATGCCTCTTAGACTTTTTACCTCAGGCGAACGGTTTAGGCGCTAGAGCGCGTTAAAGTTTGACAAACATTCCAAAATCGACCAAAAAACTGTTTTTGGAGTATATCGCTTATAACGCGAAAACTGCGCACTTTTAAAGAACAGTCTCTTTATAGAAAAATAAAGTACATTAATTTTTCTGCCATCAATGCCTCTTAGACTTTTTACATCAGACGAACGGTTTAGGCGCTAGAGCGCGTTAAAGTTTGACAAACATTCCGAAATCGACCAAAAAACTGTTTTTGGAGTCTATCGCTTATAACTCGAAAACTGCGCACTTTTAAATAATAGTCTTTTTATAGAAAAATAAAGTACATTAATTTTTCTGCAATCAATGCCTCTTAGACTTTTTACATCAGACAAACGGTTTAGGCGCTAGAGCGCGTTAAAGTTTGACAAACATTCCGAAATCGACCAAAAAACTGTTTTTGGAGTTTATCGCTTATAACTCGAAAACTGCGAACTTTTAAAGAACAGTCTTTTTATAGAAAAATAAAGTACATTAATTTTTCTGCAATCAATGCCTCTTAGACTTTTTACCTCAGGCGAACGGTTTAGGCGCTAGAGCGCCTACAGTCCAAAATCGACCAAAAAACTGTTTTTGGAGTTTATCGCTTATAACTCGAAAACTGCGCTCTTTTAAAGAATAGTCTTTTTATAGAAAAATAAAGTACATTAATTTTTCTAAAATCAATGCCTCTTAGACTTTTTACCTCAGGCGAACGGTTTGGGCGCTAGAGCGCGTTAAAGTTTGACACACAGTCCAAAATCGACCAAAAAACTGTTTTTGGGGTTTATCGCTTAAAACTCGAAAACTGCGCACTTTTAAAGAATAGTTTTTTTATCGAAAAATAAACTACATTAATTTTTCTGCAATCAATGCCTCTTAGACTTTTTACATCAGACGAACGGTTTAGGCGCTAGAGCGCGTTAAAGTTTGACAAACATTCCGAAATCGACCAAAAAACTGTCTTTGGAGTTTATCGCTTATAACGCGAAAACTGCGCACTTTTAAAGAACAGTCTCTTTATAGAACAATAAAGTACATTAATTTTTCTGCCATCAATGCCTCTTAGACTTTTTACCTCAGGCGAACGGTTTAGGCGCTAGAGCGCGTTAAAGTTTGACAAACAGTCCAAAATCGACCAAAAAACTGTTTTTGGAGTTTATCGCTTATAACTCGAAAACTGCGCACTTTTAAATAATAGTCTTTTTATAGAAAAATAAAATACATTAATTTTTCTGCAATCAATGCCTCTTAGACTTTTTACATCAGACAAACGGTTTAGGCGCTAGAGCGCGTTAAAGTTTGACAAACATTCCGAAATCGACCAAAAAACTGTTTTTGGAGTTTATCGCTTATAACTCGAAAACTGCGAACTTTTAAAGAACAGTCTTTTTATAGAAAAATAAAGTACATTAATTTTTCTGCAATCAATGCCTCTTAGACTTTTTACCTCAGGCGAACGGTTTAGGCGCTAGAGCGCCTACAGTCCAAAATCGACCAAAAAACTGTTTTTGGAGTTTATCGCTTATAACTCGAAAACTGCGCTCTTTTAAAGAATAGTCTTTTTATAGAAAAATAAAGTACATTAATTTTTCTAAAATCAATGCCTCTTAGACTTTTTACCTCAGGCGAACGGTTTAGGCGCTAGAGCGCGTTAAAGTTTGACAAACATTCCAAAATCGACCAAAAAACTGTTTTTGGAGTATATCGCTTATAACTCGAAAACTGTGCACTTTTAAAGAATTGGGTGTCTATAGAAAAATAAAGTACATTCAATTTCCTACAAATAATGTCTCGCGGGTTTTTTACATCAGATTAACGGTTTAGGCGTTAGAGCGCGTTATAGTTTGACAAAAATTCTAAAATCGACCAAAAACCTGTTCTTTTCGTTTATCGCTTATAACTCGAAAACTGCGCACTTTTAAAGAATAATGTTTCTATAGAAAATAAAGTACAATAAATTTTCTATAAATGATATCTGCGAAGTATTTTTCCTCAGGTGAACCATTTAGACGGTAGCGCGCGTTAAAGGTCAAAAAACGTAAAGAACCGGGCTAAAACTACGCACTTTTGGAGTAAAGTATTTCGTATATTTTTAGGGAGCTCTTGTAATCAATTCAGGGCCATGTTATAAGGGCTGGGTCCGTTTCACATCAACATACCTTTTTGGAAAGTTTCGACTGCATTTCCTTGAGTTAATAAAATAACCAAATGTATATTTTTCTTAATGTTCCCTCGTGCATCAAAAATAGCAAATAGTTTTAGTGTAGAATTTATATTGAAAATTCCATATGCGCTGCGCTCTATTCAATTTACAAATTCTGCTATGAGAGATATTTCAAGTTCTGTGCGACACCGACCGTTCGCCATTTCTATCGCTATGATGTTAGATTGTTAGAATATTACGTATGGACGAAAGACTTAATATAAAGCGAAACTATTTTCGTCGTGACGTTCTGTTTTTTTTTGTTAGGGTGTTCCTATTTACTCCAAAGTGGCGCCGACAACATAAAGCTGGTAGTCTGGAGTTAAATGCATTGTGGTATTAAGATATCTCGGAGATATCTCAAACCAAAACACACTCTCACATCTACACACACATGGCTCATATGTCGTTTTATTTCATTTCGTTCAATTCACAAACATTATACACGTGTTGTGCTCAATTTGTTTTCTTCTTTTTTTGTTTTTCTGTCATATTTGTTACTTTAACAACTTGCTAACAACTCGCTATAGTTATAACAATACCTAATCCTTTGTTTTTGTTTCAGGTACGTAACACACTGTTGGGAGAATTGTTTAGGACGACCTTATAGGTTGTAGAGGGTAATGTTCTTGCAATTTTTTGTATAAATTTGAATTGGTATGCCTGCCGCCTTTTTTTTAAATATTTAATTTTAAAAAAAACATCTTAATTAATATTAATTAAAATAATTCTTCGTAAATTCTAATTTGGTGCGTGTTAGTAAATTTGTCGAGTTCCTAAAAAAAACTTGCTTCGCCTCCTTCTTGCTGTAATAATTAATTAATTAATTATAATAGTTTTAATTAGTGTTTAGTTGAGGTGATTTTAAAAGTGAATTCTGCCACTTTTTTCAAGCTCGAGTTAGTCCATCCGAAGTGGTTTCTTCTGCCACAATTCCGTATTAATACAAATCGTAGGAATGCATTAGATCGGGCCCACTTTCAATCAGAAATCGCGTTTATTGCGAAACTTAGCTTATTCTGTAATTGCCAATTTAACGATTGATAGTTAAAATTAAAATTGTTTAACATCTCCAAGAAACAATAAGGTACTTCGTTTAAAATGTAGAAATTGCGATGGATTTACGATGGAGATGGATGTAAATTTTGAAACTTTAGCATATTAAACCCAGCAACTTGTTTGTAGTTCATTTACAGAACTACTTAACTTTAACAATTTACGATCCATTTGGTGGAGTCGTTAGTGTGGATAATCTCTTTGGAATTTAATTTTTAATTGAATTTAATAATCCACTAACTATGTAACATCAATTATTTTGAGTTGTAGTTTGTGCGAGCTTAAAACTGGACCCATAATAACCTCGTTTGTAGGTTTAATGTGTTGAACAAATTGATTGGAGCAACTAGGGCCTTTATGTACTTTTAGGTGGGATTAATTAATAAATCCGTCTGTAATATATAGTTTGGACAAACACCTGCAATATGTGTGTTGTTTATGTGGAGGCGTGCAATGCGTATATATTAAGTAGAGAAACAGGAAATGTAATCCTTTCTAATACCCTTTGCACTTCCTATATACAAAATAAGGCTTAGTTTAACCACCGTGTTATAAACTGTGGAAAATACACATGGTAGTGCACTTTAAGTTTTATTAATTACTCGCTTATTACCGGTTCGAGTTAATTGTAAAAAGGCTGCCACGTCCATCGCGAATCAATTTGTAATAAATAAAGGAGGAATTTATTTCATTATTAAAACTTTATTGATGGCATTATCTTTAATCTGATGCTGATAATTAAGTTATTTTCTTATTAGTTAGTTGGCTGTGTACGTTCTATAAATTTCAATTTATTAAGTGAGCCGTGTAGTTATACGAGGGTAATATTCTCCAAATGCTATATAAATCAAATATTGAAATTATTTTCTTCATTTATTTATGTGCAACTTTGTACTGTAATTTATTTTCCTATTAATGCTAATCAATTTTACTTCGTTATTTCATCGCCACATTGTTTCACTTTAATTTTCTTCGAGTGACCTTAATGCGCTTAAATAGTTCGTTTAAGATTGCCAATTACCATTGTTCTTATACATTGTTTGTTATTCTCCTATTTCAAACATTTTGAATTCATATTAATTTTAATTAATATTTGTTATAAATTAAATAGCCATTGTTGGCCATGGTTTAACAAGCACCGGTATATTACGTGCTCTCCTACGCTGGGGATCAGCGCAATACATTTGCCTTGAAATTATAGTGCTTTCCGTGTCGTAAACTTGACCACCGTGCACACTGTAGAGTGTAGACGGTGCAAACGGATTTGAGGCGGGACCTCCCGCTACCTAACATCCTATCAGGGCGCATTGTACAGGTCAGGTGTGCTTTGCATCAATAACGCTAGGAATTGGAATGATATCTGGCCCATTTCTACTTTGGACAAGTTCTAGCTCGAGTATTATAGCACCCACTGTAAGACGTTTACACTCAAAATGTATTTAAGAGAAATCAGAGATGCCCACCCATTTTGTGTGACGACATCATCGATCTCTTTTGATCTCCTCGTAATGCTGTGAAATAAGCGGTTGTATCATGGATGGCATTATAAATTCCATGTAGGCCCCTTATATCTGGATAAAACTTCCGTGCGTACACAATAGGAAAAGTGGGAAAGGAAGTCACACGAGCAGCCCCAATCGCGCCTCCTTTTTGAGAAAAAAGTGCCTCTTTAAGAGACCAACTATTGGAGAAGCTTGTCGCGGGAGTATAGAAACAATTTCGATTTGCTTAGCAGGGCTATAAAGCCAACTTTATCCGGTTTAAACTGTATTGCTCTAATTCGTGCAATTTTGAATATCTCGAACATTAATACGGCCAACGTTCGAGGGTTTCTTAACTTGTAAGTTAGTGGAGTCTTTTAATCGTATTCAAAGGTTAGTTTACTCCAAGAAAGGGCTCGTGAACTAATGGGGGTTGGCACTTCATATCTATTATTTTATAAAATTAAAGATGATGAATTTAATAATAGGGGTGGATATTATACAGGGTAAGAGACGTGTTGGGAATTAATAGAGCACACTTTAAAGTTTGAGGGAATGTGAAAAGAAGTTTGTATAGGTTTGGACTGAGCCATTCTCTTCTGGTACAACTATTACCTTAACATTTGCGTTTCTTTTTTAAATAACATTCGTTTTATTTTTAATTTGCAACCTGTGCTGCTGCGCATCCAGCTTTGTAAACTCCGTTCAATCAAATCTCCGAGGGATAAGCTTGAAGGGCTCCCGAAAAACGATCATTAATTAACCCCATTCTACTCGAAGTAAATTTTGCTGCGTTGTCAATTTTTATTATTTTAATTTGCAAAATCATTCCTTATTTTTATACTAACAAAACTACCCTTTTGTATGTAGCTTATTTATTCATTGTTAAATTACCGAGGGTCCTTTCTCACCCTTAATTCGTAACTAAAATAATAAAAGTGATTCATACATTCGTGAATGTGAATAATGAAAGATCTGGAGTTGGTTAGTTTTCTACAAACATCCCAAACAAAATTAATTAAATTAAATCAACGTTATTCGATTTTGGATGGTTTAAGCATATTGTAGAAGGGGGATGAAAATTAACTGCATGAATCAAAATTACATGTATGGAAAGCGTTAAAGTTGGTACTTGCAGACTTGCACCCTCTCGTACCACTGCCAAAGTCTAATAAACATATGGTTGCATTGCGCCCTTCTACTTGGACTTAATTATGGCCACGGATTTGCCCCGTTGCACCGTGTAACTTATTTCCTAATGCATCCAAACTATGTAAATTGGCTTGGCTTATTATTCACATATTTACTCCCAAAGTAACACACAAACTAGCGAAAATTGCGAATAATTGGAACGAGCGACTCGAAAATTGCTTCCGTCTCGCCCAAATATTTTGTTGGAAAGTTTGAAATCATTTTTTTTTCGCCCGTATCTCCTTTTTTTCCAATTGTACGAACTAACCCTCATTTTTCAGATTTGCGAGATATGTTAGCTAAATCTACTGAAAGAGATGACAATGTAGACGATAATGACAATATCTTGTTCGTGCGCGCAAAAAAGTCATTTGTAGGAGAGGAAAAAAAATTTTGTGTAACGGATGAGTTTCATTGTTTCTATTTTAATTGCAAACACATTTTTTTAATTTAAATGCGATGATAGGGTTGTTTAAACAAAATAAAATTATGATTTGTTTTTGTCTACTTTTTTTGTATTGTAAATGGTTATTTTGGAGCACTTTGCCGTGAAAAGGGTAAATAATTAGGGTTTACGTTTTTTTGGTGTACGCGAGCTTTGAGATAAACTTAATTACGTTTTAATACTCGCAAAAAAATGAAAAGTTTCTAATTAGTGTATTATTATGATGTAAAATGGTGTTAAACAAAATATTTATGTTATTATAAGAGGATACATGCCTGGGGGTAGGGCTCTCGGGCATAATAGAGATGAGGCAGGTGGTGAGAAAGCAAATTTTTGAATAAAGTTACAAAGAAAAAATGTTCTCTAACGTTACATTGTAATGGTGTATACGAAAAGGCCTTACAAATACATCGTTTTTATTACTGATGTGGCGATATTTACTTTTGGAATATTATTTTCTTTCTGTTCCAAAATTTTCCAACTGGAGCCATTAATAACATTACAGCCGGAGGCCCGGATGTACCTTTGAGGAAGCACTAGGCATAGGAAGAACTTTTTAATTATTCAAGGTCAAACGGTTTAAAATGAAGTTTGGGAATTTTAGTAGCGTTTGATAGTGTCTCCCACGCCTCTTTTAATCCACGGTTCTAGGCTTTAGAATTCAAATGGTGGATACCATTGATGTGTTTTAAATTAAAATTAATTTTTTATTTTAAAACGAGATTAGCCACTTTATTGAGGCCGAGACGCGCCTAACACCCCTGGCCAGAGAGCCTGATCTGTATTCCGTTTCGAGCTTCAGCATCACTGAACACCTAACGACGAGAACTATGTTACGTGGATGTTCCTCTACTCGTTTACCACCCGGCAAGTGGTTGTCGGGGGCTCAGGCTAAACCCAGGAGAGGTGGTCGTGAGTCTAAAACGACAGTTGATAAAGTTGGGCGCCAAGCAACTTGGGTCTTGGGGCCCCCAGCTGGTTGCTGAGCTCCCGGCGGTAATGGCAGCTTGCTTATCAATTAAATATACAATAAATAAAACAATTAAATCATGCGACGGTAACAATAAATTTATAAAGACACCCCAACGGGGTTCACTGAGGAGATAACAAACACTCTGAGAAAAACGAAGTCCGGTCTCCAAGAACGGCTTCCCTTAGAGGCCCTTAGAGGCGTGTTAGTGACCTTCCGATTAGATTCCGTCCAATCTCGTGACCTGCGGAGCACGGGCCCTCCAGAGATAGACAAGAAGAAAAAGTCAAGGGAACACCGTCTGTGGATCTCGAGAAAAGGTGGTGATAACAGTGAGCAAACACTTACCTCCTGCAGAAGGCGGTCAAAAAAACCGATGAAAACTAGCAACACTTCAACTATTGGTTTTATACGTCGACGTGAATCTACAACTCTTCGCCGTGCAACGACGGGCTCGCCGTTATTAGTTACTACCCCCACGTTCTCGCGATCGTGGCAGGGAACGGTGAGCCCGTTCGTAACAACTGAACTAATTTAGTTCGCGACAGTACAACAGTAACAGTAGCTAATAAAGAGGCTCTTTTGGGAGTTTGGAGTTGAGACACTTTTGAGAGTTTGTTGGGGTGGAGGGGGATAATTAGCATAACATCGGGTACATGACTATATACAGGTGCATTATGCTAATTAGGATGACGTCATACACCAGATGTTATGCTAATTAACTTTCCCCCCACACTCCTCATCAACAAACTGCCAAAAGTGTCCCAACTCTAAACTCCTAAAAGAGCCTCTGTATTAGCTTGTAGTAAATTTTGGCATTTTTCCAAGGATATGGGCAACTCTGGCCCTTCTTGCCCCCCTTGGCACGTCCATGATGAGTATTAGGATGTAAAACGGTTTAAACGAACGCGTTGCGATGTTTCCAGGTGCGATTCGGGGATATAATAGAGATGATGCTATGAGGCAGGTGGCGAGACGTGAGAAAACCACAAAAGGAAAAAATAATCTTGTCAAACTTTTTTCCACCAATGGATTATATCGTGTATACGCGAAACCTTACAATTTCTCTTTCTTTACTCAGGCGATTGTCGTTAGTTTGAGGACGCTATTTATCGTTATTACTATCATGAAACTGGTAGACGTGAAAATGTATGATACTGATGAATAAACGTTTTATCAATATTGACTCCTGTCGTAGAAGGCGTTTTAACGGGGAATGACTTGCATTTCAAACTTCGACGTTCGACGTCTATGCACACTGCACACACACACACACACACCGATTGCATTGCATTAGTTAGTAATCAAACCTATTATCATAGCCATATTATAGCGATAGGTACTTTGATTCTTGTTGTTTGTATATTCGACTTTTTTATTATCGTTCGCTATCGTTAAGTTTAACAAACAAATAGACACGATAAAGAGATAGGTATAGGCACACAACCTATCGTTTACTAATTTAAGTCGATCGAATTGAGTGATAAATATTATTGATTTTTAATGAGTCATCGTCGTCGAAGGTAAAATTGTTTGAAATAATTTAGAACTTTCAAACGTAAAATGCATAATAAAAATTCGTTTTTAATGTAAAGTTAAATTGCGAAGAGATAAAATATTTACATTTCAACGGAATGCTTTTAAACGACACATTTTCTCGTTTTTTTTTTCTTTCTTGTGTCGGAAAAGTCATTTTACATAATCAACTTGGTGTCAATTTCCATTTTATTCGACGTTAATTTACTCGCATTTCGCTAATATTTAGTTACCATTTCCAAAAAAGAATTAATTTCGTCAACCGATTTTTTGATTTCGTGCCCTTTTGGTCGCTCTCAAAGTGATATTTTGAAAATTATTGCGGCAATTTGGAATCAGTTTCATTCTGTCTAGTTGAGCTTCTCGAAAGACGTCCTAATTTTGCTCCATTTAGAGCAGGCCTCTGATTTGGCCGCCATATTGGAAAAACTACATTTTCGAGAATATTCGTAAATATCTCGCTTTGGATTCACTTTAGTGCTAAACTTTAAGTTATCGAAAATAAAGTAGAGTAAATTGTCGACCAAAAAGGTCTAATTCGTTTGTTTTGTAAGTCGATCGGTTGCCGAGTTACAGCAGCCGTAACTTGAGATTATGCACTAAAGTGAACCCAAATCGAGACGTTCTCGAATTTCATGAAAATGTATTTTTTCGCGTACTTTTTCCAGTATGGCGGCCAATTTTTGAATCGGGATCAGAAACAATACAAAATTAGTACTCACCTTTTTAGCGGTTCAAATGAAGAGAACGGCAAAATTGATTCAAGCTGGCCCTCAATTATTTCCACCATAAAACCCTTGTCGACTACCCAATTATTGCTTGACGACGATCTTTTCGGAAAAAGGAGGAAAATCTAAAAAAAATCCATTTGGGAGACAATGGAAGATTTAAATTTGAGCATCTCTAAGGAAACGATGCTTAAAGTGCTACATGACAGGCATAGGGAGGGTTGAATTTTACAGGGTGATGTTTAAACGAATGGGCGATTAACTTAACGTGATGTCTCTCCTTTTTGGAGAGGAAAAAAAAGAACCTACCCCTAATTTATGCTTGTCAATTTTAGTTTTATGTTTGAAGATAATTAAAAATGCGAGGTGATGAAAGTAAATTATTCATGCATAATTCAACACCTACTAGAAAATTGTACGAGTAGTAGTAGTTCGTACATCTGCTCACTAAAAATATGGCGTCGACGTGTTATTTAAAAAAAATTAGGTGTAATTATAATGAAGTTGTTAATTATTGTACAGGGAGTGAATGGTAGACAATGGAAGGTTAATTGACAATACACAAAATTACACAACTCAATTTTTGTTATTTTCGTGACCGGGTTACATTTAATTAACAATTCAGCCCATTATTTTTTTTTATTAACGAGATAACAGATATTCAACCAACAACCATGTGCCCTTATTTTAATAGTGTGGCAATGTGACAATAAAAGCGACCGCTTTTTAAATTTCTAGTCCTTTTTCTGCGAGTAGGGTATGGAGTTTAAAGCCACCCACACACGCCATCTTTATATTTTTTCAAAATTGACTTCGGTGCTGTAATTTATTTAACGTTTTGGCCATTTTAAAGTGCGAAAGCATCTCTAATTAGATTCTAATTTTTTCCTTTTAAAAAATTCCCGACACAAAATTTAAATGTACATTGCTTACAGCACTTCTTCTTAAATTGGGGTTTATAGGTCCCTAAGGGGATATCCCCGTCAAGCTAACAACTGAAATTTTTGTTATTGAGGCGAGGGAATTTAAAACTTTGGACCTTTTAAATCTAAAAACGGCGTCGTCTTGTACGCGGTGTGACGAGCTAGAGATTTGTTTCGAGACGGATTTTGTTAAAGCATGAAGAGGGCCTTTCGAACTGAGCTAGGCTCGTGGGCAGATAGAGTAATGCTCGAGGACTTCTGTTCGGGGTAGATTATGTATGACAAGAAATTGGGAAAGTGAGATGAGCTTACGAAGAGCCATGGCAATAAATCAATTAACTTGGGGGAGTAGAATTTGAATGTAGAGCGTTTCAAAATCCCAAGACTGTGTTTTCCAGGTTCCAGCTGGTGGTTGTATGTGGTACGTGTGATGGCCCCAGTGGAACTTAAAAATTCTGTCATTTTTACCAGATTGATGATTTTAGACTTCCAAATCCATAATTGTTGCTTGTGGAGCTGGTCCTCTCTAATAACATTTTCAGCTTATTGACTATTCCACAGTATCATCCTTCTTCTTTAGGTCTCGTTGCTTCCAAGAACATGAGCTGTTGTTCTGAATAGTGACGCAAGTGCTTAGAACTTCACATTGGCGGTCTAGGCGTCGTAAGACCTCCTCATGTAGGTACATTGAGTCCAAAAATCGCATGTGCATCAGTTATCAGACACTTCTGAAACCCAAACTACACTTTCCACCATTTTGCGTATGCGGTCGTGCCGTTGTGGACACTTTCAACAAATGTGTGTTTACGTTCAACAGACAAACATTATTTTTTATTAAATAAACGCCAAGGTGGTAGATCGTTTGAGGCCACACTCGATACGGGCAAATGAGCACGTTCTTGACTCATCTCCCAAATTAATCGTCTCGAACTATTCTTGCCAACTCACTAATTGTACGGAAACGGAAATGAAATTTGTTTCAAGGTGCAAACTTACACGAAATCTGCGAAACGTAAAAAGGAGCTACGACAGCATTATATGTATCGAGTGGCCACCATTGCGCCCAGTTGTAAGAGAGACGCACTGATGAGACAGTTGGCGTTCGTGTTATCGTCGTCCTGTCCTGGTTTTAACTTTCAACCCTCTAGTAGAATTTGCATATCTTGAGAGGACATAAAAACTTAAAATAATTAAAAATTTAATAATTTAATTATGAAAGTAGTCGGCGTAGCTTGGGATAATTGCTAAATCTTGGCTGTTACACCTTCATTTCCATTACTATGGGGTTTTTCGAAAGGCATCAAGTTCTCTTTTTAAGAAAAGTGATTACTTCAATTACTTGATTCTTATCCAACACCATGTGTTAGATGGTAGACCGTGGTAGTATAATTATAATCATAAATGGAAAAACTGCAATTAAGCTTTACGTTGCTGGAACCCTATCCGTTTCAAATCTTGCTTTTATCACAAGCACTTCAATACATTGTTGTGTGCGCGTTTGTAAAATATCAGATAAAAATTTTTTTTCCAAGTCCTGGCGCCTTTGTTTTAAACGCAACTGTTTGGAAAGCTATTTTCTTAAATTAAAAAGAAGCCAGGACCGGATTTTTCGAAATTCGAATACGCTTGCACTAAGGTGCGGAAAGCAGAATAATTTTGTTTCCCTTCGTGCACACGTGTTATGTTGTTGGGCGAAATTTGCATAATTTATTGAGAAGTGTCCCATCTGTAGTTGTGGTTGATTTGTAATCGCGATATTAAGTTTCCCACCTTGCGGTTCTGGGTCGTTTTTCTAAGCTGCTTCCGCGAATGGTGGGCGGTTGTTGCCGTTTGATACGTCTACACCACAAGACGTCTTTTGCAACTCTCTCACGTTGATATTGATATACACCCACACCTCAGTTCAGTAACTTTCATCACTGTCATTTAAGTGTCGCTTTCTTAAAAAAGGGGATTATTATATTGTATCAATAGCCAAACAAAGAAGTGCCAAACAATAGAATGTCGTTTTAATCAAGTCATTCAAGAAGATGATGCTTATAAGTAGATTAGAAACATGTTCATTTACCTCGTATGAAACAGCGGCAAAATTGAAAATTAAATGAACTTTTCATTAAAGCTTAATTTTAATTATAATCTCGTCTGTGTTTGGTTCACTTTTTGTAAGGGTGTTTAACAGACTGGAAAATCTACAATATCTTGGAATTTTCCAAAATGTCACGTGAATCGCTCGGTGGAACCCTTAAAGTTTATTTCCAAACCTAATTAAATTTTTTACCTCTACTACTTAAGCGCCATCTTTACTACAAGTATCGAAGCTCCTTACTTTTGTTGGATTTTTAACTTTTTTTTTATTTATTTACTTATTTACTACAACTTTTATGATCGTGGGTGTAAAATGCACATTTTTTATTGTTCCTCACGTAATAAATTTTGGTATTCCAATTAAAAGTTTTTTTAAAAAATTTGTTTTTTTAATTATTTATTACATTTTTGCTCGTTAGTGTAGGTGTGCTTATTATTTAAATTTATGAAGGTAGAGCTTTAGGCGTTTTTACCTTTAGTTTAGTGTCGAAACATTTAATACAAATTTATTACTTTTTGTTAATTTAACCATAACATATTAATCTTTTTATATTTATATACTTATCATTATTTAGATCGTTAATAATAAGATATAAATAAATATTAATTGCTGATTATGCTCGGGTAATTTTGCAATTAATACATTATGATTCAATTTCAGAGTTATTGTTACTTAAATTGTTATTAAATTACTCTTTTATCGCTCTAGTTAAACAATTAAAAATTAAGTGCGTTTGTTATCTTTTTTACTGCTTCCAATAAACTCGATTGATTACAATTTTTAAACACAATTCTGCATTTTCTCCACTTTTGGCCTTTTCATGCAAATTTATCGAGGTCAACCCTTCTTGGTTAATTTGACACAGGGGTGAGGGGGTCCTAAATTTTTTAATCGTAATAAATGCAGGTTTATACAGTGTCATACATGGTTGGATTCAGAAACCATTTGGTAAGAAAATCCAATATGCCGCTAATAAGAAAAAATAAAGTTAATATTAAAAAACCAAGAACAAATCAACCAATCGAAATGGTGACTACGGACTTGAAAGCAGGTTAAAAAGTGGCAATGAAACTGTTATAACAGAATTTAAAAAGGTTAACAAATGAAAAAGTTATGGCTAAAAAAAGAAAATGAGAATTTTCATTTTTTTGTAGGTACCTAGTTTTCGCGAAAACGCATGAAAACCGTGAAAACTTGTGATCTAGCTTTTCACTCTTCAGATAAGCGAGATCCTCATGTTGCACAATGAATTTCAATCAACTAATCAACCTGTACAATACTTACATTTCGTTCCCGCATTTCTCGACCTTATCACCACCCCTATATTCACCAGCCCACGGCAATGGCCGCCAAAGGCTAGACAATTTTTGTAAAAGTGAGCTATTGACAGGCGAGCCCTTTTACCCACATGTCACCTTCAGTGCCGGATTACGGTCAAGACAGGATGGGCCCCTTAAAAAGGTGATCCGACCCAAGGACGAATCCTGGAGGAGAAACGGCCCGGACGAATTAAATAGTGGCGACCCCCAATTAATTGCTAATTTACTTTAAAATATTTTGCTGTTTTCTAACAGCATGTTCAGTGGTGTAGTTACATATTCAGCTCCCTGGAGCAAGAAAAATCGGTGCGCCTCTTTAGTTTTCTCGGAAGAGTTCTGGAGAAATTTGTTTTCCCAATTTTTTTAATTTTGATCTTTCACGGATCACCTAGCGCCGGAAGCAATTTTTTGCGAATTTTCAAGGTCAACATTAGATCAATTTTTGGAATTTTTTAACGTATTTTTGTATACTGTGAAATTAAGCAATCAATCTGCTATCGCCCGGTAGCCGAATCCGCCTCTGCCCGCTTGTCGTTTAAAGTTAAAAAAAGCCGCTGGAGTTTTGGGCCCCCAATGTCTTAGGGCTCTAGACCAGGGCCTAGTTGGCCTATAGGTAAACCCGGCACTGGTCACCTTTATTAATCCTTTATTACTAACAGACGACAGGAGAAGAAGACTCTGATGTTGTATTTCGAATAAAACCGCACGCCACTGATCAACTAGTCGATTTCTTGGTTCGTGAATAAAAAAGTGCTACCCCTATTGGTATTTTTTATTTTTAGAACCTAATAATATTATTGTCAGCCTCCCATTTTATTGAATTTTTGCGAATCCAATTTAATAATTCATATTGTTGATGAGTCGTCGTATTGTTTTCTTATCTCCCCCGAGTCGGAGAAGTTTCTCATATTCGAAATGCTTTGTTTTGGGTTTCAAATTGACATGCGATCGTCTATTATTTATTCAAGTTATTTGGTTCATTATCTAAGCCTGCTGCATTCTAATATCACGTGAATTTTGTTGGTTAGGGGGTAAGAAGTACGTTTTGCTTCTCTACTCCTTGTTCTCGATATAAAATTGGCGCTATAAATTGGATTTTATGATATTATATACCGCATACCCGAATATTCTGTAGAATAGTTTTGTGTGACAACTACTAGGGAAGAACTAATTTACTATCAAATAACGATATAAATGGCTATAAACTTTATATTTAGCGTGACTCGGTTGAAGTTAAAAAAAATTGTTTTTTACTAGCGGTTTAGTCTATATCACGAAGGATTGCTGCAAATTATAATGTGAAAAGTTTCTCCAAGTAATGGTTATATTAAAAAGTTATAAGTCCGCAGTGGAAAAGGGTGCTCCAATTCGATGCATCAAAAATTGATTTTAATAAGTGACAGGGGGACAGCTCTAAAACTTTGGGGACAGTGTAAACATTGACCATTCGCTTATTGATGGCAAGTCATAACGTCAACTTCCAGTTATTTCTGAACGTATTACCTTACGAGTAAGGCACCATTTGGTGGAATTCGCTAGCCATCGCTTCAATACGGAACATGGGAAAAAAGTGTCTCTGATGGTTATGAAAACGTTCCTATTGGAATTGCAAAGTATTTTGTAAAATGAGCAGCTATTTAAAATTATTCAACAGTCATTAATAGTCGGATAGTCAGTCGGTAGTAGTTTTGAAGAACAGGTCTTAATAATCTCACACAAACCATCTTTTGGTGCAACCCAGTTTCGTTCGACCTTGAACCAGGTCTACAGCACTCTGAAAATTAAAAGTATAACCTGTCGAACAATGGCGTACGTAGGACGCACATCCATTCCATTAAAGTCGCAATTATAATATATTTCAAAAAGAAAACACAAATTGTTTGAGCCCCGTACAAGAGCTATCGTTAAAATCTCTCATGGCGAGGTTTATAAACTTGTGCTGGCAAGCAAAACAATTTTAAATTAAAGCTCGAGCGTATGTGTTAATTTTATCAGTCACGCTCACGCTTTTAGTTTCTTCAATTGTAATTTTTTTTTTACAAATATTAATTAAGCGACATTTTTACCTGTTGTTGTTGGTTAGGCAGGTTAGTCGATATGCAAATATAAAGGGGTTTAATTGCCTCGCAAGTGTCAACGAGCATAAAAGTAACTTAATCTGTCTTCTTTTACTAGAAAGCAACAGCTCGATATCCCCCAACAATTATTAACACCACAACAAAGGGGAAATGAGCGATCGTTTTCACGTTTTCTAAAGGAACCACTGGAGAACTCATCCCCCTTTAAAACGTGTTCCAGATAGTTCAGTATTTCAAAATTCAAAAACGAGCGCGGTTGTTGTTATTTATTACATGTAAAAGTGAAAAAATCATCAACCTGTATATCCTTTGCGGTCACGAAAGACTCAATAATGAACAGTTCCTCGAACCTAATTACATTGATCTCACGGCGTGTCAGGGAGTGGCCACCAAGATATCTTCATTGCTTCATTGTATAGTCGCTGCCGGCTACTCACGGGAGGTCCAGATTCGCAACTGATGGATGTTGGGATGCGTCACTTTTCCACCAAAATTTAACTCTTTAGAGGTGGGATTTTCTGTGCCTTCTTTTAGCGCTGACGATAATTAATTTTGCACAAAAATCGTCGCACGTAACTCGCGTCGTCTACTAAATTGAATTTGATTTTTGAAGTTTTAGCAGAATTTTGCTTTATGTCACGACACTAAAGCAATGTCTCGACGATAGAACACGTAGGTGGGCTACGTGGTTGTTTAACTCAGGTAGAAATAGCACCAGGTTTATTACAGTTTACTATTCGATATGCTGCAGTCGTTCTTTATTCGAACAGAGCAAATGTTACCTACATCGAAATGCAACTACTACCTCCACATATTTCTGCTGTTGTTCTAATGCTATACAACTGAAAGTTGAATTAATACTTTTATTCATTTTTTTTAAATAAATTATTTGAATCGAACTATACGAGCACCACCCTACCGTTTCCAAATTAAAATTTTTATAAAAATCTGAATTGACTCGGTGGGTCGTTTCTGAATTAACTCACGTCTCCGAAGCTTCTCCGCACAATGCGCCAAACAGTGACACGAAGGTGAAAGTGCCCTTGCGAATAAAACGTGACTGCGACGTGACGTTGACGTTAATGATCGTCAACATTAGCGTCGATTGCGCTGCACTGCCTCGAAATTAATTGCGCATTTTTATTTACAAAAAAAAGAAGTTAAAATGGTAATGCGATCATCGTAAATCAGCAATACTAGAACAAATTTTGCCAATATTTTACAACTGACGTCGAATCTATTTCGGTTTGCTGCAATACTGTGCACCGATGGTCGTCATAAATAATGTGCCAATCTTTCGTTATTAAAAGCGTTAATCCGAATTCGAAATTTATAAGATTAATTGGGTTTAAATGCAAATTCCTCTAATCCAAATGCTTCTAAATGTATTGTTCTTATATGCAACAATAGTTTACAAGCGCGCACTCCGCTCCAATGTTTGAACATTAAACCACAATCTGTTTTATAAACTAGTTCACTTATTGTTTGTTGCCGTTTAGAGTTGCAGTTTACAATTAACTTTATTTGGTTTTTGGGTTTACAAGAACTAGCTTTATGTAATTTGGAAATTTGTATTAATTAATTTTTTTTGTTGCAGGTAAGCTGAACGTTTCTTCCTCTATACTCAAAATTAACGCGAGGTAAGCGAATTTTGGCTTAATTGCACGATTGACTCACCTAAAACTGCCAAGTGCCAAGTTGGACTAATTACTTCAAATTAGGCAAGTTAGAACTCGTTCAAAGAAAAGCAAGTCTCACAATCTAGAGACCTATAAATGCTCGTTGTAAAGGTCACGTGTCTGCTTTGCACTAATAGTGCTACGAGTTTGGATGATTTCAAGAACTATTTCTACTTTCGACGGTTCGACGGTCTCGTGTAGTTTGAGTTGAGTTTGAGTTTACCCTGTTCAAAGGGTAATTACAATCCGTGTAATCACGCAGTGTCTGAATGGAGCTAAAGGGCTAACCTAACCTACCCTAACCTTTTTTTTTTTATTTAATGGATGTGAAAATCTTCAGAAAGACACCTCTACTTTCTGTAGAGGTAGCGTGAGGTTGGTTTTAGACTCACTAAAACCACACCCGATCGCCCACTCTCCATGGGTATCTATTCGCAGATGGTGGCGGGATACCGTTTACACATTTCACCGCACACCACTGCCAGAGTATGACTCTTCTCTAGGATGCTCTCCCAGCATTCCGCTGCTGCTCTCTTTCTATCTTTTGCTTGGCTTTTAGTTGGTGACCAAGGTAGCATAACCTTCCATGACTTTTGTAACCTTAACATTGCGGGGACAAGGTTGTCGGGCGTCAGTTCCTCGCCTACTGCAAGGGAGGCCACCATCTTTTCCGTCGAAGGCAGTGGAAGAAGGTGTGCTCGGCAGTGTCGTCCCTGTCACGGTGCTCGCATTTTGCAGTGGGTAGCTTCTTGATCCGGTGTTTATAGTAGTTGAAGCACCCGTGACCAGTGAGGAGCTGTGTCAGATGATGTCAGCTCCCCGTGTTTCCTCTGTACTCACGGTTGGAGTTCGGATATCAGAGTTCTGGTCCATTGGACTTTCTGTGCCTCCTCCCAGGAGCGCCTCAATTCTAGGAGGGTTTATGCACAGGTTGTTGGTGTTATCCCGTACCGAGATGTTCGTTCGGCTGCCACCAGATGGAAAGGTGTCATAGCCGCGATAGCGAGCGCCGCTTCCAGTAATACTGTCCTGTAAGCACAGATAACTCTAAGCGCCATCTTTCTCTGCACTTCTATTAGGAGCCGGTTCTTATTTCTCTGCAAGTGCCCCCTGCCAGACCGGGTCTGCGCAAGCATGATGGATTGCGCTACCGTGCTTAGCGGCTTTCTCTTGGTGGTCTTGGGTCTTTCGACGTTAGGCATGATGCGAGCCAACTGCGCAGTAGTTGCTGCCTCTCTCGCCGTGGCGTCCTTGATGTGCTCGGCGTAGTTTAGGTGTTTGTCGATGCGTACGTCGAGAATCTTGACCGAGCTCTTCAGTTGGATTTCGACACCATCCAGTCGGAGGCGGATTTGCGGGCAAATTCTTCTTCCGCTTACCATAACCGCCTCCGATTTCTCCGGAACTCTCGATGGCTACGTTGGCCCTCGCTTCAACTGTGCTCGTTACCTTGCCGACCACGACCAAGGAACCTAACCTAACCTAACCTCACCTAAATTGACCTGCCTATTTAGGGTTTTCTGCCTGTTTAGATATTATCAAGCACGCAGAGTGTAGTAAATTAGTCGTTGATAAGTTGAAAATGCGTCTCTCACTTAAAAGATTGCTCATAGACGCCTTAATCCAAATACTTTTGTATGTGGGTTCTGACGACACGAGAACACAACCGCAACATATCAATAGCAGATTAGAAAAAGGTGTCTAGGGTCGTGAAGTAATATTTTCTGTACAATATTCCTTAATGGACTATAGGAAAACCCTCGATGAGATGCCTTCTTCGAGGTTACACTCAATTTATCCCTTTTTCGAAAACAACCCTCAAGTCACAAATCTGAACTTGCGGAAACATTTGAAAATTCAGTAACTTTTAATTAAATTTGTCAAACTAATTAAAAATTTGAGCTGTAACCTTTAAAAAATTACAAAAATGTAATTGCCATTATAAATTGAACTCATCAAATTGACTTTTGAAATATTTTCAATTTAAGGGTTGATATTTAATTAACAAGCCCATATTTTTTAATTTGTTCAAAAAAATTTGTAACTAACGACATTTCCAAACTTTTTCTTCAAAATTTGTAATTTTACGACCTCGCAAACTTTGAAAATTCGTCGGACGTTAATTTTAATTCACTTTTAGTACTTAATAAAATACAAAAAATTTTACTTTAATATATTGTTATTATCTCACTCAGGTTAATTTTCCGCGTCTCTAATTTCACGCCGAAAGAGAAAAAAAGTGACGATCATTATTACATACTTTGTGTTTTTGTTACTTTAGCCATATCACAAAGGTGGAAAGGAAAGATAAACTACCTCTTATTCTAAAATTCTAATGGTCATTTTATTCGTAGTCATCAAGTAAATAAATAACGTACATTAGGCGGTTCTTTGTTACCTGGATGTATTTTAATAAAAAAAAGCGGCGGTGACTAACGTTGTATATGTACTGAATTGCCATCTATTATAACGAGTGCCCAGGAGGCCGAGATAAAATCAACTTGGCTGACCAAAACGAGAGATTATACGTAAAACGATAGCTTCTTAAATTTGTTATACAGTGCGTTCGTAAAATAATCGTTTAATATCGATTTAATGGTTAGGTTTGGTTTTTTTATTGCTTATTGCTGACTTTTATCTCCAAACAAGCTTTTTCCATTGTTTAGCCATTAATTTAGAAATAAATCGCCGAAATTCGACAGTAGTTCGAAAAGCAGCCAACACTTTGAAAAACAGGATGAAAGAACATTGCAAATGAGTAATAAAATTGACCGTCTGCCTGTTACAAGTGGCAGCATCAGCTCGGGGGAGTCTCGAGAAGTGGATTTTGACTCTTTTTTCGGTTTTTTGCTTATAACTCGAAAACTATGCACTTTATGAGAAAAGTTCTTCTATGCCAAAATAAAGCACTTTAAATTTTCGACAAATGATATCTCTTCAGATTTTTTCGTCAGGTGAATAATTTAGGTGCTAGCACGCGTTAAACTTAAAAAAATTATAAAATCGGTCCAAAAATTTTTTTTTATCGTTCATAACTCAAAAACTATACACTTTTAGTGAAGGGTGTTCCTATACTAAATTGAAGCATATTTAATTTCCTACAAGTTATGTCTATAGATTTTTTTCGTCAAACGAACAGTTTAGGTGCTAGAGCGCGTTGAAGTATGAAAGGTGGTTTTTGGGATAAAACTAAACCACATAGGGCACATGAAACATTTTTATACCAAGAAATTGCATTTTTTGTGTGTGTTTATATATAAAATAGTAAACCTTTTTAAGTGCCACACGCCTTTGAAGTTTGATGGGCGGATGTCGCAGAGCGAGCGAGCAAGAGACGATAATACCCGGAAGTGCTCGAGAAGGTTGGATTTTGGCTCTTTTAGGTTTGTCGCTTATAACTTGAAAACTACGCACTTTAGGAAAAAAATTCTTCTATACAAAAATAAAGCACACTAAATGTACTACAAACTATATCTCTTAAGTTTTTTTCTTCAGGTGGACGATTTAGGCGCAAGCGCGCGTTAAAGTTAAAAAAAGTTTCAAAATAGGTCAAATAATTGTTTTATCTCTCATAATTCGAAAACTACGCACTTTTAGAGAAAAGTGTCCCTTCACAAAAATAAAGTACTTACATTAAATTTCCTACAAACTATGTCTATGAAATTTTTTTTTCTAACACCACAACTGTTTGTTTGACGAAAGAAGAGACACACGGTATACTCGCAATTAACCTAGGGTTGTTTCTATTCTTTCCTCATTTCCTAAACAAAAACTTGGTAAAATTACCAAAATAAACAACAAAAGCATCAGTGTGTTGTTATAATAAAAACAAATTTAGAGCTTCAATCAAAATCATTATACTTAAAGAGTATTGTTTTGCCACCCCCGTTTGCCGACGGTGAATTTTGCTTGTAGAAAATTAAACAAAGAACTCGTTTGCTGAAATATCAGCATATTACCGAGGAAGCACAAATGACTTTTATGACTAATAATAACTGTAACAATCTTAACTTTTTAAAGATACACAATAAACTTTTTTTCTTCTTTTTTCTTAATGCCTTTATATAAGAATGTCAATTTGTTTGAAGCGACCATTTTGTTAACAATCCTAACGTTAAATTAATTTTGAAAGCATCGATTTGAAACTAATGACTTTTCTAATAAATATCTGATTTATTACATACACTGAGATGTTGTAATTGTAACTTGGGGCCTTTCCAAGTTATTTACCGAAGGAAATGTTCGTTATTAATTTTGTTTTCTATATTGGCGTTTTGAAAAATAACGCCCTTTACGGAAGTGGCTCATATTGGATTGTTCGTTACTTTTTTAATGCCTCTCGACTCGCAAAGGGTTGTCATATAGTCAGTTAATGTAATCTGCTCTGCAAAGCAAAAGGTAACCTTTCCGATGAGGCTCGCTTTACTGTGTTTCGTATATAATAGATTTGAGATGCGCTCGTTTGGTTTACGCTTTTATGGACACTTTAACCCCTGAATATGCAGTCGTTAGTTGATGTAACAGGGGTAGTTTAGGACGGCATTAGATGATGGTTAAAACAAAAACATTTTTTCCTAACCCCCAACCCAACGTTTGAGGATAGTAACAGTCGCCGTTTCTTTGGTTGCCATCGTCAAACGTTCTGAGCTAGAGCTGAAAGAATTGACTGAAAGAATAAACTTAAAGTCGCATTATAATTTTAGGGTTGTGGTTCTTACATTTTTTATAGTGTTTTTTATTGTTTTCATGCTAGAAAATATTTTTTTCTGTTGACTAATCTATTTTTCATCTCCCTAAAAGTCATGAAACAACTTCGTGCATCACGTAAAGTTATAAAAGGAGGGGAATATTTATTGTCGATAGGTTTGCTTATGGAACTTTATCAGTTTTATACCTTTCATATCTTCTGTAAGTTGTAATCACACACCACATTTTTATGATACCATCTGATTATCTAGTTTTAGTCCGATAGTTTTTATTCGGGCTCTTAATTTCAGTAATGACGCACTTAATTGTATAGATGAAAGTTTCGTAGGGCGATGGACAAGAAATGGGGCTACTTTTAAGCGGACATTCGATTTATTACCCAAATGATTAGGACTAAACGGTCTCGAAGCAAGTTTTGGTAGGAGAAACTACCAAAACCGATTGATACCACCAATCTCCGTCGATATCTGCTTCCACAGAAGCAGTTGGTAATACCCAATTATAATTCAAGGAAGATCCCCAAGGGCTCTGCTTTAAAAAAGAGAGTCTTAACTTTAACTTTAAGGAAACTTGGGCTCCAGTCACGCTCCCTCATCATTTCTGTCAACTCGATGAGGATTTGGATATTACTTCCTCCTCAACACTTGTCATCCAGCGATACCTTCTGTCTTACATCCTACCTAAGTACAACAACAACAACTGATGTAGTAATACATGTAATACGTCTCTGTTTTCTGATAAGATCGGTGCTTCGTCTGCATATCGTAAGATCGTTCCTTCGTTTAATGTACGAGTATGAGCATTGAGCATAACAACCTGAGTTCTTAATGTCCGTTACTTCATCCACCATTAGAATGAAAAGAAGCGATGAAACTAGTAGCTTTTAACTATAATTGCTCGCGCCAACTAAAAAGTAATTTAGCAATAAAAATATTTAGGTAATCATAATTAAAATACAAATATGGAAAAACAAATAAAAAAAGAGAGAAGTCATTTAATTA
The DNA here is from genome assembly GCA_950108345.1 of Malthinus flaveolus. Classification (NCBI taxonomy): domain Eukaryota; kingdom Metazoa; phylum Arthropoda; class Insecta; order Coleoptera; family Cantharidae; genus Malthinus; species Malthinus flaveolus. The sequence goes on along the minus strand of OX467286.1, from coordinate 17,239,920 downwards.
ATTTTGTTATCTTAACATTATTAAAAATTTCCGTGGTTTTCGAGTATTAACAACCGGTAATGATATTCAGAATCGTGCAAATTAAGTGCTGGTATGTTTTACATTGCGAGTTTTCTAGTTTACACGTGAATTATGATAAAAGAAATTTTCGTTTTTTTACACAATTAAAAATGTCTCACACTACTTTATGTAGTATACGTATAACTAACCCTCTTGTATTTTATTTCGTTGCATGCGTCTCTAATTTAAAACCTTTATTTTTTTGTACAACTGCAACGTCCACTATATACGTTTGATATGTAAATTAAAGCACGCAGTTCATGCAAATCCAGAAATGAATTTTATCCCATTTATGGTGTTCGGTAAACAGCAGTTTCCGTTTGAAATTTTCATTTAACCAAAAATATGAGAAATTATTTACAAAATAACGCAGATTTTCGCATAATAAGAGGCACATTTTTGTTTTTCACTTTTCATTTCCGCACCAACTGTTCGGACTGTGCGGACTTCGAGTGTTTCATGTTTCTGGCTCTCCGCTTTCCATTTTTCAATCTATCGGAAAACTCAAGAAAGAAAACTTTCCCCTCTTTTGTGATTACTGCCCTCGCTTCGCTCGGGCCACATTAGGAAGGATAACATGACTTTCTTTCCTTGTTATAGAAATTACTATTAATAAGTAGTGATGTGTTCGTTTTTCCGAACGCAAAAGTTAGGTTATGGTGCACTAAATTGTGAGCCAATGTTGCAAAGTTAAACTTTAAAGCCAATTCCGGAGTCGTTATAAATATAAATAACACATAAGATCGTGTAAAATATTATTCAACGTAGATCGCATCTTTAAATTGCTTAATAAGAAGATTTAGGTGTTTTTCCGAGTGGAATACTTTATATTTATGTGACGAAGGGTTGGAATTTTTTTGTCAAATTTACACAACGTATTCAAATTTATCGACTGGTATTCGTCTATTTCTATGATGCACATGAACTGCATTTAAATTACCTTATATTTAAAGCTGTATTCGTGTTTGTATAAGGTTTAATACATGTCATTAAAATACAGTTTGAAATTATAACGAGGTTGCAAATTTACATAAATACTAAATATGCAATTTTGTTTTACTTAATATATTTATAAAAAATGCTCTCGTAATTTAAACTTAAATTTCTAAAAAAGAATGTAGTATAGGTAGATATGAAATGGTGAAGTTTCAAGCCCTGAGCCCTCTGCGCAGTTCGTTATATTACAAAAGCGACTATAGAAATAATATACTGTTGGTTATATTATCAAATAGGAATATAAAGGAATATGTCTAAATATAAATGTCAAAATTACAATTTTCTTTCTTTTATTTTGGTTCTTATTGTATAATATCTAACCGACTACCACTTTACTCACTTTTAGCTAGCTTTTGGCCGCTCTAAAACAATTGGAAAGGGGTCTAGCGTTAATTTGCCCCACCCGACTTTAAGTAGTCGTATTTGGGAAACTAAGGTGGTGCTGACTTTGGGGTTGGGGTGCTAGCCGCTTTTAGGTGTGTGCTTTAGAGAGCTACGTTTTCAGAAGAAAATATTCACTGAGGGTGGGATAAGATAACGGACCCCATGACCCTTTTTATTGCTACATAAGTACCGAATTACTAACTAAAGATACGGATTCTTTTCAAAATTTTAATCTGGACACCTCTCGCTGAGGCCAAAACACTCTAATGTGAATCAGTGAATCTTTGTCAAACATCCAAGAAACCTCGAAATTATTTTTTATTTTTTCAGGTTTTGTTAATTTTGCCACTAGAACTCATTTTTCGGCAAATACCTTTTTACGCTTTCTAAAAGTAGACTAAATTCTCTACAATTTGAGACCAGAACGTCCTCTGTAGACGTACTGGTGTCCGAGATACAAGTATACAAATATTTCAGATTTTCATTCCATGACTGTATCGCTAAAAATGATTAGCAAATATTTGTACACTTATATTTCGGATACCAGTAGGTCTACAGAAACCGTTCTGATTCCAAATTGTAGCAAATTTAGTCTACTTTTAGAAAGCTTATAACGGCCTTTGCCGAAAAATTGGTCTTTAAGGGTCAGAATTGACAAAAACTTAAAAAAAGCAAAAAAATTGTGTCAAAAATCGGGAGGTTTGCTGAACTCGAAAATATAATTATTAGCTTTTGGTCGCTCTAAATCAATTAGCGGGTGGGGGGGGGAGGCTAGCGTTAACTTACCCCACCCGACTTTAAGTGGTCCTATTTTAGAAACAAAACAGAAGGCTAGGTTTTCAAAAGAAAATATTCGCTGGGGGAGGGCCAAGTTAACATACCTTTTTACCCCCTTTTACTACCTAATTACTAATTAATGATATGGATTTTTTTTCAAAATTTTAACCTGAACACCTATTGCTGAAATCCAAACGTACTAATGTGAATTAGTAGAACTTTGTCAAAAATCCAAGAAACCGTGAAATTTTTATCTATTTGCAGGTTTTGTTGATTTTGACCCTTAAGCACTCATTTTTCGCCTAAGGCCTTTTTATGCTTTCTAAAAGTAGACTAAATTAACTACAATTTGAGACCAGAACGTCCACTGTAGACCTACTGGTGTCTGAGATATGAGTATACAAATATTTTAGATATTTCATGCCATGACTGTATCGCTAAAAATGACAAAATATGAAAAAATTCGCAAAAATTTGTACAATTGTATCTCGGACACCTGTAGGTCCACAGAAACCGTTCTGGTCTCAAATTACAGCAATTTTAGTCTACTTTTAGAAAGCATAAAAGGGCCTTTGCCGAAAAATTGGTCCTTAAGGGCCAGAATTGACGAAAACTAAAAAAACGCAAATTTCTTTTGTCAAAGATCCAGAGCTGAGATTATTGAAAACTTGGATTTATTATTAGGCATACAGCATATCAAAAAATCGTAGCCACCCCATTTGATGCAAGATAACCCATATTTTAGGTGACAATACCGGGATGAGAGTAGTCCAAATGCGAGTGCCAAAATGTTTGATTTTTACGTGATGTAAAATTCGACTCAATTAAAAAAAAACGCTGTCCGATTTCTCACCCCCTAATAGTTATAAAATTCCATGGCCATTTCAAATCTCCCGAACAAAAAATCGAGTGGTTAATTCTAATTTATAAAAATGTTCCAATAAATAATAAGTAGGCGAGGAATCCATCAAAAATACTGTCTTTTAATACTAAACATGAAAAGCTGTTATTAGTGTGCTGAAGTGTCGCCGTATTTATTTCCGTACAATAGGTACACTTTTTTATGATATAAGCATATTGCAGTTAGTAAAGTATAAGTGCTGTTTAACAAGTGGGGGAGATCGCAGGATTAAGATAGTGGCTATTATTTTATCTTTAATTGTTTGACCGTGTGTGAATAATGCGACTAAAAGCATTCATATCTGGTCATTACAACAACCAAAACAATTTGAGGAAATGATTTTTAGGGGGTGTTTGATATGCATTAACCGCACTTCCTCTAAAACTCCAAATATTGATTCGGCGAAACGGAATTTTTTTATTCTCCATTTCTTCCCTTCGCGTAGACGCGTAGACCGTGGAGATGTGTACTCAACTTCTTTGTTATTCATTAAGTTTTTTTTAATTTTATGTACGCACAATTACGTATTGTTAACGATATGTAAAGAGCTCGGCTAACAAGTGCGGTTTTGTTCGGCCCAAAGTTTCGGTATTAAATGTAATTATGGGAACATAAAAATTAATAATCTATTTTAGATGTGAAAATAAAATGGAAAACGTACCTACCTACTATCAAAAGAATCGCGAAGCGTAACCTAGAACTACTGGAATTACTATAGTATTCTAATTATTTTTTTGTTTGTATTATAACGTATATACGCACTCGAAACGTATAATTCGCCACAAAAACGAGTCACAAGCCCGACGGAATTATTTTAAAATTTTATTTGGGGCGGAATAAGATTAAATTGTAGAGGAAGAGCTTTATTTGTGTAATTGGCGAAGTTGAGATGTTACATTACTGTTTTGGGCCTTTTTAATCAATTTATTCGTGACGAAATATTAATTTTTGTTTAATTTTATTAAACAACAGAAATAATCTTGGAAATGTATTGAACGTAACGTGCTCGTGATATGCATATTTATTAGATTACTTTTTTGAATTAATTATAAATTTTCCCCATCACAATGCGTATTTTCGTGTATTATGTGGGCTTGACTACTTCTTTTTTTTATATGATTTAGTGCGTGGTGATAGGCAATGATGATGGCTTGAATGGTTCGTTTGCATGTTTTTAGCCATGTGTATACCAAAATATTAAACAAAACAGTGGCATTTCCTACCAATTCTTTACGAATTTGTAAACTGCCTTCGAACACGATTTCGTTTTTCTTTTTTCAATGTTTACAATTAAAATTATAATGGATTTTGTTGATAATTTTATTTGCCTTTATGTTTGCTCCAAGTTATCATTATACCTACCTACGTATAATTTATTTTTATTTTATGTTGATGTTTTTCCAAACTTCGGAAAATTATTCACCAGCTCTGGTTTTCTCCACGAAAGCTACACCCACACGCACCCATAGTACAACGAAATTTGTTGAAACATTTTTCTACATCTATCGTAATGTTGCAAGTTGCAATAGTGTACATAGGTGCACTTTTCTGGCAGAAAGTGCAGTTTTGAAGTTATAAGCGAAAAACTGAGAAAAGAGGAAAAACCATCCCTCTCGAGCCGCTCCCAAGTTGATGCTTCAGTTTTTAAGAGGCGGACAACCTACACTAAAAATGTAAACACTGTATGGTTTAGTTTTACTCCCCGAAACCCCTCTTATATACTTCAACTCGCTCTATCACCTAAACTGTTCATTTAACGAAAAAAATATAAGAAGCATAATTTGTAATAAATTGAATTTACTTTATTTTTGTATACGAAATTTTTTTTTAAAAGTGCGTATTTAGCGAGTTATCCGCGATAAACTAAAATACAGTTTTTTGACCGATTTTTAAATTTTTGTCAAACTTGAATGCGGTCTAGAACCTAAGCTGTTTGTATGACGAAAAAAATTTAAGAAACAAAATTTCTAATAAATTGAATTTACTTTATTTTTGTATATGAACATTTTTCTTTAAATATGCGTATTTTTCGATTTATTCGCGATAAACCAAAATACAGTTTTTTGGCCGATTTTGGAATTTTTGTCAAATTTGAACACGGTCTAGAACCTAAGCTGTTCGTTTGACGAAAAAAATTTAAGAAACAAAATTTCTAATAAATTGAATTTACTTTATTTTTGTATATGAACATTTTTCTTTAAATATGCGTATTTTTCGATTTATTCGCGATAAACCAAAATACAGTTTTTTGGCCGATTTTGGAATTTTTGTCAAATTTGAACACGGTCTAGAACCTAAGCTGTTCGTTTGACGAAAAAAATTTAAGAAACATAATTTGTAGGAAATTGAATTTACTTTATTTTTGTATATGAACATTTTTCTTAAAAAGTGCGTATTTAGCGAGTTATCTGCGATAAACTAAAATACAGTTTTTTGACCGATTTTGGAATTTTTGTGAAACTTTAACGCGCTCTAGCACCTAAGCTGTTCGTTTGTCGAAAAAAATTTAAGAAACATATTTTGTAAGAAATCGAATTTGCTTTATTTTTGTATATGAACATTTTTCTTTAAAAGTGCGTATTTAGCGAGTTATCCGCGATAAACTAAAATACAGTTTTTTGACCGATTTTGGAATTTTTGTGTAACTTGAACGCGGTCCAGCGCCTAAGCTGTTCATTCGACGAAAAAAAATTAAAGGACATAATTTATAGGAAATTGAACGTGTTTGTTGTTTGTATAAAAACATTTTTCTCTAAATGTGCATAGTTATCGAGTTATCCACGATAAACGAACAATCAGTTTGTTGGCCGATTTTAGAATTTTTCTCAAACTTTAACACGCTCTAGCACCTAAGCTGTTTGTTGACGACGAAAATATACGGAATATAATTTGTAGCAAATTGAATGTACTTTATTCTAGTATAGGAACATTTTTCTCTAAAAAGGCGGTGATATTGAGTTATCCGTGATAAACGAAGAAAACAGTTTTTGCGCAGATTTTTGAATTTTTCCCATACTTGAACGCGCTCTAGCAACTAAGTTGTTCACTTGACAAAAAAATTAAAGAACATAATTTATATCAAATCGAACATTCTTGTTTTTTGTATAGAAACATTTTGCTCTAAAAGTGTGTAGTTATCGAGTTATCCTCAATAAACTAAAAAACAGTTTTTTGACCGATTCTAAAATTTTTGTCAAACTGTAACGCGCTGTAGAACCTAAACCTTTCAGCTGACAAAAAAACCTAAGAGATATAATTTGTAGAAAATTTATTGTAGTTTATATTCATGCAGAAAGACTTTTTACATAGAGTGCGTAGTTTTTGAGTTATAAGCAAAAAACCTAAAACCTAACAAAAACCCACTTTCTCGAACAAGTTAATGCTGCCATTTTGGAGCAGTAGGCGGTCGGTTTTATTACTCATTTGCAATGTTCGTTCAACTGGGCTCTGGTAAAAATGATAATTAAAATTTAAACTTAAAACTGGCAGTTATGTTAGCTTAGTAAATTGGTGCGTTAATTTTGTGCAGGAGGTATTACAGTTGCGAAGTTTTCTCCTAATTAATATGAAATAATTAAATAGTAAATCAAGAGGGTAGTTGCGCGCCATTTTGTTATTAATTCTTAAAATATGGACTCGTTAACTCGCATTTCTGGTCGCATCGTATCGCGTATCGTATATTAAAGAAAATTAAGGTTATGTTGAGGTTATATTAATTATGTTAATTCGGAAATTCGCAGGTTAATTAACAAACTCTCTAGAAATAAGTTGGCGTTATGTGGAAGTACACAACATACACGAAACTCGTAGCTTTTGCAGCTGCACAAATTATGTTATTTAGTGGTCGCAATGTAATTTAATACTAAAAGTTGTACAACTCCACCACATCAGGGCAACATTTATTAAAATTCAGCGACATGAAATGTAAAACTAACTGAAAGCACCAAAAGCTTAACTTCTAACATTTTATTATTTAAATACTTAAAGCAAATAGGTTTTAGCTGCAAATTTACGAAATTACTTTACGACTAAGTTTATACACGATGTGTTAATTTAATTTAAAATCTCTCTTTTGCCTAAATTAACTGATTTACAATTCAGCCTTTCCGAAAATTTTTACTTGATTTTTGTTTGCGCTCTTTCCCTCGCCTTTTCTTGATTATTTACAAGTACTAGGTACTTATTAAAAATAAATTTATTTTACAACCAACCGGCTTCTGTTTGTTATCAAAAACTAATTAGCCACATACGAGGCACTAGCGCGAGCAGCTTTCATGTAATTATGGAGTAATCAGACTCGCATCCGGTCCGGATTTGCTCTGTGGTGACTCACCCTAACCTAATGCACATTCTCTGATTGCTCCGCAACAATTATCTTCCCAAAAAAGTATTAGTTCCGGATCAGAAATCTCTTTTAATCTTGGACGTAACAAGCTTTGTTTTAGTTTTTACGAGGTATTTAGGATTTTGAAAGGTGCCGAAGACGGATTTTATTATAGCGCTCTCACATTAACTCTTCGAGTCGCGTTTTTCTTCACGTATAAGTGGCGGCACTTAAGTAGGCGTACAAGATGGTTACCGCTGCGCCGAAGATGGTGGGGAATTTTCGAAACGCGCTCGACCACTCGCCTCCTTTTACATCTTATATACGAATTACGAAACGAATCTTGAGAAAACATCTCGTAATTGTACAAAAATATTCGCTTAAAGAGCACTTGTGGGTTGTAATTTGAATTCTAATTGAAATTTTCTATTGTTAACAAATAAAAGAACACTTTAAATTTGAAGCCGTTCTTTTGCAACGTGTATCGAGAGTGTGAGTAATTAAAAATTCAATTTTAACTCTCCACACACTCTCTCGCGCACACATTCGCATAAAATACACTCGAACGAAAAAGTCGTTTCGTGAAAAACGTGCCCGTAATTCACGAATGGGGTACCAGGTGAGCGAATAATCAAAGGACTGGATTGTTTCATGTCCAAAAGCAAATAAAGACGGATCAAGTGGGTTGTAGGTGACGTTTCGCAATTAATTTTAAAGCTCTCGAAATCGAAACAAACTAAACCCTTCAAACCAAAAATATACAAAAATGTAATCTGTGGGGTATCTTTATTTGACAGCGAGAAATTTTTTTTGTGCGTCGCTACTGTTTGGAATTTAGACTACGCATTAACGTCTAGTATAACTAATGTTTAGTTGTATCTTTTCTAAATTAGTTGCCATTACGAGTACATTTACTTCGCATTTAGCTATTTATTTAAATTAATATGAAATGTTAGGTTTCTTTACGGTCGTCTTCATTATTTTTTCAAAAATAAATGGAATTTTTTTTTAATTCTCCAGTCTAATGGTGAGTTTGAAAAATGTTGTGAAATATTTAGCTGTCATTTACTACATCGTTGGAGATGTATTTCTGAAATTTTATCTTTTATTAACAAGGCGAAATGATAAAGCTGAACTTTTTTAACTCGGTGGAAAGTGGAACCGGGTGGGGGTTGATTTTCAAGTTGATGACGATTCTATACAACTCTAGACTTCCTATAACATTTTTATTTTATTTTGATATTTACCCTGTTCTCTCTATAATACATTGAAAGCTTAAACGGATACAAGAAACAAGAAGAAATCATTTTAGCAATAAATGGACTATCTTTGTATGTATTTGTGCCACTTCCGTATCAGCAAAAGAAAATATTATAGTTTTGCAAGAGTTATAAGCGAAAAACTAATAATAAGAAAAGCTTATTGGGCGATTTTGGAATTTTCTTCAAACTTTAATGCGCTCTAACGCCTAAACCGCTCGACGAAGAAAAAAAACCTAAGATACATAATTGATAGAAAACTTGATGTAGTTTATTTTTGTATAGAAGTGCTTTTCTCAAAAAGTTTGTACTTTTCAAGTTATAAGCGAAAAATACCACTTTATGGCAATTTTTTTGGGAACAAGTTTTATTTTTCGATTTCTTACTTATAACTTGAAAATTACCCTAAACCGTATATCTGTGACGCAAGAAACCTCGGAGACATATAATTTGTAGGGAATTGAATGTACTTTATTTGGGTATAGAACCATTTTTGTCAAAAAGTGCGTAGTTTCCGAGTTATAAGCGACAAACTAAAAGCAAATATTTTTGACCGATTTTGGAATTTTCTTGAAACTGTAACGCACTCTAGCGTCTAAACCGTTTATGTATGTAGTGTAATGTAATGTAATGTAGTTTATTTTTGTATAAAAGTGCTTTTCTCAAAAAGTACCTAGTTTTCAAGGTATAAGCGAAAAACTAAAAAAATACCACTATTTGGCAGTTTATTGCTGAAAAGTGCTATTTTTCTGTTTATTGCTTATAACTTGAAAATTACCTGAAACCGTACGCCTGGCGTAAGAAACCTAGGAGACGTAATTTGTAGGAAATTTCGTGTACTTTATTTTGGTATAGATACACTTTTCTCTAAAAGTGCGTAGTTTCCGAGTTATAAGCGAGAAACTAAAAACTAGCTTTTTGACCGATTTTGGAATTTTTCTCAAACTTTAATGCGCTTTAGCGAAGAAAACAATATAAGACACGTAATTGTTAGAAAATTTGATGTAGTTTATTTTTGTATAAAAGTGCTTTTCTCAAAAAGTACCTAGTTTTCCAGTTATAAGCGAAAAACTAAAAAAAATACCACTATTTGGCTGTTTATTGCGGAAAAGTGCTATTTTTCAGTTTATTGCTTATAGCTTGAAACTTACCCGAAACCGTACGTCTGGCAGCAGAAACCTAAGAGACGTAATTTGTAGGAAATTTCGAGTACTTTATTTTGGTATAGATACACTTTTCTCTAAAAGTGCGTAGTTTCCGAGTTATAAGCGAGAAACTAAAAACTAGCTTTTTGACCGATTTTGGAATTTTTCTCAAACTTTAATGCGCTCTAGCGCCTAAACCGTTTGCCTGAAGAAAACAATATAAGACACGTAATTGTTAGAAAATTTGATGTAGTTTATTTTTGTATAAAAGTGCTTTTCTCAAAAAGTACCTAGTTTTCCAGTTATAAGCGAAAAACTAAAAAAAATACCACTATTTGGCTGTTTATTGCTGAAAAGTGCTATTTTTCAGTTTATTGCTTATAGCTTGAAAATTACCCGAAACCGTACGTCTGGCAGCAGAAACCTAAGAGACGTAATTTGTAGGAAATTTCGTGTACTTTATTTTGGTATAGATACACTTTTCTCTAAAAGTGCGTAGTTTCCGAGTTATAAGCGAGAAACTAAAAACTAGCTTTTTGACCGATTTTGGAATTTTTCTCAAACTTTAATGCGCTCTAGCGCCTAAACTGTTTGCCTGAAAAAAAAACATAAGAAATATAATTGTTAGAAAAATTGATGTCGTTTATTTTTGTATAGAAGTGCTTTTCTCCAAAAGTACGCAGTTTTAAAGTTATAAGCGAAAAACTGAAAAATACCAATTATTTTCAGTTTTTTGCAATTTTCTCGTAACGCATCCTTTTTCGGAGGTGGCTAAGTTAAAATTTAGATTCAGCATCCCAAAATACATAAAAAACGATAGAAACAAAATTTATATTTTTATCGCCAAACCAGACTAGTAGGAGTGGTATTGATTTGATGATTAGTCCCTATATCAGTCGTCGTTAACTAGGGGTTCTGGGGCACACGCGTTTTCTGTTAATTTATTAATATTTACCCCCCAAAATAAACGTAACTAAACTATAAATTTCCACCTAAAAATGTTTTGCTCTTTTCTTTTATGAAAAGTAGAGGTCTTGCAGTCACTCAATTTCCGCCCGACTCCCTTGGACAAAATTTGTATCGAAGGGAAACCATAATTTAATATAAGGGAATGACATTACTTTATCAATTCGCCCCTGGGAACAACAAACAAATCCTGGGATTCTACATTGGTCTTATAGTGTAAATAAATTATTTATTTGGTGTCCCATGCGGGTGGTTTCAATTATAGCGCTTTTTTTGTAAATTTGTTTCGTTTACATGTTTCTCTCAAGACGCTTTTACTAATAACAAATTCATCGTGTTGAAAAACGGCAATTCTCCTTCTTAACAAAAAAGTCGATTTAGTTAAATATCCGCTCTTTACCTATTTATATCGTGACTCGTAATAATCTTAACCGAGAACAAATAAAGTCGGAATTGTATTTTGCAACAAACATCAAGAATTTCAAGTTGAAATGGTGTGTAATGATGGAATAAAATTGTAGAGGAATTATACTACCTTATTCGTGTTCATATTTTTCCATTTAAAACAATTTTAAAGAAATACGAATTACATTTTAATGTTTTTTTCCGCCATAAACTACTTGAATATGACAATTACGTATTACGAAAAAAATACGTCCATGAGAATTTACTACTATTGTAAACCTATTGTCAATGTTTTTATCTGACGATTTGAGCTTGTGGTGTAGTTTGTGGCTTATCGGTTCGATAAACCTAAAGAAAAGGCTGATTATTCGTGCTTATAGTCGATTGCTTCGTTTCAAAACTACAAAACTAAAGTGTTGGGAAACATGTCCACAACATTTAAATGTTTTATCGAGGCAACCACTAAAATAATTGTCAACTACCGACATGTACGCAGTTGAAAACAAACTTTATTTATTTTTGAAGTACCTTAATAGTCAATTTAAGCTCGTTTGGAGCCTTTTTAATAATTCATCAATTAGAGCTAATTATTACTAAGCTTGAGGACTTTTTGAAAGGATAATTTTGTAAACTTTCGCTATAATTACTCTTTAAATTGAAATTAATGGTTGGGTGGAAAAAATTCCTTTATCCTTCATTTCAATTTTATGTTTTAACTTTTAACCTAATTCAATATATATGTATTGCAATAATAGTTCGGGAGTACAAAATTTGTAATGGTCTAGGGTCTAGGCTTAAAGTACATTGCAAATGAGTAATAAAATCGACCGTCTTCCACTCCTAAGTGGCGGCATTAACTTGGTGATGGCACGAGAAGGGTGCATTTTTGCTCTTTTGTAGTTTTTCCGCCTATAACTTCAAAACTACACATTTTTTGAGAAAAATGCTTTCATGTGAAAATAAGTACATAAAATTTTCTACAAAGTACATTTCTTAGGTTTTTTTTCTAAGCGAAACGGTTTAGACGCTAGCGCACGTTAAAACTAGACAAAAAATTCAAAATCGGTCTAAAGAACTGTTTTTGTGTTTATCGGTTATAACTCGAAAATTACGCACTTTTAGAGGAAAGTGTTTCTATACAAAAACAGAGCGCGTTTAATTTTCTATAAATTATTTTTATTTTTATTTTGATTAAGTAACAGTTTAGGAGCTACAGCTCGTTAAAGTTTTCCAAAAATTCCGAAATCAGCAAAAAAACCGTTTTTTTAGTTTATCGCTTCTAACTTGAAAATCACACCTTTTTTGAGAAAAGTGGCGCTATACAAAAATAGGGCACATTCAGTTTGCTACAAATTAGATTTCTTGTATTGTTTGCGTTAAACAAACAGTTTAGGCGCGAGAGCTCGTCAAAGTTCTACAAAAATTCTAAAATTTGACTAAAAACTGTTTTTTTAGTTTATTGCTTATAACTCGAAAATTACGCACTTTTAGAGAAAATCGTATCTATACAAAAATATAGCACATTACATTTTCTATAAATTATTTCTCTTCGATTGTTTTTGTTAAACGAATAGTTTAGGCACTAGAGCTCGTCAAAGTTCTATAAAAATTCTAAAATTCGACTAAAAACTGTTTTTTTAGTTTATTGCTTATAACTCGAATATTACGCACTTTGAGAAAAAAACGTATCTATACAAAAATATAGCACATTAAATTTTCTATAAATTATTTCTCTTCGCTTGTTTTCGTTAAACGAATAGTTTAGGCGCTAGAGCTCGTCAAAGTTTTACAAAAATTACAAAATGAGCCAAAAAACCGTTTTTTTAGTTTATTGCTTAGAACTCGAAAATTACGCACTTTTAGAGGAAGGGTCTCTGTACAAAAATAAATTACATTTAATTTGCTACAAATTAGACATCTTAGTTTTTTTCGTTAAAGGAACAGTTTAGGCGCGAGAGCTCGTCAAAGTTCTACAAAAATTCTAAAATTTGACTAAAAACTGTTTTTTTAGTTTATTGCTTATAACTCGAAAATTACGCACTTTTACGGAAAATCGTATCTATACAAAAATATAGCACATTAAATTTTCTATAAATTATTTTTCTTCGCTTGTTTTTGTTAAACAAATAGTTTAGGCGCTAGAGCTCGTCAAAGCTTTACAAAAATTCCAAAATGAGCCAAAAAACCGTTTTTTTAGTTTATTGCTTAGAACTCGAAAATTACGCACTTTTAGAGAAAGGGTCTCTGTACAAAAATAAATTACATTTAATTTGCTACAAATTAGACATCTTAGTTTTTTTTCGTTAAAGGAACAGTTTAGATGCTAGAGCGCGTTGAAATGTAGCAGCTCGCCGAATCCCCGGATCGAATTTTTTTGATCGATAGACTCCTCATGTATAGACTCTAGGCTCTAGGTAAAGGTAATACGTAAATGAGAAAATGGTGTGTTGACACATTAGATATTTATAACATTTCTATAAAAATTGGTAGGATCATTAAGTCGCATGCAAACAATCGATACCGCCAAAAGTAATATTTCCGTGGTCATCGAGGGATTAAGTTTATGTACTACGTACCTTTTATTGAAATAAAAATGGAACATAAAGCAATCACAAACAACTGTTGAATAATAGATGAAAAATTGTGAAACTCTTCCCCCTAATAAACAAAATGCTTTTTTATTATTATGTGAGTAAAGGTTGGTCTTTGTGTTAATTTTTTAATACAATTTTCACTTGGCGTGCTGCAATAAAGAAAAAGCCATGCACTTTTGTGTCATCGCAATTTTAATTAGAGCAGCAGAAAAGTTGGTGTTTGATTAAATTTTTTTTAAAGTAAGATTAAAAGTTGTACGACTAGGTAGTCGTACATATTGTACAATAAACTCTGTTTTGCGTATATCGCATTTTATTTCTGTAAATTCCATTGTAGTTACGAAATGGAGTATCTATACCAACTTTCTATAGTCAGGCGGATTTTATACTGCTGCATCCATAACAAAATAATAGGAATAATGTAAAGTAAAGTCTTGTCGGAAATAATAATCGTAAAGCTATTTTATTAAAGATTGCGTAGTACTGAAATTTTACTTTTAAAAAAAATCGTCCATTGTCTGTTAAATTCGTGCGACGAGAGAGCATTGCCACTTGAAAAGCTTTTCCGGTGACTGCGACACCATCCAAATCGTAACTTTGAAAGTTTTTAAGCTCGAGAAATATATAAATTCAAAGATAACTATTGAATTTTTTTTCGGGGGTGACAAAATCACTTAATCCGTCTTTACTAAAAGTTTCCTTTTTTTAGGCACAAAGGCGATTTAAAAAGACGTCATTATTAGTAGTGGAATTGGGAGGAAATGGGTCCAACTTCACGTGTAATATATCGAAAATGAATAAAAGGAATTTTAAAATTCAGATTACTTTTCGCAACTTTCTTGGTAAAAAATAAGAACTTGCGTATAACTTTTAAAAACATTTGGCTTAATGTATTCTTAACGATTTTGGAGTGTATCGAGTTGGAATTTGGAAAGTGTTTATTATTTTTCCGAATTTTTTTATTGCGATTTTTATTATTTAAATAAAGTTACCAGACTTTTCGCTCCTTCTCTAAAGGCAGATTTAAGTGACAAATGTTATTTATTATTAAAAAGGACATTTTTAAAATTATATTTAACTCTGAGAGATGGTAACACCAGATATGCAAATAAAGAAAAATGAAGATTAACGACGTCGCTAAGATGTGAAAATTTAATATTTCAGTTGTCTTAAGTCAAGATAAAGATTTTTTAAAACTTCTTTATAACTTTAATAACATTTTATTGCGTATTAAAGACCGCTAAGTCAAATAACCCCTTTCTTTTGAGTTCATCCTAACAGAAAAAGGGTAGGACGGCTCGAGGAAGGAAAAACAGGTCCCTATATTAAGCCCGTGTGTCCCTCTGATGCGATCCTCCCTATATACTTTTTAAGTTTCCTTCGTAAATTTTAAATTAGGGCCAAATTCGGAGAACCACGCCCAACATGCATTTGTTTTCATGATGGAAAGGTATCAGATAGTGTTCATAAGAGAGTGTTCTGCAAATTACAAGCGTTGCGTTTCTAGTTTCCTCTCAAAGCTTCTCCTGTAGCTCACTATAAGATGAATCATCGTCGGCTTAACAACTCATTCTGTTGAGGAAAATTATGAAAATAATTTTTTACACGACTTGCCGTACGTTGATTCTTTCTGAAGTTGTTTTTAAAGACCCGTTAGAGTTTGGGGATACATATTTCGTTTCAAGTCTTGCGTATTTCATGCTGTCTCCTCGTTTTCTACTATTTTATCTGCCCGATGAAAATGGGCAGAGCCCTCTTATGCACTTCTAAGGCCAGTTTTACTTGTTTCGCATATATGTAGCGGTCTTGTGTAAAAATATGTTGTAGTTATTTATTAATCAAAACATTAATCACTGTCCTGAAGTTTTATCATCATCGAAGGGAATGTTAATTATTGGATGGCATCAGGTAGTGACGGGTATTTTAATGGCTAAATCTATATAATCGGACGTTTACGTATTTCGACGTTTGTTTTGTACAAGCATAATGTATTTGTGTCGCGTTAGAGGGTCGTGTTACCAAGCGGAGTAGAATAGAGAACTGCGTCGGCCATCTGTCACAGTCCGTGGTCGCGCTCTCGATGCATGCGACTGTCCCTCGATCACAACTGCATTCCCGCAACACCACGTCAGTTTATACTATCAACCATTAACTCCTTCAAAATGAAATACCACCATTATGGTAGTGGCATAATGTATCGAAATCGTCGAGGGATTTGCGATATCGTCAACAGAGAAGGGTTGACTGCGCAACCCCGAAATGACTTCTGCCAGTTGGCTTCATAACAAAAGATAAATTATCGACGTGTGAAGTCAGCGGTTCAACATTACAATTGGACGCTATTGTCTTTTCGAATGTGAATGTGCATAGCAAAAAGGCTCTTTATTATCCTCTCTCGCGTACCGAATCGGATTCGTTGCATCAGACAGATTTTAATCTTTAATGATGTAGGGGTGCGACTCGCAACTTGGGGATAACTTTTCGATTCACCTCGGACTCGGTGCACGAACTTCCTTACGTTTAATCTAAAACGACTTGTATTTAGGGAACCACGCTCTAACGCTTGTGGCCAACTTCAACTGACCTCTCGACAAACCCTTTACTACTAATTATTCGTAAAGTGCTTTGAACTTGCACTAACTTCTTGTGTTTGTTTTAAACAATAATTATTGTTTCGATGGAATTGTAAATTCTCCCGATACTTAATGAAACTACCAATTTGAAATTGTAATTTAGTCTCGTACGCTCGTCATATTTGCGCTCGCTCAAAAATATTTAATTAATCGTTTTTTTCGTTTCTTTAAATGTTTGCTCCGGCCACAACATTTATTGGTATTTTTAATATGTCATTTTTGTTGCGCACATTTGTATCTAAGTACAGACAAGGGAATTATTTGTTACGGTTACTGAGGATATGCATACAATGCGTATTCATGTCAGTTTGATTGACGTTCCAGACTGACGGTTGGATGCTAAATCAGGATTCCCATCATCCGGATACAAAATACGACTGAGGGAACTTTTCTACTCAAATCTTGTGGCTTTTTACCGTTAAATTTCTAATTTCGTCCAAGTTGGCCTCTGGACAAATTAAAAAAAATTGAAAAGTTACTTTTCATCGACTCCTGCCTTCTTTGAAATAGTACTAACATGATTGCGACAATTTTTTTTAATTATTTCATTTATAGGCGTCTTTAGAGCCCCGCATTTCAAAAACGTAACATAATCTTTGAAAAAATCCATCTGTGTGTAGCTCCTTACAAGAGAAACTAAGTGTTTTTAAAGAAACTTGGTTGGAAAAGGTAAAAGTGATACTTAGGGCCACATTAGAGTTTTTTAAAAAAACAAATTTCGAATTTAAATTGACCTTAAAACGACCCACACCCCTTTTTACGTTTAGGCGAAACAAAGCTGGGGCGCAACGTGACAAAAAATATAATAAACTAGACGAGATATAAAATTTGAATAACTTCATCAAGCGAATGGTTCTTTCAAGGCGGCCAGATTGGAAAAATGACATCTAAATTGAGTTTTCTCCAGCAGGTCGGCATCTCCGAAAAGTTCTTCTGCATGCTCTCAGATTATATTTTTATTAAATTATACAGATTTCTTATCCTATTGTCTCGAATGCGATTTTTCCTTTATGTCGGCAATTTCTTTCTTCAAATTATGCATTGTCGTGAGATTGTCTTTTGAAACGGACGAATTTTATTTTAATTCGCGATTGTTAGTTAACTCTAAGGGCCAAGTGGGGAGAAAATCCAAGGAGAGATCGTTCAATAAGTTATATTTTATGTCGATGGCACCAATAATAAGAAAAGTAACGACCTTTTAAAATACTTTATGTCGATTTTCTTATAGAAGGTATATCTACGAGTATAATCTGCTTTGAGTCGTTTTACTTAACTTAAACTATTTTATTAGAATTGGCATTTAAAAATCGTTATTGTATTACCCAACTATCCCTTTTAACAATGAAATTGAATGATACTGCACGAGTAAATATTTTTGCTATAGCGAGCGTCGCGACAATATTTATGTCATCGTCATTTTGGCCGATTTTTAAATTTTTAAACGCGCCCGGTTATTTGTTCGAAGATTTTTATATTGGAATATTTTAAAATGAATATTATAATATTTATTCCACCCTAGTTTACAATGGATTTAAAATATGTCACATCTGTCCACGTGGTTATATCCCCCTAGACGACGCCATATGCTATGCTATCCCGTATCAAAATATTTTATTAAGTTGTCATTTTAAAAATACATTAGAGAATACGAACCTAATGATGAATTGTTTAATAATTATCTTTTATTAGTTTTTTTATTTATGTTAAACTAATGCGTTTTTTTCTTCTTTTTTCAGGTATGTTTAGTTGCGTTTTTCACCGCATCGTTAAGAGGAGGGGTTGCTAAGGTAGTAATGTAAGCCGCACGTGTGTTAAACGTACCTTGCGAAATTTAGAATAAATTGAAAGAACATTTCTAAGGGTAGTACGAAAATGGGGTACGTATTTACAAATCTCTCTTATTGTCTATTTTTAATATCCACTTCCTTTGTTATTAATTTATAGCGAACGTAATCCGTCAAATTAAGCAAATTACGACTTTTGTTGCTATTATATTTGCCATAATGGGACGTAGGGACGTTTTCTTCTTTCTGTCTTTCTTTTTGTAGTAGTACCTACCTACCTAATATATCGTTATTTTCAAATTTCTAATTTTCCATTTGTGCTTGAAGATGTCGCGATTTATAGGGCATGTTAAACTTCTAACCTATAAATTCATTCAGTGGAGAGTGGATACTTCGATAACTTTGTTTTGTTCATCATTGATGGAAACGTAAAGGAGATACCTGTCTCACTCGACGTAGCTCCGCTCCGCTTTTTAACGACCCAAATTGATTAGTTGTAAGCATTTCTGATAATTTCGTATTTATCAAGTTATGTGCTTGATAAGTTTTCCCGAAACTCAAACTTAATTGTGAAGTGCCACGTACTTGCAATTCTCTACCAGCAACCAGCACACTAATCATTATTTAATTTCCCTAATTCGATTTAGAGCTACTCGCCTCTTTAGGTATTCATTACTTAAAGTAGTTGTGGTTTTTAGGGATAGTTTTATCCTAGGGTCAAGTGACGTATTTCTTTGTCAAATCACATTTATCAGACTCGAAGTTTCCCCAATCGAAGATAATAAAACTTGAGGTTAAAGTTGGCACTTTGTAAAAACGTAAAAAAGTTGCCAATTCGAAGTTTTCCAGATGCGTATAAAGAAGAACAAAAATATAACTTAATACGAAAAACGACTTCTATATGATGCGTGGGACGTGAGAAAATTATTATTGAAACGATTCACACTTAAAAGTGCAAGTTTTCCAACTTTTTAAAAAGTTTCCCGAGTGTGTTCAAAGTCAAGTTTGTTATATCGACTCGTTGAAAATGCGACGCATCGATTTTCTTCGGCCGCTTAAATGCGTGTAAAACAATTGTTAATGCAAGTTGCTTAACACAGGAAATTGTCATATAACGTGATAAATCGAAAATGGAATACAAATCAGATTTGAGACCCTCCGAGTTTGCCTCTGCATTTGACGTCCATTCACATATAATTGACTTATCTGTACATGTGATGCCTCTTGTCGTACCCGATTTCCTATCTCTCCATCACGTTATCGATAATCGTCGAAAGTGCGTTTTAAAACAATGGTCTCTTCAACAAACTAATTTAATTGGGGTAAATTAGGTTTCATTGTAACGGAAAAATTGGCAAAGTTTTGAAACTTGAACGGAACATAGTTGAGGGCGTTGGAAGTTGAAATAAAGGGAAGTTTTTGCGTTTTCCAAATTCGCAATTAAAGTAAGACAAAAATTTTAACGAATGAGATGGAAAAAACCTTACAAATGAGTAATAACACCGACCGTGTGCCACTCTAAAGTGGCAGCATTGATTTGGCGTTGGCTTGGGAAGAATCAATTTTTGTTATTTATTCGGTTTTTCGCTTATAACTCGCAAACTACGCACTTTAGGAGAACAGTGCTTCTATTTTAAATTAAACTACTACATTAAATTTCCTGCACATTATATTTTTCAAGTTTTTGTACTCAGACGAGCTGTTTCGGCGTAACAGCGCGTTGAAATTTGACGAAAATTTCAAAATCACCCAAGAGCTGTTTATTGCTCATACCTCGAAAACTATGCACTTTTAGAGCAAAGTGCGGCTATACAAAAATAAGGCACACTCAGTTTGATAGAAATTAGGTATCTAAGCATTGTTTGCGTTAAACGAACAGTTTAGGCGCTAGAGCGTGTTAAAGTTTGGTCAAAATTCCAAAATCAGCCAAAAAACTGTTTTTTTAGTTTATCGCTTATAACTCGAAAATGATACACTTTTAGAGGAAAGTGTATCTATACAAAAATAGAGCGCGTTCAATTTTCTATAAATTACTTCTCGTCGATTGTTTTCGTTAAACCAACAGTTTAGGAGGTAGAGCTCGTTAAAGTTTTACAAAAATTCCACAATCAGACCAAAACCTGTTTTTTTAGTTTATCGCTTATAACTCGAAAATTACACATTTGTAGAGAAAAGTGGTTTTATACAAAAATAAAGCACGTTCAATTTATTATAAATTATTTCTTTCAGATTGTTTGCGATCAACGAACAGTTTAGGCACTAGAGCTCGTTAAAGTTTTACAAAAATTCACAATAAGCTAAAAAACTATTTTTTTTAAATTTATCGCTTATAACTCGAAAATGACGCACTTTTAGAGGAAAGTGTGTCTTTACAAAAATAGAACGCGTTCCATTTTCTATAAATTACTTCTCGTCGATTGTTTTCGTTAAACGAACAGTTCAGGAGGTAGAGCTCGTTAAAGTTTGATAAAAATTACAAAATCAGCCAAAAAACTATTTTTTTAGTTTATCGTTTCTAACTTGAAAATGACACACTTTTAGAGGAAAGTGTATCTATACAAAAATAGAGCGCGTTCAATTTTCTATAAATTATTTTTCTCATATTGTTTTCGTTAAACGAGCGGTTTACGCGCTAGAGCGCGCTAAAGTTTCACAAAAATTCCAAATCGGTACAAAACTGATTTTTTAGGTTATCGCTTATAACTCGAAAACTACGCTCTTCCATAGAAACGTTTTTCTATTCAAAAATAAAGTACATTTAATTTTGTACAATTTATGGATTTTAGGGTTTGTTCTTAAAACGAACAGTTTAGGTGCTAGAGTACGTTGAAATATACACAGAAGTATTTTATTGTTTAGTAAAAGTGCTCGCTGCCTCTGGGACTATAACGCAGTGCTCCATATCCGAAAGTATTTGTAGATTCATCGATTATAGTATCCGATATTTAAATGATAATCGAAGAGTGGACAATTGCTGTTCCAAATTTCGTCGCGAACGTTTTTCCACTCCACCACATTTCCCGAAAACTGCACGTAAATGAAGCAAATCATGTTTTTACTTTAAGAGGTGCCCTGTAGTAGGTGAAGAAACTTTTTTTTGCAGTCGTAATAATGCCCTCAACGATGTTTCTATCAAGTTTCGAAACTCGACGAGTTTTTCCGTTAATATGGCCATTTCGTGTCTACTCTCCCTACACTAGTAATGATTTAGTAAAAGAACCTGCTCGAATTTTAACAAAATTCAAAATTGTGTACGCTCGTGAAAAAATCCTCTTCGAAAAAACTTATTAGGACGCTAAACATTACGAAAATAATAAAAGAAAATTGAATGACTTGTGGGCGTATAAAAATTGTAAATGGAATGCAAAATAATTTCAGTTTTATCCCGAAAAACGAATTTTTTTTCTTCGGGAAAATAAATAATTTTTCTAACGTTACTGTTTGGTGCAGATATAAAAAAATCAAATAAACGATTTTTATGTGTTTGAACGTTTATATTCATGTTGTATATTTGTCTGATTCCTCGGGTAGTTTTAAAGCTTTTTTCCTATATATCCTAAAGAAGATAATCTTTACGGTCAAAGTGATGTCGCATCTTTGTGTGTAGAATGCACCATAACACTATGCTAGTGGATTTATCAGCTTTAGTTGACCGAGGGTTCAAGCACGGAGTAGAAAAGCAAATTGATTCTACTATCTTCGAATACGAGAACCCGTATCGCACCCTTTACTGTTACTCAAGTTATTGCTTGTGCTTTTACACAAAGTCTCTTTAACGCTTTGATCGCCAAACTTTTCAATGAATACCATTAACGTTTTTTTAAGTTTTATTATTTTAATTTAACGACCTTTGTTTGTTTGGGGGGTTTTTAACGAACTTTATTCGATTCGATTTTCGCCTTCTTATGGAGCGTTTCCACTACGACGCCGAACAGTCGTTGAAGTCGACTGTTTGTCCGTTTTTCGTTTCTTTGTAGACGTCTACAACTCGCTCGAGTGATGGTTCTGGCGAAACTTAAAATAAAAGTTCGTCTTTGTCTTTCGAGATGGTGGAGACGCGCCTTTAGGAAAGCTTTGTAAAAAACTGCCATCCACTTGTTGATCGTTCAATATGAAATGAGCGTATGAAAACATATTTTTTGAAAGTCGATTATGGCACTTGAATAATAAAGTAGGTGAAATAGGAGTCAGTATCCAAGGGAGACCATCATTTCGGTCATTTTGAAGGACAACTGCACGCGAAGGGGATCCATTTCGTGCAATAATAAATGAGCGGTGAGGTGCGTTCTGGCTGGCTACCTTACCAAACTGCCGTAAAATCAAGTCGAATGTAATTCCATTCTCCCCAGGTAACACGCTACAAGTTTATGAGCCATACCGAGATCTCGAATAATGGCTCTTTCCTTGCTAACGTTAGAAATGAATTGAAAATAAAAGGAAAACGTAAGTCGTTACTTAGAATCGTAAGCCGAGACACAAAGGGTAGTTACAGATTACAAGGTTTGATCGGGGTGTTTTTATTATGTCGACGAGACTCGGTTGAATTCTAGCAATTGCCATGGAGCAGATGGTTCACTTGAAAACGTTAAAATTGTTCACTGATTGAATGTTGGAAATATTCTTCTTCGCCGTTTGCGTTTATATGCACGAGAATAGTACTAAAGCCGATCATTGCCCGGATTTTTCTTTCCTTTTACGTTTCTTTATTTCTCGCTGAAAAGTTCTGTTTAAAAAGGAAGCCATAAGCCAAGCCATCCGGATAATCAGACAGTTTTTCGGTCCACCGAACAACTAGACTTCTAATATGAGAATATGGAATTTCAACCTCTCATATTCTATACACACACGTTCACCCTTCGCAAAAATCACCACTTGATTTTGCTCTTCGAATTTAATTTGATCTTACGGGGAAAGAAAGGAAATTTTTTTTATCGAAAGAAATCGCGCTAGTGGTAATTTTTATCTTTCAAATTAGGCGGAAGAATTTAAAAATTTTTCAATCAACTACAGTTCTGTTTGCAAAAGAATAATTTTCTAAAGCGAAAATAAGTTGAAGATCTTTTATTTGAGGAACTCGAGGTTCGTGAATCGACCCGAACGGTCTTCAATAATATGGTAATCGTTTCTGTTCAATTTAAAGCTGGCACAAATTGTCGAATTTTTAATGTTTTTCTTTTTATTTGTGTAATATAAAAATTTTTGTTCGATTTAATAATAACTCGAGCTCTTGTGTGCTAACGAAAATTTTAATAATTTATTTTTTTTATACTTGAATTATTTTCCGTCACGTGCAGAGAAAGTGTACAATGGAAGGAAAATAAACATTTATCATATTCTCGATTCTTCACTCAAAAAAAATCGTATCAAGAAAACTGGCTGACCCGTGTCCCGTTTCTAAATTGAATTTTGAACTTCAGCCGGTTCCGTGCGCTTTTGATTTCGTTACGGCGGACGAACGACTAAAGGGAAATCGAACGGGGACTGCGAAAATTCACATCAGGTGGGTTCTCTCGCTATGTCGGCACGATTTATAGAGATATATTCAATTTCGTAAACGCATTCGTAAATGTAAATTTTGTTTAGGAAGTCTGCTAGGAAATCCTTTATTTAGGAAACTTAAACCTTTTCTTTAATGCCATTTTAAGAGAGAAGGGATAATAATTTGTGACGAAAATTCCAATGATAAACTTTTCGGATCCTATTCTTTCATTTTTAAATTTAAGAAGCGCAATTATTGCAAATTTCTTAATTAATAGTAAGCAGTAGTCACTATGTGACTGAAAGAGTGCCTAAAGTGATATAAGAGGCGCAACTAGCGCTTGGTTCTGGATTGTTTAAGGAGGAGGGGCTAGTTCCTTGCCCTTAGGCCGCTTAGTCGGGCCCATTTCACTTCCCCCAAGCGGCCTCCCTGTGCCCATCAGATCTCGAGCCATCCTACTTCTATTAGAATAGACTCCAGAATTATAGTGCTTATTCTGGTCATGTAAAATAAAAATACGACAAATAACCGAAAATATTAGGTTAGTCGGTTTGTTGATCTAATGAGCACGTGGAAAACGCCTGTTATGCTGTTCTTGAGAAAGATACAGTTAACATGGTTTTCTGGCGAGCGGTTCTTTAAGTACGTACGTAAGTGCTTTTTTAGAGGTATTTTAAACGTATATTATACGTATAAAATTTTCAGATACCTGAAGTTACTACAGTTCGTCTGGCGAATCTTTACCGGTGTATGTCAAGCTACAACGACATACGTCCTAATAATTTAGCTTCTCTTTACACACCGAAAACAGAGATGCAACATCATAATATTTCAATTAAGCGTGTGCTTAATGTTAATAGAGTTACGTTTACATGAGTTTCACTTTGTGTTTAAAAACTAAAGTTACTAAGTTTGTCGGAGCTTATGCCATACTTATGTCATGAGCTTATGACTAGCGCAGTTGTTTCTGTTTCCTGTTTGTAAAATGTGGTAAAATAATTTAATAATTGAGTTCGTGTTGTCGTTATTACTTTTTGTCAACTTGATAGGTTATGAAAGTAGTTGCTGATTTGATATTTTAACTTAATTCATACACATTGGACGGCGGCTATATCTGTAAAGATCCACAGGACCAACTGTAATTAGTAATTAGTATATTGAATTTCGACTAAAAAACGGAGCTGATGTAGCGCTTTATAACGTAGTTTTAGATCGTTATTTTTCGGTTTTTATTCGGTATAAAAATACGAAAAATAAACGAAAATATTCGGTTAGTGGTTAGTCGATTCGTTGATCTAATGATCAGGTGGAAAACGCACGGTATGCTATTTTTGAGAAAGATACAGTTAAAGTGGTTTTCTGGCGAGCGGTTCCTTAAGTACGTACGTAAGTGCTTTTTTAGAGGTATTTTAAACGTATATTATACGTATAAAATATTCAGATACCTGAAGTTACTAATTAGTATATTTAATTTCGACTAAAAAACTAAAAAACGGAGCTGATGTCGCGCTTTATAACGTAGTTTTAGACCGTTATTTTTCGGTTTTTATTCGGTATAAAAATACGACAAATAAACGAAAATATTCGGTTAATCGATACGTTAATCTAATGATCAGGTGAAAAACGCCTGTTAGGCTATTTTTGAGAAAGATACAGTTAACGTAGTTTTCTGGCGAGCGGCTCCTTAAGTACGTACGTAAGTGGTTTTTTAGAGGTATATTAAACGTATATTATACGTACTTAAAATCTATTTGTTTCGAGCATAACCTTGGACGTTAAATATACGTATATTTTGTTAATTTAATATACGTTGTTGTAAAAACGTAAAAGATGTGCAAGTTTTCACTACCTTTGGTAATAAAACATATTTTACATTTCCGTATATTACTCGTTATTTGATTACGTTTATGTTACGACAAAGGACTTACGTACAGTTAACGTATAAATCGTTACGTTTAAAAAAAATACCAATTATATACGTCTAAAAAATATATACGAGATACGTATATTAGCCACGTAGACGTATTTTTTACGTATAATAAACGTTAGCTGTGTTTATTGGGTTGAAGCCCTCAACCTTTAAGGCGCGTTTTCAAGCCAAGTTCTTTCGAATGATACTTTTTAATATCCTAGTACCCAATTAAGACGAAACGAGACTTGAGTCAGTCTCGTCGCATTTATTAAAGTCTCGTCTCGTCTTTTGACGTCGGTGTTTAACTAGTCTAGCATTTTTAAAAGTACTGTGACTGGCATGGCACACCTATCGCACCTGCGCGTCTGCATTTTATTAAGTGCGACAACTGGAGACAACAGACGAACACGAGTAGTTCCTTAAATAACTATAAATCGTACGATTATAAGATTATTTTTCTTAAGGATTATATTAGGAAGTTACTCAAATAATTTAGCTACGCTAAAATTATTTGGTTTAAAACAGTTTAGAACTTCCCAGCGTACTATATAGAGCTTTAAAAGCTTGTTATTAGAATTAACCGTTTTCATTTTCATCTTGGTCACAAAGTCAACAGCGGTGGTGGTATACGCATAAGCGTCTTGTCGTCGCTTCGTAATCAACCCTCGAGGTATGAGTATAACAACTATAACTGCGGGAATCCTCTAAAACAATGATGATCCGAGCCTTTAATTAAACTCAGCCTTGTCATGTTTACTCAGGTCTGTGCGGTCGCAAGACGACACTAGTGGTTTATATAACTTGTCGTTACCATGCTTACTGAGATTTCTGAATCAACTTCCGGTTCGGGAATTAATTTACGGTTTGGGACTTGCTTTCAAAGGTTCATCCCACGACGGCGAGTAGCATCCGTTCAAATTAGTTTCGTACAAATTATTCGATATCGGCGCATTTACTCTTTTAAATTTTTAATTAGAGTCGTTTATAAGTTAAGACCGTGGGGAAAAAAGCATCGGTTTACGTGATGTCATAGGAGTCGTCTCCATTTAGAGTCCATTAGGAGGATTCGAGATGATGGAGACTATATATTTAAGGGTGAATTTTGAGGGAAGTAAAATGGAATCTTGATAGAGTACTTATGCGGGGGTCGCGACTCGTGATATTCGATGAGAAGCACGGATTGCATATACGTCTCGGGCTCTTCTCGGGTTCCAGATTATATACATTTTACCCCCCTAAAACTTAAGACTAGCGTGATTATACATTTCTTACTGTAATTTACGTGAATTTCGCCCCAAATAATTTTAATTAAACGTATTTGGAGTTTATTTTCTTATCTTAAGCGACGGCGTGTGTGGGCTTTTTGGCTTTTGTTAGTTCTTTTAGTTTGGGAATCCGAAGTTGTCTGAAATCGATTCCCAAGTTTAACACTCTCGAGTATTGAGCTATTCTTCACGTGCAATCAAACGTAAAGTTTCTCCCTGAATGAATGCGTAAATTCGCTGAAGCTTAACTCGATATAAATTCGTGACGTTTACGATTTTACTGTATCAAAGTAAAAAAGCCTCCCAAGTGTGTGCGGATTACCCTAAAATTTTGTTTATTTTTCAATTTTTTGCTCGAATTTATTTCGATTTTTATTTTTTTTATAAATTGGTGGCGCGAAGAAGAGGCTATAGATGTGTCGTGTATTTTAAAGAGGAGGCCGTTTCCGGAGCCTGTCACGTGTCAAGTCCGGGTCGTGATAACATCCGGAACTCCGAAGTAACCCTCACAGCACTTAACAGACGTCAGGTCTCATAATAATTTAAAATACCATTTACCTATTCCTCGCCTCGACGCGATTCTAATCACGAAGATGAGTTGCTTTAGAAATAGATTTTCGCTCTTTTTAAGACTTTCCTCCCGCGCAGTTATAACTCGCATCTTATTTTTAAAAAAAGTTTCGTGGTAATTAGGTTAAAGTTTTGTGATTTTTCCCTAAAGGAATAAAGGAGAGAATCGAAAAAGTAAACTTTGCGCGATTCGATAACACTTTCTTAATTTATCTGCGGTCGGCGAAGTTTCAATTAGAACTTGCAGTTCTTGCAGCGCACACCAAAAGAAAATTCCGACTTGAAGTTGAGTTTTTGTTTCAAAAAGCTTAATTACGGATCTTTATTAGTATCTTGATTAATTTTCGGACTCCCTTAGTCCCTACCCTAATCGTTTCTCTTTTCGACAAAGGTAAACTTTTGCTAAAAAGGTCCTAAAAGGAAATGTTTTTCTTTTTCCTATGCTGTTTTTTACTCTTCTTTTAGAGCTATGTTTAGGGTGAAATTTCAAAGAGCTGACTTTTTGGTATGCTTTACAAATTTTATGCGTAATTAATATTAGACAGAACTTTCCTTTGAGTGGGTAAGCGTCAGTTACAAAGTGCTCTTCTCTTAATTAAGAAGTTATTACTGCGACTTTAATTTAGGGTAAGATGTCCGTTTTGTTCTTATTTTTATACACAAAAAAAATGTAATTGGCGTTCAAAATTATTGTCTTAAGACAATTTTTGTAACGACTACAATTATTTTAATGATAGGTATATTATTTAAAGGTTATTAAGTTGTCGTAAGTGAAGTTTCGTGTTTGTTATTGGAATTTTTTGATATTAATAAATTATCGTGTTTCGAACATAAGTTTTTAGTTTCGGAATTGTTCTCGTGTATGTATGGAACTAAATGTGTGGCATAAATTCTGTAAAGCGGCAG
The DNA here is from genome assembly GCA_950108345.1 of Malthinus flaveolus. NCBI lineage: Eukaryota > Metazoa > Arthropoda > Insecta > Coleoptera > Cantharidae > Malthinus > Malthinus flaveolus. Next base: position 17,211,560 of record OX467286.1, on the reverse strand, counting down.
TTAATTTAATGGAAATAGAAGCAATGAAAGCAACCGAGCAAATTCGCCTTCTATGACGTCGACACTGAGCTTTATTGTGTGCTGGGCTCTTTCCGATAAGAATATGTTATGGGTAACTTTACGAGGTGTCCGATAGTAAATATGCGACTTGCTTACTTTATGTGCTTCATCGAATCTCGATTTTTCGCCGTTTGCATTACGTTATACAATATAACTTCAATAATGAACTCAAATTGAGCTAGAAAAATCGTTACTTTTATGTGCTTATGCACTTGGTACTTTTTAATATTTACGTTGTACTTTTACGAGCTTTACGTAACGGGGATGTATTTAAACGTCAGCTTGTAGCTTTGTTGTGGATGTTTTATAAGGGGCCATAAGAATGTGGGTGAACTTTTGAATAACTAGAAATACATACGAGATGAAACCGAAATAATATATTCTCCACTTGATGCATTAAAGTAAGAGATATCTGAGAACGAGGCTATGGAATTATTTATACTATGCGGCATTATTGTAGATTTTATACTACCAACTTTTACGAGCTTCTCTAGATTTTAATATTTTTTATATTTCGAAATTATGTACTAACCTAACAACGCATGCACATGTTCGGTCAATTACACCGATACTTTCTTATTATACGAATATACACATATACAGTGTGTCCTAATTAAAATGGATCAATTTGGTAAAACCGCCAATTTGGGCGCCAGATCATTTTTTAAAAAACAATCAAACTCTGTCCATCCAACAGAAGCATCTAAGCCACGCCCCCACAAATTTTTAATTACGCACACCAATGAGCTCAACAACCAGCTATACACCAATAAAAAATTTTGTATAATGCCACTCTTTTTTTGGGGGCGTGGCTTAGCTGCATGTGTTGGCTGGACAGACATTAAAGTCGGATTGCAAAAACTAGTAATAAACTCACTTTACTCACTAATGAAATTAAAAGGCCCTCTTCGATCGTAAAGTGAAATGTACGATTTTGAGGAGATCGCGGAGGATTTTGCGTCAATTTTGTTTCGTCGTGCGCATTGAGGAGGTCTGGTAAGAAAATTGGTACGTTTCGAGAGGTGGTAGAGTAGTGGAGTATGAAGTTGTTACCGTTTGCATAAAAATTTTATTATAGCGCAACCCCCTCTGGTGACCAGCTCAGCACAGAAATGCACTTTAAAGCGATACTCCGATACTCGATGGATTTTCCATTAACCAGCCGCCTTTCCGTGTTTCTGACTTTTCGTCCAATAATTAAGCCGAATATTACTTTTATTTATTCATCGAATAAACTTTCTGTTTACCGAAAATCGGGGGAAACCTCAACCCCCAACTTATGCACCCTAAGCGCAAGTTTAATTATTTATATATCCGTACCGATTCTATTACTGATTAGTTGCATGTTTGAGCCCATCGAAAAAAAAATTCTTGCCCAGCTTATTATTTCGATTCATATGCAATTAACTATTTTTGTAGATACCAGATTAGTAGCTTATTATTTTACGATTTAATCGGGCTCGTTTAAGTGGTGGCATGAATTTTTATCGAAGAAAAAAAATTATAATGCAAGAGATTCTATTATAGTATTTAATCACGCCATCGTGTAATACGTATACTCTTGTAAAATTATTATTGTTAATCAAAATAAACGTTATTATGATTAATTTATTTTTATGCGCACACAGGGTGATTCTTATGAAGAACCACGTGTTTGTTATTGTAAGTTTCCATTATTCATAATATGCGACGGGCGCTACGCGCTAAGTATGCCCCACAACTTTTTATTAGCCACTTTTTGGCAATTTTTGTTGCAGATTGGGATTCTGGCGTAATTTTTGAAGAAAAGATGTTACTTGTTGAAAGTTCGCGAAACCGTCCATTTTCAAGTAAAACGGAAATTAAGGTGGGAGTCGACGGGAGTGCTCACAGTGCTGGTGTAATCCCACCACACACGCAGTTTGTTTGACATGTATACGAATTATATGTCTTTGACATATCGCTTTGTCTTCAATAAATAAGGCTTTCAAGTAGTAAAGTGTATTATTTGACTTGCTTATTTTCGTTATTGATTTTCGTTTAAGCGCTTAAAGCCGACTTTGTACAAAAAGCGCGTGTTCCGGTACGGTGAGATTACACCGGCACCCAACAACTTTATTTGCGTTTTCTCGAAAATACTTGCGTTTGGGGGACTTTTAACAAGTATACCTTTCTTATTCAAAAATAATTTCTACATCTTAATTCGTAACCAAAACGGCCGTTATGTTACCGGTTAAAAAGTTACGGTGTAATTTATAAGCCTAACTCGACGTAACCCCATTTACATGAGTGTTGCTGCTTTTGCACCTCCACCCACAGAAACTTGAAAAGGAAAGTATATTTTCCCAAGACAGTTTGGTGTAAAGACCATCCTGTATATAATGCACAAATGGAGCCATTTTAATAACGAAACGTAATTTTTAGCCGAAGAAGGTTTTATTCAACTCACGTTTTCAAATTGTACAATTCGCCCAACTTTTATCTCGATGTTATTGTACATGAAATGCACTAATTTCGAATCATTTACATAATATTATGAGTTAATACGTTAATGTTTGCGTGCGGTAGTTAACTTATATTTAAATTATTACTAATCTGTAAAAACTTATAATTGGATTTGTGGATTTAATTAAAGTTGTTTTTTGATTTTTAGTTTTAGTTTAAAATATTAGCCCATTAATTATTTATTTAATTATGCAATTGCCTCTTTTTATCTTTTCATCAAAAGTATTTTTTAAATTTACTACCCTCGTAAGCAAAAATAATAATTTAAATTTAAATACACGAATTTTCGCGACCCCCTACGAAGCGTTCCATTAGCCAGAACTTGTGCCAGAGGGTTGTAACGTTCGATTTCAATCTATTTCTTTAGTATCAATTATTACTCATCGAGTTATAGGATTTCAAGAGATGAAGTACTACTAAGGGGAAAATTTTTTTGCTTCAAAAGGGTGCCGAGATTTTTCATAATTTGACATTTATGGTTAATGAGCAGCTTCTTACAAAGCGTTTGAGGGTTAAAAATGATTATGGTAGTTTATCGCTCGAGTTAACTCGTGCCAAAAAATAATAAATGCAAAATATTTCCTTTTTTAAATAGTTAATGGCTTGTTGATGTCATAAATAATCCATTTCAAATTGTGCAACCATGTACAAAACATGTTGTTAACGGTTTTGGTATCGTGTACAAGTAACACGCACCTTTGTTGACCTAAAACACGAAAAATACTTACCTTTAATGGGCAGAATGCCCGTACGAATTTTCTTTAAATTTACTATTGAAAAGTAATAATCATTAATTGGAAATTAGACCTAAACGATTTGGCTTGGAGAAGTCTAAGCGAAAAAATTTCCCCGCGTGCTGCGAACGAAACTTTTCTAGTCTTCTAAGTTTTCCGAAAGTCGTCGTTTTTAAGTCCAAGGAGCTTTTTTGGAACGGCTCGCACGCCATAGGGCGGGCGTAGGTCAATATATAATGACCGCTTAAGAAATTCGAGCACCCTATTTGCATGACAGCTGATAAGGCGACGTGTGTTTTTTGAATTAATTTCGTCTTTTAAATGCACGATAAATAAATTTTATTTCAAACAAACACCGAATTTCGGATTATCTTTTGTTAATAATTATTACAATGGTGTTAAACGTGTAAACTTCCATTTTATTCAAATTTCCATCTTTTTTGTTTTTTGAAAAGTGCATTTTTGGGGGTCGAAGTTTCGTATTTGAAGTTAGTAAAGATGGGAGATAAGAAAAAAACAGCAGTCGAGATAAAAGGAAAATTACTTGCTATCCATTTGATGTTATCAAAATTGTGAGCTAACAAAAGCATCTTCAGACTTTCGGAGATATAGCTGATCATTTGTTTTAAAGCTTATGTTTGGGAAAATAAAAAGAAAAGTTTAAAGTAGTTGACGTAATTTACCATGCCATTTCTTTTTTTGAATTTGGCTCCTTTTTTTCAAAAAAAGTTGCATTTTACAGTGTAAAATCCCACGATTAATCTTATTTTATTCAAAAGTTTATTTGAAACGTTGGAATAAGAGTTTCCTTTCTGCATTTTAGTTAAGGTCGAGAAATTTATTTTTTTGGCGTCATTATCTATTTTTAGTTTTCTAAGTTTTTGAAATAATTCCATTGGAGAGCAATTAGATTGAAAACAAAATTCTGGACATTTCACTCTGTAATCTTAGAAAACACATTCAGGAGCTACCAATCTTGAGTGAGACCATAACCTAACCTAAGTTTATCCGTCATGCACCTTTGGCGCAACATGCCCGGGCCAGTCTGTAAGTCCGTGTTGATGCGCCCTCTACCACGTAACTATGAAGTGGTTGCTTACCTAAAAAGCAACTTCCATTGTTCCATTTACACTCTGTCCTCAGGCAACACACGGAACCGCACTAACGTTACTTCGAGTGCCCCCCCCTCTCACGTGAAATTGATTTCCGGAATCTCCACCGTTTGTTAGGCTAACACTTTTGACTGAGGGGGCATGGATTAACTCATCATTCTCTCTCGATTCCATTAAGCTTCACTGGCTTTATACTTTGCGTGCGCCTGTTGGCCTGTTCTCGTAGATATCTTTAAGTCGTCTGTTTTTGTGTCCGTCGGGCCCCTCTAGCGCAGCATGCCTGGGCCAGTTTTTAATTTCTAAGTAGATTGTGCTCCCTCTGCCACGTAACTATCAATTGGTTGCTTACTAAAAGCACTTTTATTACACTCTGTTCTCGGGAGATTCCCGAAACCTCGCTAGCGTTACTTCAGGTGCCTCCCCTCTTGAAATTGCTTTCCGGAATCACCCAGTTTGTTGAAGCTAACACTTTTGCCTGAGGGAACATGAATTAACTCATCATTCTCCCTTGCTTCCATCAACCTTTACTGGCTTTATGCTTTGCGTGAGCCTGTTCTCGTAGACCCCTTTAAGTCGTCTGTTTTTGTGTCCGTCAGCCCCTTCTAGCGCAGCATGCCTGGGCCAGTTTTTAAGTTCTAAGTGCATTCTGCGCCCTCTGCCACGAAACTATGGGTTGGCTGCTTACTAAAAGCCACATACTACTTTCTGTTCACAGGGGGCCCCCGGAATCGCGCTAACGGTACTTCTGATGTCCCCTCGTGAAATTGCTTTCCGGACACTCTTGACTATGAGGGATGGATTACCATATCATTCTCTCCGGTTTCGTGCACCTTCTCTGGCTTCAAGGTTTGCGTGCGCCTCTTCTCGTAGACCCCGTCAAATTTATTGATTTGGTGTCCGTCAGGCTCCTCTGGTGAACCATGTCTGGGCCAGTTCCTAAATTCTAAGTTTGTTCTGAGTCATCTGCCATGTAAATATCGATTGGTTGCTTACTAAAGGTTGCGTTCATTACATCCTGTCCTCGGAGAACACCCGGAACCGCGCTAGCATGATTTAAGTCCCCCGGTCCTCCGTAAGACCTCTTTCCGGAATTTCCAGTTTGTTGTAGCTACACTTTTGGCTGAGGCACGTGCATTACTTTATAATACTTTGCCGTTTCCATCCACGTTCGCTGACTTTATGCTTTGCGTGCGCTTCTTCTCGTAGACCCCTTTAAGTTTTTTATTTTTGTGTCTGTCAGGGAGCTCAGACGCACCACTTAGGCAAGTTCCTAGTTGTCCGTTCTGCACCCCTTGCCACGTAGCTATCGATTGTTTGTTTATTAAAATCCACGTCTATTACACTTTGTCTTCGGGGACACCCGGAATCGTGCTAGCATTACTTCAGCCCCCTGTCCCCGTCCCCCGTGAGATTGCCTTCTGGAATTTCCACTGAGGGATTCTTTCCCTATTCCATCCGAGCTCGAGCCGAGTTTTCTATTTTTATGTTTCTCATTAAGTCTACATTACTTGGTCGTGATGGTTCTGAGCATATTTCCCACTTTGTTTCAGCAGTAATCCTCCCACATAGTTGTCAGTTATCGATACCCCCTCCCGAATGTTCGTATCTTTTTTGTCTGTCTATCACAACTGACTAAATTTGGAGTAAACTCATATACGGGCATTCTCCTTATATATTTTGGTTTAGCATTGCTTAGGAGTCTTTCTACAATTTTTGGAAATGAAAGCATAAATTACTATTCAAAGTAAGCAGTACGAATACAAAGCGTTTCCATGCATCACTATCTGCCTTTGAGATACTTGATTAGTTATTTACTCCCCTTAAGTTCGTAAGTTGGCCTTAGGGTTGTGGGTTGTTTTCCGAACTTCATATTCTTAGTTTACGCCTGTCTACTACATAATGGACCTCCGATTAATTATTTTACCAATCCTCGAGTTTACAAACGTACCCTTTGCCCAACGTTCAAGATTTTCACCTCCTTCATTGCATCTTTTATAACGTTCGATTTATCGTCTTGATATCGTTTATTTTCAATTTAGGCCTCTATTCTTATACAATAATTATAATTAAAACGACTTCTTTGAATATGGTTGTGACTTGCTATATGTCATAATACGTGCCCAAATTTTCAAAGAGTTATTATACGAAGATATTTTTACGTAAAAAAAATTTCAAAAGAGAATCTGTGTACAAAGGAAGTATTGCTGCGGTAAATGTGGGTGGTCCACATCAATTCTTCAATAAGCATCTTCGTATTTTATTTGTTGGGGATTTTAAGTATATATGGACATTTATGAATTGAACCAAACATCAAATATTTTATGATCTTTTAAAAAAAATTATTAAAGTGTGTTATCCGCGACTTGCAACAATTAAAGTCAACATTATTTAACAATTAATGTAAATCAAAGGATAATTTAGGATGGAAGTTGGAGAAGAACATAAAATTAACCGATAAGGCGGTAAGATTGCATTTTGAAAGAATAAACAAGTAAAATCACTTTGATGATATCTGATACGATGTATAAAATGGGTAATTTCTATGAAAATTTGGTGCCTCTATGTCTGTACTGCGTGGTATTAGTTTATTTTACAACTGATCAATTTGATTATGGAATAAATTTGTTTCTAAAAATGCACGCAACTATCTACAATAAATTGCATTTTATTATTAGTTTTTTTTGGCGTAAGTGGTATATTTTTAGATTACAAATATTTATACAATGAGTAGGATGGCGACAGTTGGAGAACGTTTCATCAAAAATTGTGTTGTAATCTTAGTAATTACATCTGCGGAAATTAAATGTCGTCCACGAGCACAAAATACGTTTATATTCATTTTACCCTTAACAAAAATTTACCACTGATTAACGAAATGAACGAACTCTTCACGCAGAGAAAGAAAACGAGCATTAAAATACTAATTTTTTTTATATTTCCCGCCAATTCCCACACATTGATTTCTAGGTTATGTTACAATAGGAAGGATGTTATGCTTCTAAAGGCGAATAATAGGACTCAAATATCGAATTATATATACAAGGTGTTTTTTCCTCTTCCGGTCTGCCGATTAGTTGCCTATGGGCACCAGGGCTGCGCTACTAGTTGTTCTAGCATGGCGTCTAGATGGAGAACCAGCGTAGTGTAAATGCGCCTTGCGCCCAATTAAACGAGGAGCTTTGTTCAAAAACGTATACCTACCTATAATGATTTAATAGCTGCAAATGTAATGTGTAATAATTCTAGCGAAAATTCTTGTTAATGATTTGACGAGATGAATTACGCACCTATTTTATTTTACTATACTTGTATAGGCTGAATACTAATGAAAAACATGATTAATGCCGACACTTAATGTTCCAGAACTCACCACAATTATAACCTTTGTATACACAAACGCTACGGGATTACTTTATTGACAATTCAACAACAAAAACACGCTTTGCAAAATAAATTATCTACCAAACGCTAAAACCACCACTTTTGTATGACACGTTTAATTTACATTTTATCCTACGCGCGTTAGTAACGAACCAAAAAAAGAATTTTCGTCACATGCATTTTTCCCGAAGGTTTGAAATAAAAAGATTTTGTTTAAGACGCTCGGAGTTGGGAAGAGAAAATTTTTTTGTGTGGAAGTAAAAGGGACGCCTAGCAACCCGACGAAGGACGCAAACACTTGTCCGGCTTTATTCAGATGTCCACCCCTTGTTATCGTTCGCCGCTGGTTTGGGAAATGAAAGAGGGTTAAAGAGAAAATCCAACAGAATCTCGATGCTCGACCCGTTGACAGACAACAACACCCTTATACTCCTCTGTTCTATAACACATCACAAAATCACTGAACGCGTGTTTTCCCTAGGCGTTTTGTGTAAATAGCCGTCGGATCAAACTGCAATACAAACCCTCTGCTTCTTGTAGACATTGTATAAACGCATCTAATGCATAAATTTATTTTAAACAATAAATGTGGAACCTTAAAATTATTTTTGTACCCAAAAAAAAGCTTAATCCGGCTTATTTTCTAGATAAATATTTAAACATTTTGATTAAATTTTTGTTCTCCCAAAATCAGCTTAGTGAAGAAGCCAACTCTTATAATTGGCACAAAAACAAAAAAAAAAAGTGCACCCACCCAAGTTGATATGAAATGTAGTCGAAGCCGTAGCGGTAGGTAGCTCGAAATTGTAAGTAACGATCTCAAAAAGTTTTAGATCAAAGTATCAAAGCCAAATCTCCGCGTTATCTTCTTCCTTTGCCGCGCTTCGGATTTTTATCGTTTTATGAAAGGATTTTATCTTACTTTTTCACTTTTTCCAAATTAAATAGGCGCGTCTATATTTAATTTAACGAGTACCGAGGCGATGTTTTAGGAAAATGTTCAAAAATTTAGAATGGGAGAAGAATAAGAACATGTGGTTGACCCAGTCCGGTAATGAAATTTTAGTGTTGCGTGTTTAGGATGTTCATTAAATTTTCTTTTGAGGTAAACGCGCAATTATTTAAGTATAAAAAATTCAACTTATTCTACAAAGAGAATTAATTTTAGGCTCAAATTAGAAATATTTATTAATGCCTGTTTCGTTATCAGAAGCTTAACGATACGTTTGGGTATGAGTAACGTAGCATTTTAAATGACTTCTGAGGCCCTCTTCTTGAAATTTATTCGAAACTTTAGTTTCTCTCGCTCTCGCTCGGGCGCCAAGTTTGTAGTCCCTGCTCGGGCGCCAAATTTGTAGTTGGAAAGATCTTTAACTTAAGTCTCTATTCGACAAGGATAACTTTGTAACAGGAAAACTTGAACTACGAGTACTTGTAACAATCATAAACATCGAATATTTTTTAATAAATATATTTTTAGGTCCAAATTAGAAATATTTATTAATGTCTGTTCTGTTATCATAAGTTTAACGGTGCGTTTCCACTATGGTGAGCTACGAAATCGCGTGGGTATGTGTAACGTAGCATTTTAAATGACTTCAAAGACCCCGTTCTCGAAATGTATTCTAAACTTTAGTCCCTGCTCGTTCACCAATTTTGTAGTCCCTGCTCGGGCGCCAAATTTGTAGTTGGAAGAATCTTTACGTTAAGTCTCTGCTTGACAAGGACAACTTTGTAACGGAAAAACTTTCACTACGAGTGACTTGGGAGATAATTTTTTTAAACATCTCCTTGTTGGCGAGATTTGCGACAGTTTTTGGTGGCAGCAGCTGAAAAGTGCTACTTCTGCATCTTTTCGTAGCACCGTCGTAGCGTAAACTCTGATTCAAAATGCGTTTTCATTTAGCGAATTAATTTGTTGCACCGCACAAGCACATCACATTGTAATCAGCGTAACTCGCGAGTTTTCGAGAGCGTATGGGTGTAGCGTAAAATTTAATAAAGTGTGTTATAATTACGTCGTTATCAATTTTTTCTGCTTTCGCGCATTTGCGACTATTTTAATATTAAAACTCAATTTAAATGTGCGCTAGTAAAATTGTTATAGTCAGTCGATTGTCGACAAAATTGGGAAATATAGGCGAACCGGATGTAATTTTTTTTTAAATATTATGCACGGCTTAATAAACGCACGGGATTAAAATTGAGAGATATACGATGGGAGGGGTCGAACTGACAATAATAAATGCATTATTGAAAAATATGTTTACATTTAAAATTAAAACAAACGACTTGCCGTCTCGTTTATTATTGAACTGGAGCCAATTTGTATTGCGAACTCAATTTTGGTACCTGCAAATTTTATAACAACCACTATTACGAATATTACGAAGTGTATTAGAAACAGAAATTTATCTTTTCGAGTTCGTAATCACTTTAATGTAGTATAACAGAGATTTTCAATCGCTTCAATTAAGTTTGAAAATTTAAGTTGTCGCCAACTGAAAACCCTCTGGGTTTTACTTTGAATTTAAGTTTGAATGAATTTCAATGATGTTATCCGCGTTTTCTAATTATATTAAGTATACAATTTTGAATAATTCTTTAACAGATTTAACACTTTATTTAAAATTCTCAAAAGTAATTTATTTCAAGAAAGAACATTTTTTTCACGAATCGTGATAACCAATTTAAGAGAAGTTTATCATTTTGTCGCGGAGAAAGGATATTCTATGGAACGAACTACTCATAGGCCCACTTGGCAGAAACTACCGAAGAGCACCTAGCCTCATGTAGCCTACTGATGGAATTACGTGGTGTTAATTGACTATTAGACCTTGTATTGCTCAAATGTCGCCCTTTGCTGTGGTCAGGACGTTCTCTAAGGGCCAAACCGCTTTCTCACTTCTCATCGCCGTCTATAGACTTTGAAGTGGGTTTTTAGAAGGCTCGAAAGTGTCGCCATTCATTTTTTAAGTTTCAAAAGTGTCTAGTTAAGAGATGAGGGTGCTTTTAAGCAACTCCTAGACCAATGAAAAAAATCTAGTTGTAGTTTGGGGAACTAATTAGCGCTGGTTTTTCCATGCTCGACTTTATCGATTGGATTATTAGTGGAATTAAAAATTTGTTTATAAAGCCAAAACGAAAGTGAAAGTAATTACCACCACTAAATTTTAGTGCCTGCTCGGGCGCCAAATTTGCTGCCAGAAATACCTTTAAAACTGTGCTCGCGGCCTACAATTTGTTTTTATAGTCATATTCAAACTTTTTCGTGTTGAAACATTTTTTTAAATCATTTCCACTCGCAATCCTCGAATTTCCATTTTATTTTTGTACCTAACCCAACCATTTCAACACCATTTTCACTACTGATGACGTCAGTCGTTCTATATTACGATAGCATTAACCTATGCGAGTTTTATTTAACTTCTTCGTTATTAACTGCTTGCTTAACAAAATATTTGTCGGTTGAAATTAGCGTCTAGATTAGTAGTTTAGGAACTTGCGAGCAAATACATTTTGAGTTTTGCTTTTTGTAGAGTGGAAAACTGATGTAAAGCAGAAAAGCAGTTCTTACATAATAAATATTTTTATTGTGCTAAGTGCACTTGTGTAATATTAATATATTTGTGGGAGAGTCGGTTTGGAATTTTTTAAAAAGTTTCCAACTGCTAATTAATTTACGGAAGTTCAAGGAGCTTTTCGTTAAGCGCGAATTAATACTTTTAATTGGTTTTTGCAAAAATTTCGAATTACAGCACTTTTGTGAGTAAAAAGAATGTGTGGATCATTTATATTCTTTGGTAAGTTTGACCTAGATTGAGTGTGTTTTTTAACAATATCTTTTGTACGTTGTCATTTAAACCCATATCTGCCTGTCAGTGTTCTCTCCGGTTTCTCTTACCTTTCTTGTATAATGTGTCATCGTTCGTGCGGTTTAGATATATGTCAAAGTTAACACGCGCGATTTTTGCCACTTTTTTGCTTTCAATTAAAGTTTCTTTCGGGACTCTCTCGATTATTAATGGGTCTCGATGGGGGCTACTTTTTAAAAAATGCGTTGGCACCCCTCAAATGCTGTTTATTTACACCAAAATCGTCCTACTGCTTCGATGAGCCGCCTCGAAAGCCACTTTCACTTTTAAGACATTATTCACATTTAGATATGTGAAAACAGGACTTGGGCGTCAACTGTGTGCTTTTTATATATTCACCAACTTATCTCATCAAAAACTGTGATCCTAGGATTTAGAATCCATCGAACTTCAAAATAGCAAGTAAGCCCAACGTTCATTTTACACTAGCGTTAACATATTAGCGGGGCTTCAAATCTAAATCCTCGAAATAATTTCCCATGAGTCCTATGATTATATGATTTCTGTTTCCCTGACGGTAATTTTCGGTATAAGCTGCGCCTTAGAGATATGGCCGGCCTTTGTACACGCATTTTCGAATCTTCCTAAGTAGTATTTACATTGCGAACGCGACAAATTAAATCGATTAAGTGTATTATTTGTGTTACGGCGGATTTAATTTGAAAATTTTCTCGTATACGGACGGGGTCGAGTCGATCGGATTTATTTTTTTGAGGGGACGAGGTTCGGTGTGGCAAAATAACCGAAATTTTTCAAGTGCAAGTTTTTAATTAAAACAAAGGGCAACCTGTTTCGTCGATATCACGTTTCACCCCAAAATCGTTAATCATTTATACAACGAAGTAAATATTTTATAGACGGTAAATCGCAAGTAGAAATATTGGAGTGCCGCAGCCCGAATTTCTCAAGGGATGTAGAGAAGCGACGCCCGCCCTACGAGTGGCATTTTGACGGCTGTAGGCCATCGGGAGTTGCGAATTAAATTTTCATGTTTCTACTACTGACGTGCACGTAGTTTACACGTAGTTATTACTCACAAGTTGATTGTAATTCGTTTTTTATCTAAGAGCAAACGTCGAAGGAATTTTAAACAAAACACGGAAGGAGGTTTTTCTTTTAAAATCCAATTTAGTTTGTTGTGGATGTAATCGTTTCGATTTTTTTACATGTTTGTGTAGGTAGTACCGACCACCTCGCCAACTACTTTACTACGAATTTTTTGTGCATCGTCTCTCTTAAATTATTCACCCTCGCAAAAAATACGTTTTCATTTCCTTTTCTGTACGTGCACCAATATTATACTAATCGTTTCTAATAACGGTTAAAAACACGAAAATGCATCACGATATATTGCATGAAGCCAAGTAAAACTTTGCTCGACTTGGATTGTTGCATCTAGAATTCCCTTGTCTTAACACTCATCAATTCTTAATCACCCTAAACCAGGTTGAACTCACGGAAACCTCCATCTAACCTCGAGTAATAATCTGTAATCATCTATTCATACTCTTGTCGAAATTACACTTCGCTTTTAATGTTATTTAGATGGTGTTATTTAAACATTTACAAACTATCGTAAAATGTCTAATCAAATTAAATTTGACCTATTTTTGCGACCGTACCTAGGATGGTACAAGGGGCTCTAAAAGTCTGTAGCCGTCTGGGCGAATGATTAAAATTAAAGAGCCACGTCAAAAAATTTGAAAATTCCGTTATTTACGCTTTGCAAATTTCATCCCAGTTGGCGAATTTGTTTCCAACTTACGAGAGACGCTCCTGATTATTACAGCTCCATGTATTGGCATAGAGTATTATTTATATAGTAAGGTACTAATTAAAACTTCGTTAATTAAAAAGCAATAAATAAACTTTTGATAAGTTTGGTATTTTTTGATTGATGAATTTTCTATTTATTAACTGCGAAACAAGAAAATTCCATCAACTTGTTTACTAATTTACCTTTTCAAACTCGTTACGTAGGTGTTGGCGAAACTATTTTGCGGCAAATTTCTCTAATAGTTGTTGTCGTTGAACTTAATTAAATTGGAAATGTGAAAAAAACACTTTACTAATTTTCTTTTTCTTTCCAGGTGAGTTTACGTTAATGCCTCAACCTCCCGTTTTCTTCATTTATTTTAATTCAACTCTTGAGAGAGAGGTAAATGAAAATTAATTGGAAATTTGGTAAGTTAATTATACAGAGACACATTAGTATAACTTGTCAATTAACTTTATATTAGAAGATGAGCCATTAAGGAAAATTGGGCGCGGTTAATTTAATTGGAACAGTACGAGGAGAAGAAGGTCTTCCTCATACGCGGATCGTGCACTAACGTGCAGCAACTTTTAGTACGTCAACATCCCAATTTCTTCATTCTTCGAAGAATTAATTTTTTGCTACGTAATTAAGATGGAGGCATTACAATTTAATTATAGCTCAGTTTGGGTCGTTTCGGTACATGTGTGAAAACCCCCCCACTGTGCGAATTAATTTCCTGCCCGATGTAGGTCAGGAATTTTAGACAAGAAGGTTAAAATAAATTCTAAAAGGGTTGATAGCTTTAAGCTTGGGGAATAACACACACGAAAATAATTTATAAATTTGTCGGAAAAACCTTTCTGGTTTATACGTGTGAAAATAAATTTTAAATGCATTCGAGCGAATACTTTTGTGCATAAAGAACTCGAATTATAAATCAAACCGTTTAATTTATTTATAAACAAAAATATTGGCGTTTCATTGTAAATAATCGAGTGAGAGCGCTCTTTATTTGGACCTTTTTGATTTTAAATTGCAGAAAATTTTAGTTAATTATGGAATTACTTTAAATTTAGATGTTGATTCATCACTCATTATCAGCTTAAATTAACGCTCGTGGAATTTTTATTTTGTACCGAAATGTGCCAGACTTGAATTTTGTTTTATAATTAAAGCTCTGCCGTTTAAATGTCCTAATCTAATTTTTTTATTTATTTTTGCCCATTCTTTTTTATTAAAGTTTCAATAATCATGCTTTTTTAATCAATTTAAGTCCGTGCGCTTTCCTTTGACTACCTTCTCATAATTTTGACTATATTTCCCGTAAGTAGATAGTATATGCGGATTCTGGCTCAATTTGCATATTACGTCGAATTAATTAACATAAATTTTTTTGATAGCGGCCGCTAATTAAATTATTTAACCGCGCGATTAAAATCGCGAATCATTCGCGAAAAACCCCGAAAATCCAAATTGAGGCAGATGATGCTCACGTATAATTGTGAGTTGTTATCTTCTGGAAAAACTGACTCATTGCTCACTCGCTCGACTGCTTACCTGCCTCCACTGGGTTGCTTCTCTCGGCTTGTCCATTAGGTTAGGTTAGGTTAGGTTCCTGTTCCTACTTTGGACGAGTTTTAGAGTCTCCTTTCGTGCCGTGATTCTGGCTTCTTCCTAATCTGCTTATTAGCGGGTCCATTCTGAACTATTTGTACCTGGGAGAGCTCTTAACGTTGTGTAACTTTGGTGGTGGCGATAGGCGTCGAATCTCGAAAGCGTTGATTTACGCCAAGTAAAAAAATTACGAGAGTTTTGTAATCTGCGATAAGGGATTTGAAAAGGAACTAAAATATCGAGCCTCAGTGGATGTAGTAAAAATGTCACTAAAGTAACAAATGAGAACGTATTAATAAAAATTCTGTTAGTATAAAGCTCTTGAAGAGAACTCAAATGATGATATATTATAAGTAGTAAAACTATTACTTACTTAAACCGACGCCCGACGTCGTAAAAAAAAATAAGAAAAATTCTAATATTTTTATTCTTTTATGTATGAAGTTAAGAATTTTTTACGAATCACATTTGTGCACAAATACGAAGCAAAAGTGAATTGGCTTTTTTATTTGATTCATAACAATAAATCGGTATATAGCGCCGCAAGCGAAACACATTTTTTGGTGTTCGATATTTTTCGGTTTGTAATCTCAACTATGACGAATGTTCGACAATCTAACAAAATGGTCAATTTTTGTCCTACTATGCGTCCAGTCTTCCGGTCAATAGATATTTCTGTTGCGCCCATCGATCGCGAAAGCGTTCGTGGAATTCAAATTGTTTTTCTTCTCGCACCTTCGCTAACTCGTCTGCTCATGTTTTAATTATTTTGTAAGCGATTGGTTTTGAGCGTTATTAATCGAATGGGGACGTATTTATAAATTCGCGTCTATTTTTACCTATACGGGGGCGTAAGCAATCATTTAAAGTAATAATGGGATGGGCATCGCGACCATCCATTTTATCCGTCAAAAATTGCTCCGAGAAGAGTTTCTTTCGTCAGTTTTTTTGTAACGGTCGTAACGAATTCGTAATTTTTATTAAGTCGGGATCGGGATGGGGATGACCGAGGTCGATTTACTCTCGGTTTGGAGATGACACAGTTACGCAACTCCACCCACGACGTCAAATCCACCCGGACGTTTGGTCAAAAGTAATTGCGGGCGACGAGCGTATAAAATTAGCATTTCGTATAATATTTAGGGTTTACGCTAAGTTTTATATTGTTTTAAGTTGGCATTGGAGTTTTGCGACGATCCAGACACAAAATAAAGAGAAAGTTGAGAGAGCTGTCTCGCATCTTAATTAATGTAAATTTAATTTAAAGTTATCCTAGAAAATTTTATGAGAAATGAACATATTTGAAGTTGAGAGAGAATCCTTAATGGATTTTCTCAAGTTTCTAGTTATCTGTAACTTGAACTAAGGTTTTGTAATTTGACCTGGATTCTTCCGCACCATAAAACTGAAATGCCATTTCAGTCGATACAGTACATTTCACAAATTGCGAAAACTGCGTCAATTCGTTCTTCCTACTCCACATCATTGTACATAAACTTTATTTTGCTTTGTTTCTATTGCCACTTACTATTAAATAATACATCGAGTCCTCCTTTTTTTCTCTCCCGATTCCCGACGCGAAAACCCTTTAACGTTGAGCACTACGGGAAGCGAGAATTATTTCTAACCTATTACTAGCGAGCAAAAAGTGTCCGTAAAGTGGGAAATTTTATGTAACTTTAAAAGAAACTTTTTTAAAGCATTTTATTTTAAAAGTTAATTTGAGTTGCACTAACAATTTTTAAAACTCGTTTA
Source organism: Malthinus flaveolus (assembly GCA_950108345.1). Classification (NCBI taxonomy): domain Eukaryota; kingdom Metazoa; phylum Arthropoda; class Insecta; order Coleoptera; family Cantharidae; genus Malthinus; species Malthinus flaveolus. The sequence continues at coordinate 17,194,786 of OX467286.1, read as the reverse complement.
AAAGTTTTCTAATCTCTTGCACATTCGTATACACATATATCCTGTTATTGAAATGTATTAGGAGGAAAAGAAAATCTGCAGATAAATCATCCCTAAATAGATGGGTGGACACGAGTTGTGACAAAGATAACGACCTAGAATGCATAATACCGTCGTCGTCTTTGAGTTTCGGAACTTCTCAAGGTGGAAACGTGGAAAGAAAGAGGATCGAACGTCGTCCTTCCTTTCTGAACCGTCGTTTGATGTTTATTTTTGTTATTTTTTTTAGGATCGGTTCTATCTTAATAAATACTTGTTATACCTTATACGTGTGGGTGTGGGCTTGGTGTGTAAGTGGTTGGTTTAAAATAATGTAGACAAGCTTAATTATGTGCTCGTATTAATGTGAAGATAGCCGATAATTTAATGAATTTTTTTCGTTGATAATCGCTTTTTAACAGATACGGTATTAACAATGATGGCTTTATTTGAGCTGGCCAATGGTTTTTATCTTCTAATTAACATACTGGTAACTTGAGATGTAAAATATTTTGGTGCCCCAAGATATTAAACGCTTTTCGAGTAAATGTGTTTTTAATATTATAATTTATTGATAAGAAATAACTTCGAACGAACATAAAATTCGTAAATATTTTTATCTTTTTTATTCTTCTAATGAAAATCCTGTTGTCGCGCTACTTTTTATTTCTTCAATTTGCATATTATTTAAAAACTTCTTTTTTTACATGCTTCATTAGGTGTCGAATATATGAATTGAAGAATTGGAGTTTTTCTATCGGCTTCATTATTTTAATATTTTTTTGAGAAGCACCATATTATAGTCCGGGAGGCAGCGGACACTTTAACTTACTCATAAAGTACAAAATCAAAGCCAAACTTTAACGTACTCTAGCGCCTACGCAGTTTGTATGAGGAAAAAACCTCTCGGATATAGTTGGTAGGAAATTTAGTTTACTATTACATAGATGCACTTTTCTCAAAAATTAGGTACGTCGTTTTGAACGTATAAGCGAAAAACTGAAAAAATTGGAATATCCTACCTTTCTCGAACCGCCCCCAAGTTAATTCTGCCGCTTTTAAGAGGCAAACGGTCGGTTTCATTACTCATTTGCAATGTTATTTCAGCCTGCATCCGTCTAAATCAAGAATTTTGTATTTTTGTATTTCGGCATTTTGCCTCCAGAACCTCAAACTGTTTGTTTGATGAAAAAAATTGAAGAGGAACAATTTGTAGGAAATTGAATGTACTTTATTTTTGTATAGAGCCACTTTTTTCTAAAAGTGCGTGGTTTTTGAGTTATGAGCAATAAAAAAATTATCATTTAAGTAAAGAAAAGAATTGTTTGGCCGATTTTGGAAGTTTTTTTAAGTTTAGCGCGCGCTAGCGCTTAAATTGTTCACCTGAGGAAAATATTTAAGAGACATAATTTGTAGAAAATTTAATATACCATAATTTTGTATAGGGACACTTTTCTCTAAAAGTGCGTAGTTTTTGAGCTATGAGCGAGAAAAAAATTGTTTGACCGATTTTGGAAGTTTTTTTTAAGTTTAGCGCGCGCTAGCGTCTAAGTCGTTCTCCTGAGAAAAATACTTAAGAGGCACAATTTGTAGGAAATTGAGTGTCCTTTATTTTGTATAGAGCCACTTTTTTCCAAAAGTGCGTGGTTTTTGAGTTATGAGCAATAAAAAATTCTCATTTAAGTAAAGAAAAAAATTGTTTGGCCGATTTTGGAAGTTTTTTTAAGTTTAGCGCGCGCTAGCGCTTAAATTGTTCACCTGAGGAAAATATTTAAGAGACGTAATTTGTAGAAAATTTAATATATCATAATTTTGTATAGAGACACTTTTCTCTAAAAGTGCGTAGTTTTTGAGCTATGAGCGAGAAAAAAATTGTTTGACCGATTTTGGAAGTTTTTTTTAAGTTTAGGGCACGCTAGCGTCTAAGTCGTTCTCCTGAGAAAAATACTTAAGAGGCACAATTTGTAGGAAATTAAGTGTCCTTTATTTTGTATAGAGCCACTTTTTTCCAAAAGTGCGTGGTTTTTGAGTTATGAGCAATAAAAAAATTCTCATTTAAGTAAATAAAAAAATTGTTTGGCCGATTTTGGAAGTTTTTTTAAGTTTAGCGCGCGCTAGCGCTTAAATTGTTCACCTGAGGAAAATATTTAAGAGACATAATTTGTAGAAAATTTAATATACCATAATTTTGTATAGGGACACCTTTCTCTAAAAGTGCGTAGTTTTTCAGCTATGAGCGAGAAAAAAATTGTTCGACCGATTTTGGAAGTTTTTTTTAAGTTTAGGGCACGCTAGCGTCTAAGTCGTTTTTCTGAGAAAAATACTTAAGAGGCACAATTTGTAGGAAATTAAGTATCCTTTATTTTGTATAGAGCCACTTTTTTCCAAAAGTGCGTGGTTTTTGAGTGATGAGAAATAAAAAAATTCTCATTTAAGTAAAGAAAAAAATTGTTTGGCCGATTTTGGAAGTTTTTTTAAGTTTAGCGCGCGCTAGCGCTTAAATTGTTCACCTGAGGAAAATATTTAAGAGACATAATTTGTAGAAAATTTAATATACCATAATTTTGTATAGCGACACTTTTCTCTAAAAGTGCGTAGTTTTTGAGCTATGAGCGAGAAAAAAATTGTTTGACCGATTTTGGAAGTTTTTTTTTTAAGTTTAGCGCGCGCTAGCGTCTAAGTCGTTCTCCCGAGGAAAATACTTAAGAGGCACAATTTGTAGGAAATTGAGTGTACTTTATTTTGTATAGACACTTTTTTCCAAAAAGTGCGTAATTTTGGAGTCATGAGAGATAAAAAAAGTGTTTGACTGATTTTAGAAGTTCTTTTAAGTGTAGCGCGCGCTAGCGTCTAAGTCGTCCTCTTGAGGAAAATACTTGAGAGGCACAATTTGTAGGAAATTGAGTGTACTTTATTTTGTATAGAGCCACAAATACTTAAAAGATATCATTTGCAGATATAATTTAATGTACCTACTTTATTTTTGTATAGACGAACTTTTCTCATAAAGTGCTTAGTTATCGAGTTATAAGCAAAGAACCTAAAAGAGCCAAAATCCACCCTTCTCGAGCCTCACCCAAGTTAATGCTGCTACGCAAATACTCAGATTTGCCGTACTAAACTCTGAACTCTGAGAGTCGAAGACTTATTGAGACTATTTGCATCGCCTTCTTCACAAAAGCCTAACAGAGTTTACAATTAAAAAACTTTAAATTTACCTCACATGAAATGATCCTGTGTTACGCTTTTTTAATTTTTAAATTAAAGTTCTAAAAAATTAAATTTTTATCTTCCTAGTAACTCTTTAAAATTTCTTTTGAGAAGAATGCCATTATACGTTTTACCTAATAAGGGCAGTATTTAACCAACAATTTGATACAAGAACTAAATTTCAGCTCCAGTTCTGGGAGTCAATTTAAAGTTCGTAAATTCGAATTTGTGGAGCTCGTCTAATTACAGTACGTCTCGGGTCATTATACCCCTCATCTTTCTACTCTATTTTTAAGTACCTTTTATTCACGCGTTCTGGTCAGTTCACTTAACAGATGTTCCTTCTCATCTCTTAAGACGCAAAATATTTTTTCTTTACCCACGTCAATCTTTTAATTTTGTACTTCTATTCTTGGAATCGCTCGTAATAGAGCGTACTACAAGTAATTAAAACGGAGTGCGCGATGTGGCTCTGTAAGATGACGCACTGTGTAGCGTGTCTTTTCTACTGGGTTGTTTTCGAAAATTTGCGAAATTAGAGTTCTGAGTGTCTGTTGAAACGTCCACTTTTTCCCCAACGCTCTCTAAATAGTGCCATCGATTTGTTTGTCTCGTCCATATTTTTGTTTCAGCTAAACATTAAACGCCCAATAAAACTTAATGTGACAGAACTAAGATTGAAGGGATAGTCGTACATTCTTTAGTATTTTCGCATCGTTGAAGCTTTTAGTGTTAGTACAGAGTGGCAACTCTTCGTAATAATTCATTCTGTGTATAAGGATGATTTTTTTGAGATATATAGATCAAACTAGGAATGGTAATGGCAAGCTAACGTAAGTCACTTTGTGATCTCTGTTTGATATTATCGAAATACAAAACCTTTTGTCAATTTTACCTTATGGGTCGTCGCGGTTAACTCCTTTGGCCGGCAAACGAAGTTTAGTGATGAATAGCATTATTCGCTCTCGTTATTGCATGAATTATATGTAACTTCAACGACCCATATCACGTCTCTTTTGGATTTTTGTTTAGAATATTAATCTTGTTACCTGATCCAATTCAACTCTAAAAATACAATTTATTTTATATTTTAATCAAACATAAATAAAATCAACGCTGACAAAGTTTTACGTATTAATGAAGATTGAATGCTGTGCATCGCCGACGCCATTTTGAATAGTTTTATTTGAAATGTGTTTTAAAAATTAACGAATTTTCACACATTTTAAATTGCCGGTTTGTATTGACACGGTTTTTGCAAAAAAATAAATTTAAATTTTTAACCGGTCGAAACGCTGTTCGACAAACGCACGAAAAATTTCGTGTTTTTATTTACGCTATTGGCTATTATACGCTTTTTTTATTTTATTTCAAATATCGAAAACCCTATAATTATATAACGTTGAGCGCTTATTCATTATTTTAATGTAACACAAAAGAAGTATTTGTGCGCCAGATAAATTTGCGAATCGAAATTAATTAAAATGAAATATCAAAATTCTATTATATTAGATTATGAAGTATGGAAATGTGTTTGAATATTAAATGGCGTAGTACCTATTTTTGTTTGACAGATGATGTGAAAAGCTATAAAAGCGAATTTAACCATAATATTTCGTTATTAAAATGTGCATTTTGGTATATACGTAAAAAGTATAAAGAAGCCGATTTTCCAACCGGCGGAGTGCTTAAACAAACGATCGCCAAACGTTACGAAAATCGAAAATTCGCAAAGTTACGCCGCGAAACTTTTTATTTTCCTTTCAGTAAAGTTTAACAGACAAATTGTTAAAAGTTTTCATTGTGGTATTGTTCTTTAAAGGAGTAGGTACGAACTAAGCTATCCCATCTCACAATGAATATGAAATTACTCTTAATTTATGGCAGCCGGCATTTTTTCTTCTTCTTTTTTACTTTTCCGAGTAAATTGCGTAATACGAAAAAGTGGAGACGTAGTAATACGGGATGCTTCAAAAATATCGCTCACTTTAGCACTCTCTAAAAAAGTTGAACTTTCGTGTTTTTTGTCTCACAATTGCCACTTTCAAGAGGGCGCCAAAAATTCTTTTTTTGCAATATTTTGGTTAAGGTCGGCTCGATTTATCATCTGATTTTGTCAGTTGAATTTTGCGCGACCCCAACAACAACTACTGACGATCTAATTGGGGTCGGTCTTCCAGATGGCACGGCCAAGGGCAGACGGCTCATATTCCACGTCTCGGTGAAGCTACCAAATTGGACAACTTCTCGACCAAATGAAATCGTCCGTTAAGGCCCGTCCAGACACGAAGTTTTGTTGCACGGTTTTGTCCGGTTTTGTTCGGTGGCTTATGGGTAGCCTAGGAGCAAATAAAACAAAACTCCATCATACATCTACAATATACACCCATTGAACCAATTATCACAGTTATGTCTCCCTCGTTCCTTGGAAATGGGCCGTCGCCTCGTCCGCCGGGTCTGCAGCTTTTGTTCTGGCTCTCGCGCCTCTACTCTGTGCTTTCGTTGGTTCTCTAGTATTATGTTAACTGCCCTTCTGTACTCTCCGCAGACCATAGTGCCTGCCCTGTGTCCAGGTTGATCACATTCGTAGCAGTGCTTCAGCTGGTTTTTGCATTCGGACGCCTTGTGCCCTGCTTGCAGGCACCTGAAGCACTTGTCTCTGTGTTCCTTTGGTTCATTAGAGCAATTGCTCACTCCATGCCCATACATCTTACACTTGTTGCATTTTTCAGGTTTGATGTGGTCATGAACCCTGATTTTCGTTCACCCTATTTTCAGTTTACCATTTTTTAGGAGAAGATCCGCAAGTACCTTGTTTACAGCGACAATTGCCAACCTAACCTAACCTAACGTAACCTAACGTAACCTAACCTAACCCCACCTAACCTTTTGGTTCTTGCTACCCTCTTAACCTTTCTAATCATTTGACAAATTCCAAGAATTTTTTATTGCCCCTGCGTAGGTCAGTAATGACTTTTCACGAAGGTCTATTCTTTACAATACTGTCTTTACTGTATTATTGTACTGTATACAGTACCGTGTATACAGTACACTACCCTTTGCTATATAAGCTACCGAACAAATCCGTGCAATGTTGGCGCAAACATTGCACGGACAAAACCGTGCAACAAAATTTCGCTCAAATCCTTGCGTCTGGACGGGCCTTTAGAGGCTTTAGAGGCTTTAATGCAGGTGGAAGACAGTAGAAACAAAGGTGGTGGCACACTCCGCTCTAAATTTGTTACTTTTAAACGCCGAAAGCAACTTTTGATGAACAACTTGAAACTGAAACAGCTCGAATAGAGTAGTGTGCACAAGATAGTCCTTTCTCTACGTACAAGGATATTTTTCCTTTAATTGCTTCCTTTAAGTGCTTCATTAAGGGGATTCTAGAGTTAAATTGTAACTCGCTAGCAGAGTCTCCGCTTTTGACGTATAATTCTTTTAACGGATTTTTTTTTTTTAATTGAACTTTTTGATCTTTGGGAAAAAGGTTCAGTGTATGTCCGTACCGTAGTGTTTTTTTTTTATTTTTTGTCAGTATTCGTGGAAATACCTTTCAAAGTGCGTCATTTTACACTCGACTTGGATAATTATTTCCACGGATATTGCCAAAACATTTTAAAAAATACTACGGCACGGACATACGTTGAACCTTTTTCTGTAAGAGAAAAAAGTTCAATTTAACAAAAAAAATTCGTTCGAGAAATTATACGCCAAGAGCTGCGACTCTGCATCGAGCGTATTCTCGTACGTTTGCTATACGCTAGCGAGTTTACTATTTCGCCTTCATAGCATCAATTTTGAGCTTATTTGAAATTGCGTGAGAACTGAGATCCGTAAAAAAGTGCCGAATAAAATAATTCGAAATTAAAAGGGGCTCGCACTTAAGAACTTCAAGCGCTGGGCGTTGAAAAGTGTCCTTTGCTACATGTATGATGTATAATATTGCTGAGCACTAAGGAAAGGGGCCAAACTATCGACATTCTAACACTGAATGTTGAATACCAATTAACTGTGGTGATAACACGTATATTACTATTTAATGAACACGTTTAATAATAACCTAGTGGTTGTTGTAGTGGTTCACTGGTATGGCACTGGACTACGTAATGTAGTAGAAACTCTCCGAATAACTAAATTCTGCTTTATTAGGGATATGTATTGCTTGAAATTGCGAAGCACAGGCAGACAAACCAAGTAAAACGAAATTAATTTTTTTTAATGCTCGCACAAGTAACTAAACACTCGTACGAAGTGTTGGTTGCATATCCAATTAAAAAACAAAAGAATAAGTGGTTAGGTGGGAGTGGTGGGAGTAATTAAAACAAAATGAGCTTTAATAAGAAAAAACACGGTAGAGATTAAAGAAAATTTTTAACACACATACCCATAGCTAAAAAGTAAGTCGCAGGTGTAGCGATGAGTAAAATAGAATAAGGCCGAGTCTTTGCTATCGAAATTGAAAGATGAAAGAAATTGTAGTTATCGATGATAGCAGTAACGATTGGATTGTTGATATGTAGGTACCTACTTGGACTTGGATGGTGGCCAGCACCGCCTACCTTCTTCTCTTGCTCACTTGAGCTTGAGTAGCGTTCTTTACTTTTTAACTCTTTGGCGCACCACGATACATAAATTAAATGGAGCGTACCTACCTACTTTTAGGGTAAAAATCTGCAATTTTAAACCCGTCTTAATTAAAACGGATATTGTCCAAGTATCATCGTTGCAACTTTATTATTATGATTCGTTTTAATTTAATAAGTCCTCTTTCGAGAACGTCTTAAAATTATGTGCTTTTCACTGCTCGATTAAATTAATTCCAAATTTAATTCTAAAAGCGTATCTCTCCGATCTCTCCCAACTTTTCCTTTTCAGTTTAATATTACGGATTTGTTGGGCGCACGTTACCCAAAAAAAAAGGAAACTAACGAGACATTTTCACTTTTCATTTTTAATAAATAAGAGATGGCTGAAAATATTCTAATTAAAAAATAATTAAGACTTGTGCGTTTAAATTAAATCAAATTGAAAATTTCAACTCGAGGGAAAACGCCGAAATGAGAAGTCTCTCCTCCGGATGACCCCAAGTTTTCGAGAGAAAAACGTACATTTTAAACGAAGTAAATTGGCGTGGTGGCATCAAAGTTATCCTTTAATAAAATTATTTTTGTTTTCTTTCATCATGAATGCAAAAAAAATTTCTTTCTTTTATACCAAGAGTACGAAACTTTTCCTCGTGTTTTAAATAAATGCGAACGGTTCGTTTCCTCCCTTCGCATTGTTGTAAAAAAATTTATTTGTAATTACGTATCATCTGTATTTCGTTATTTCGTATGAAATATTTAAAGGCGTTCGTAAATTTAACTTTAATAGTAATTCATAATAATAATGTACGATAGAGGCACGTGGTTTTTTTTGCATAATTTTCCGATTCGTTTTCGAGTTAGCTTTTCTTCCAACTCTCCTCCACACTTGTGACGCGTAATCAACTTTGCCTGTGCAACGGAAGAACAAATGGCGTTGTAAATATTCTTATTACAAGCAAGTTATGCTGTTATTATTTATAAAAACAGAAGGTGCGTGCATTGGTTGTTTTTTTTATTAAAACGTATTCTCGACAAGGGGGACCTTAAATTTAAATAAAAATTTCTCGGGAAAATTTAAGTGGGCAAAGTAATTGATTTTTCCTCCGTACAAAAAAAATTTGGGGGAAGTTGTATTTATGGCTGGTTTAAGACAACAGGCAAAAATATATATATGAAGACACAGCTGGACCGTTTTAAACGTTGTAAAAATATACGCACATGTGGGGAATGCACGCTTTGTATAAATGCAGAATGACTTCATTCGTAATGTACATAATATACGCGCCTTGTCATACATATTTTATGCATGCAGTGTACTACAAGTAAATTCAATCTCGAGTTTAAACTTTAAAGCTCGTGCTTTATCTCTTCCAATTTTCTAAGTACAACATAATTAAATGGTTAATTTGCTAGCTGTGAAAGCATTTGATAACTTTATGCTTCCAACTCGGAGCAAACTACCCTTGAAACGAACTTGATTAAAATTGGTCTCATTTTTTTTATGCCCGATATATTTTTAAGATTTTCTTTGCTCAACTTAATTTTAAAGGGATTACTTTCTTGGTCTTATATTGGAAACTGATTAAATAACTTTAAATCCCCCACGGAGAGTGGTCATTTTCAACTTTCTTAACCGTCTCGGCTTTAATGCGAGTTTAACGATTAAAAAGTATTTTATTAATTAAGGAAGTATCGGTTTTATATCAGGTCAGCTCGATTGGGTTTATGTTTGAGCGCTTTAGTTGCGTAAAATCTCAAATTTCAATAGTATGTAACTATGAGATTCGGCGAAAATGCAGAAGAACTACAAATTCCTTAATTTTACAACTTTGCCTTTTTATAGTCTAGGAACAGGAACATTTCAAATGAGTAATAAAACCAACCGCTTGCTACTCCGAAATGGCAGCATTTTTAGCTTCGGGGTGGCTCGCGGAAGGTGGATTTTTGATATTTTTTCGTTTTTTCGCGTATAACTCGAAAACTACGCTCTTTATGAGAAAAATGCTTCTATATTAAAATAAACTACATTAAATTTCCTGCAAATTATATTTCGTAGGTTTTTTCATCAGATTAATTGTTTAGGCGCGAGAGCGCGTTAAAGTTTAACAAAAATTCCAAAATCAGCCAAAAACTGTTTGTCGCTCATAACTTGAAAACTATGTATTTCTAGGGCACTTTTATAGACAAGTGTTTTTACACAAAAATAAAGTGCTATATACAATTTCCTACAAACTAGGTTTTTTCGTCCGGCGAACGTCGCTGGAGTGGGTTAAGGTTTGCCAAAAATTCCAAAATCGGCCAAACAGTTTTTTTATCACTTGTAACTCGAGAATTTCGCACTTTTAGATAAAAGTGTTTTTATAGTACACAAGTAAAGTGCATTCAATTTCCTACAAATTAGTTCTCTTAGGTTTGTTACGCCAAACGAACATTTTAGGTGCTAGAGCGCGTTGAAGTATAGCGCACCAAGAAAGGTGGGTCAAAGAAAATTCGGTCCCGCTAGCTCTTCAACTTCAAGGGCGTCTGCCATCACGAAGGCGGCACTTAAATCGTCTGCGACAATATATTTTTGGTATACAAATTTGTTGTGCATCTTCTGGCCCAGTTTGACCTCCAAAAACCCACCCTTTTCGAGGTACTATACTTCAACGCGCTCTAGCAGCTAAACTGTTCGTTTACAAAAAAAATTTAGAGGTAATAATTTGTGGAAAATTGAATGTGGTTCATTTTTCAATTGAGACACTTTTCTCTTAAAGTGCGTAATTTTGGAGTTATAAACGGTAAACTAAAAAACAGGCTTTTGGCTGATTTTGGAATTTTTGGAAAACTTGAACGAGCTGTAGCGCCTAAAGTGTTCGCTTAACGAAAACAAACTAAGAGCAATAAGTTATAGGAAATTGAACGTGCTCTATTTTTGTATAGGAACACTTTTCTCTAAAAGTGCGTACTTTTCAAGTTATAAGCAAAAAACAAAAAAAAAGGTTTTTGGCTGCTTTTGGAAAACTTGAACGAACTGTAGCGTCTAAACTGGCTGTTTAACAAAAACAATTTAAAAGCAATAAGTTATTGGAAATTGAACGTGCTCTATTTTTGTATAAAAACGCTTTTCCCTAAAAGTGCGTACTTTGCAAGTTATAAGCGAGAAACAAAAAAACAGGTTTTTGGCTGATTTTGGAAAACTTGAACGAGGTGTAGCGCCTAAACTGTTTGTTTAACGAAAACAATTTAAGTGCAATAAGTTATAGGAAATTGAACGTGCTCTATTTTTGTATAGAAACACTTTTCTCTAAAAGTGCGTTATTTTTCCAAGTTATAGCGAAAAACAAAAAAAACATGTTTTTTGATGATTTTGGAAAACTTGAACGAGCTGTAGCGCCTAAACTGTTCGTTTAACGAAAACAATTTACGAGTAATAAGTTATAGGAAATTGAACGTGCTCTATTTTTCTATAGAAACACTTTTCTTTAAAAGTACGTACTTTCCAAGTTATAAGGGAAAAACAAATAAAACAGGTTTTTGGCTGATTTTGGAAAACTTGAACGAGCTGTAGCGCCTAAACTGTTTGTTTAACGAAAACAATTTAAGAGCAATAAGTTATAGAAAATTGAACGTGCTCTATTTTTGTATAGAAACACTTTTCTCTAAAAGTACGTACTTTCCAAGTTATAAGCGAAAAATAAAAAAAAACAGGTTTTTGTTTGATTTTTGGAATTTTTGGAAAACGTGAACGAGCTGTAGCGCCTAAACTGTTCGTTTAACGAAAACAATTTAAGAGCAATAAGTTATATAAAATTAAACGTGCTCTATTTTTGTATAGAAACACTTTTCTCTAAAAGTACGTACTTTCCAAGTTATAAGCGGAAAACAAAAAACAGGTTTTTGGCTAATTTTGAAATTTTTATCAAACTTTAACGCGCCCTAGCGCCTAAAACGTTCGTCTAACGTAATAAAACCAGGAGATATAATTTGCAGGAAATTTGTTGTAGTTTATTTTCATCTTGAAGCTCTTTTCTCATAAATAGCGTACTTTTTAACTCATAAGTGGAAAACCGAAAAAAGAACAAAACTCCATCCTTCTTGAGACACCTCAAACTTAATGGGAGACACTCGGTTTTATAACTCAATTGCAATATGCTTTGAGCCTGAATTAAAAATTTATACTTTATCGTTTAGTAAAAGTGCACGCTGCCCCTCGGCATATTAAGCCGTTAGAGGAGTAATAAAACAAAAATCAATTCCAACTACTTGTGAGAGCATTTCAAGTAAATATTTTTTAAAAACGAAAGAAGATATTGAGCGACACAGTTGAGATTCAATCTTTTATATAATAATAGTAAAAACGAAGCTTAGACAAGTATTAGAAAACACGATAGCCACCTGTGTCTTTTATACAAAGCATCCTTAGATCTTCATCCGTTCTATTACTTTGAGAATGTCAACCAATAAGAAAAGTATTTATGTCGTCCGCATTTTTCGCATTCCTGCAGCTTACTTATGTTAAAATTTAAAATTTTAAGCTCTTAGATCTTTCTCAATAGCCCAATACCGGTTTTTAGATTAATATCATTTGGGGTAGAATCAAATTTTTTTGTGGAAGGCACTCCGGGTGATTGAAAGTATGATTTCCTATTCAACTTGTTGCTAGTAACTAATAAGTTCGAGATTACGTGCCGAAAATGAGTATTTGTGAGGTTAAGTTTCTCGAAATGCGTTTCTTTGGCTTTCATCTTAAATTTTCCGAGTCTCTTGTCTCTTGATAAACGCATAGTTGTTCTAGCATACTCGTGGAAAATTATTCGTATTTTTCTTCGTTTTTAGGGTTGGATCGAAGCGCGTAGTTTGGGCGTCTCGCTTTACCTAAAGACAAAAATTTTGTTTTGTTCTTTTATTAGACTCTTTGAAGGAAGTTGTATACCTATACTATACAGTGTGGCTACAAGGTTCCTGTTTAATATAAAAAAAGGAGGTGCTTGCAATTTTTTGTGTAATAAACTATATGCTTGCTCTTAAAAATTCGAGCCGTTGTTTTCGAGTGCATAAATCATTCTTTATTAAAATCGTTTTTTGCCATAATTTTATGTAAGCCCGCTTGCTACACTCTTTTATACCTTTTATAACTGTACTATTAAATTATTCCGGGATTTGCGAATCGGTATTTTCCATATTTTTAACTTAACTCGGCTTTGTGCTATTTTATATCCACAGTTTCTGTTCACAATTATATGTTTTTCCCGATTCCTTTTTTTAACTTAAAAATAGTGTTGTTATTTGTGATTATTGTAACTTGGTTTTGTTTGTTTTACTACAACAGATTACGTTACGTAAAATGGAACGCAAACATACAATTTTTTTTTCAAATTTATGTCTCTTGTATAGTTGTCACCTACTAAAGGAGAATTTAGTGAAATGTAGCTTTGTATTAAGGATTCGCGTTGAATTATTCATTTGCATTTACGCTTTGTTCAACGTAATGTTACAGTTGCTAATAATTTTCGAAATGTGGTAAACTTAGGGTAAAAACATAGTGGAACGTCTCTTCGAGCCTCGACCGGAGCTTTGAATCGGGCACCCACTAAACCCTTACCCCACGGACCGCATAGTTCTCCAATTAAATATTTCTTTCAATTTTCGGCCATTATTAGAGACGACTACCGGCAATTTTGTTTCTTATCTCACTTCAAAATAAAATCGACGCCTCCCCTGTCATTAAAATCACCTAACGAGCGACCAAAACTCGACACGCTAAAAAGCTGCGTTATCGCGAGAAGTTTGCGTTAGAGCTTTGTTCGCTTATTTTTCAAATTTGTGTAATTAAATAGTAAATAATATTAAAAAGACAGTTAAAAAGAGACACAAATCTCGACTGTTATTCGTAATAACACCAAGTGCTTTTCTACAACAAGTTTTAGGGACTGTCTCGCTGAGTAATTTTGCTTTATTAAGAAGTCCATAATTTTATTTTATGGAAGTTGCGAAATGAATTGCGTCCATTCAAGTACAAGTAATCCGTAAAGTTAAGAGTTCTTGGCTTCATCTTAAGAAGAGAAGAAGAAAAAAAAACAATAGTGACTTTTAGCCAAGAAAAAAGAATGAAACTATTCGACCCATTGGTTTTTATTTCTATTCATGAATTGAATCCAAACTTTATTGTCTCTGAGATTAGCTTCTTGCTTGGCTCCAACTTATTCCTTATTGTCTCAGCTTATTTGTTTTATCCCTCCGCCTATACTTTTTAAAGATGAGTGTTTATATTTCCAGTTTTCCACATATAACTTTAAAAGATATTTTTTTGTTTGGAAGATATATTGGCGCGAGAGCAAACATCGACTGTTGCTCGGACTGCTATATAATTATCTTATTATGTACGTCGTGTACAAAAATTAGATTGTTTTAGTTCTCATAAGATGCTTTATATTCCATGTTCGTAGCTAGGAAGCAATAAATCTAACTGCAGTATGTGAGTTCGAGTTGTGCCACTTAGATAACTTAATTTCCTTTGCAATGGACAAGTCTGCAGTATATCCGTTGCGGTAATTTGAATATTTATGCACGAATATTAATTATGCTGGAAAATACTTGTGCGGCTTTGTTACACAAATATCTTTTCTTATTAAGCCATAATGAAAAGTGCATAAAAAAGTACATACATGTTGCATTTATACACCGCGTCTCGCATGTCTACGTGCATTTGAAACATATAATACGCGTGTAAACTATATCAATATCATTTGATCAATTCGACATGTTTTTATTATGGAGACTTATAGTCTGGTTGATTTTATGCTCTGCGTGTTTGATATATTATTTATACAATTTTTAGCTCGGAGCTAGCGAATTTAGTCAAATTGGTGCCATTAAATTCGAACAGACCAAAACCGAATCCCACACACGCCTCGTATTTTCAAATACGACCGAAGGGTGGTCTACCACCAACAATAATAATTGGGGGGACAAAATCTGGACTCACGTGTCGTTGTGGGAACTGCGGCTAATTTTGAAAACAGTTCCTGTCACATTACGCCAAAATTACATTGCATTTCTATATAAGTCTTGTTATTAAATATTATCAGCAAACGTTCGGTTTCCTCTTATTGATGTTGGGACGTGATTAAAAGCCCCGAGGAATCAGTCAGGCGGCCATGGAGATCTAAATTTAACCTACGTATTAGCACTAATTATTGCTTTGAGTTGACTGCTTCCGTATTTAATGTATATGTTGGAGATATTTCCTTTAATGCACGTTTGTGAGGGATTAGGAAGAAATAATTGTTATTGAAATTCTAACGGAAGCGTATACAGAATAACGTCTGACGAGAGTGTTGCATATTACCGAATATGCAACAACAATTTTCGCACGGCTCTAACAAAATTTGTAACTGCTTTTGGGCGGACACAATAATTTTTCTTAATTAATATTCAAAACCGTTCTCTGCCACTGGTGTCTCCACTGTCACTTTCCAATCTAGATTTCACCAGTCTCTTGGGATAATAACAATCCTTAATCGAGTCACTAGGGGAAGAAAATAAGAGGCGAATCCTGGAAAAAATATAGAAGTTTTTTTGTCCATCGTTCTTCATGTATTTGGGACGCTGAATTCGAATTTCAACTTTGCTACCTCGTAACAGTGATGCGTTCTGAGAAAATTGCGAGAAGCTGCGAAAAATTGGTAATTTTTCAGTTTCTCGTTTATAACAAATTGCCCTAAACCGTACATCTGACAGAAGAAACCTAAGATACATACTTTGTAGGAAATTTAATGTACCTAGTTTATTTTGGTTTAGAAACATTTTTCTCTATAGAAGTGTGTAGTTTGCGAATTATAAGCGAGAAACTAAAAAAAATATTTTTTACCGAATTTGGAAGTTTCCTCAAACTTTAATGCGCTCTAGCGCATAAACCGTGCTTCTGAAAAAAAACCTCAGAAATGTAATTGTTTGAAAATTTAATGTGGTTTATTTTTCTATAGAAGTGCTTTTCTCAAAAAGTACATAGTTTTCCAGTTATAAGCGAGAACTGAAAAAATGTTTTGCTATTTTTCAATTTTTCGTTTATAACTTGAAAATTTTCCTAAACCGTATGACGTACGTAACAAACCAAAGAGACATAATTTGTAAGAAATTTAATTTAATTTATTTTTGTATAGAAACATTTTTCTCTAAAAGTGCGTAGTTTTAAACTAAAAAAAGAAGCTTTTTGGCCGATTTTGGAAGTTTGCTCAAACTTTAATGCGCTCTAGCGCCTAAACCGTGCTTCTGAAAAAAAACCTCAGAAATGTAATTGTTAGAAAATTTAATGTGGTTTATTTTTCTATAGAAGTGCTTTTCTCAAAAAGTACGTAGTTTTCCAGTTATAAGCGAGAACTGAAAAAATGTTTTGCTATTTTTCAATTTTTCGTTTATAACTTGAAAATTCTCCTAAACCGTATGACGTACGTAACAAACCAAAGAGACATAATTTGTAAGAAATTTAATTTAATTTATTTTTGTATAGAAACATTTTTCTCTAAAAGTGCGTAGTTTTAAACTAAAAAAGAAGCTTTTTGGCCGGTTTTGGAAGTTTGCTCAAACTTTAATGCGCTCTAGCGCCTAAACCGTGCTTCTGAAAAAAAACCTCAGAAATGTAATTGTTAGAAAATTTAATGTGGTTTATTTTTCTATAGAAGTGCTTTTCTCAAAAAGTACGTAGTTTTCCAGTTATAAGCGAGAACTGAAAAAATGTTTTGATATTTTTCAATTTTTCGTTTAGAACTTGAAAATTCTCCTAAACCGTATGACGTACGTAACAAACCAAAGAGACATAATTTGTAGGAAATTTAATTTAATTTATTTTTGTATAGAAACATTTTTCTCTAAAAGTGCGTAGTTTTAAACTAAAAAAGAAGCTTTTTGGACGATTTTGGAATTTTCTTCAAACTTTTATGCGCTCTAGCGCCAAAACCTCTCGTCTGAAGAAAATATCTAGGAAACGTAATTGTTAGAAAATTGGATGTGGTTTATTTTTGTATAGTAACGCTTTTCTCGAAAAGTACGCTCTAGTTATAAGCGAAAAACTGAAAAAATACCCTTGTTAGAATTTTTTTGCTCAAAAAAGCCATTTTTTAGTTACTTGCTTATAACGTGAAAATTGCTTTAAACCATACGTCTGACGTAAAAAACCTAAGAGACATAATTTGATGGAAATTTAGTGTACTTTTCTCTAAAAGTGCGTAGTTTCCGAGTTATAAGCGAAAAACCAAATAAGAAGTTTTTGGGCCGATTTTGGAATTTTCTTCAAACTTTAATGCGCTCTAACGCCTAAACGGTATGTCTGAAGATAAAACCTTAGTAATGTAATTGTTAGAGAATTTGATGTGGTTTATTTTTGTTTAGAAGTGCTTCTCTCGAGAAGTACGTAGTTTTCAAGTTATAAGCGAAAAACTGTAAAAATACACTTTTTTGCGCATAAGTGTGTTTTCAGTTACTTGCTTATAACGTGCCTTAAATTTCCTTAAACCGCACGTCTGACGTAAGAAACCTAAGAGACGTAATTTGTAGGAAATTTATTGTACTTTATTTTAGTATAGAAACACTTTTCTCCAAAAGTGCGGAGTTTCCGAGTTATAAGCAAAAAACTAAAAAAGAAGCTTTTTGGCCGATTTTAGAATTGTCCTCCAACTTTAATGCACGCTAGCGCCCAAACCGTTTGCCTGAAGAAAAAAACAGAAGAAACGTAATTCTTAGAAAATTTGATGCTGTATATTTTTGTATAGAAGTACTTTTCTCAAAAAGTACGTCGTTTACTAATTATAAGCGAAAAACTGAAAAATATCAATTATTTACAGTTTGCAAATTTTTCGTAACGCATCAGTGCGAGCGAGATGGCAAAGTTGTAATTCGGATTCAGCATCCCAAACTAGTGAAAAAAACTCGCATATTTTTTTCCCAGCCAAACCTCTATTTGATCGGACTACGTCTACATACGATGTACCCATAAGCTGTTACAGTTGCAATTATCGAAGATTTACATAAATATCAAATAGTCAATAAATCGAAACATATATACTCATTTTCAAGCCTTTTATGTTTATATTGATGTTTTTGGTAATTTTAAGAAATAATTTTGAATCTTAAAACCTCAAGTAATCCACTCTTTAACTGCTTCGTGGCAATATCATCGGTGGATAAAATTGCGATTTCATAATGAAGCGTTAAAATTTATTAAATTATTGGAGCGTAAAGGTGTTAATCTGATAGAATTTAATTTATATGAAATGTTTACAAGTAAAATCCATGATATAGTATGTATAAGACGGGATAATCTAAAGGTCAGAATGTGTGATTTGGGAGTGGAATCTTCTAATAAAGGTCTTATCGTAATCTTCCAGTTGGCTAACTTTGTCCGACTTGAATGTCTGTCAAAACGACACTTGGAGATTAGGGTAACTCGTACGTGTTATTCACATGGAAGAAACGAAGGAGAGAAAAGTGTGTGGGAAACTATAACGAATAGTTTTGATTGGTGGTGTGTGGTGTAAAGTTACAAGTTACAGGTTACATTTATGTTGGGACGCGAGTCGAGAAGGTACTGCATATTGAAGCGTACATAATAGTTCGAATTTGAAACATGCCATGTGATGTGAAACCTATCGTATGCAATTGCAAGTTAAATCCGTTCTTTTTCTTATCACTCGACTCGAATATCAGGTTTGAAACTCACGCTATCCTTCGATCCATTTCAACGGTGCACACCGTATCTGCCATCTGAGTAAACTCGACAAGCTAAATCAAGGGTTTAGGTACATAATTTTAAGAACATTAAGATTGTTTTTACAATTCAAATTCGAATTGCACAATTTTAAACTGTAATTATTATAAAGGCAATCTCGAACCTACATTGTCGTTTTACACGGAAACTAAACTTTAAATTTTATATTATTTTAAGTACCTACTTACCTATTAGTTATTTTAAGTTTGATTACAATCTGATCAACGTTTTTAATCTTTAACCTTTAATATTCTATTAGGTTTTTTTTATTATATGAAAACTAAGATTAATCGTGAGTTAAATATTAGTTACAATAAACCCATAATCTCGAATGTAATTTTATAATCCTTATGATGTATTAGTAGGAATTTTATTAATTATTATGTTAAACGACTGCTTTTGCTCCACATTCACGCCATTATTTAATTTACACTCACTTGACTAATTACGTTTCGGAACGGTCTCAGTTGGTGGGCCCTTCGGGCCTACCCTCTTGGGTATTAATTGATACGCACGTCGGCCTTACATCTACAGTGTGCTTCACTACACTATCGTTACCGTTACAGTTGAAGATGGTACTCGAGCCACTGTCAATTTAATCGAGAACTCTTGAAATGTGCACTTCAATTGTTCGTAAAAAATTATTTTAGAAATTTCTAATTTTTCATTATTTTTTTTCTTTGTTTGTCGTATCTTTCCGCGTGTGTAGACACTAAACGAACTTTCGAAAACGCTTCCACGGCTCTCTACTCTCTACAAAGTGCTCCTGAGCAGAAGCTCGCCGTGCGCCGTGAGTCTGAGACACGCTGTATACCAATTCTGAGCTAAATCAGTTGAGGAATTCTAAGCTGTACTTATAGCAAATACGGTCAGAGTAAATAACCCCTACAAATAATAAGAAAATTTTAAATGTAATGTAAAGGTTACGTCAAATGTTCTATTGCAACGAAATACGCTAGCGGTAATAATAAGAAAATTTTGTTAAGCTCCGATAACAAGTAAATTTTTCGTTTTATGTTTGCCCTTAAACAAAAGAGGTTTAAAAGTTAAAGACGTTGTGCCAATATTTGATTTTCTCATTCGGAGGTTTTTTTTGCCCTCAAACTTGAATGACGGTAATCTTAAAATTACAAACCGAAGTGGACAAAAGTTAGAAACAATGTAATTGTTGTTTGGATTGCGGTAATGCTTGAGAAGCTGTACAAACTTTACAGCTTTCTTTATTTTGAATGATGACTAAGCTGTTTCAATTTGGTGAAAGAGTAATGGGGTGGTGGAAGTTGTCCAAGTTTGATGATAATCGAGACACAATTAATCTCGTGCACCTAATACAATTCAACTGTTTTCTATTAGTATTTTTTGGGGAAAACAGTTAGCATGGCTGTCTGTCTCTCAAGTTTTGTCTAATTTAGACATTTAAGAGAAGTATATATTTCTAATTTAATGTTTCTGTTTTCAGATCATGTCCGGGAATTCACCTGTGGAAAGTTATATTACCGAACATTTTATTTGGATAGCCAACGTGATTCTCTCTACGTTGGAGCCATGTAAGTTTTATTTTTTATTGACCAATCAAACGAAAATAAAATTAAATCGATAAATTATACACAAATGAGTCGCTTAAAATATCAACTTTTGGGCGAATAAGTGGCAACGTTTTTATTAATAAAATTTTACTTCATTTTTGTTAAAATCTTCATTAGGTGGAAGAAAAATGATGGTTTGCATTCAAGTTTTGATTAATAACGTAAAAGCACGCTCAACAAGATACATTACTTAACAGGATAAACCTTTGTTCGTTTAATTTCGTTAATTTTTTGAACATTTCTCACAGTTATCATGCACATATTTTAAATTCGCCACGCTTTAACTCCGATTAAGCTCATTAAACCAATTGGTCACGATTTTTAAATTTACTCACTTGACGCAGTTCGTATTTGGATTTTTTTGGAAATGTTTTCATCAACAAAACGTCAAAATAATTACATTTATTGTTTAATGAAAAAAGGTTTGCACTTTTTTTTCCCGTTATGGGAGAGGCCGATTAAAATTCTCGTACTGTGCTTATACGCTCCCGTTCTGATACAGTTTGTGTTATGAAAGTTAGCAACGGACGGACAGACACCCATCGACCCAATCCTGAATTTTAATTCACTGTCCGAGCTTCGCTCTTGCCTCTTATGGTTTAGGCTACAAAGGTAATTCACGGACGGACAGACGGATAGAGCCAGATCAATAACTTCTCGCTTATCTTTCTGGTGTTAACGTGTCCGCACTACAAATTAAGTTACTTTGGACTATTTATTTGACCTTTAGAAATTCCCACAATAGCAAACCTTCAACTTTTTCGGAACGAAACATATTTTTCATAGCAAGGAGTAACCTTTCAATGAACACTTTTGACCAAGTCGCGGCACGCGAGGACACATCCTCTTAGTAACACTATTTTTGCTTTAAAAATTACTTTTTTGATACCTTAATTTAGAATTTAACGCAAATTTTCAAAAATGCGTTTAAACTCAAAAGTTTGTTCAATTTTCGGTAAAATCGGAAGCGATGGAAGTTAGACAAGCGGTTAAAAAACTAGCAATTTACGTGGACCTCTAGGTGTACGAAGCTCTTAAAGTTTTACACACTTTTTAATCGCCTTGTATATTCTTCTTGTACTTCTCTTGTACTCTCTCTGTTCTTTGTACTCTCTTATCTTGAACTATTCCTGTAAGCCTAGACCCTTTTATTTAACCCGGTGGATAAAGAGACCCAGCCTTATGCCTTCTTCTTAGAGGTCTTCCTTATATTCTCCCTCCGCTGAGCCTTTCTGCCTTTGCTATAGGTTTAGTCCTCTTTAATATAATCGTGGTTCCAGCATCTTTGGCATCGGCATTTCTGATTCTCTGCTTTTGCGTGCCTTTGCTTCAGCTGTTCGGCTCTTAACGTGCCAACGTTGCTCCTTTAAAGCTCTCCACTTTTCAGAAACGATAAGTGTTTTCATCGCCACCGATGCTTAACATCATCCAATCTATTTATATACTCGTATAGTTGCTATTTAACCTCTCTACAGTCCGGATTATCACCAATCCAGGCATCTACTGTTAAAGGATCCGGGTTAGCGAGGCTGATTTTTTTGTAAAGCTGTAACGATGTGGATTTTGTATACGGCTCAGAGTGATATGAATCCAAAGATTCTAGCTCTGAGCTGGTCCAAATCCGCATTCTTTTTGGTTGTCACCTCATTACCTCCGTTAACCAATTATTCCCTTAGAAAAAAGAAAAAATAGCCGTGAAGCCTAAATGGCTGGAAAGTCTTGTGCCGTGGAGAGTCTTATCTTGTCTTTGGTGGTGAAGTGCGAGTGTCCGTCACGTATTTGATTTCCCCTAATTTTCTGTGCGAATGCCAGTAACAACCAAATCTACTTAGCTTCTAGCTTTCGTGTGATTATAGTTTTGTGGTGGCTCGCAACTCGCAAGGGCCGTCGTGGAACCTATTTAGCCGCCCTACTCCCTCCCGTGTGGTTTCTGTTTTGTGGTGGCTCGCAAGGGCCGTCGTGGAATCTATTTAGCCGCCATCTTTGCCCCCTTCCCCTGTTTCCCTGTTCGTGCTTCTGATTTTGTAATTATGTATTTGGATCAAAATAAACAATTTTTCATTTGTGGTATTTGTGTGTGTTTATTCCAACGTCAAACCTACTCTGTCATTGACTGAGAGACGCTAAAGGGAGATTAGATAAGCTACCGGTTTTGGGTCTTACAAGGCTACTGAACGGAATAAAGTGCCTAACATTTTTACAACCCGGTGTCCTTGCTAGTCCAGCTTAGCTCATCCATTCTGAAACATGGGCTTCTTTAGACTTTATTTCACAGCTCTGAAGAAGTTATATCCGTAAAAACGTGCGGTATTTTTATAATTTTGCTCTCATTACTATCTGTTACCAAATCTCCGCTCCTATTCCGACTGCTGCTATGCTTTGGTTTGTTTGATTTTTTGCTACTCTGTAGCTGTAGCTTTCCGAGTTTGAGTGCAACAAACCAATAAAAGTATAAGACAAACGCGGTGCTTCAACTTCCATGCCCTCCCGGGCGCTTTCTTTGCGACCGTGCTGCGATCCGCCACTTATTTTTCGTCTTCTCCAATAATTTTTGTTGCAAACTTCGAACTTAGAGAGTTATAAATTTATCTAAAAGTAAAAATGTAGAAAAGAAACAATTTTGCTCGAGTGTAAGTTTCAACTAGTAGTATAATAGTAGTGTTGCGAAGTTGGACCTTGTTGTGCTGTGTTGTTAGATATTCCCCTTACACAAGTTGAACTTTGTCAAATCATCTAAAGCTACACGAGGAAGTTTACAACTCGAATTTGTGGGGCAGTTTAAGTTTCGCTTCACTTCATTCATTTTATATTAGATACCAACACGTGAAGTGGCATCAAGTTAGTGAATTTTACATTAGTCAAACAGCAGTAATCTTTGCACCATTTAACTTTATGTATATAAAACCGAGGAGCCGTCGTTAATTATTAACCGAATGTTGTCAAATAAAATTCTTTAACAAAACTTCGACTAAACCTTTATGTTAACAGAAATAATGTATTTTGTATGCGGACTTTTCGTATAGAGCTGCGTTTTTGTTCCAAGTTTAACAAATTTTTTGTTCTCCCCCGCATTGTATAATTTTCTAAAACCGCACACAAAACAAAACGGGGACGCAACTTCTCACATAAAACATGTTTGTTTAAAACGCAAGTAATAGGGGGTACATATACAATACAGTTCAGGAAACAATAGAATGTGGAACGTATAGCAGCCTGATTTTCACACCTCGGTATTTAACAAAAGGCATCTAAACAATGACACAAAATGGGCAATGCTTTTACCAACAATTATTTCTATACGGTATATGCACTTGCTATCGTAAACTTCATTATGTGTACACTTCAATGAGTATTTGACTACAATGTTAAACTTTAAAGATAACGACGTTTAGCAAAGAAGACAAAAGGTGAAATTTTCATTCATAGAAAATATACGACACACGCGCGATCTATTATCGCTTTTCGTTTTCCTCTAAACTCGACAAAAGTTTCCGACGAGTTGGGGCACAAGAAAATTCTACTCTTCGTAGGAACGGTGCTAAACGCTCGTCTCCGGACGACCTATACAATTTCGAAGAAAGGCCCTACTAAGTGGTCCTAATTGATGTTTCCCGTGACACGAAGGAGGGGGTTATTAGAAAACAAAACTATCGTAATCAACCGTTGCGAGTAAAGGAAATTTGATTACTTGACGGTGATTACTCGACACTCTAAATAGATGGGCGCCCATGATGACGGTTTGAAAGTATATGAAAGATGGAGAAGTGTCACGTATTTTGTTCTTGCGATTTCTACTCTGCTTAATATAGAAGCCGTCAATTATCATGTTGGATAATCCAAATTTAGTAGGTACTCTCGTTGTATACATGGGTGGAGTTAGTAAAAACTTAAGTCGACTGTGTTTTGAGTTTGATTTGTGGGTTATTCAAGCATTTGCTACTACCGTTACCGTCTTCTGTAAGAAATAGGATGCCAAACAGTACAATTTACGTCTGCAAAGCAATAGGCCTTCGGCCTACTTGAGCATAAGAAAAGCTTGCTAAGGGTATTTGGCTAAAGTTACAACCCACTAGCTGTGAAAAGAGCTCACATTTCCCATCAAAACGAATGCCAGTCATTTCTCATCTTCCTGCTAACGTGTGAGATGGGTATTTCTTATCTTCGGAGAACTGCTCTCCTGTAGCGAACTATATCTGTTTCTGTGGGCTGATATCCAGACTGGTATCTGTGCAACGGTTAGGCTACTCCTACTCTTCTTCTGCCTGTCGTTCTCTCTTCATTGACGCACGTTTGTTGTGAAAAACTTTTTCAGTGTCAGTTATTCATCATGTTCATAGTTCGTCTGTTGTATGAGACAGGTGACACTTTTTGGGATCTTCTGAGAACTGCTCAGATATAGTTCGCTACACAGTAGTTTCTGTGGATCGATATCCGGCCTGGTATCTGTGCTACAGTTAGGCTACGATTTTTCACACAACGGAGACATCCGCAGTCTCCTGTCGTTCTCTCTTCGTTGACGCTCATTTTTTGTCAAAAATTTCTTCACTGTGAGCCATTGCCCATGTTCATCGTTCGGCTGTCGTATGAGACGGGTGGCTCTTTTTGGGATCTTCTGTGGACTACTCTGCTGTAGCGAACTATATCTGTTTCTGGGGATCGATATCCGGCCTGGTATCTGTGCTACAGTTAGGCTACGATTTTTCACATAACGGAGACATCCGCAGTCTCCTGTTGTTCTCTCTTCGTTGACGCTCATTTTTTGTCAAAAACTTCTTCACTGTGAGCCATTGCTCATGTTCATTGTTCGGCTGTCGTATGAGACGGGTGGCGCTTTTTGAGATCTTCTGTGGAATACTCTGCTGTAGCGAACTATATCTGTTTCTGTGGATCGATATCCGGCCTGGTATCTGCAACGGTTAGGTTACGATTTTTCACATAACGGAGACATCCGCATTCTCCTGTTGTTCTCTCTTCATTGGCGATTGTTTTTTGTCAAATAATTCTTCACTGTCAGCTATTTCTCATCTTCGTCGTTCTGCTGTAGTATGGGACGGGTGGTGGCTCTTTGTGATCTTCGGAGAACTGCTCTGTTGTAATGAACTATATCTGTTTCTGTGAAACGGTTTGGGTTCGATTTCTACAGTCTCTACTAAGCGTGTATTTTGAGATCCGATACTGCCTGTCGTTCTCTCTTCTTGACGGTTGTTTTTTGTCAAAAAGTTCTTCACTCTCAGTTATTCTCATGTTCGTCGTTCGACTATCGTATGAGACGGGTGACGCTTTTTGGAATCTTCTGAGAACTGCTCTACTGTTGTAGCGAACTATATCTGTTTCTGTGGGCCGATACCCGGATTATTATCTGCGCAGATTATTGTCATAGTAGTGATCTCCGCAGTCTCTTCAAAGCATGCATTTTGAGATCCAATATTTCTTTATTTGGTTCTCTGTTCGCGTTGATGGGTCCTTTCTAGAGATCGGGACCTTTCTCTTTGCTCTTTGAGCAATGAGCCGACCTTGAGAATTGCAAATTGTCGTTTGTTTCAAATTTTTTGCTTTGTAAATTGAGCTGTACTACCACTCGTGCTTCATCCAAATACTCGTATATTTTTGTTTAGAGGACGAACGTAATTAAATATTTAGCGAATTAACTTTTCGAGTTTGCATGATGATCGGTAATAAAATGGCATTGTTTTAGAGCTTATCTTCACAAGATTATTAATAAAGTAGTAGGAAATGATCGCCATTATATAGATTAGTTAGTCATTTATTATCATTTGCGTGTAAAATCTAATTGACTGGAGTACTTTTAAAACAGCGAGAACTATCCTTTGTTTATGCGATTGTAGTACTTTAACTAACTAATCTTTCAAAAACATGTTCAGTTTACCCTAGAGATTTTCCCGTCTGACCCTCTATATATTTTGTTTATGAAGTATGAGTAAAACTAATTAGATAGAAAGGCACTCGAAAGGGACGTAAGTTCGTATTAAGTGCAATGGCGAAAAATGGCGTTTTTTCTTCTTCGCAAAAATCGATCTTTATAATTGCGCATTAAGCGCGCTAATCAAAAATTTAATTCGTTTCGTGTTTAGTTTTCTACAACTGTCAAATTAACAAAAAGAAAATGTTTTTGGTCATTTTTCTTTGCTTTATTAGATTTCAATTGAAATTGTTTTTTAATTTAGTTTTCTTTTCCTTCTCATATTTTATCGCTATCAGATTCCGACGTAACATAGTTTATTAGACTTATACTTATTT
Organism: Malthinus flaveolus; assembly: GCA_950108345.1. Lineage (NCBI taxonomy): Eukaryota > Metazoa > Arthropoda > Insecta > Coleoptera > Cantharidae > Malthinus > Malthinus flaveolus. The sequence goes on along the minus strand of OX467286.1, from coordinate 17,168,378 downwards.
AAGATTTTTGATAAGAGGGTTCGTGTTAAGTTTTTGGGGGGTAGCATGTTTTGACAATGCGTCACTTTAATCGTAATCACGAAACTTTTTTTTTATTGTTATGGGGATGTATACTAAAACAAACACGCCCTTTTTAACAACCGTATGACAAACTAACATTAACACAAATTTACCTTATTATGTATGTGTCAAGTTTTTTTAAGGTACAAAACGATAAATCGGGGTTCTACAACTTTTCGTTTAGCGACGCAATTTACACCTTTTATACAACTATTTCTAGCTTTTTCCTGCTGTCGTGTCATGTCTGTCTATTTGACTGTCTTTGGTACCACTATATTTATCTGCGTGTCTATTTGACTGTCAGTCTGTTTTCTATATCTTCTTTTTTATCTAAGAAAACGTCAAGGTGGACCATCGCCTTCGGGAAACCTCAGAGGTGGTTGAGCCTAAATAGTAACGCCTGTCGGTCTGTATGTCTGCCTGCTTGTCTGTAATGTATATCTGTATTAATTCATGTACCCTCTAGGACAGTCTAGGCTTTTTTACACCCAGTATATTGTACTCGAACTTTATTTTTTTTTCGCTTTTATCTTTTTTGGCTATTTACTCACGAACCCCTTACACTAATTCGGCCAAAATCTCTTCTCGAGGTTGCGAGGTTCATTGTGGGATACCCGCACCCGCAGACGAGTCGTTGGAAACGATTGTGTTTAAAATTCGCGCTTCATCGAACCGTTTTGAAATTTTTTTAAACAACAACGCGCACTATTGTGTAGTCTCATTGAGAAGCGTAGTAAAGTTATTTTCAATTCTATTGAGATTCAGCAAACGGGAAATATTATTTGCGACGACACATGATTTGGCAGTTTGACATGAAAGATTTGAAAAGTGTCTACATTACGGTATTAAATATTTAAATTTGCATTGTTGTAATGTGCAAACAGCTGTAAATGTAGTATTCAAGTTTCCATCTGATAAAATTTCACTTGATATTCATACTTCGTATTGATTTAACGCGTTTATATCAAGATTTACGTCAATCTTGACTCGAGGGGAGAACAATGAAAATCTAACGAGTGTGTAGGTTACACCCCTTATAGCGTTTGAAATTTTTTAAGCCGAAGATCGGTGTAATAAAATTTTCCATTCTCGTGTTGGAAAGTTTATGTTAATGCACTTTTCACGTGTCAATATTTCATCCTCTCCACACCAACGCTCTCTCGCATCAACTTGGAGAAAACTCTCCTCGATGCGCCGCATTAACATAATTTGTCGACTTAATTTTGTTACACAAACGTGCAGAAAACGAGCTGTATTCATATAAAATTAATTTTCTTAGGGGTTGAAAATAAACAAATCGTTTCCGATAAAGAATTACGATAAGCAAGTGGGAAAAAGTGTAATATAGGCTACTTAAATTGAACTACATCGTAAATCTAAACATAATATTTCGTGTTTTTCTTGTTTTAGATTCTTTACTAGCTTTAACACGAATGCCATTTTTTATCCAAACATAATTTCCCCCAAAAATATAAAATTTTATCCAAAAATTTCGTGAGCTTCATGTTTACAACCTTCATTTTACTTCACGAATATTCAAATCGTTTTTAAATTCCGGCCAAAAAACAAGGTCTTTTTAATTTTGGATTAAAGCTTAAAACGTAATTTTTGCCTTGTCCCCTAAAACTATTATAACAAAAATCGCGTCTCTAGAGCAAATAAATTGGAGAAGCAATTAGAGCATACCTTTCTCATTATCTATAAATCTTTAACGGAAATTCGAAAAACATTTTGACCATTTATGCGTTATCGTGTTGGTATTATTGCCCATTAAAGCGTAAACCGGAAATTTGAAAGAAATGTGCAAGGTTCAAACTCCAACTACTCCGAATGCGGTTGGTGTGTTTTCTAATGCTATTCCTATCAGGTTTTGGGTGTGTTTTAATTGTCTTTTTTTTATTATGTTTGTTGGGGCCTCCACAAAATCTATTAGAAATTTAATTTACTTTAAGCAGCTGCTACTTTTTTATAGTTCGTACTCGGGCACTCGTTAACTTCAAAATTAGTTTTTGCAAACTCTGATGGGCGATGAGTGTGTGCATTTCTCATTTCACATAATCTATACGAGGCTTGTCAATTTTTTGTCAGTAAACGAACCTTCTATGAACCGGTGTCACAATCCTCCGCGGAGGACTGATTTAACATAAATATGCGGAGGCTACTAAAGTCGCAATTGAGTTCGATGCATAACCAACGGTAACGAGGATAGAGGACGAAATTACACAAATTTCCGTTGACTGTAGTAGCTCTCTATGTACTCTCTGGTTGTGAGTTGTGAGTGTCAGTCTAGAGTCTAGACCAACACTTTGTTTGCTCTATCTGAAGCACGTTCGACTGGATTCATAAAAATTAGTCGAGTGACCTCAACGTGAATGTATGAGATCAATTAGGGAGCTGTAAAGCTCTACAAAAAAGCGCTGCTGCGCTACAGTTTCCCGAATGCGTCCAATATTAGTACTCTGGAAAGCAATTCACTAATGTCAAATGTCATACGTTACTCCTAACCTAACGTACCCTAACCTAACATAACCTCACCTGGCGTACCCTAACCTAACATAACCTAACCTAATCCAACCTTTTTTTATAGAGGTTTAGGAATCTTCGAAGGACACCCAGAGCTAACCTAAGGCTTCATACACCCTGGGTACTGTGGGATTCACCAGGGAGGTTGTTCACCCTGGCGCCTACCCACTAAACTCTTTCCTCTGTTCGTCGCGAATCGCGAAAGTGTAGAGTGCTAGTAACACCTGTGAGGCTTGCTTTCAGCGACTCCCGACCATACTCTATCTTGTGGCGCTCTTTTGCTGCTTTTGTTCGCTAAGTTCTCTTTCGTGTTTTTATTTCTTATTCATTATTTCAGCGGCAAAAGTTTCTAGCGCTCTCCAAGTTTCTTCGCTTTTCACCATAATTTCTTGCAGTCTGCCAGTTTCTGTTTTTTTCTCGATTAGAGTTTCTGTTCTGCATCTCTCTGCAACCCATCTGCTGCATCCAGTCAGAGTGCGCTCTGCATCGTCGGGAATTCCCTCGCAGAAACAGCACTCGTACCTTGGTTGTTTACCAACCCTACGAAGGCAATTTTTGAAGCACTCATGTCCAGATAGAGCTGGGTGAGGCTATATGTGATGATGCCATGTTTTTCTCCGCCCAAGGCTCGATTATTTTAAGATGGAGTGCGTCCGTCTCGCTACATTTCAGCTGTCCCACCTTTCTTGCCATCCACGGTACGACGCTGCCCTTTCTACTTTTTTAATAATTTTTGGGTCCTCCCCCCAAGCCATTTTTTTAACCTTGTATGGATTCTTTTTCTTTCATTGATTAACAAGTCTATCGGTAGAATCCCTCCAATGACTGAGACTGCCTCCGATTAGCATACTCGCAGGGGCATTGTTTTTTGGTTTTGCGTTAGTGTGCTTGTGCACCTTTTTATCCTGAGTGCACCAGTCTACACCGATGCTGCATATAGTAGGTACCACCGACTGTAGTGCTTTTTGCAGAACCTTTCTTTTAGTGGACCTGGGTCCCCCTGCATTTGGCAATATTGCTCCTACGATTTTCATAATTTTTCCTACTTTAGTAGTTACCGCCACGTGTCTGGCGAAGGTAATACCGTAATCTATATATACTCCCAAGTATTTAAGCGTTTTTGGAGGTGTTATCTCGGTCTCTTGGAATCTAATACGAACATCTTTAGCCTTCCTTTTCAGATTTAAGACCATCGCCCCTGTCTTTTCTACCGCTGTGTAGCTTATTTGCTTCCATCCACTCTTGTATAGCCGCAGGAGTTTCTTCGGCTTTTGTGGTCATTTCGACCGCGTTTCTCTTCGAGACCAAGACCGCCAGATCATCGGCATAGCAAATTAAATCGACATTTCCCCGTACTTGTAATTTCATGACATCGTCATATAGTAGGTCCCCCGGCAAGGCTAATACGTGTTTCTCTATCCAGCTCTATTACTCTATTTTTTAAATATGACTCGATAAGGTTTACTAAGTATTTTGGCAGGTTTTTCCGTTGGGCTCTCGCGATTATTCCTAAGCTAACCTAACTCGGTTACAAATTCCCATCCCAAGTTTTACCAAAGCTTCATCTGTTAGGCTTCTGACTATTTCATTTCACTAATGTGGGTCTACGTCTACACTTGACCTTATTCTGCTATAAGCTGTGATATTTCAGAACTTAGATAGGTACCATTAGGGTCGATTCTTCCAAGAGCGCAGAGGAGTCGTTTACAACTATCCAGTTGTAAACCTGGTCTCATATCAACATGCCCATTAGCAAGCTATTTGATGTACAAAAGCCAAAGCGGAGTACTTAAAGGAGTAATCTTTGAGTCGTTGAGATATTAGAAACGAATAAAAAATACCCACTGAGCAATACGCCGTACATTTCGTGGAAAGCCAAATAATTTTCTCGGCTATATCCTTGTAGGAACTAAGCCTGAAGCTTTGATCTCCTGCCGCGATCTTGGCAAAAGTTATTGCCTTTTAAAATTTGTTAACCAAATCCAAACTAATTTTGCGCCAGTGGAGTAAAACAAGCGAACATGGAACAGGGTCGATTTAGAACGACGTAATAAAATTTTGCTTTTAGCACTTAGCGTTAAATATTTTACGACTCACGCCGTAAACAGATTTCCAAATAGTTCATGACTAAGCTTCTTTATATTCAAATTATAAATTAAAGGGTTTGTAATTGAGCAAATACATTTTTAATCTTCTCCACTAAAGTTTTAAAATAACGATCGCGATTCTTCGCAAAGAGCGCGCGAGTGGAAACTTCTAGAATGAAGAAACAACCGTCAAATGTTTAAATTAAGCTTAAGATAGAGCCGTTTTAAACGCTTTATAAAGCAATCTCCTTTCTTTCATATTTTCTCCTTTATTTAAAAAAAATTGAAAATCGAGTTTTACTTTGTTTTGTTGCCGTAACCTATTTGTCGTGTTGATTAAAGGGGCTAATCCACTTTCATCGCTTTCATCCCTTAAATTAAGTTTGTTGGTCTTATCTTTTGCAGGACATTCGTTGTTGATTAACCTGGGCCAGGGTACAAAAAAGCAACTTTCAAAAGAGCGCGTACGCGGGGTCGGAAAAGAAAGTTGTTTTGTTTTATGGCGCGTCCCGAAACTTTTTTTGATTTAGCTCGTATATATTGGCAGCTCGTTTTTTGTTCTTTCGCTATTAACATAACCTTAATGTTATAGTTCTTTTTACTGTATCGTTTTATGGCCAAGGGTTGATTTATTAACACGCATATACCGGTAGTTTATAAAAGAATTTATTTAATCACAACAAAATTGAACTTAAAGTTGACTAAACAATTACAAGAGTAACTTTAAACCGAATTCGTTCAGAAATTCCATTTTCTACATGAAATGGTTTCTTAGTAATTGTATGCAATTATTTTCCAAAAGTTACTTTGGAAAGAAAGTTTTCTTTGTTGATTGAAACTATTATGTGCTCAGAGAAGTAAATTTTCCTTAATCAAAATAAATTTCTTAACCATTACCAGCTATTTTTCGTGAAAGCTTAAAAATGACACTTTTTTAGTTTTAACTTCCCTCGCAGTCCCCCCCCCCTTTCCCAACATCACTCTTTCATCACCTTACTTTAGGATTAGGTCGATTAGATCAACAATAAAGCCACTCGCACGATTAATGTTTTCTTATCGCCTGTATAAGGTGATGATTAAATGTATCCTTTTGTCAAACGATTTAAGGATTAGCGATTTGTGACGTGGCGTCATTTAAGAGCCAGGCGAAATTTTTCCCCATTCAGACTCTTGTGCACCGCGTAAATTATTTCAAACGACGTCTTAATTTAACTTTAACATACTCTATTTAACGGCTGACGCAAACTTGTTAATTGATTCAAAACTAAGTAGAATCTGACAATGATTGTATTAATTTGCGTCTCGCTTAATCTACTCGCTACTTGGTCTTACGTGACTCACAATACGATCTGATTAATTATCCGATCAAATAATTCGCAACAGAATATAGACATTAACTTTCCATTCGGTACAACTTGACGCTTCTCGTTCGTCTTCTCTCCTTCTCACGAAGACTCATAAAGATGAGTGGTAAAAAAATATTGTATTAACATCGATTTGCGGTAAGTTTCGTTTTAACAAAGCCTCGGAGGTATTAGCTGAGCAATGCAATTAGTAGTGTCGGCTCCGGGGCCATTGTTGCTTACCGGAGGAGCTCGTGACCGGACTCGCCAATACACCCGGCGCTTGTTTGTGCAACGACACTGTCGTGCAAGCCTTTGACAACGACGTGCTCGGCTTGTAACTTTACTTTGAAGTTGATGTGCCTAATTTAACGTTGTTAACTGTTTCACAACAGGCAAAGTTTTTAAGCTTTTCCACGCTTTAGAGCAGTTTCCAATTGCACAAAGGATCTAAAAATGATGCGCTAATCTTGTCGTCCGACGGCATCAATTTTTACAAGTTTTTTTATTAATTTGTCCCGCTTTTTCCTTAACTTTATTACTTAATTTAGAAAAATTCTTTAAGAAACGAGAAAAATACTAACGCAATTTACCGACTTTTAGGTCATAATCAATTATGTTTAACGTTTACTTTTCGTATATAATGATTCTTTGTTTCTTTACTTAAATGCATCAGTTTTTTGCTCACGTACACGACAACAAGGGATGCAAGAATAAGTCGTATGGAGTTACCAATTACACGTTTCTCTTACTAAATATAATTAACGTCGTTTTGTCTTGCCAGCTTTTTACAGATTAGTTTACTAAACTATGACATATTATTTTTGTTCTAATCTAATTACAAAACATCAAATTTTATTCTTCTAACATCGCTCGATGATCAAATTTTCTCTGCGAAAACTCTCGCGGAATAATTATTTAGGTTATTTTAGGTCCACGGCTTAAAATTATCGCTCACACTTTCTTCATAGCATCTACATACTGATGATTTTTGGCAAAATTTTTATTCAATTCTTTTTCAATTGTTAATTAAACAGGAGGCAAATGTCAAGTCCGCACGTATTGCAAGAATCACGCAGTTTAGCTCGCGCATTTGGACGGCTCGCACGTCTAAACTATCAGCGTTACAAAATCGTCGTTCTGAACTTTTTTGTGAGAAATTGTCCGCTCTACAAAAAAGGTTCTATACAATTTTGCCGTATCCGGCTTATTTTGCAATTGTTAATTAAACAGGAGGCAACTGTCGAGTTCGCACGTATTGCAAGAATCACGCAGTTTAGCACGCGCATTTGGACGGCTCGCACGTCTAAACTATCAGCGTTAAAAAATCGTCGTTCTGAACTTTTTTGTGGGAAATTGTCCGCTCTACAAAAAAGGTTCTATACAATTTTGCCGTATCCGGCTTATTTTGCAATTGTTAATTAAACAGGAGGCAACTGTCGAGTTCGCACGTATTGCAAGAATCACGCAGTTTAGCACGCGCATTTGGACGGCTCGCACGTCTAAACTATCAGCGTTAAAAAATCGTCGTTCTGAACTTTTTTGTGGGAAATTGTCCGCTCTACAAAAAAGGTTCTATACAATTTTGCCGTATCCGGCTTATTTTGCAATTGTTAATTAAACAGGAGGCAACTGTCGAGTTCGCGGGTCATGCGAGAATCACGCATTTTAACACGCGCATTTGGACGACTCGCACGTCGAAACTATCAGCGTTACAAAACCGTCGTCCTGAACTTTTTTGTGGGAAATTTTCTGCTCTACAAAAAAGGTTCTATACAATTTTGCCGTATCTGGCTTACTTTTCAATGGTTAATTAAACAGGAGGCAACTGTCGAGTTTGCGCGTCATTCGAAAATCATGCAGTTTAGCACGCGCATTTAGACGACTCGCACGTCGAAACTATCAGCATTACAAAACCGTCGTCCTGAACTTTTTTGTGGAAAATTTTCTGCTTTACAAAAAAGGTTCTATACACTTTTACCGTATCTGGCTTACTTTTCAATTGTTAATTAAACAGGAGGCAACTGTCGAGTTCGCACGTATTGCAAGAATCACGCAGTTTAGCACGCGCATTTGGACGGCTCGCACGTCTAAACTATCAGCGTTAAAAAATCGTCGTTCTGAACTTTTTTGTGGGAAATTGTCCGCTCTACAAAAAAGGTTCTATACAATTTTGCCGTATCTGGCTTATTTTGCAATTGTTAATTAAACAGGAGGCAACTGTCGAGTTCGCGGGTCATGCGAGAATCACGCATTTTAACACGCGCATTTGGACGACTCGCACGTCGAAACTATCAGCGTTACAAAACCGTCGTCCTGAACTTTTTTGTGGGAAATTGTCCGCTCTACAAAAAAGGTTCTATACAATTTTGCCGTATCCGGCTTATTTTGCAATTGTTAATTAAACAGGAGGCAACTGTCGAGTTCGCACGTATTGCAAGAATCACGCAGTTTAGCACGCGCATTTGGACGGCTCGCACGTCTAAACTATCAGCGTTAAAAAATCGTCGTTCTGAACTTTTTTGTGGGAAATTGTCCGCTCTACAAAAAAGGTTCTATACAATTTTGCCGTATCCGGCTTATTTTGCAATTGTTAATTAAACAGGAGGCAACTGTCGAGTTCGCGGGTCATGCGAGAATCACGCATTTTAACACGCGCATTTGGACGACTCGCACGTCGAAACTATCAGCGTTACAAAACCGTCGTCCTGAACTTTTTTGTGGGAAATTTTCTGCTCTACAAAAAAGGTTCTATACAATTTTGCCGTATCTGGCTTACTTTTCAATTGTTAATTAAACTAAACAGGAGGCAACTGTCGAGTTAGCGCGTCATGCGAGAATCGCGCATTTTAGCACGTGCATTTGGACGGCTCACACGTCTAAACTATCAGCGTTACAAAACTGTCGTCCTGAACTTTTTTGTGGGAAATTTTCCGCTCTACAAAAAAGGTTCTATACAATTTTGCCGTATCTGGCTTACTTTTCAATGGTTAATTAAACAGGAGGCAACTGTCGAGTTTGCGCGTCATTCGAGAATCATGCAGTTTAGCACGCGCATTTAGACGACGCGCACGTCGAAACTATCAGCGTTACAAAACCGTCGTCCTGAACTTTTTTGTGGGAAATTTTCTGCTCTACAAAAAAGGTTTCATACAATTTTGCCGTATCTGGCTTACTTTTCAAAATGCAAGCTCTTGAAGGTCGGCAGGTTATTTTTTTGGGTATAAAATACCCAAACTAGCAAAGTTCCCAATGAAACTCTAAAGGTCTCTCTAAGAGAAGTCGTTGAAATGGTACAAAAAGACTACTATCAACAGTCATTTTTATTACCTTAGAAAAAATAGTAAACATGTAGTACGAAATTTTTCCATTCCTAATGCTGCAGTTGCAGTAAAAGTACATAGTTATAGCGCCTGATATGTTACGATTTTCGACATCCTTTGCAGGATATTCTCGATTTAAAACCGACTCAAATTCAATTTTCTGTTGTGAATCGTGGATTTCGTTACGTTTGAGTTCCTTAGACATCTTTGAACACTTAAGTACCTCTTGACCCTTTCAAATCCGTTTTAAATTTCATTATGTCAGTGGGTTTTGGGGAGAAATCATGTTTCGTTCCGTGATGGAACTGACGAATTTTTTTTCCCTGACGGTCTAACTGTAGAGTTCATGATGCTCATTTTTTTAGGATTGGGTTAGTACGTATTAAAATAATGTGGGAGTGTGCTTGAAAAAAAGAGTTTCATTTTGTCAATTAATTTTTAATTGGGAAAGTTGGGGCTTAGCGCGTTGTGGGCCTTCCAGAGCCTTTGTTTATTAGATTAAATTTTAAATTGGTAACATTTAATTTGAAGAGCTCGCTCTTATTGGTACAAATTTTGATTGAGACGAGTTAATCGTAAAATTAATTAGAATTTAATTGATTTAATTTACGTGACATTAGGTTAATAAGTTATCTAGTAGATTGTTAGATTTAGATTTGGGTAAGATGTCGAAAATTAGGCCAATACGTAAAGTTGATAATGCGAATAGTAGTTAAGCGGCCATCTCACGTTCTGGAGAAATTATTCCTTTAATATATAATCAGAACGTCAGTAAACAAGGCCACAGAGGAACGAACCCTACGTTATCCTTGTCATCTGGAGATATTACTTCCCAAAGGAGGCTCGTACGGCAAACTTTGTAAACTATTACGAACAATAACATTGTAACACCCAATGTCTTTGAAACAACATTCTGAGTTCCCATAAAGACAATTTAGAAAATTGATTGATTTAATCGTAATTAAACGTTCGGAATTTCTTATTAAGTTCTAAATTGTTCTCTAAAAACAAGGGCTCGCTCCGAGGTGTTAATTTCAAAATATTTACAATAAAAAACAAGTGGAGAAAGATTTGGATGGTCTGTGCCCCTCATGAATATTAATATTGGTTAGTGTAAACGAGCATAAAGTTTGTAATTCTACATACTGTTTATTAATTAAGATTTTTGCTAGAGGCTATTTTTGTTTTACACCCTAATTTTACTCCCTTTTTTTAATCTAAAACGCATAAATTCGCTTGTTAGCCCTTTAAATACACTTCTCAATTATTTTACTTTTTTAACCTTTTTGATCAAATTATTTCGCCAACTTGTTGTCGTTTCATTATCCACAAGTTAATTTTTTGTTTGCTAATTGAAATTCAAATTAGTCTCTTTGATCCACAATAAACATTATCATAATAAAATAACCGGGGAGGTCCTTACAGAATGAGCCCGCTACTCGCTACTCGTGCAACCAACACGACAGTTCCATTCCTCATTAGCCATCCTATACACGCTAAAAGTAGACGAGCTTGTATTTTTCAATAAAATTAATTTCGTTTAGCGATAATAATTTTTATTCTACAACACTTGGCGTCATTTAATACAAAATTAGTTGACGTATAACCTTATTATAAAGCAGAAGTCACGTAATTTGCATTACGGATCTCCCTTAATGTAGTCTAACATCTTACAGCTCAAACGATTTAATTAATTTAATGAAGCAAATTGAAATTTGGATTTCGGGAGGAGGCTAAATTGTAATTTTATTTGGCCTCGATGGTTAACTTTGATTTTAAATTAATTTTCAAGACGAAAAGACTTTCGGAATGGACCGTAATAAATAGTTGATCAACCATCATAATTCCGAGTCCCAGCTATGCTAATAATTTGCGCATAACCTGCATTGTTTTGCCATGACACGACGTGGATAGTATTTCCCACAGAAATAGGCCCCGCTGGTATGCAATTATCAATTTAGGGATTATTGAAAAGATCTTATTGTGAATTGTGTCCCTTCGTAAATGGGAATTATTTTATATAAATAATGGCATCGGAAAGTTTGGGGTTTGTTGGTCTTTTTTTTCCATAATCATATTAGATGTTACTTGATGGCTTTTCTTTTATTGAAAAAGGGCCAACTTTTTTTTTTCCTTTTGTAATCTAATTTTCGTGACAGACGACTAAAATCTTTATATTCAATCTAAAAGTTAATAACTTTGGCCTGTTTTGAATTACAAAGTTATAAAGTTTACAATAAGACTATAAAAGCCATTTTTACGATATCAATGTGCGTTTTATTATTTTATGTCAAATATTCAGCATATTTGAGGTATTTTTTAATAGCCCTTAATACATAAAAATGAAGTTTTAAAAGTAGTAATACCCGTGCGATAATTTATTGCTAGAATTTTTATTTCGTGACGTTTGTTTTAATAGGTACTTTTGAGAGAGTACTGTAAAATAGGGCAAGTTGCAAAAAATTGCTATGCGGCACTTATTTAGCTTTATAACAACTTATTCGGCTCGGCCCTGGGAACTTTACCATCTGATTCTGTTCACGAACGACCCTTTAGGGGTGTTACAGTTTAGGTCTGCTGTTCGAAAAATTAAAGGGACAATCGGGGGCAGACAGTAATTGGGTTAATAGAGTTTGAAATAGTTCTCAAAGATGGGATGAAAAGATATCCTAAATCTTCTAAAAGCAAATGTTAATTGTGGTGTTGAAACTTGAGCACGCGTTAGAACTATTGCTGAAAGCAAAACTGGACTACACTTTCGAACAGTTTTGTTTTAGAACTATCAGCTCTAGCTTTCAAGGGCTGTTCGAGAAATTGAGACGTTTGCAACAAAATTAAAACGGGCGCCGGAAGCGGAATACAAACGTCCTTCGTTTCTGCCTTGGCTTTCCCATAAAACTAAACAAAATAAAAGTTTGGACTGTCGTGGCGCTACTACACAACATGTCTTGTCTCAATAGCTCCTTTCTACAATAGCTCGTTAACAAGTAACCTCTGGCGTTATTTATAGGTACCTACCTCTAATGAAAATTGTAGAGGACGAAATTAGCTAACAGGGCAACTGTATGTAGTATGTACCTACTGATTAACATTGCCTGGGCTTTCCTATAAAAAAATGAAGTTCGCGGCGCAGCTATAATACATATTATAGAACATTCCGCGTCTCTCCCTTAAATAGCTCCCTAATTAGTGGCTTTAGGTTAATTACACCTCCTATGGAAATTACAGAGCATAAAATTAGCTTTCGAAATAATATTAGTACCACTTTTCACCACCAGTGGTTTTTTGATAGAAACGAGTAGTGAGTACAACAAGCCGCGTCTCTCCCGTAAACAGCTCGTTAAAGAGCAACCTGGCGTTAATTGTACCTCTAGTAACAATTTTAGAGCACGAAATTAGCTATAAGAAACTGCGTTCGGCGCTAACCTTACTTTTCCTTCCCGCTATTCATTTTAGCTCTAAATTGAAGTTTGGATTTCCGCGACGAAACTGCATAGAACATGCTGCGTCTCTCCCTAAAATAGCTCCTTAATGAGTGATTTTAGGCTAATTAGACCTCCTATGGAAATTATGGAGCATAAAATAAGCTACCGGAATAATTATAGTGCCACTTTTCACCACCAGTTGTTTCTTTTATAAATGAAAAATTCAAGTTTACGTTGCCTCGATGCCTTGACGTGAGTACAACAAGCCGCGTCTCTCCCGTAAATAGCTCGTTAAAGAGCAACTTGGCGTTAATTATACCTCTAGTAAAAATTTTTAAGCGCGAAATTAGCTATAAGAAACTGCGTTCGGCGCTAACCTTACTTTTTCTTTCCGGTATTTATTTTAGCTCTAAATTGAAGTTTGGATTTCCGCGATGAAACTGCATAGAACATGCTGCGTCTCTCCCTAAAATAGCTCCTTAATGAGTGATTTTAGGCTAATTAGACCTCATATTGAAATTATAGAGCATAAAAGTAGCTATCGGAATAATTATAGGGCCGCTTTTCACCACCAGTTGTTTTTGTATAGAAATGAGTGAAAAAGATCAAGTTTCTGTTGTCTCGATGCCTTGACGTGAGTACAACAAGCCGCGTCTCTCCCGTAAATAGCTCGTTAAAGAGCAACTTGGCATTAATTATACCTATAGTATAAATTTTTAAGCGCGAAATTAGCTATAAGAAACTGCGTTCGGCGCTAACCTTACTTTTCCTTTCCGTTATTCATTTTAGCTCTAAATTGAAATTTGGATTTCCGCAACGAAACAACTGCATAGAACATGCTCCGTCTCTCCCTAAAATAGCTCCTTAACGAGTGATTTTAGGCTAATTAGACCTCATATCGAAATTACAGAGCATAAAATTAGCTATCGGAATAATTATAGTACCACTTTTCATCACCAGTGTTTTTTTATTGAAATTAATGAAAAACTCAAGTTTGTGGTTGCTTGTGGACGTGAGTTTAACAAGTCGCGTCTCTCCCTTTAATAAGTCGTTAAATAGCGCCCTGGCGTTAATTATACCTCTAATACAAATTTTAGAACACAAAATTAGCTATAAGAAACTACGTTCGGCGCTACTACCAGACTTTTCCTTTCCGGTATTCGTTTTAGCTCTAAATTTAAGTTTAGATTTCTGCGACGAAACTACATATAGAACATGCCGCGTATCTCTCTAAAATAGCTCCCTAATGAGTGACTTTAGGTTAATTACATCTCATATGGAAATTATAGAGCATAAAATTAGCTATCGAAATAATTAAAAGCGCAACTTTTCACTACCAGTAGTTTTCTATATAAATGAATGAAATATTCAAGTTTGTGGTGCTCCACGTGAGAACAATAAGCCGCGTCTCTCTCTTAAATAGGTCGTTAAAGAGCGCACTGGCGTTAATTAAACCTCTAATAAAAATTTTAGAGCTCGAAATTAGCTATAAGAAACTGCGTTCGGCGCTACCATACTTTTCCTTTCCGCTATTCATTTTAGCTCTAAAAACCGATGTGAGATAGTTGCTGCATTTAGTCGTTTTTCTTCTGATGGCATTCCTCGAGATAGCTCGAAATGGGTATAAAATAGTTAGTAATGAATATTTAATAGATGTATTTGAAGTTATTGAAGTAAAACTTAGTTTTATGTCTTTCGTAACGTTTGCCCTTAGGTAGTAAAGTTTTCCTCAGTATTATAATTATATACCTAAATTTATTATAAATTTTATACAAAACTTTATTTTCTGTGGAAAATAAAAATTATATCGAATAATAAGGTTTGAATCATCATTTTGCGTCATGATTTCCAAAGACGACATTTAAAAGAATTACGACCCTCCGGAAACGTGCACGATGCGTAACCAGTATAACTGTCTTTTCGAAACAAACTACAGTATTGTGAAAAGAAATGAAAAGAAACGAGAAAATGGAATGAGATAAATATAATGTATCCCAAGAAGCAAATAGAAAAGTGACCCAAAAATATTATTTGGTGTCGTTAATCGAGCATAGAACATATTTTAATACATCTCGACTTCCGAATTGGAATCGGCGACGGAAATGTCTTTGGGTATTGAAAAATGTGCTTAGGAACTAAGAAAATTGATTTTGTGTTTGTGTTATCTGAAGTGAAAAATCGAGATTGAACCTTGCGGTCTAGTAATTAATAATACCTGGTCCAATTATGTCGTGGTTCATGATGTAATTACAACAGAGATATTATCTCCATGTCGTAATCACATGACACTCGCTCTACAGGATACTAGATAACCATGTAACCTGATCTAATTTACTACGCTTAGCAGTTACGCTACAACGAAGCGGCCTCCTGTGATCTAACGAAGTTATTACGGTAGTATTAATTATTGCATCTTCCCACATTTTCATCGAAGGAGAAATTAATAATTGACGTTATACGCCAGAACTTCACTTAAACCTTAGCCAGCTCACGTTCAAACAATTTCGAAACTTATACTGCCCCTTTTTCTTTCGCAACTTACAACTCTAAAATCACTAAAAGCATTTTTTATTCAAATGATAGTTTTTTAACTTTTCACGTCACGTTCGTCTTTTAATGAACTTGTCGACAAGCTTTTCGAGAAAACTTTTTCCTCGATTAGTTTCTCAAGAGGGAAATTAATATTTCTTATTTATCTCCTTTTTCTCTCTTTTTTACAGTGAGGACAAAAACGTAAAAAGTATTTACATTTCTCTCGCCCGCTTTAGTTTTGTTAAAAAGTATAAATTATTACCGTTGGCCCATATTCGATAAGGGAGCAAGAAGGGGCGCTTTCAAAAGACACATTCGAGAGGAAATAATGTTTTGAAAATAGCAGTCGCGTAGTATAGGTTTTTTTAACAAAGTTTGGTCGCTTTTTGAGACGTCTCCGTAGGTATCTGCTCGTATCAGTTATACAAACAACTTCAAAATCGGCTTTGTTGGAATTTTCTTTTTTTGGTGCGGGGCATTAAATAATGCGAGCTTTCCAATTTTGTGTGTGGGCATATTTTTTTATTGATCGACTCTTTCTGAATGTAAACTCAAATTTTCGATTAAAAGAAATGATATGAAATTATTGCGAAAAATGGACGATGCTATCGCGTCTGGTTAATGTATGTCAGTGTGTGCAATGTGGCAGAGCGTGTGTTGTGTATGGTTTCGTTGCTTGTGTTTGGCATGATAAGACTAGTGGTTTATGCAACAATAGAACAACACCTCGATTGCTATACCAGACTAATCCATTTGAAACCAGTAGCAATTTTGAACTCGTGATTTATTTACCCTAGGAAACATTACATGGTTGCACAACCCAATTTCGCCATTTTGACATTGTTTTGTCATTTGTCACAATCGTAACTATAATTATAACGTTCTCGGAACTACTGAAGTTTTAATAGCCTATATGCATCGCTTAATTACCTATTTATCTTATCGACTAGAAATTATTTAGCGTCATGCGTTTAGATCGTTAAGCTATAGCTATACCTCTAATTGGCTAGTGTAATATTTGCAATTATATTCGACAAAGTGACAAAATTAAACTTTTTAAATTCATAAACACTAATATCTAAAGTTTTAAAAAAAATTTTCTTTTATCCAGCACAGCGACTCACTTCCTTGGTCAGAAAATTAATTTTTTTTAATGGCATCTCCTATCTTGAGCAAGCTCAGCGAGTACTAGAGGTTTCAAGATAATGTCTCGACTATGCAAACGCCCTTGAACCCGTTGGAGAATTTGAATTTTCTCGCTTTTATTCTTCTACAAATTATAGAAATGAAAAGTTTGCCAAAAATCGTCCACAAGTGCCTAATCTTTGCATCTTTGTAAATGAAGAATTTGTCATGAAAATTAAAAATTAGTGGTATCAATGTTAGTTGATAGCTACCCAATAAACACAGCAGTTACGTATATTATACGTATAAAATTTTCAGATACCTAACGTTACTAATTAGTATTTTAATTTTGGTTAAAAACGGAGCTCATGTCGCGTAATTTTAGACCGTTATATTTCGGGGTTTTTTCGGTATAAAAATACCTAAAATAAACGAAAATATTCGGTTAAAAAAGTGGTAGCAGTTTTTCCTAATTACTCTTCTGAATAATTATATGAAAGATTCAGTTAACGTGGTTTACTGGCGAGCGGCCTGGCGGTTCCTTAAGTACTTGGTTGGTTACGAATCAACCGGTGTTCACTATGAGTAGCGTCATCTACTTCTACCTGTTAATATTGGGCAATATTTACGTTTTTAAAATACGTATTAAAAGGATTAAAATATATAGCTTAACATACGTTTATTTTACGTTTAAATTACTATTGGTTGGTTTAGACGTATTTTAAACGTATATCATACGTACTTAAAATCTATTTATTTCAAGTATAAATTTAGACGTTAAATATAGGTATATTTTTTACGTTGAATATACGTTGTCGTAAAAACGTATAAGAACTGAACTACCTTTGGTAACAAAAACATATCTTATATTTCCGTATTGTACTCCTTATTTGATTACGTTTAATATACGTCTAAAAATATACGAGATACGTATATTACACAATTAGACGTATTTTGTACATATAATAAACGTAGTTGTGTTTATTGCGTACGGACTAAAACCCACAATGCTGTGCATAAGTGTGGTTAGCGGATATTCTACTTTTGATTTGATTCAATTCCTTTGTGGGCGGTTATTTGAAAACAAAGGAGAAAACAGCAAAGTGACAGGTTATCTAATATTTTATTTAAATAAAATGTTGCATTCTACAATTCGAGAAAATTGTGGAAAATGATTCTCAAATACATTGTTATAAAAACAAGCCGTAAACTTTTACAGTTTCAATTTTCTATAAAATTCTTATTAGGTGTCAAGTAAATATATATATTCTATACCTACACAGTCAAAGGAATTTTCAATTGGAAGGCAAAATTTTGTTTTTCCCTTTTTAGATATAAAAGTCAATTCAAAAACAAAGGAAAATTGAACGGTGTTTAGAGCTAGCAATTTAGTGAGTCTGTAATAGAACTTTTATCTAGTCGTTAACGTAAATAACTATAATTTAGTTGAAGATTATCTTGCCGTTGTAAGGAGAAACAGCTGTGTAAGCGTTTTTCTTAAATCTTTATGAAAATATACCTTATACTTGCGCTGCTGAAAGTTGAATTTTTGCCAAAAAAAACGGGCATAACTTATAATCGTTTATTTAAAAATTTCACCATCTGCCGACATTTATTAGGTGGTTCAATTTTAAAGGAGCTTTATTTTTGTTTTTTTGGTTCAGTCGAACAACGGTTAATACTTTGTTTAAACAACTCGCGACAGCAAAGCAGCTGAAATTGAAATTATCACATCTCGTCGACTTGTGGGTTGTGGGAAGCCTCCAGCTTAAATAGGCCGATCATCTCTTGTCTCGATTTTAGTTAAATCCCACTAAAATTGACAATATATCTCCAGTTGTAAATGCATCATTTTAAATGGGCGGAAACAAGATAGCCGACTCCAGTAAAAGATGGGCCCAATTGCGTCCAAAGTGGCATATAGATCGTGTTCTCTCTCAGTAAATAACTGCCAAACTGTTTATATTTACAGTTTTTCAGACTCGAAAGTCGAATAGTTTTAGTTTAGTGTTTTATAAGTGGGCGTGGCTTATGACGCTACGTCATACTAAAAGCAATATTTGTGGAGGGGAGCTCTTTGATATTACTTCCTTCGTAAAGATTGAGTTAGGCACTTTCTAAGATTTTTTCAGTTCTCGATTTTCAAATTTTAGTTTAACGAGCCCCTTGGAGTGCAAAGCACCATTTTTTCCGCGAAATAAAAATATAAAAGGGTGGCCACGCTCTCCGGTAGAATATTTTACAAAATGTGTGTTGTTTGCAATGAAAAATATTGCGGAAAAAATCGGTTTTGTCATACGAAAAGCGTTTTTTTTGAAAGATAATAAAGAGAAAAAAATATGACTCATTTATAATTAAACGTCGTAGGTTCGCATATTTGTTAGGTGGTGCGAGTGGGTTCGGATAAATGGGAACGTTTTCTGCTGCATTCATAATTTTGCGTGCGAGATCAACGAAGCGGAAAGAATGAGGGCGGTTGGCAGAGCGTGGTGCGTGAATACTACCCGGTAACAAGCGGTTTAGCGTCGGAAAATAACCTCGACGCTGCCACCAAAACGAAAGTATTATACGCGCTTACTGCACAGAAATCCTTCCTTAACAGCAGGTGGACTGCGTGTGTGTCGGTTTGGTTATACAACAATGAAAAGAAAGGCTTACACGCAAAATAAATTAATCCGAATGGTCACTATAACGTATTAATAAACGATTATCTTGGGCTTTACATGTAGGGCGATCGTAAAATTCTATTTCATCATTAACTTTGACTTATGGTGTCGTTAAAAATAGCTCGTATAAAAAATGAAATTCCGCGCTACTCATTTTTCTAGCTCATTAGTGGAACCATTGTTGGGTAATCGTTAAATGTATGCACCCGCCATTTTTTGTTTCACTTGTTTTACTTCTAAAACAATGAAAAATCGTTAATGACGAAACGTAAATTAAACGCCGTTCTACTTTTTGTTAGTTCATCCGTCTCGAAGGACCACACTTTTTCGCAAAAAACGAGCTGCCCCAGCGCTTTTACTTTAGTCAACTGTGTGTATATTCGAAAACGATTTTAGTTTAAATAAGGACAGATAAAAATAAATTTCCGACACAAACTAAGATATCTCTATCCGCTTATACCATTAAATAATCCATCAAGGACAATTTGATGGTGTATTCCTCGATCGCATTTATCTTGGTGTCATTATTTCCTGTACGAGCGCGCTCTTCCAAACTTTGCTTTTGCGATTTTTCACCGTCCACGTTCGTTCCGTTTTAGGGACGTATTCCATATGTTATTTTGTTGTCGCAAGAAAAGTCTCTCGGTAAAGATTGGCGCTTTTAATAACCCCCAAAAAACGCCGGCAAAAAGAAACTCCATTAAAACTTTTAACCGAAACGCCACTTTAGCTTAGTTTTTAAAATTAAAGCTGGTAATTTTAACTAATTTCTTTTTGTTTCATTATTTTTAACTTGCTCGTGTGTGTTTGTTATCCCATCTCTACTAGACGTGCAATTTGAGCTTGAATTCGTACAGATTGCTGTTTCCATTTGGCAATTCGCGGCGCCGGGAAAGTTTCGGGACGAGTTAATAGGATTAGATTTTTATGGACAGTGTCATCTGTTCTTTCGTGTTTACAACTTCAATTTCATACGTGTAAAACGCGTATGTTGACTTTTTTCGTCTCTAAAACGAATCGATCTTTTATTTCTTTATTTTTACCCGCGCTCTATACCTTTTTTTTTTTCTTTTTATTTAATTTACACTCGCGAATTTTATCCAAGTTTGGGAAAATTTGTATACGAAATTTTCTAGTACGTAATCAAGGAAAATTATTGCGTCGAACTTAAAGTTTTGTGTGTGTTCGCAATTGAATAATTTAATACATAACATGTCTGCATAGCTTTTCTAACGTGCAAGCCTCGAGCATTTCCACTATTTCTAACTCGCGTTAGTTCCGTTTTCGTCGTTAGCGATACATTCAGTCGTTTGTCATTACAGATATTAGCATAATCAGATGACTAGAGGCTTCTAGAATCATTAAAAGACTCTCACAAGTGCCGTACTTGTTTCGAATCCAATACTTGACGATCGTCGTCGAAATGAAATTTGTTCGACGTTCAGACTCGAGTTTATAATTTGATATGTATTAATCACCCACAACACCCCCTCTTTTTGTCTGTCAATTGCACCATTGATGAGATTCTTTGATTATCTCTTGCGTGCATTTTACTAGCGTTTAAATTTAATTATAGCCTAACGAGTTTCGTTAAAATAGATGCGGAGCTATTTATTCGTTTTGAATCGACGAATTTGGATATTAAAATTGTCACTCGGTTCTTTGTTTCCTCTCAAGACGTTACAATTAGAGCCTAGCGGTATATTTAGCGTATCCAACGCGAATTTCAATAAGTATCGATACTCTATACATATCGAATCCTATCGATTATCAATCTTTTTAGAAATAATGCACTTTTGTTGGGTAAACATCCATTCAGACTCCTTCGCCCACGTAGGTTTGGGCGTTAATTTAAAAAAATCAGTTTTCCATTTGAAAATGTATCGAATTGCACGAATAAATATAAATATTTATTAATATAAATTAATAAGCAACAAAATAAAAGTAATCTTCCGTTGTGTTCTCGACATCGAATAAAGATACTTCGTGCGTGATGCTTAACCGAATGCGTTTGGTGTATATTGAGCCTCGCGAGTTTAGGATAAATCAATTACGGATTCTGTTCTCAGGCTTGTAAACTCTATTATACATGTGTAGCGTGGCTCTCTCTAGAGTAGATGATTATGATGGATTATGCCGTGTTGGTATTCATAAGTGATGGTTTTACACCGTTGAACGTTTTGGACTTTACTGCGATTTACATTTCGTTTTGATAAATGAGGAAAACTCTCCTTTTTTTTGTGCGGACACAAAAAGAAATGTTTAGGCATTAATAATACATTTCTGTATTATACAGAGTATTGATATACAGTGTGTTCAAACTACGGGTGCTCAGAAGATTGTGTTCAAAAAACTGCATAATTGTACAAAATTAACGCACCATTTTTAAGTATATAATGCCCGCCCTGTACTCCTAATTACGGCATCCATGCGCCTTGGCATGCTAGAAATGAGGTTTTCAACAACTTTCTGGGACATATTTTCCCATTTTTCAATTACTGCATCTACCAGTTAATTGTTGTTGAGAGATGGTGGTATATGACTTTGAACCTTCTTTTTAAGATGCTCGATAGGATTTAAATCGGGTCTATTAGGTGGTCACTCCATCAACGGAATATTTCCAGGATTCAAGTAATTGATAACCACCTGGGGGACGAGCATTATCTTGCATGAGTCCCACAAAAAAATAAAATGGCATTATATGTTCAACTACGATGTTTTCGAAATAATAATCTGTATCTATAGACCTCGCACGTATTGGAACCAACTCTGTGGGGCCATTAAAGCAGATGCCACTCCAAAACGTAACAGAGCCACATCCAAAAGGGACTCTTGGAGAGATGTAGCAACTGCAAATCTCTCTCCTATTCTTTGCCACATACGCTCAGGTCTCCATCGGGAGATTTAAACTCACTCGCGTTCTATCTGAGAATGAAACCTTCTTCCAATCATCAACAGCCCAATATTGATGATTCCTGCCAAACGCAATAATGATTTTTCAGGCCTTCTGCTGCTGAATCCGCTTTCATTAATTTATATTAAGCGTCATCTGATTGTTTGATACTATATTGCAACGTCTCGAGTAGTTTCAAGGTCATTGATAACTTTCCCGTTTCTTAGAGCGGATTTCTTAATAAAACGCTCATCCTTTACATTAGTACATCATTTTTTCCCTTGCCCTGGTCTTCTTAGGTATAGGTCCAGTCTCTTTAAA
The DNA here is from genome assembly GCA_950108345.1 of Malthinus flaveolus. Lineage (NCBI taxonomy): Eukaryota > Metazoa > Arthropoda > Insecta > Coleoptera > Cantharidae > Malthinus > Malthinus flaveolus. The sequence goes on along the minus strand of OX467286.1, from coordinate 17,146,080 downwards.
ACGTCGACCCATGCAACTTAGACTGGATTGATTTCTTCCTATCGCATCACTAACATAACAACATTGAGCATCCCTCTTTCATCAAATTCGTTGCTCTTGCAGTTTATTCCACTGCAAAATTTAAAAAGCTTTTGTTTAGAAGGTATGCAGGCCGTGCAGGTGTGGGGCCGTTGAAGCAGATTCTACCCTAAAACATAACAGAGCCACCTCCAAAAGGGCCCCTTGGAGAGATGGACAGATGTAGCAATTTGCAAATCTCTCTCCTATCCTTTGCCACATACGCTCAGGTCCATTGGAAAATTTAAACTCACTCGCGTTTTATTTGAGAATCATCAACAGCCCAATATTAATGAGTCTTGCCAAACGCAATCTTTGAATTTTGTGCTGTGTGGCAAGCAATAATTTTTCTGCAGGTCTCCTGCTGCTTAATCCGCTTTCATTTAACCGTCGTCTGATTGTTCGAGACGATATTACAAGGTTTCGAGCAGTTGCAAGCGTACTGGTGACTTTCCCGTTTCTTAGAGCGAATTTTCTATAAAATCGCCCATTCTTTAGAGACCACGGTCTACTTGGGTAGGTCTAGTCTCTTTAAATCGTCCACCCGTGCAACTTAGACTGGAATGATTCCTTCGCTTCGCGTCACCAACATACAACATTGAGCATCCCTCTTCTAGCAAATTCGTTGCTAGTGCCGCTTCTTTCACTGAAGAATTTGAAAAACTTTTGTTTATAACGTATAAGGCCTCAGTGCGATTTTGTTAACTTGCACGTATTGGATCCAACTCTGTGGGGCCATTAAGCAGCTTCTAACCTAAAACTTAACAGAGCCACCTCCAAAAGGGACCATTGGAGAGATGGGGAGATGTAGAAACTTGCAAATTTCTCTTATATCCGTTGCCACATACGTTTAGGTCCATTGGGAGATTTAAACTCTTTCGCGTTTTATCTGAGAATGAAACTTTCTTTCAATCATCGACATCCCAATATTGATGAGTCCTGCCAAACGCAATTTTTCAATTTGTGCTGTGTGGTGAGGAATGATTTGTTGCAGATTGTCTGCTGCTTAATCCGCCTTCATTTAAGCGTCGTCCGATTGTTCCAGGCAAGATTTCGAGCAGTTGGAAGCTCATTGATGACTTCCCCGTTTCTTAGAGCGGATTTTCGAAGATGACGCTCATCTTTTAGATTAGTACATCGTTTTCGCCCTTGTCCTGGTTTTTTTAGGCAGTACGTCTACCCATGCAACTTATCGCAACTTTCTATCGCATCACCAACATGCACCATTGAGCATCCCTCTTCCAGCAAATTCGTTGCTCTTACTGCTTCATCCACTGAAAACTTTGAAAGACTTTTGCTTAGAAGGTATCCAGGCCCCGGCACAACTTCGTTAACTTCGACAATTCGACACCCAGTATATCATTTAAATCCTCTTTCGATGAGCCGCTGGGCCCTCTCTTAAGGTCCTTGGAATTTTAGGGACGTGCTGTGCTCTCTTATCATTTTTCTTTAAGGCGAACCAGTCGTTATTTGTGCAACTGTTTCGAATAAAAATTGTGAAATATTTGTCTTATAAATAAAACCCTTCTTGGATATTATGGAAATTTGATTTGCTCCGCGAATGCGGTTGAATATAACCTCAATATTTGAGTAGTTTCAATAAGTGTCACAGTTGATGGCATCCAAGTTTTTGAAGTAAAAGCAAAGGGGTTATGTAATATTTGGTAATATGGAGGAGAGTATTTTCAAAGCTATGATACTAAAAGCATAGCGTTTTATCTCTAGTTTCTTGGCTTGCATAAGCAGGTGTTCTTAAGAAGACGCAATTTCGGATACAAGATATCGCGTTTCCAGTATGTGAGCACGTTTTGCGGCTTCCACATGGGTTGTGGAGCATAAGATATGCACATTTGAAAGTATAAACTTTGCTTTTACGCCGCCATTCGTTCAAACGCGAATTAGTTTAACGACACTAGTGCAAATATTATTATAAATTTGTTTATAATGTCTTAAAATTTATAAATGACACGGAAAATTTGGTACACGTACTTGGGCGGTTAAATAAACGACAAAGTACGTCGTTGGGTATTTCTCGTGTAAACAACTTTATAGTACTTTTTCATTGATGTTCAATCCTTTGTAAATTTTTAAGCAATTCTTTTTCCCTTTGCGCTCCAAATTTTATAACGTAATTTATCACTATCGTTGCATTCTTGCCTTTGGACTCGTTGGAAATAAAACTTTGTTTAAATCTCTTAAAACTGATGGCGAAAATCTAAAAGTTACTTTCGTAAACATCCACTCGGTTTCCCCAAAAGTATAAATCTAACTTTTATATTAGCGAGTACAATGGTGTGTGATTATGGATTTTTCTTTATTGTAAGCTACTGATGACGCAAAAAAAGAAGCGCATAGAGAGGTTTTCCCGAAGCATAAATTTTCGTCTTTCATTTTTGTTAAGTTAAACAATTTCAAGGCGCCGAAGCACTCCGCTCGGCACTTGGAAACACTAATGTGATTCGCGGTTTTCAATATCGAACCCATTAGCAGTCGCATCACAGGCTGCAAATGTAACGAGATTAACATCTCTCTGCTTTGTAGCTGTTGCGGTGCTTAACGCTTCTATTTAGTTGTGCCGTTCCGGAATTTTACTATATGTGACACCCGTTACTTGCTTGCGTGAAATTCCTTAGTTAGGGTGCCAAGATTATTCCATTAATATAATGGTAATAGGCAGAAGAGGTGTCTCCTTCGAGAATATTGAACTTTACAACAACTGGAAAGTGCGAGATAACTGAGATTGCAATAATTTCACGGATAATTCGATGGAATTGCCCTCGATGTAAGAATCGTGATTTCTTACCACCCTTTAAAAATTTGTTCTAGTTTTCTCCGCTCTTCTTCCTACCAAATCGCGTTTTGAGGCCAATTTTTTTTTAAATTTTAATTCCAACTTTTGAAGAATTTATCGCATCAATCGACGTCGAAAAGAAATGAGAATCCTCATTTTTTTCCTAATTGTTCGTGAAAAATGTCTGCTTCGGAAAAGCATATTGTGTGCTTATTATTTAGTAGCCCAATTACTTTTTAATTGCTTTCTAGCATTCTTTGTCACTTTAATATTCAAAGTGCGATACCAGACCCTTTAATTGCTTTACAATTCTTTTGTCTTGTTCTAAAATGCGATTCTCTTGTTAGATATTTCCGATTTTTCTTCTTTTCATTCACACTTTTTTCTCTTCTCCTTACGTCTAATTTAAATGGAATAGCTGCTTATTTATGTGTTCATTGTCGCAGAGCTTTGTCCTAGTATACTACTAGTTTTACTCGCCAGGAAGACTAATGCAAGCGATCGAATCTGACTTCATAGAGAAAATGTTTGAGGCTCCACCCGTTGCCCTTTTAACCATCGCTTCTTTCTCCACTTTGGTAGATCGTGAAGACGAATATATGTCTTCATCTGTCTGACTGTCTTCTATATCTTTTGTCTTTCTGTCGCATGTTTTCCGTCTTACGTCTTCCGCTTTCTACCTTCTGTCTGTCTACTGTCTGTCTAATGCCTATCTTCTGCCTGAAATCTGTCTTCTGTCTGTCTTCTGCTTCTGCCTGTCCGTCTTCTGCCTGCCTGTCTGTCTGTTTCTTGTCTTTTGTCTTCTGCTTCTGTCTGTCTTCTGTCTCCTGCTTTTTTCTGTCTCTTTTCTTCTGTCTTCTGCTTCTGTCTGTCTCTTGTCTTCTGTCTTCTGCTTTTGTCTGTCTCTTGTCTTCTATCTTCTGTCTGTCTGTTTTCTGTCTGTCTATTTTCTATCTGTCTGTCTTCTGTCCTCTGCTTTCTACCTTATGTCGTCTGTTTTCTGTCTTCTGTTTGTGTTCGTTCGCCCTCTGCCCGTCTATCTGCCTGATGCCTGTCTTCTTGCAGTCTGTCTTCTGTCTGTCTACTGTCTGTCTAATGCCTATCTTCTGCCTGACTTCTGTCTTCTGCCTGTCTGCCTGTCTGTCTGTCTTCTGCTTCTGCCTGTCTGTCTCCTGCCTGCCTGTCTGTCTGTCTCTTGTCTTCTGTCTTCTGCTTCTGTCTGTCTCTTGTCTTCTGTCTCCTGCTTTTCTCTGTCTCTTGTCTTCTGTCTTTTGCTTCTGTCTGTCTCTTGTCTTCTGTCTTTTGCTTTTGTCTGTCTACTGTCTTCTATCTTCTGTCTGTCTGTTTTCTGTCTGTCTATTTTCTATCTGTCTGTCTTCTGTCCTCTGCTTTCTACCTTATGTCGTCTGTTTTGTGTCTTCTGTTTGTGTTCGTTCGCCCTCCGCCCGTCTATCTGCCTGTTTGCTTTTGTGAATTTTAAATTTTTTTAGTATGGATGATGTTTTTTGATTTCACCCTGATTGCTCACAGTTGCGCCGATAGATATAGATCATTCAAACAATTGTTCTTTTTGTAAAAGAACTTATCATCCTTTGCTTTGAAAGAAGGTCGTTATAACTATAACTCTGTTGTAACTATAAACTCCATCTATCTGTCTGTTCGCTCTATGTCTGTCTGTCTGTCCGCCTGTCTTCTGTTCGTCTGCTTTCTGTTTACTGTCTTCGATCTTCTGCTTTTGCCTGTCTGTCTTCTGTCGGTCTGTTTGTATGTCTTCTGTCTTTTGCTTCTATCTGTTTTCTGTCTGTTGTCTTATGTCTGTCAGTTTTCTGTCTGTCTCTGTCTGTCTTCTGCTTTCTGCCTTCTGGCGTCTGTCTGTCGATCTTCAGTTTTTCTGTCTTCTGTCCGTCTGTTCTCTGTCTACTGTGGTCGGTCTTCGGTTTTCTACTTCTGTCTGTCAGTCTTCTGTCGGTCTGTCTTCTGCCTTTTCTTTCTTTCTGTCTGTCTTTTGTCTTCTGTCTTCTAGTATTCTGCTTCTATCTGTTTTCTGTCTTTTAGCTTCTGTTTTCTGTCTTCTGTCCGTTTGTTTTCTGTCTACTGCATTCGGTCTTCTGCTTCTGCCTGTCTGTTTTCTGTCTGTCTGTCTTCGGTTTTCTGCCTTCTGTGTTTTATTTCTGTCTGTCTCTTGTCTTCTGTCTTCTGCTTCTGTCTGTTTTCTGTCTACTGTCTTCTGTTTTCTGTCTTCTGTCTGTAAGTTTTCTGCCTGTCTCTATTCTGTTTTCTGCCTTCTATAGTTTGTCTGTACCCGCCTGCTTCTCGCCCGTTTATCTATCTGCCTGTTTGTTGTAACTAACAGAATAATTTTTTTGAAAACTTTCCGCTGTTCTAACGAAACTATTTTGCGGTTTCTACTACCTCTGCAGTGCTCATTAGTGGTTCACTGCCTGCCGGGACAACTTGTTCCTATCTTGCGCGATCGCCTTCGACCACGGTTTTGTCGTAAAACTGCGATCTCCTCCTTTAGACTTCGAGACTTGCTTTTGTGAATTTTTAAAATGTTTAGTATGGATGATACTTTTTAATGCCGCATTGATTTGTGTTTGATGGCTCACCTTTTTTCTTCCTTCGCTGTGAGCGTCTTCACGGACCGTCGTTTTTTTATATATTATAACTCTAAAAGTTCGTTACTTTCTGTTGTTTTCCCGATTGTTTCGTAGTAAATTTGTTTTTGCACAACCGTATACTTTGGAGGTAAATCTTAGCGGTACAAGTTCATCTAATTACGCCCTTTAAACATTGGCTATTAAAGCTGGTCTCGTTTAATGTATAGACATGCATCTCCATTTGAAGCTTCACGACATGAACTATTACTCGTATTACATCTAATTAAGCGTCGCAGTTTAAAATTTATAGCTTATAACTAGAATATAACTTTTCCACATTATAAGGTAAGGACATCTAATGTTAAGAAAATAAGAAAAGTGTATATTGGCGTAATTTAATCAAAACATTGTCATTCCATTCCTAAGCAGTGTAATGTTGTGCTTCGAATTCGTAATTATTTCCATAATAATAATCCTTAAGTTTCAATTTTAGTAGTTTAAGTTTAAGTACCCGGAAGTAACCATTAACATTTTATAACGGTAAACTTAATATACGAAAAGTGGGGTACTTGTGTACCTATTATCGATTGAAAGTAATAATTAATAATGAAACATGCAAAGTAAAATGCCCACTTAGTTTTTCTTTCTAAAACTTTTCAGGCTCTTCGTGAATTATAAATTTGGATATTAAACCACTTTTAAGTACATTTTTTACGATTCATAAAACGCGAATTTTCGCGAAAATAAAAAGTGTAGGGAGAAATTGCTTTTTTTTCTAACTTGAGCTTTTTTTAATTGTTGCAGGGATCGAGTGTACAGGCTAAATCTAAGTAACATAAACCAATCGAATTGCGAGGTGAGTTGGAAATACATTTTTTTTTATTTTAAAAAAATCGCATGAAAGGTAATTCAAACTTATGGCGTGCATAAAATTTTTTTACAGCGTCATTTGTTGGTTATTGCGTCTTTATATGAATCTGCATAAACTGAGAACCCAAAATTATTACCTAATATACATAATATAGTAGATGGTGATACGTACGTAGTTATGCATGATAAGGGATGCTAGTTTACTATTTTACCCTATAGTACTAAAGTTGCGAGACACTGTCACTATTTGATTACACAAACTTCTATTTACGAATTTAACACTTGCAGCGAGCCCTCGGTTATTCGTTCGCTTTAATTTTCGCCCTTTTGAGTCGAAAATTAAATTTTCTAAAAATAATTAAACAAATTTTACCTATTTGGGGATTGGGGGAAAGGGGTCGATTTTAAAAATAGAAACCATTTTTAATTATGCATCCGTTCGACCTCTCTAAATTAGAGATAATATTCGCGCGCACGAAAACTCAAATTATGAAATTGCAGAGTGCTCGTTTATGTAATTCGAATCAAGCAATAGAGTTAATTTACGTTACCTGTTAATGTACGATCAAAGAGGTCCATTTGCTCTGCTCATAAAATATTCTTTTAATAACAAAATTTTTGTAAAAATTGCTTTTTACGTAAATTCGACGTTGATGAAAATTTTTTAAGTCTACACGAACATTGTTTGGGTTTATTTAGCATTTTACTTCATTACGCCTGTCTTGTATTGCTGAAAATTTTGTTAGAAAAGTTTTCTTTCTGCCGTTGGTGCAAGAAGTGTCCTAATTTTGTTTTAATAGTCAAAATCAAGACATAGGCGGACTCCTGTGAGTCCGAAAACCCGCAACTCATCTAACTTTTGTTCTTCAACATCGATTAGTCATAAATAGGGCTACGTTCGGTGGAACATAATTACCAGAAAATGACATAAGTTTCTTTGTAAAATTCTCAACCAGAAAAATCCCAAACGAAAAGTACCTACCTATAATTCAATTAAAATAATAACTATTCAAGTTTAAACAATTATGTACAAAATCGGCATGCATACACGTGAGGTGTTTAGGGAGCGGGGGTGTATGAAGGTGTTGGCGGTTATTCATGTTCCATAACGGCTTCTAAGAATCACCACGGAACGGTAGCCACATCAGGGGAGCTGAAGAGGCGCGGGAACAAATTTTCTAATATAAAAATTGTGCGGTGATATAAATTCCACGACGGCTCCTAAGAACCACCACGGAACGATTGCCATAAGCCCAGTCAAATAAGACAAAACAGAGCAAAACTACAAGTTTTCAAAATTGTATGGTTGTTCGTTAGAATCTGCAATATAACATACCTTGTCTTGTCATGTCTTGGACCGAAGGGGTGGGAGCCGTTTAAAGGCGACTTCTTAGTTTTTTGCAAATAACTCGGCGCCTATCGATCGTACGTTGATGAAGGTTATTATGAAAGTTGTGAAAAATATTATTAGCTACAAGTCTGGTTATATGCATTTTTACGTAAGTTTAACCCTTTTCGAGATATAGCACGGAGAAGAGGTTACAGTGAATTCGTTTACGGGATGACGCTGTATAAACTGCGGAGTAAGACGCGTAAGTCTCATAAAAGGAGTCAGCCACCAAAAGTTATCCACTCATGGATAATCCGGCCCTGCATGACGTAGAATAAAGGATTGTTTCATCAACGCACGATCCATAGGTGGCGACTTATTTGCAAAAAACGAAGAAAAGTTTTTTTTAAACAGCAGGTTCCAACGAACAACCGTACCAGTTTTCAAGCTGTGCGTAGTTCGATGTTAGCAAACTCGTGACTCCGGGACTAAAACTTGACGACCACTTTTAGACGGGAAACGCGAAGACACGGGGACGAAGACCTTTTTCTATGCGGGGACCATTGACACAACTCTTAATACGAAAACAAAAGGAGGAACTCGACAACTATAACAACGATAACTAAAGATCGGATGATCTCTTCAATCGTACTCGTGGCGATTTAGTAACTTTTGCCACTCTTGGGAACCCACAAATCACGGCGCAGCACGTGACTAGTTTTAGTAGGACAGGAAAATGGCAACACGGAAAAAATGGGCGGTTAAACGAGTCTTGATTGGAGAAAAATTAGGGTTGTAAATTGATCAAGAGAGGAATACTGAGGCACGGCTTAAAGGTAGTGCACTGACAACCAAAAATGATGCAGATTTACACCAGCTCAGACCCAGAATCTTGCAATTCGTATCCACTGTGAGCCGTACAAAAAATCTACAGCGTTACACTGCTTTAGTCGAAGCAAGATTCCGCATAGCTACCATGCATTTGCATGTCCTGTCCAAGACTATTTTAACTAGAAGGGTTTTCTTAAGGTTTTGAAGAATAGCGCGAAAAAATGTCACCAGTAGTAGGTACATGAAATGTGTGGGTATACAGTAGCCCAGTCGCCAACGACTAATTTTGGCGTAGGTCGATTTCTCTGGAAATGAACCACTTAGAGAAAATTGGTTAAGGCCATGTTAAAGCTTAGACATTTTTACGTAAAAAGCGCCCTAATAAATTTTTACGTACAACCTACAATTTGCCTCTAAAATGCGGTTTAAAAGAGCAGAGTGCGCGAGTTCTTGACCTTCACATTTTCGAGCGCGCCGACCACCGAATTATCTTTAGACATCTTCCAAGGCCAACTTTAGAAAAAAAAGCCGGCACTACCTGAGCTGTATTGCAATTGACTATCGAGATAATCCCCTTTCGATTTGAAAAGAATTTCATTGTTGAGAGTCAATCCCTAGTTTTAAGTAAAAGGAAGCAAAAACCACCACAACTACGATATAAAAAGAGGAAAAAAGCAGCTTTGGCGTCCCAACTTATGTTTCAATGACAGTTGGGTAACAGTTGAATTTTCCGCTCTAAATGTAACTCTAATTACATTTTGAGAAGAAACCTTTCAAAATATTAGAGCTATTTTTGTTTCGCATCCCTTCGCAGAGATTTAAAATGATTAAATAATTCAAACTTTTTTTTTAAAGAAAGGGACCTCCGTAGTAGGATTTATTTCGACTTAGCTAAATTTTCTTGATTCGAAGTCAAATTTTAAAAATTAATTGACCTCAAATGTCAAGTTTGATATTCTTCGGGATGTGCTAAATTTATTATTCGATTCGAGTGTCACACCTCGCCGTTTTATTATTTAAGGCGCACTTTAAAAATGGGGCAGGGAAAAGGAAAATTTTTTGAGTCTAATTTTACTTTACGACACCATTTATATCTAAACTCAAATATAAAATAATATCTCGAATATCAATCTTATTTGACCTTAGAAAATGCACTTGTTTCCACAAGAGGAGCATTTTTATGTTTTTCAGTGATAACTTTTGAACCTATTTTTATACTCGAGGGATTTTCGAACCCCAACCCTAAATTCAAAATTCAATTCGGTTAAAATAGTTTTTGTGTCAGCATTTTTAGTGTGTGTGTATAATCATTGATCGCACATTTTCTCTCTTTTTTTTTTCTATAATACCTCCATTACGCATTTATTATTGAATCTTTTCATATTTACTTTCGAATTGTTCTCTCAATTCTGTTTGAAATCCCACGTCAAATTACTCATTTCAATTGAAGAATTGAAATCTATGTTAAGTCCTTGGGGGTTTTAAGGGCGTTTTTTTCGGTCAAACAAATAAGGTAATATTGAATTCTGTGTTGTGTCCTGAAAAATAAAAAGGAATTGCCTCTCTTAGCGTCTTAAGTTTTTTTTTCTTATTCTCATCCTCTCTCTGGAGGTATTTTATTTTATACGGATATTAATTTAAACCAATCTGATTTATCTACTACCAATTTTAAGTTAATTCTACGTGTTATAGATAGACGAAATTGAGTTAATGATAGGTTTGTTGTACATGGAAGTTTTTGTATATTTCATTTTGTACATTTCCATTTGTCAGGACTTCTAGGAAAACTATAGTATAATTATGGGTGGTGGATATAGCACGCATACTATAAACAAGATTAACTACTTTATAAATACAGTTGAACTAATTTTCTCCATGTTAGGTGCCAATCATACCCCCGGTAATTTAATAAAATGCAATTCTGACTTATTAATTGAATTTAAATAAAATACGGCCCCCTTTGATTTGAAACAAAAGCGATGTTTACGTCGAGCCGGCGAGGAACTCTCCATATATAAATTTGCAGTGCACTCTGTTTTCGATTACCAATTTTTGCACACATTTACCCCTACTTTCAAATGACTCGTTGTAAATCAATTTTGATTACTCTAAAGGGCCTTTACATTTGTCAAAACCTACCCTAACAAATGAAAACGCCGATGTATCATTAGTCATCATCAATACTTCTTCCCTTATTCAAAAAAGTACAAACTCTACATAGACGTTATTTTAGACTCGAATTTTAAACTTGCTAATGCACTTTAATGATCATTAGGGTCGAGTGAAATTAATACCGAGATAGATAGGTATCTGTAACCTGTGGGAATAAAACATTATTTTTAAATTGACGCGTAATTTGATACCATCCTGCGGTATTCCTCAACTCAACAGGGTGAACAGTTTTATACTTGTACGCTTTTAATGTTTCAAAATAATCAAATTCAAAGCAAAAACGCGCGCGCTTGGGCGAACTTACACAATTTTTTTACATTTTTTCCACCGAAGGCTTCCACGAAAATATTTCAAAGCTAAACCCCCAAGAGCATCTAACTAGAAACATCAATAAAGTACACAACAATTGTTTGCTTCGCATCGGGGGCATTATTTCATCGCGGTTACACAATTGGAAAAGAATTCCAATAAAACGGGATATGTGTCCATCGAAGTACGAGCAAAATGAATTAATTTTGCTTTACAATTGTTATTTCAGAACCGAGATTCTCCAGGAATGCGTTTGATAACATCGGTTTTATTTTAAAACGAATCTAATTTATTAGGCAGATGAGTTAACCTCACTTATGACGTTTTATTCAATTGTCGGAAATTTTAATTTAAAACAAAAATCGATTACGAACGTTAAAAAAAATTTTATCGCTCCATCATTTGAATAGATTTATCCGTAAAATGTTAACTACATTTGTCATGTGCAGTTCATTACGTTTAGGACGATTTGTGTGAATGGGTTCGTGAATTTGATAAGGCCGGCGGCTGCTGCGGGTACGCGAAAAGCGCCGGACACAATTACACAAGATAAAGCGACAATGAATGTGTGCTCACAGACCGTTGTTATTACTGATATTAAACTTTCACCAACTAAAATTTAGTCACATTTCAACACTTACGGTTATACCACTATTGTGAAAACGAACCGATAAGCGCCCCACATAAATACAAATTCGGTTTTGTATCACTTAAATTTCCCCACGGAAAATCTTACCTCATCCCGTACGTGTTGTAAATAATGAATATATCGTTGTTTAATTTAAACGGACCAATAACCAAACTGAAAATGTTAAAGATAGATTTTCCAATTACAAAGGAGCGAAGTTATAAATTCTGTGTTAGTAGACGTACAGCGCGGACGCTGGCTATGGGTTGCTCTCATTCTCGATACAAAATTTTTAAAGTTGCATTTTTCGATTATTGGATTATTAAAAGTTGTTTACACCTCCCCCCCCCCGGTCGGTTGGCGTCGACAGGATAATAGTTACTCACTCAGGCTCTCATCTTGAACTCTAGGCGAGTAGAAGAATAGTGCTGAACACACTACCGTCATTATCATATCGATCTCTCAAATTGAGCTGTATTAGCTACTTATATCGGCCTGGTGTTGTCAAACAAAAATTGTTAAGAAGCTCTGGGGGACCTCCCCACATAGGATGACGGCCTGACACCTTCGCAGCGGCATATTTTCAATTCATTTCTGAACATCCTCTTGGGATATATTGACCCATTTTTCTTGAAGAGCTATCAAAAACTGCCGAAGAGGCTCTGAAGCCGCAGGTTTGGTTCTGATCTTCCGATCAAGTGCAAGTTCAGTCCATAAGTTGTTGGACTGATATCTGAGCTAAGAGCTGACCAGTCCATGACTGTAGTAATGTGATGCTGTTTTAGCAATTGTTTGATTTGGCTTTCATTATCGTGCTAGAACAGAAATCTAATACCTATGAAGGGGCTCCAGCATCTAAGAGCTGACCAGTCCATGACTGTAATGTGTTGCTGTTTTAGCAATTGTTTGAATTGGCTTTCATTATCGGGCTAGAACAGAAATCTAATACCTATGAAGGGGCTCCAGCATCTAAGAGCTGACCAGTCCATGACTGTAATGTGTTGCTGTCTTAGCAATTGTTTGATTTGGCTTTCATTATCGTTCTAGAACAAAAATCCAATACATATGAAGGGGGCTCCAGCATCTAAGAGCTGACCAGTCCATGACTGTAATGTGTTGCTGTTTTAGCAATTGTTTGATTTGGCTTTCATTATCGTGCTGGAACATAAATCCAATACCTATGAAGGGGGCTCCAACAGCTAAGAGCTGACCAGTCCATGACTGTAATGTGTTGCTGTGCTAGCAATTGTTTGATTTGGCTTTCATTATCGTGCCAGAACAGAAATCTAATACCTATTAGGGGGCTGGAGCAGCAATCACATGGTTTGTGAGTGTGTCATCGATGTATCGAGCAGCATTCAATCTCCCATGTACTAGTATTGAATGAGATACCTGTCCACGTCATTCTCCTCCAAGCCTATGCGTTTACCTATACGTGCCCAAACTCGAATACAGTCATCACAATGAATTAATCGCAATCTGGACTCGTCGCCAAAGAGCACCAATGACTACTGCTCGATACCCCAATTCAGAACGTGGCTCAAGAACGAGCTTCCTAGACCTCAAATTCGGTTTCTTTACCAATTTGAACTCTAGTGGCTCTTCTGAGGTCTAGCAGAAGATGTGCGACGTCTAAGGGCACAATTACGCAAAAATATGTCTTGCGTGTTCGACCCTGGCCAGCTTTTCTACCATACTATCAGTATCTAAGTATAGATTCAAAAAGGGCTAACGTTAAGTTATCTTGCAACATAACGATAGCTGTGTCTATCTTCATTTAATGTTACTACTCTTGCAATTGGAACTTCACTTAGGTGTCTCATTTTAGTAGCAAGCACTTTAATGACAAGTAATGGCACGTACATGCTCAATTGGTTTTAATTAATCAACAGTTACTATATTGAAAGCCTTTTGATCGTGATAAGCTTCCATGATGAGCTCCACTAGAGACTGTTTTCCTTCCAAGACGGCGGTTTCTTTCGTTCCACAAAACTGTAGCTGGAAAGGAAATAGTCTCCCAGTTTGCTCAGGGCTTCCTGGAGAGAAATGTTCATTGGCTAGGGCTCGGCCTAGGTACGAGTCCCACTATTTTATTTCAATGGTAAGATTAAGCATTACAACGCAGCTGAAGGTGTCTGAACGAGTATGTAACTTTCTGTAAATTTCTGATAATATTGGAATTACAGACTCGCATAAACGTCTATATCGTCCCTTCTGCGTGGATCAAAATCCCATTTTCCACAATTACGTGTAAAATTAAATTCCAATTGTGATTGACTTTTAAACAGAACAAACGACCAAGGGTGGTATTTTAATTGGAAGTGTATTGAGAAGAAAAAAGGCGACCCGCAATTTTTGCAACTAGATACTATAAATGAAGAGATTTATTTGGCGACTTTTCCAACAACTATTTAAATTACTTCAATTTCGATTTACTTATACCTACGAGGAAAAGTTTTAAAACGTAGTGTATAACACAAATGCTGTTCCTCTAGTAAAATTTAAAATTAAGCACAAAATTGCACGAGTTTTCCAACCACATATACATACAAAACCGTCTAGACGTGCACAGTACGTAATCAAATTTTGACTAATGTTACGTATCTATGAATATAATTTAAAAGTTCCTTTTTAAGGAGGCGTTGTAATGTATACGAGATGGGGTTTTGTTTCGGCATGACGTGGTATTTTGTTGAAAGAATTGTAACGAGAATCTCACACTAGTGATTGGTGATACTTAATACGACACGTTTGAAAAATTAGAGGGGTAAAACATTTTCAAACATACTTAAAAGGTAGATTGATGGATCGATCTTCCCTCAGATGTATAAGGATGATTGATTATAAAAGATGTACTTTGAAGAATCATCGTATTACAAATTGATTAGCTCTTAAAGTGCTTGGATCTTTTGTTCAACGTCTAATAATTCACATCATTTTTTTCCTTATTTTAAAAGGCGAAAATAAAAATTAGTCGACGTCGGCGTTCTTTTTTCTGGTCAAGGATTGAAAATGACGATAATAAAAGAAATTCGATATCGGGGCAGCCTTTTATTTTCTCTGACCATTAATTAAAGGCAGGCTAACGTTGGTACGAGGGCGATCATATAGGTGGTGGCGACAGCGGCCGCCTGCGATATAAAAGTGAGGATTTATAGCTCGGTCATTTTAACTACAAACTTAAATTGTGGTCTCGGTAGCCAATGGCTCAATCACCAACATGAGCGTTCGGTAAATGCTTCATTAAAATTTTGTTCATTTTTGTAATTATTTTGCTTTATTAACTTTGCTAGTTATTAATTAAAGATTATACTGCTAAATTATGTAACTATTTTTAACCAACAATTTTCGTGACTTTTTAATGATTTGTGTTGGTGGATGAATAATCCACACGAAATAACTTTAAGTATTTTTATTACATTTTATCTGCAGGCAACAATCACTTTTTTACCTTTAATAGAATTTTTACGTATAATAACCGAGGGGAGGTTCAAAATGTCGTGGAGATAATTGCTTTTCTAAATTAATTTTTCCAAAATTTCCCATACCGATATAAGTAATTGCTCACGTTTTGAAAGAAAACAATCAAATACGAATTTGATAAGAGTTTAATATACCTTAAGTGGCATTTTCTTAATGATGAAAACGTATTTTCATTTTTTTCCATATTTGGATTGGATTTGTTATAACTTATAATAGAAATGGTTTTACTACGACCCTCGAAACTCCTACAAATCTTCTTGTATTACGAGAAGGGATCCTGGCACGTGCTCGATATAAAATTATATTTACAAGAGACAAGTGGATACACAGTTAAGATATATAACTACTAATGAATGTCTGTGATCTCCCTAAAGAGCTTCAGGCAGGGCGCACAGTCTCTAGTCCCTATAGCAAATACTCGCCTGCTTTCGGGGCGTTTTCCTAGCGACTCGTATCAATCACTTCTCAAACATTATTTCTTCATTGAACCGACTAATTCTCTAGATATTCATCACTCAATTATTTCTAACGTAATAACCATAATACAAATTTTGACTGTTATCGATAACACAATCCGACTCATTTATTAATTAAACTTATTACGTATCGTAAAAATAAAGCTGGGGCTCCACTGGCTCGCTCGCTCGCATTTACACACGCCCGAGCGGTCGAATACGGAAGAAAATAATAAAAATTTGAATAAAATGGACTGAAATGGCCCATTGCAACGGTCAACTTCACTTCTTACTACTAATTACCGATTAAACTCACATTTTTAAATCCTTTGTACTCGGTACAACGACCAACCCGCTAGAACTTGTTTCGTATTGTAACCGTTTATAATGTAGTTAATTGCAAAAGTTGTCGTTTACATAGATTTAGGTCAAAAAGTCGCTTGTAACAAAAGTTTCGGGCTTATGCTTGTAGCGTGTTGGTTGTAGTTGGGGAGGTGATTGCTATTCTGACACGTGTTAACTACTAACCTCGTGTCCCGTTATTTGGCGTTATTGCAACTATTTTTTTGTAATATTTCATTTACAACGTGAAATGAAAATTGTTTGTCTCCAAATTCCAAATACAATATCGGAACTCGATACAGCTGATAAAAACGTGACGAAGCCGTCGAAAAATTGAGACCGTTTATCAATTTTTAATGAAACAATGAGACATTATTTTAACCCTGTTATTACTTAAGATGTAATTATGTTAAGGTAGGTATACTGTTAGGGTAATTGGTTGGCTATAATGAATTCTAATGTAATTATAGTGTACGCTGCTCATGTTCATAAAAATCAATACGTAAAATTAACGGGGAAAAGTCCAAATAGAGGTTTTGGCGAGTAAAGTACAGTCGAATAAAAAGTCGATTTTGACCCATAAGCTAAAACAATTTATTCGTTCTACTTCTTTGGTACCAGGCGACTTTCAAAAAGTATAGCGCGTCGCTTTTCTGCACTTCAGGTTTCAAGCGTTTAGGCCTCAATCTCTTCTTAGTAGAGAGTCTCACGGCAAGCCTAGTGCTTCCAGGAGATTGCCCTTATAACGTCGAAAGCTCTGCCTTATCTTTGCACTTGATGGGGTGCAGGGAACGGATGAAAACCGACGTAATTCACTGGAAGTAGAGGGTTCTCAGCGTATGTCTATGCGTTCAATGGCCCGCCCGTTCTTTCGATACGTTGTACGTAATCTTTTGGTCAATTGGCTCATACCGTTTCTGCACCGAAGCAACTGTGGACTAGTCACTAGTCTATCTGCAGGTGTACAACTGTGAAGACGCGAGTTCTTGTAAGAGATATACATATCTATACACTCCATAGTAGTCTTGCTTTAAATGGTTAAGCACATGAGACCACCTTTTTCGACTGTTTAGGCTTTCGGCAATCTAATATTGCAGACGCAGGCTCCGCTGTCGGTGTGTCCGGGTGTCAATTAATTAGCAAACCCAATCTTACATGCGCTCCATGATGGTAGCGCCTCCCCGCTCGTGGAGTGTACGGAATGATGAGTAATTACCAAACCCTCTCTCCTGGCGCACCGTCATGGTAAACTTAGACTGTCGCAGGTTGTAACTGGTGACCCGCAGGCGATTTTGTGGTCGACTAGTGGTAATGCGAGGACTTTCTTGAAAGGTAGAGTGCCCACTCTATGTCAATATGGTTCCGTTCCCCACACGCCCGCTTGATGGTCGCGTCGCCCCACTCTTCGGCGCGCCCTACGCGCTTTAAACATGCTCATTCCGACATTGTTGCTGCGGCCAGTAGGATACCTTTTAGTAAGGTTGCATTTGCAGTGGCTTACAACTTTTCTAGGGACCGATTAACCCTATAAACTTACTCTCCGTTATTCCGAATATCATAGGTAGTCTATGCGGGTTCTGGCTCAATTTGCATATTCCGCGAACTAAATTAAGTCGCGATTTTTCACGACCTATCTCATCTCAAAATGACTTTTTTTTACCTCAAGGCACCCACAGCTTTTAAATATTTATTAAAGTGTCTAAAAGTGTTGGCCACATTATACCTCCAACTTATTCAAGTCTGATCTAGAGATGGAAGTAGAAGTCGAGCAACTACCCTACTGATCATCTCGCCTTTTCATAATCTTAGGTTAGCCACGCTTTATTTAAATCGCCATTTCTGTACGAAGTTTTCAAAAGTTTGCCACGTATCTACGTGAAACACAGTTCTATACTAATCGCTCAAATTGCCTCTTTTTGTATTCGTGTGCCTTACGTATGTGGACGTAATCAAATTAAAGTAGGCGAGCCTTTGCATTTCGAATGATACACACAATGCACATTGCACATTTCTCTTTAGATCTAGCGATCGTAAATGTATGTGTTCAAAGCTTTCAAAGGCCCAATTTCATTGATGATAGGCTTCAAACGGATTAACTGTACGGACAAACCTGTAGCTCGTCCTATTGAGTTTTCCCCAGGTAGAAGTCTAGATACTATATTACGATATTACGCGCCCTCTCTTTTTCCACCGTGAAACTTAATTCTTTCTAGTTACTTTTGTTTTATTTTTAGCGTTAATTTAAAGAATGCACTTTAGTAGAGACGAATGTGGTAGGTTAAGTGTAATTTTTTTTGCGGAAAAGTAAATAAATTGCAAAGCTACTTTTAGATTTAGGTAACGACAAAGAGATTTTATGAAGTTGTACTTGGCTTCTTTTTTCGTACGACGTCGAGGTCAGGCCGTGTATAGAAGAGAAAATCAAAGTCAAGTTTAGGATCACAAAGCACGTCGGAACCTCAAATGATTAGACGAACTAAGGGAATTCAAACGCCAACCAAACTAATTTCGCATTCTGAATGCGATCAACTTGGAAACTGATTTCCAAAATAAACTAATAGCTGTTCTCTCAAATTGAAACTGAACTAATAAACGAAAAGCATTTGTTTTACTTCTGTGGCTTTCAAATGTTATATGAGATTAACATACTTGTGTAGTAGTATTGGAACGAAATATATAGTAATATATCGGATTTGGATCGATGAAACAACAAATTTAGCTTTATTTGCACTTATCTATGTGTAAATAATGTTATTCGGACAATTCAAATTGTAGCTGAATATGTAGCTTTGGTTCGAAAACGATAAATTAAATTTCTGCTTCACATTCAAGATGAAATTGGATTTTCGTTTTATATAGAAATTTTGTCTAAATTTACTAAATTATTAATGTGCCGTTTCCCAAAGCAATTATTCACTTAATAATAAAATTTACCAATCGTTAACTGAGCATAAAGTTATATCAATAGAGGCTTAATTAAACGCTACGGATAAGAGAGTAATGCTCTGTGAGCGTTCTTTAGAAAACCCAAAGCCTAAATTGTCGCAGTAATAGGATGGCTATCAAAGTTTTTTGTTAAGCTAATTTATTAATATTTTCTTCGAGTCTAAGAAATTACCAACCCCAACTTGATAATTATTAAATAGCTGGATTTTTTAGTCACCATCTCTCGGAAGGCAACAGCAGACCTGCAAGGAGGCGAAACTGACCGTAAAGTCCCCTACACATGACCTGACGCGGTCGGCCCGACAGTCGGTCCGACCATATCAGGTGTGGCCTACACACGACCCAACAAAGTCCCTTACACACGACCTGACGTGGTCGGCCCGACCAAATCAGGTGTTGCCTACACGCTAAATCGTCTGACAACGCTCCACACGACCTGATTTGGTCAGGCGGTTGGGTAGTCAGGTGGACGGGCCATCTGACAACTCTCGACGACCCGACACAATAAATGTCAGACGACAAGCCTACACACGACCTGATATTTTACCTAATCTGACCAAATCG
Organism: Malthinus flaveolus; assembly: GCA_950108345.1. Lineage (NCBI taxonomy): Eukaryota > Metazoa > Arthropoda > Insecta > Coleoptera > Cantharidae > Malthinus > Malthinus flaveolus. Next base: position 17,126,702 of record OX467286.1, on the reverse strand, counting down.
GCCCGACCGCCTGACCAAATCAGGTCGTGTGCAGGGGACTTAACATCCGTTTAGGGTGCCGACTGACTGCCTTTTGCAAGCTGCTTTAGTTGAGCCTTTGAGTTAGCTATTCCACTTAAGTAGTTCTGTTCATATACAGAGTATTTTAAAACAATGGGCAAATGAGTGATGCAGCAACTGTTTGTTTTACTGCCGTGCGAGCGGGTGATAAAACCTTAAGACTGTGGGTGTCGCCTAGAATGGCTTTTTAATTAAATTAATAAATTATAATTTACGACGTGGCTTATTTATTATTTAATTTAAAATCTAAAAATATAGTCGAAAATAATTTACAAAGTTTAACTTAAAATGCTGTTATAAAATTCTCGAGGATGTTCTTGATTGCCTTAATCAATTAAGTTTAAATAAATTTCATCTACGCTCTACTCCCCGTTAATTATGAAACTAAATTACAAAATAAATAAGGGATTAAAATTTATTATAAGCATATTATTTGCTTTTAAACGCGGAAGATAAATAGAAAATTTTCGAAGTCATCAAAATTTGTTAAGTTAACATTTAAACTTTTGATGGTTACAATCGAGTTTTTGTACGTCTACTACAACAAAGTAGGCCGTGAAATTAAAGCAATAATGTGCCGTGCATTATATAAACTAATAACAATAGAATTTCCTTAATACTACCCCAATATAGCGTATATATTTTAAGAGAAGGCGAGTGCTCGAAGCGGGTGCCAACAAATAAGCAGTCATATTGTAAACTTAATATTGGATGCCGCTTCTTCGCGATACCTAACACGGTCTTAATGAAAGTAGAGACTCGGGGGAATTGGTGAGGATTATTATAACAGCCGGATGAGCTTTTTAAAACTTTAAAACAATACCTTAGCATCTGGGGATGACGTAGGTACTATTCATTATTTGACTTCTCTTGGAACCTTCTGTTCCGGTTTCTTATTCTTCATTATTTTAAATCTCAAAGCAACTCGACTCATTATGTTTAATAATTATAGTTAATTTTATTTAAGGAATTCTTTTTAGATAAATCGGACTCTCCCTTCTCTCCTTGCCTAAAATTACATTTATGTTAATTTTCTGAAATTGATATTAAGCTCAGTTTGCAATTACGAGTTTTTGTAACAAACAACAACTGTACGTGGTCACGTGGGCACAATGGAGGATCATTGCCAACTTTGCTTAAACTGAAATAATTGCCATTCGCCGTTCGTACTCAAGGTGGATGGATGGGTATCAATTACGTCTTAATTCATAATTTATTCCATGCTCACGCAATAGCAATAATTTTCTTACAAATCGACTATTCACATTTTTGCCAAAAAACTGTTGAGTTAAAGAGTGGTCAGATACTGAGGATCGTACTAGGTCGTAATTGCAAAAAATAAGGGACGAAGCGGTCGGGCTCGGCCGACATGCGCGATCGTTTTTGTCGGCAGGCCGAAACATTATCCATGCGTGCGCATGGAGAGACCAGGAGCGACGAGTGACAAAGTAACGGAGAAATCAGAGATTTGCCCATTTATAGAAGATGCAAAAAAGCAAAGATTCGTAGTTTATCCTCGCCTCATTAGAGAACCAAAAAACTTCTGTTCCTTGTTCCATAATTATGTAAAATATTGTAAAAATAGAGGTCACTACAAGAAATGAGTGCTGTTCTTCTTCACTTAACTTCAACTCGCTATATCACCTAAACTGTTCGTTTGAAAAAAACAACCTTAAATAAATAATTTGTAGAAAATTTAATGTAATTTATTTTTGTATTACAACACTTTTCTCTAAAACTGCATATTTTCAGAGTTATAAGCGAAAAACTTAAAATTCAGATTTTTGGTAAATTTTTGAATTTTCATCAAGCTTTAATGCACTCTAGCGGCTAAACCGTTTGCCGGAAGAAAAAATTTTAAGAAATGTATTTAGTAGACAATTGGATGTAGTTTAGTTTTGTATTGAAGTATTCTTCTCAAAAAGTGCATACTTTTCAAGTTGTAAGCGAAATACTAAAAAATCAGATTTTTTGCCAATTTTTGAATTTTCCTCAAGCTTTAACGCACTCTAGCGGCTAAACCGTTTGCCGGAAGAAAAAACTTTAAGAAATGTATTTAGTAGACAATTGGATGTAGTTTAGTTTTGTATTGAAGTGTGCTTCTCAAAAAGTGCATACTTTTCGAGTTGTAAGCGAAAAACTAAAAAATCAGATTTTTTGCCAATTTTTGAATTATCCTCAAGCTTTAACGCACTCTAGCGGCTAAACCGTTTACCGGAAGAAAAAACTTTAAGAAATGTATTTAGTAGACAATTGGATGTAGTTTAGTTTTGTATTAAAGTGTGCTTCTCAAAAAGTGCATACTTTTCGAGTTATAAGCAAAAAACTTAAAATTTAGATTTTTGGTCAATTTTTGAATTTTCATCAAGCTTTAATGCACTCTAGCGGCTAAACCGTTTGCCGGAAGAAAAAATTTTAAGAAATGTATTTAGTAGACAATTGGATGTAGTTTAGTTTTGTATTGAAGTGTGCTTCTCAAAAAGTGCATACTTTTCGAGTTGTAAGCGAAAAACTAAAAAATCAGATTTTTTGCCAATTTTTGAATTATCCTCAAGCTTTAACGCACTCTAGCGGCTAAACCGTTTGCCGGAAGAAAAAACTTTAAGAAATGTATTTAGTAGACAATTGAATGTAGTTTAGTTTTGTATTGAAGTGTTCTTCTCAAAAAGTGCGTAGTTTTCGAGTTATAAGCAAAAAACTTAAAATTCAGATTTTTGGTCAGTTTTTGAATTTTCATCAAGCTTTAATGCACTCTAGCGACTAAACCGTTTGCAGAAAGAAAAAACTTTAAGAAATGTAATTAGTAGAAAATTGGATGTAGTTTCATTTTGTATTGAAGTAATCTTCTCAAAAAGTGCATAGTTTTCAAGTTTGGAGCGAACAACTGAAGAGAGAGCATCTTTTGCAGTTTGCAGTAGTCTTCTTTAACCATGAGAGCACCAAGCCACCAGGAGTGACGAGTGATAAAGTAACTGAGAATTCAGAGGAATTTTAACGCAGCGACGTCCAGGTCAGCGTGGACTGTTGCCGGAATTATGAAACGTTATCCATTTCAGAAAACGCGATCGGATAGGTAACTCGCCCCGGTTTGTTATTGCTTCGTTAGTCGTAATTGTGGCATACACACGTCACAATTACAAAGTTGTCTATTTTTAAACTTGAACTTTTTAAGTCTCTCTCTCTCTCTCTTTGATATTGCTCTCTCAAAGCCGGCTTATTGGAAACGATCTCTGTGTAGTTTCGAATTCCGAATGCTTCCCGACAGTTGAACATGTTTATCTTTAGAGTTTAACCAACTGCATTATACAGTAACACGGACCAAAGATGGCATTTCACCCTTTATGGTCGTAGTTTCGAATTCTATCGCCGTGCGAGAGAGAAACACTATATCGTATTTGTTGTAAGCGCTGCTTCGATTTCGCATTTAATTTCCTCATTAAGGGTTCAGATTCTCTTGATTTAACGTCTCACATACCTAAACTTATCCACACGTTAAATGCAATCGATTGTATCTCGTGTTTCTGGCACTGTTCGTAAAAGTCGGTAGAAAAGAGTTCTGTAATATTAAATTTTAAATGGTATAAAAGAAGGTTTAATTAGGAAAAATATGTGGACTAATGAAATTACTTTCCGTCTGTATAAAGATTTTTCTTTTTTTAAATTTAGAAATGTTTTGTCCGTGAGCTATAATACCAAAGAACTTTTACGCTTTTTCATCGCCCAGAAAAATGTGTCTAATTTAAAAGTGAGTTAAAAATAAAGCCTTTTCTTGTTATAAATTCGACGTTTTATCTTTAGGTGATATTTAAAGAAGTTAATTAGTTCACTTCTTTATGTAAAATTGCCCAATATTTAACTGTTAAGTGTAACTTATTTAAGACTTGAGAGGTGGTGCGAGTTAATTTGGTGCGTTAGAACTGGCTCGGGCGGCCTAAATAAACAATCTTCGGGTCGATTTGGTGTTGAAAAAAATAAAAAGATTTTGGATTGCAGCTTAAATTTTATGCTCACAATAAAAATGAGGCTTAAATTGTAGAAGCAAATTTGAGAGTAATTACTCGTATAAAATTTAACGATTTTCGTACCACTTTTACGCGTAGTCGAGTATAAGAAGACTTAAAAATGGTTCATAAATATAATAAGTAAAGCTCGAAGATATCCGTATTTTTGGTTAAATTGTGAAAAACATAATTCGCGGTAATACGTCTTGACATTCAGTATTTAAGAGGAAAGCGGACGGTGTTCAAAATATATCTTCTTTTCCTGCGAAATATTTATAATAGCTATTAACTGAAACACTCTTAAAGCTTTTAAAAGCTTTTTAAGCATTAAAATCGTTCATCTACTGTCTGTGTAGTTTAAAGTTTAAACTGCTCTTAAAAACAATCAAATCCCGTACTCTGCACTTTCACCTTTCCGTCGAAGCTTTTAGGCGTTAAGCTTCCGTTCAGTTTAGTTACTGACAAATAGTAATAGGGGTCGAGGTCTTAATTCATCGACATTCGATTTACTTGTTACCCTTAAGACCTTGACGTTTTTTCAACCTTTAATAAAAGCGGCCCGACACAATTTTTTTTCCTTCCAACTTTAACAATTTGCGTTTCTAAAGCCAATTAAATCCAAACAGTTTGCAGTCTTTGGACCCACGTAGTGTTCTAACGAAATTAATGTACGAACTCCCGGCGAGTTATTGCAGTTATTATACTTTCATTTTCTCCTTACATTTCACTTAATGGCTTTTGATAAAATTTTACAGGATTTTAAGGTGCTTTAAAGCTTTTGCCTTGCCTAACTAACTCTAATAATAAAAACTCGAATAAACATTATATCCTACCTCTGGTAAAGGAAGACGAGATCAAAGAAACTCCCTTGTAGCGGAGAGAACTAAGTAAGGGAAAACGGAATACCGAAATATACGTCTATGTCAACAACAATCAAAACTAAAATTGAAATTGCGAATCCACCCTAGAAAATTTAACACGACTCGGTATATAAACTTCTTTCACTTATTTTATGTTTGATCTTTAACATCGACTAATGTTTGTTTTATTTTAATATTCCAACTTTTCAATATTTCACTTTACTAAGAACGGGTAGCGAGCAGTTTTCCGTTATAAAATTGGCGCCCGAGCAGGGACAAAAAATATGTGCAAGCCTGTTCTGCCCGTTTGTTACTTCTCGATCTACTCGCCCTTGCTTCTATTTACCGTACTTCTTATTAGCGTCTCTGTCCATCTGTCCGCCCAGACGAAAAATACAATGCTTCTTCGCCCAACTTTTATATGCATTTTAGTGTGTGGGAAGTTTCTTTGGAAACTTTTATATAGAAAACACATCAAAGGGTAAACACGTAAGAATGACGAAGGATAAAATATTGTTTCAACTTAGGATAAACTCAAGTTGAAAGGACTATAACTCACTTTTTATTTATTAAGTTACTTAAACAGACATAAATGTTGTCTGATCAACAAATAATGCGATGCAACTTTGAGAAAAACAATTTTCTTTTTAAACTTTTCTCGACGGAAAGGAGCTAAAAATTTGTACACGCTATTTAACGTTTTTATTTATCATATAAATAGAATTAGTTATGAAAAGTTTGTTTATAAAAGTAAATATTATGAAATTTTAGGGAACAAAATGAAGTGTTTGCTGTAAAAATTAATTCAGTGGCTTTCAGACAAATTAAATAGCTTGACACGTGAGAAAAGTGTATATAATTAATCAAAAGCTTATACTGTTGACTTTTTAACAAGTCCTAAAAGCCAAAAATTGAGCTTATAAAAAAATTAGGGGAATTATAAATTAATTTTGAATGATAGGTTTTTTTTAATTTTAATTTTTTAATTTGAAAGATTTAATAAGCGGCGCTTTTGAGAAGAAATAATTAATTTATTGTTGGCAAAATTTTATGTACACTGGCGTTTTAAAAGAGGAAAATAAATAAAAATGTATCTAGAAGACCCCTAAGCGTTGCTAATGAGGGCATTTAATCAGAATTTTAACTTTGCAACCTTATCAAAGTGGTGCGTTCTGAGAAAATTACAAAACACTACGAAGAATATGCTATTTTTCACTTTTTTACTTATAACTTGACAACTACGAACTATTTGAGAAAAGCACTTCCATACAAAAGTAAACTACATCAAATTTTCTAACAATTACGTTTCTTAGGTTTTTTTCTTCAGGCAAACGGTTTAGTCGCTAGAGTGCATTACAGTTTGAAGAAAATGCCAAAATCGGTCTAAAAGCTTTTTTTTTAGTTTTTTGCTTATAACTTGAAAACTATGCACTTTTTGAGAAGAACGTTTCTATACAAAAATGAACTACCTCAAATTTTCTAACAATTACCTTTCTTAGGTGTTTTTCTTTAGACCAACGGTTTAGGTGCTAGATCGCATTATAGTTTGAAGAAAATTCCAAAATCGGTCAAAAAGCTTTTTTTTTGTTTTTTGCTTATAACTTGAAAACTACAAGCTTTTCGAGGAAAGCACTTCTATATAAAAATAAACTAATTTAAATTTTCTAACAACTACATTTCTTAGGTTTTTTTCTTCAGACGAAGAGTTTGGGCGCTAGAGTGCATTAAAGTTTGACGAAAATTCCAAAATTGGCCAAAAAGTGTTTTTTTTTGTTTTTTGTTGAAGTTGAAAACTATGCGCTTTTTGAGAAAAACAGTTCTATACAAAATAAAACTACATAAAATATGTAATTAATGTAAGGTCATTAAAATAATTCAATACGATTGTTTCAACTAATAAAATTATCTAAAATATTGTCAAAATAGAAGTCGCCGCAAGAATAATGAGTGCTAAGATTCTTGTTCACTAGAATTCAACGCGCTCTACCACCTAAACTGTTCATTTAACAAAAAAATCTTTAAAAAATAATTTGTAGGAAATTTAATGCACTTTATTTTTGTATTACTACAGTTTTCTCTAAAACTGCATTTTTTCTAGTTATAAGCGAAAAACTAAAAAAACAGGTTTTTTGGACGACTTTGGAATTTCTGTTAAGCTTTAACGCGCTCTAGCGCCTAAACCGTTTAGATTAGTCTAGATAAATTAGATGTACTCAAGTTTTGTATTGAAGTGTTCTTCTCAAAAAGTGAACAGTTTTCAAGTTAGAAGCGAAAGCTGAAGAAAGAGCATCTTTTGCAGTTTTTGCACTTTTCTCGGAAAGCATCGCTTCTACGAAATGGCAATGTTAAAATTTGGATTCAGCATCCCAAAATACATAAAGAACAATATACAAAGTGCATTCTATATTTTATTCCTCTTCTTCTATTTGACTGGACTAAATAAAAACCTCTGCAGCGGACGAATTAATTTATGAGGCTGTGACAGCCTTAATGAGAGGGCGTTTGTCGCATTTCGTGTCACATGAAGGCGACAGACTGACAGGCGCACAAATGCACACTTTTTCATTGTCATTTCACTGGTCATCTGTAAAATGTTGCTATTCCCATTCGAGTATTATTGAGGTTATGTCGGCCTTTCGGCCGATTTTGGACATTTTTGTCTCACTAACCGAAGTTTTCCTCATTGTAGAAAATGTTGGACGCAAGTTTGGTGTAATTATCAACAACTTTTATATCCATAAGCTCAGTTTGTTAATTATTATGAAACAAAACGAGACACATCAACCTCTCGTAACTTTTTTGAAACGGAAAATTTGTTTTCGAGCTGCGTTCTTTTTAATATTAAAAGCTCTCGCTATTGAATAATGTCGAATGCATAAATACGTCGAGTGCTAATAATGGTTGTATAACAATTTACGTAAAGCATCCAACAAGTGAGAGAGCGGTAAAAGCAATATTCGCCAAGTTCCGAAACGTGAGTTACAAAGTAGTTATATAAATTAATGCGGCCGCTTTTGCGTTTTCGCTAACTTCTTCGACTAATAAATTTGCAAAGGTTAAAACGGGCCCGTATTGTTATTGGCGCAGTTCTACCCGAGAGAAATCAGCAATTGTAACCCGAATGACAGCAAACCTGTAAATCCAACGTGTCTCAAACTAATTAAAGTAGTTAATTTCACTTCCGAAACAAACGACGTCTCTTATTTGTCTCCTTTTGTAACGGATTTTCGAGACTTGTGTTATTACCCCTCTTAACCCATTAAGTACCAAGCACATTTTTTTTAGATTTTAGTGTTTTTTTTCTTTGAAATTGCTTGCAAAAAAATAGTTGTTCAAAAATGGCTCTTATCATTTTTTGATTTTATGACTGTATGTCTGAGATAAATGCCGTCTTCAAATGAGGACATTGGGATAATATGTGTACGTTTTTTTTGCTATTCAAATTTTTATCTAATAGAACAGAAGCGAATGAAGTTTATTAATAAAATAGATAAAACAAATTTTTTATTAACATTTGAAACTTATTATTACAATGATAAAATGTACAATAATCTTATTATAGGAAAAATTTGTATAATTATGTAAACAATATTTACCTAGGTTGATTTTGTGGTTTTCAAAGCATTCTACACACAACTGGGCTAAAATTTTTGTAGTTTTGTTTTATATTATTTATTGTCTCTTTTCCTTCAGGTAGCTGTTTGTAATTTGGTTTCTCACTAGTCTACTCACCTTCTTGTTTTGTAAGTTTTCGTTTTTTAGAAACATTGTTTCGATTTTTCGCGACGTTGTACTGTACTTATCTGTCTAGATGTAGGGTTGTAGAGGGCTGCGGCTCCAAAAAAGATGTTTCTGGCTGTTCCCCTTCTAAATGGCATTTTATTTCAAATGTACCTGCAACGTCATGTATTTCAGGTGTGTCAATTAACGTTGTATCGTCATCGACTTCGTCTTCATCGATAATTTCATCGACATTGGGTGGTATCAAAATAATATCAAGATTATCCTCCTCATCTGATTTATAGAAGTCATACGCATTTACGATATCCTCAAGTTCAGCTAAAGATAGAGCTTTTTCATGTGGTACGACATACCTGCTTAAAATATGAATAGTACTACTTACTGAATTACTGATAAATTAAAAAATAAAACTTACCGATAGACGTAAGTAAAACACGTGTAACTACTAGGTAAACAACAATTTATCACTTTCACGAAATAAGAAGTAATAACAAGAACGCTTTTTGACACAACTACACACCTAATCAATGCATGTACAAATATTAAAAATTTTAAAAACCAACCCCAAAAGCAATGAAATCGTACAAATAGCGTGACTGAAATAAATTCTGTTAAGAAAAATCAAAATTTATTTGTATTGTCAACCACCGTATATATTTTCAATTTACTACCATATTCTCCCAACGTCCTCATTCGATGACACCCAAATTTCAACTCAAATTGAACGTAAACTATTCATTATTTACGATCATAAATATTTTTAACACAATTCCTCAACATTTCAGATATGCCTAATATTTTTTTTGTTCTAATATAATGACCTTGTTGAACGATAAAAAAACAATAAGTCTAACCTACAAATTCGTTTACGACACACTCTCGTAAATATATTTATTTCAGTACTTGAAATTTGATATTTTTAAAAAATAAAAATATAAATACGATGAGTGACATTTACTAATTTTAGAAAAAAATTTTGTTATAAGAATTCATCATTTTTTAGGCCTTAAAAAAATTGTATAAGACACTGTCATCAAATGAGGACATTGGTACTTAATGGGTTAAACTGAATTTGTCTTAAAATTGCCCTATTTTATTATATCCGAATTAAATTAAACAAATTATTTTGCTGCGTAAAGGGGGACGTCTTTTTCCGTAAATTTATTTCGGAATTAAGAAAGTAGTAAGGAAGACGTAAGATACGTCTTCATAAATATTTATCAACTCGTTATATTTTACTTATTGGAAACTATAATTAATGTTTCTATAAATAATTACCGTTAAGCTAATTGCCATTTTAGTTAATAAATGTACAATGAGATTATATGATTAAGGTGCAACACGCATTAAGTTGTCGCATAAATCTTTTTAGGATAGAAACTGAGCTTGTGGAAGAGGAATATAGGAAGTGCATGACTTACGGCCATAAGTTATCATTTTTTAATAACATTAACAATATTAGATCGTAGACGAGATTATTATTTTTAGGAAAACCTATTTTATACCTAAATAATATACTATACTCGCACTTTTCTTATTAACCAATTCTCTTTGAAGCGCTATAAACAAAATTTTGCGCTGTCCTGTTGTTGTAGTCACACCATGCGTTTTTACTGCCGCAACCATCCCTATAAAAACACAGTTATGTATATTTTATACGTATAATAATACCTAGATACCTAACGTTACTAATTAGTAGATGTAATTTTGGCTAAAAACGGAGGTGAATTTTTCGCTTTTATCCGGTATAAAAATACCTAAAATAAACGAAGATATTCGGTTCAAACAGTAGTAAAGTCTTAACGACTCGCGATAAGAATTGATTCGAAAGTCGATTCGTTGGTCTAATGATCAAGTGGAAAACGCTTTTCATGCTATGAAAACGTGGCTTACTGGCGAGCGGTATGGCGGATTCTTAAGTACGTAGGTGGGACGAATCAACCGGTATACTCTATGAGTAGCGCCATCTACCTATACCTGTTAATATTGTGTAATATTTACTCTTTGTAAAATACGGATTAAAAGTAAACGTATTTCAATGGTATGATTAAAATATGTAGTAAATACACTAGTCACAAAAATTGAAGGGTATTTAAAAAATTCTAAATTTTAGGGCGATTTTCAACAAAGGATAACGCGGAGAAAAACGGTTGTACAGAAAATTAAAAAAAAAGGAAATTGTAGCCTCAAGTGTTTAGTTTTCAGATCTGGACTGTAAAATTTTTTAGCGTGAGCGGTTTTCACGTAATCATCCGAAAACTAACTAAAAATAATGTTTAATGCGACTATAAAGCTCGTTTAGACAATTTAATTAGCTTTAATGTGACCTTTTAATGAGCGATTTTTTGCCGCGAAGTAATCGTTGATCAAAGCAAAAAAGGCCATTTTAACTTTGACAATCGATTACTCGGGAACTAATTATTGTACAGAAAATGAAGGTAGGGTTTTGGAAACTCCAAAACATTCTCTATAAGACACAATTGGTGGCGATTGATAAAAAAAAATTTTTTGAAGCGATGATGATGGCTGAAAAAAAGTTGAAAATTTGCGAATTTAAGGATATTTGAAAAATTTGGTCTAACTTTGGATATAGTGGATGAATAAAGGATATCGTTGGAAATTTTTTAACCTCAAAGTGTCTCTAAAAAACTTTGAAATTTTCAAAGCTCTGCGATTTTTTTTCTTAGCGCCCCGAAGGTTTAAATTTATCCTATCGGCCAAAAATCACCGTAACAAGCAATTTTTCGATTTTTATGCAGTTTTGACTTCAAAATAGTTTTTTTGGTGACAATCCATATTTCTCTCAAAAATACGACTCATTGGGAAAAATCTAAAAAAACACCATTTTCTGTACAATCATTAGTTCCCGAGTAATCGATTGTCAAAGTTAAAATGGCCTTTTTTGCTTTGATCGACGATTACTTCGCGGCAAAAAATCGTACGCAGCTCATTAAGAGGTCAAATTAAAGCTAATTAAATTGTCTAAGCGAGTTTTATGGTCGCATGATGAAAAAAAATTTTTTGAAGTCCACAGACTATTTCAAAAACGAGAAAAAATTTGGAAAAATTATTTTTAGTTGAATTTCGGATGATTACGTGAAAGTCGCCCACGCTAAAAAATTTTACAGTCCCGATCTGAAAACTAGACACTTGAGGCTACAATTTCCTTTTTTTAAATTTTCTGTACGACCATTTTTCTCCGAGTTATCCTTTGTTGAAAATCGCCCTAAAATTTGGATTTTTTTAATATTCTTCAATTTTTGTGACTAGTGTACGTGTACACCAATTAAACGTATATTTTACGTATAATAAACGTAGGTGTTTATTGGAAAGCGATGATATCGTAGGTTTCTCCGCTTTTTACGGGACAACTACTTGGGATAGTTGGATTTGCTTTCTAGAAACCCCCAAACGGTAAATTAAAGTTTGTAGGTCCACCACGGAAAGAAAGAAGTAATAGCACCTCAAAGGGCAATTGGAAGTTTTGAAACGGCATTTTCATCTTCCACTTACGCCTTTCTTATTAATTAAAACTAATTAATTAAAAAAAAGGTTTTTTGTAGAGTAAAAAATTCACAATAAAGTTATGTAGGTGCAGTAAAAAAACGTCGAACAGAGCGGAAAAGTTAAGAAAAAGGGAACGGTTAAAAAAAGTTTTAACTCGTCTAAAAACGAGCTTGTTGGCCGCCATGCGATTACGTTGCTTAACATTAAGTACAAAAGTTTTGGCAGTAATTATGAAACTTGGTCGAAATTTGTGTGCAACGACGACCGTTACAGTAATGTTTCGCACTTTTGGGGTGAAAGTTTACGTTAGCTACTAAATAATGCACTGAGTGCGTGATGTATATCAACTGTAATGGAAACGCATTCGTTTCCCTCTGTAAAAATCAGACCTAAACAAATTACGAGGGCTCGTCTTTCCCTTGAAACTGTATATATGCGATTTTTCGACACGTACTTTTAACTTGTAAAAAATGACACAATTTGTTAGAGTAAACGTTTTATTGCTAATCATACAGCTGAGTCAGCACAGTTGGCTCCAATTTACATATAAACATTTGTTTAGTAAAACGGATTGTATTATGGATCTTGAATCTACATACTTCACTTATCGATGCAATAAAAATGCTAAGTGCGCAACGTCAAAGCTCAAAGGCGTCTTCTTTTTCCGTGTCTCTACTCATTACCGTTTGCTTTCGGGCACTCTCGTCAATAAACTAAACAAAAAGAACTTTTTTTTTATAATTAACTTTATACTTAACAGGAATTCCTTCTTTTTTGTGTAACTTATTAACATTGTTGTACTTATACAAAGATACAAAATGTTATGAAGCTTTTTCTCCAAACGACTCAAAGTTAATGAAAATCTTCTTAACTTTCGTGATTTACAGTTTATGCACATTTGCCTTTTCCGGTATTACAAATTTCCTCATTTCTTTATATTTATTTTTTCTTCTTACGTTTTTTCTCAATCTTTTTTTTTGTCAAACCTTAATTCAATTTAAATTTCACTATAAAATGTTATAGTAACAAGACAAAAAATCGCTTTTTCGAGCAAATAAATGTACAATTTTTGTCGAGAGAAATGTTATTCGAGAAAAAGTTACTTTTAGAAGTTGAGCTTTGCATAAAATATTAGTTTCGAAAATTCGTATTTCGACTTTTTTGTCGGTAATTTAGTAGGGCACGTTAAGCCGTCGCTCCTGGTTCAAATAGACAAACTTTCGTAATTGATATAGGTTGATGAAAATTTTGGTAAACCTGGAAGTCCTGAAGCTTTGCCGTGTATACAGGGTGGTCAAACACTAATGACAGGCGGTTTAAAATAAATAAAGAATTTTCTTAACCTTCCCCTTCTTAGCCCTGCGTTAGGCGATAATATGTAATATTCAATAGCTGCTCAAAACACTTGTGTCTAGCGAATTAGAGTACTGGATATTCCTTACAATGGTAATTGCCTTTGTTATTGTAGGTAAAAAGCGACTGGTCTACGATTGTAGACCACGCGCCTAACCGTGTTACAATTTCTTGTCGTGCTATTTATTGTTAATGCGACTATTTTATTCCTAGATTTTTAAATATAATTACCGAAATTCAAGAACTCGTTAAAAAAATTTAAATTTTTTTAGGAAACTCGGGGAATACCCTTAAAGTTCACCAATAATTTTCAAAAATATCACTATGAACCTCCAAACATTTTCTCACCGGTTTACATGTAAATATAAGACAAAATAATCCCAAAAGTTGTTTTCCGATTTTCACTTGTTTTCGAATTACGGCGTTTTTTAATTTTGCTAAGCTAAGCGTAAACATCGCTACATAAACGCTCTTTGGGTATACAAAGTAAATCACCCTGAAGAAAAAATAAACAGAAGCGAATTTATCCAAAAATGTGCATGGGAGCTCATGCGGCCTCAAATCGAGTTCAGGACTTTACAGGCCCAGGGGGTACAGGTTCAAGGGGTCTTAATACAATTGCTATCTGAAATGAGACGGCGAGCTTGCGTTTTACTGGAATTTACTGAGAATGTTTATTGCCCTATTGTCCTCTCCCCTGGCAGGCCCGCAAATTATGTTGGCCGTTGCCCTTTTTGTCCTCAATAAAGGAACAAGTCCAGTCGAAAGTTTTGTGCAAAATATTACAAATATGTCAGCAAAGGCCATATGAAAGACATATTATGAACTTTGTGTTTTAGTGAATAAAAACGAACAATTTTAGTGGATCGCAGTTTTTTTTTTAAATTTTGATTTTTAGATTTTTTTTTATTACTTTAGACTTTTGACTATGTAGTACGAGTATATTAAAAAATATTTGTTTATAAATCACTTTTAATGCGTTATAATTTATAATAAATAAATTCCCAACACTTAATAAATTTTCGTTAAAATTGCCCATTGTGAGTATTTTGATTACATCTCTCAAATTAAACGCAATGTTGGTTAAAAACTTATTTTGTACGATGGGCAATAGTCAAATGAACCACTTTTCTCAAAAATTTGTTTCAAAATGTTCCAAACCACTCTTTTATACAGATAATAAAATGGTCTACGATCGTAGACCACGCGTTTAAGCACGTATAATAAAGTAAAGTGCACGCGCCTAACGTAGGATTTTAAAAAAGAAGTTGTGTAAGTGTTCGACCACCCTGTATAGCGTATAGTAATAAAAAATTATTTTTTAATTAAACCTGTACAGTAGGTAATATGCAAAAACTTTTGTATTTGTATATTTACTTTTTTCGTCCCTTTATTAATATTAGCGTAGCTTTTTGATTGTGTTTATTTTTCTCAAACTAACGTTTTGAACGTTTTAATTTATTGCAACGAAATTACAAAAAGAATAATAACGTTTTTTTAAACGCACACAAGTTTACATGTACGTAATAATAAGCCCGCGATTAAAAAAGTTGAAAATTTTTTACAAAAATACGCCAATAAAAAAGTTAGAAAAAAGCTTTTTATTAATCACGAAAAGGTACGTACGTAAGCTTTGAAGTGTGTATAGAATCTCCATAAAACGAAAAATGTTTCGTATTTTGCATAATCCTCCTATGATTTTATATTAATCCCTTAAACTTTTATTTTTATCGCCTCTTCCCTTGCAGTAAAAAGTAAATTTAAAAGAGAACTCTTTTTACTGGTTTAAGTTGTATTTTTTATTGGTAATAAAGCAAGGGTTGGTTCGAAAGTTTTAAGTAACTAGCGTGTCCCTAGGCGAATAATTTTGCGAGACTCCGTTATGGGCACGGGACATAATTAAAATTGGTCTACCCTCTTTCTAAAAAAGAACTTGCACAAGTGCAGGTTGCCGTTCGATGGGGAATAGTTTGAAGAGTAGAAAATAAATGAGGGGCGATTTGTATTACCCACTCTTTTTGAAATGA
Source organism: Malthinus flaveolus (assembly GCA_950108345.1). NCBI lineage: Eukaryota > Metazoa > Arthropoda > Insecta > Coleoptera > Cantharidae > Malthinus > Malthinus flaveolus. The sequence continues at coordinate 17,111,153 of OX467286.1, read as the reverse complement.
ACTTAAATGTTGGTTCAGTTTGTTTGGATACAGGAAGAAAATAGTTTATTTTGTCATTCGCTTAAGAGGGTTTTCGCTCCCCACTGTTTTTATTTATATGATTTTTAGCTTGTCGTGATTTTTCTTATATGCGTTTTATACACGATATAGGGGGTGTTTTTTAACTTAATTACATATATTAATGCTTTTGATGTATTTCGGTTTAGATTAATTAATTTCCTTTTTTTCCCGACTCGTTAATTATAACTTTTGTCGATCGTTATTTTTAACCCCTTTCCATTTTATTAATTTCAATTTAGTGTTTAATTAGATTTATTTGTTTATGAAATGTTTAGTTACTGTTTAAATTTAAAGCGAATCGGCACACAATTTCGTATTGTAATTATTAATTCACAATACCTCTGGGTGGCTACGATTTTATTATAAATTTGGATATGTATAGAGAGCTATAACATACACTACCATGTTTTCATTAAATGCAGATATTAATTCATAACATTATAATTTATAACACACATCATTAGGAAAATTTACGATTGAAATTACAGTTCAATTATTTCCAGTTTATAATTATGCAGTTTCATTGTTAGGTAATGTACTTCTGAGTGATTACTATTCAACGCACAATGTGTCGTTAACCACTTTGTTGTTTACGTAATAAATAATTTTGCACTGTATTTCTAGGGCAGCGTTAAGGCAAGCACTACTTATTTTCAAAGCTTAGAGACGCTAGTTCGTAACGCTTTCTCTAAAAGTGCGTAATAATTTGTTTTTTAGCCGATTTTGGAATTTTTATGAACCTTTAACGCCCTCTAGCGGCTAAATCGCTTGCCTGAAGAAAAAACCTAGGAAACGTAATTGTTAAAAAATTTGATGTAGTTTATTTTTGTATAGAATTGCTTTTCTCAAGAAGTTCGTAGTTTTCTAGTTATAAGCGAAAAACTAAAAAAAGAGCTATTAGACCGATTTTGGAATTTTCTTCAAACTTTAATACACTCTAGCGACTAAACCGTTCGTCTCAGGAAAAAAATCTAAGAGAAAGAATTGGTAGCAAATTGAATGTAGTATAGAAGCATTTTCTCATAAAGTGCGTAATTTTTGAGTTATAAGCGATAAACAAAAAAACAGTTTTTTTTGGCGACTTTGGAATTTTTGGCAAACTTTCACACGTTCTAGTGTCCAAACCGTTTGTCTGAGGGCGAAAACCTAAGAAATATAATTTGTAGGAAATTGAATGTACTTTATTTTATATAGAAGAACTTTTCTCATAAAGTGTCTTATTTTTGAGTTATAAGCGATAAACCAACAAACAGTTTTTTGTCTGATTTTGGAATTTTTGTCAAACTTAAACGCGCTCTGGCGGCCAAACCGTTAGTCTGAGGACGAAAACCTTAGAGACATAATTTGTAGGAAATTGAATTTAGTATATTTCCATATAAAAGCACTTTTTTCATAAAGTGCGTAATTTTTGAGTTATAAGCGATAAACAAAAAAACAATTTTTTGTCTGATTTTGGGATTTTTGTCAAACTTAAACGCGCTCTAGAGGCCAAACCGTTAGTCTGAGGACGAAAACCTCAGAGATATAATTTGTAGGAAATTGAATGTAGTATATTTTCATATAAAAGCACTTTTTTCATAAAGTGGGTAATTTTTGAGTTATAAGCAATAAACCAACAAACAGTTTTTTGTCTGATTTTGGAATTTTTGTCAAACTTAAACGCGCTCTAGCGGCCAAACCGTTAGCCTGAGGACGAAAACCTTAGATACATAATTTGTAGGAAATTGAATGTAGTATATTTTCATATAGAAGCACTTTTTTCATAAAGTGCGTATTTTTTGAGTTATAAGCGATAAACAAAAAAGCAGTTTTTTGTCTGATTTTGGGATTTTTGTCAAACTTAAACGCGCTCTAGAAGCCAAACCGTTAGTCTGAGGACGACAACCTCAGAGATATAATTTGTAGGAAATTGAATGTAGTATATTTTCATATAAAAGCACTTTTTTCATAAAGTGCGTAATTTTTGAGTTATAAGCGATAAACAAAAAAACAGTTTTTTGGCGATTTTGGAATTTTAACGCGTTCTAGTGGCCAAACCGTTTGTCTGAGGGCGAAAACCTAAGAGATATAATTTGTAGGAAATTGGCTGTACTTTATTTTTATATAGAAGCACTTTTCTCATAAAGTGCGTAATTTTTGAGTTATAAGCGATAAACAAAGAAACAGTTTTTTTGGCCGACCTCGGAATTTTAGTCAAACTGTAATGCGACCTAGCGGCTAAACCGTTTGTCTGACGAAGAAAACTTTAAGAGATATAAGTTGTAGGAAATTTTATGTAGTTTATTTTCATATAAATGCACTTTTCTCATTAAGTACGTAGTGTTTTGCGCTATAAGCATAAAGCCCAAATTAGAGCAATTACCCACCCTTCTTGAGCCATCGTCAAGTTAATGCTGCCACTTTGGAGTGGCAGACGACGGTTGGTTTTCAATTACTTATTTGCGATGTTCTTTCAACCTGAATTGTTAAAAATGTTGTACTCGTTTAGTAAAAGTGCTCGCTGCTTCCTGCACAAAGTGACCAAAATGAGTCAAAAAAACAAATCAATCCTAGTGAATATAGTTAAGCACTCGGCATTTGAAATAATATTTATATATTCAAACGAGATTTATAAATAAAAAGGTCCAATATTCATATTGTGCATTTGGTTGAATCAATGGTTCAAACAATAGAAACCGAAATGCCCTAAAGTCACGTATATTCATGTGATGTACGCTCATACATACAATAGTTCTTCTTTTGCACCTGGGGCACGATTGCCTCATTAATTTATCACGTGTGTGTGTTTATGAATATTTATATATTTTTGATTTGTTAAAAAAAATAAAGGGAGAATTTATTATTTACATATTATTTTTTGTTTCAGAGGGACGCTTTAATTTTGGAACCAAGCCATGTAGTGAACTGCGTTTCAAAAGGAAAATCTGAGGTAAGCTATTTTTCTTGCATCATCTTCTTCATGTATAACTTTAAGTTGTCGGATGCACCGAAACTTTTTATAAGTACAGAAAAGTACAACTAAAGTGCTACACGCCAAGTCATTTTTATGGCTGCAAATTTTATACGTTTACATGTCACGTCTTTAGTGAGGATATTGCATTTTAAATTATTACTACATTTGGGAAATATACCGACGAATATTTCACGAATGGCGCCTCAATTTTATTAGGTTTGAAATTAGGGCATTTTACGATTTCAAAAATATAAAATAAATAAAAGCGAATCGTCGTGTTTCAGTAATTCTCATCGGGCTTTCACTTTCGTTAAGTTCGTTCCGTGTCCCATTAGGAAGGAATCCAAAGTGAAGTTTTTTTCCTCCCCCAAACTAAGAATTACACAATCGCTCCATTTTTAATCCAAAATGCAAAACTCGAATGTTGCGCTTTTTTACATTGTTATTCCCGAGCGGATGTCGAGCTTAAGTTCTTGTCTAAACTCGTGCAATTCGTTCGTTTAACTCAAAAGTGCAACTAATGGATTGCGACACCTTTCAGCTCGTTTTAGAAACGACCCGCTTTTCCTCTACTCGTAAACATTTTAGAGCGCAATTAAAATAATAAGTAAAACTCAAAACGACTTTGTTAAATTAATTCGAGCTGGAAAAAAATTAAAATTAAAAGCTTAATAGTTGGACGCAATCGAAACCGACTTCGAAAAGCTCGTGTAAATTTGTTTGGGTAATTTTTAAAGCTTTTTTAAACCTCTTCACGCATTTTAGCCTACATAACGCGTATACCTCGAGAGCCACTTACTCTTTCATTTGCTCCCCGTCGTTGCAATTAACAATAAGCTTTTTATTTAAACCGAGAGTCATTTGCTACCGCTGTTTGCTTTCGAAATGAGTGTTTCATTATTTCATCGCCGACCCTTCTTGTTTTTATTTTGTCAATTGCCTGCCTTCTTTGTAAATATTTAGTAAACAATTTAATGGATTGCTTGTTTTTCCTTTGTACTTTTCAAGTACTGTCATGATAGTCGCCGAAAAATTCTTAATTATTAATTTATTTCCTCGACTATCTAGACTAATCCAATTTGGGTTTGTTTGTTGCAATTAAGGATAAGTTGGAAAAAGTGAAAAACCGTTTGATGTATTTTACGTCTTTTTAAAAAAGGCTAATTACACGATTGAAGAAAAAAGCTTTATTTATCCTTATCCTTAAAGAACAATAATATATTTACACTTTAAAATATTCGTCTTGTAAAACATGAACTCTAGTTTCTTTCGAAACATTGATATTTTATGTAAATGCAAGAACTTTTTAGTCCAAATTGGATGCAAAAATTAATGCACAATTTCGCTGGCTCTAGATTTATCGTGTGGGGGTTGTTTTGAATTCTACAGCCTAAGCTTCTCGCCAAATTGGTCATAAAGAAGAAATTCATTTCACTTTTTTAAACGTTATTAGTTTGTATATTAGTTGGAGACGTGTTTTATGCTTCTTATATTTAATAAAGACTTTTTTATTTTTCGCTCGAGCTCATAAAAGAAGAATTTAATTCGTCGCGGATAAAACGTGATGGTATAATGAAACCATCAAAAATTCGAGCTTGAAAGGAACGGCTGCAAATCTAAACATTGTTTTGTTCCAGACAAGATGTACAATTTATATTCTGAGTGTTGGTTAAAATAATTAAAATTTTAAAAAACTGTATCAAAAGCTTTAAAAACCTCTCAACGTGACGTTTTCTATAAAAAAATGGCATTTGCACAACACAAGAACAAGTTTTTGTTACAATATTTCAATTAAGCAAAGAGTTACACTCGCTTTTGTAACAGTATAAAGCCCTCTTGTGAACCCCAAGCTTCAACAGACTTTTGACAACAAACTGTAGGACGTATTTGACATGTTTGTCAATAAAAGTTGTAGACAAAATCGTAAGGAATAATTTGTTATTATCGAGTTTTACTGTGTTTCAACTGAGCAAAGAATTTTTTTAATGTGCATTTTACGTCCGCATCAACTACTGTGGTTATTAGCAGACGGGACCTACAGCTTTATGTGGGTTCCGAACCACCAGGACCGGGTTTTTGACACATAGAAACACTCCAGTGGTGTCAACTGGCTTTGAACCTACGACCTTTACATCCGCATGCGACGATGCTAGCCTCTAGACCACCCTGGTCCTCGAGTAAATAATTACACTCGCTTTTGTAACAGTGTAAAGTCCTCTTGTGAAGCCTAACTTTCAATAGACTTTTGACAACAAACTGTAGGGCGTATTTGAAATGTTTGTTAATAAAAGTTGTAGACAAAGTCGTAAGGAATAATTTGTTGTTATTGAGTTTTACTGTGTTTCAACTGAGTAAATAATTACACTCGCTTTTGTAACAGTGTAAAGTCCTCTTGTGAAGCCTAACTTTTAAGAGACTTTTGACAACAAACTGTAGGGCGCATTTGAAATGTTTGTTAATAAAAGTTGTAGACAAAGTCGTAAGGAATAATTTGTTGTTATCGAGTTTTACCGTGTTTCAACTAGGTAAAGAATTACACTCGCTTTTGTAACAGTGTAAAGTCCTCTTGTGAAGCCTAACTTTCAATAGACTTTTGACAACAAACTGTAGGACGGATTTGAAATGTTTGTTGATAAAAGTTGTAGACAAAGTCGTAAGGAATAATTTGTTGTTATTGAGTTTTGCTGTCTTTCCACTTAGTAAAGAATTACACCAGTTTTTCTAACAGCATAAAGTCCTCTTGTGAACCCTAACTTTCAATAGACTGTAGACAAGAAATTGGAGGACGCGTTTAAAATGTTTGTTAATGGCAGTTGTAGACAAAGTCGTAAGAAATAATTTGTTGTTATCGAGTTTTGGTGTGTTTCAACTGAGTAAATAATTACACTCGCTTTTGTAACAGTGTAAAGTCCTCTTGTGAAGCCTAACTTTCAAGAGACTTTTGACAACAAACTGTAGGTCGTATTTGAAATGTTTGTTGATAAAAGTTGTAGACAAAGTCGTAAAGAATAATTTGTTGTTATCGAGTTTTACTGTGTTTCAACTAAGTAAATAATTACACTCGCTTTTGTAACAGTGTAAAGTCCTCTTGTGAAGCCTAACTTTCAAGAGACTTTTGACAACAAACTGTAGGGCGTATTTGAAATGTTTGTTAATAAAAGTTGTAGACAAAGTCGTAAAGAATAATTTGTTGTTATCGAGTTTTACTGTGTTTCAACTAAGTAAATAATTACACTCGCTTTTGTAACAGTGTAAAGTCCTCTTGTGAAGCCTAACTTTCAAGAGACTTTTGATAACAAACTGTAGGGCGTATTTGAAATGTTTGTTAATAAAAGTTGTAGACAAAGTCGTAAGGAATAATTTGTTGTTATCGAGTTTTACTGTGTTTCAACTGAGTAAATAATTACACTCGCTTTTGTAACAGTGTAAAGTTCTCTTGTGAAGCTTAACTCTCAAGAGACTTTTGACAACAAACTGTAGAGCGTATTTGAAATGTTTGTTAATAAAAGTTGTAGACAAAGTCGTAAGGAATAATTTGTTGTTATCGAGTTTTGGTGTGTTTCAACTGGGTAAATAATTACACTCGCTTTTGTAACAGTGTAAAGTCCTCTTGTGAAGCCTAACTTTCAATAGACTTTTGACAACAAACTGTAGGACGGATTTGAAATGTTTGTTGATAAAAGTTGTAGACAAAGTCGTAAGAAATAATTTGTTGTTATCGAGTTTTGGTGTGTTTCAACTGAGTAAATAATTACACTCGCTTTTGTAACAGTGTAAAGTCCTCTTGTGAAGCCTAACTTTCAAGAGACTTTTGACAACAAACTGTAGGGCGTATTTGAAATGTTTGTTGATAAAAGTTGTAGACAAAGTCGTAAAGAATAATTTGTTGTTATCGAGTTTTACTGTGTTTCAACTAAGTAAATAATTACACTCGCTTTTGTAACAGTGTAAAGTCCTTTTGTGAAGCCTAACTTTCAATTGACTTTTGACAACAAACTGTAGAGCGTATTTGAAATGTTTGTTAATAAAAGTTGTAGACAAAGTCGTAAGGAATAATTTGTTGTTATCGAGTTTTACTGTGTTTCAACTGAGTAAATAATTACACTCGCTTTTGTAACAGTGTAAAGTCCTCTTGTGAAGCCTAACTTTCAATAGACTTTTGACAAGAAATTGGAGGGCGTATTTGAAATGTTTGTTAATAAAAGTTGTAGACAAAGTCGTAAGGAATAATTTGTTGTTATCGAGTTTTACTGTGTTTCAACTAGGTAAAGAATTACACTCGCTTTTGTAACAGTGTAAAGTCCTCTTGTGAAGCCTAACTTTCAATAGACTTTTGACAAGAAATTGGAGAGCGTATTTGAAATGTTTGTTAATAAAAGTTGTAGACAAAGTCGTAAGGAATAATTTGTTGTTATCGAGTTTTACTGTGTTTCAACTAGGTAAAGAATTACACTCGCTTTTGTAACAGTGTAAAGTCCTCTTGTGAAGCCTAACTTTCAATAGACTTTTGACAACGAACTGTAGGACGGATTTGAAATGTTTGTTAATAAAAGTTGTAGACAAAGTCGTAAGGAATAATTTGTTGTTATTGAGTTTTACTGTCTTTCCATTGAGTAAAGAATTACACTAGTTGTTCTAACAGCATAAAGTCCTCTTGTGAACCCTAACTTTCAATAGACTGTAGACAAGAAATTGGAGGACGCGTTTAAAATGTTTGTTAATGGCAGTTGTAGACAAAGTCGTAAGAAATAATTTGTTGTTATCGAGTTTTGGTGTGTTTCAACTGAGTAAATAATTACACTCGCTTTTGTAACAGTGTAAAGTCCTCTTGTGAAGCCTAACTTTCAATTGACTTTTGACAACAAACTGTAGGGGGTATTTGAAATGTTTGTTAATAAAAGTTGTAGACAAAGTCGTAAGGAATAATTTGTTTTTATCGAGTTTTACTGTGTTTCAACTGAGTAAAGAATTACACTCGCTTTTGTAACAGTGTAAAGTCCTTTTGTGAAGCCTAACTTTCAATTGACTTTTGACAACAAACTGTAGATCGTTTGTTAATAAAAGTTGTAGACAAAGTTGTAAGGAATAATTTGTTGTTATTGAGTTTTACTGTCTTTCCATTGAGTAAAGAATTACACTAGTTGTTCTAACAGCATAAAGTCCTCTTGTGAACCCTAACTTTCAATAGACTGTAGACAAGAAATTGGAGGATGCGTTTAAAATGTTTGTTAATGGCAGTTGTAGACAAAGTCGTAAGAAATAATTTGTTGTTATCGAGTTTTGGTGTGTTTCAACTGAGTAAATAATTACACTCGCTTTTGTAACAGTGTACAGTCCTCTTGTGAAGCCTAACTTTCAATTGACTTTTGACAACAAACTGTAGGGGGTATTTGAAATGTTTGTTAATAAAAGTTGTAGACAAAGTCGTAAGGAATAATTTGTTTTTATCGAGTTTTACTGTGTTTCAACTGAGTAAAGAATTACACTCGCTTTTGTAACAGTGTAAAGTCCTTTTGTGAAGCCTAACTTTCAATTGACTTTTGACAACAAACTGTAGATCGTTTGTTAATAAAAGTTGTAGACAAAGTCGTAAGGAATAATTTGTTGTTATTGAGTTTTACTGTCTTTCCATTGAGTAAAGAATTACACTAGTTGTTCTAACAGCATAAAGTCCTCTTGTGAACCCTAACTTTCAATAGACTGTAGACAAGAAATTGGAGGACGCGTTTAAAATGTTTGTTAATGGCAGTTGTAGACAAAGTCGTAAGAAATAATTTGTTGTTATCGAGTTTTGGTGTGTTTCAACTGAGTAAATAATTACACTCGCTTTTGTAACAGTGTAAAGTCCTCTTGTGAAGCCTAACTTTCAATTGACTTTTGACAACAAACTGTAGGGGGTATTTGAAATGTTTGTTAATAAAAGTTGTAGACAAAGTCGTAAGGAATAATTTGTTTTTATCGAGTTTTACTGTGTTTCAACTGAGTAAAGAATTACACTCGCTTTTGTAACAGTGTAAAGTCCTTTTGTGAAGCCTAACTTTCAATTGACTTTTGACAACAAACTGTAGATCGTTTGTTAATAAAAGTTGTAGACAAAGTTGTAAGGAATAATTTGTTGTTATTGAGTTTTACTGTCTTTCCATTGAGTAAAGAATTACACTAGTTGTTCTAACAGCATAAAGTCCTCTTGTGAACCCTAACTTTCAATAGACTGTAGACAAGAAATTGGAGGATGCGTTTAAAATGTTTGTTAATGGCAGTTGTAGACAAAGTCGTAAGAAATAATTTGTTGTTATCGAGTTTTGGTGTGTTTCAACTGAGTAAATAATTACACTCGCTTTTGTAACAGTGTACAGTCCTCTTGTGAAGCCTAACTTTCAATTGACTTTTGACAACAAACTGTAGGGGGTATTTGAAATGTTTGTTAATAAAAGTTGTAGACAAAGTCGTAAGGAATAATTTGTTTTTATCGAGTTTTACTGTGTTTCAACTGAGTAAAGAATTACACTCGCTTTTGTAACAGTGTAAAGTCCTTTTGTGAAGCCTAACTTTCAATTGACTTTTGACAACAAACTGTAGAGCGTATTTGAAATGTTTGTTAATAAAAGTTGTAGACAAAGTCGTAAGGAATAATTTGTTGTTATCGAGTTTTACTGTGTTTCAACTGAGTAAATAATTACACTCGCTTTTGTAACAGTGTAAAGTCCTCTTGTGAAGCCTAACTTTCAATAGACTTTTGACAAGAAATTGGAGGGCGTATTTGAAATGTTTGTTAATAAAAGTTGTAGACAAAGTCGTAAGGAATAATTTGTTGTTATCGAGTTTTACTGTGTTTCAACTAGGTAAAGAATTACACTCGCTTTTGTAACAGTGTAAAGTCCTCTTGTGAAGCCTAACTTTCAATAGACTTTTGACAAGAAATTGGAGGGCGTATTTGAAATGTTTGTTAATAAAAGTTGTAGACAAAGTCGTAAGGAATAATTTGTTGTTATCGAGTTTTACTGTGTTTCAACTAGGTAAAGAATTACACTCGCTTTTGTAACAGTGTAAAGTCCTCTTGTGAAGCCTAACTTTCAATAGACTTTTGACAACAAACTGTAGGACGGATTTGAAATGTTTGTTAATAAAAGTTGTAGACAAAGTCGTAAGGAATAATTTGTTGTTATTGAGTTTTACTGTCTTTCCATTGAGTAAAGAATTACACTAGTTGTTCTAACAGCATAAAGTCCTCTTGTGAACCCTAACTTTCAATAGACTGTAGACAAGAAATTGGAGGACGCGTTTAAAATGTTTGTTAATGGCAGTTGTAGACAAAGTCGTAAGAAATAATTTGTTGTTATCGAGTTTTGGTGTGTTTCAACTGAGTAAATAATTACACTCGCTTTTGTAACAGTGTAAAGTCCTCTTGTGAAGCCTAACTTTCAAGAGACTTTTGACAACAAACTGTAGGGCGTATTTGAAATGTTTGTTAATAAAAGTTGTAGACAAAGTCGTAAGGAATAATTTGTTGTTATCGAGTTTTACTGTGTTTCAACTGAGTAAAGAATTACACTCGCTTTTGTAACAGTGTAAAGTCTTCTTGTGAAGCCTAACTTTCAATTGACTTTTGACAACAAACTGTAGATCGTTTGTTAATAAAAGTTGTAGACAAAGTCGTAAGGAATAATTTGTTGTTATTGAGTTTTGCTGTCTTTCCACTTAGTAAAGAATTACACTAGTTTTTCTAACAGCATAAAGTCCTCTTGTGAACCCTAACTTTCAATAGACTGTAGACAAGAAATTGGAGGACGCGTTTAAAATGTTTGTTAATGGCAGTTGTAGACAAAGTCGTAAGAAATAATTTGTTGTTATCGAGTTTTGGTGTGTTTCAACTGAGTAAATAATTACACTCGCTTTTGTAACAGTGTAAAGTCCTCTTGTGAAGCCTAACTTTCAATTGACTTTTGACAACAAACTGTAGGGGGTATTTGAAATGTTTGTTAATAAAAGTTGTAGACAAAGTCGTAAGGAATAATTTGTTTTTATCGAGTTTTACTGTGTTTCAACTGAGTAAAGAATTACACTCGCTTTTGTAACAGTGTAAAGTCCTTTTGTGAAGCCTAACTTTCAATTGACTTTTGACAACAAACTGTAGATCGTTTGTTAATAAAAGTTGTAGACAAAGTTGTAAGGAATAATTTGTTGTTATTGAGTTTTACTGTCTTTCCATTGAGTAAAGAATTACACTAGTTGTTCTAACAGCATAAAGTCCTCTTGTGAACCCTAACTTTCAATAGACTGTAGACAAGAAATTGGAGGATGCGTTTAAAATGTTTGTTAATGGCAGTTGTAGACAAAGTCGTAAGAAATAATTTGTTGTTATCGAGTTTTGGTGTGTTTCAACTGAGTAAATAATTACACTCGCTTTTGTAACAGTGTACAGTCCTCTTGTGAAGCCTAACTTTCAATTGACTTTTGACAACAAACTGTAGGGGGTATTTGAAATGTTTGTTAATAAAAGTTGTAGACAAAGTCGTAAGGAATAATTTGTTTTTATCGAGTTTTACTGTGTTTCAACTGAGTAAAGAATTACACTCGCTTTTGTAACAGTGTAAAGTCCTTTTGTGAAGCCTAACTTTCAATTGACTTTTGACAACAAACTGTAGATCGTTTGTTAATAAAAGTTGTAGACAAAGTCGTAAGGAATAATTTGTTGTTATTGAGTTTTACTGTCTTTCCATTGAGTAAAGAATTACACTAGTTGTTCTAACAGCATAAAGTCCTCTTGTGAACCCTAACTTTCAATAGACTGTAGACAAGAAATTGGAGGATGCGTTTAAAATGTTTGTTAATGGCAGTTGTAGACAAAGTCGTAAGAAATAATTTGTTGTTATCGAGTTTTGGTGTGTTTCAACTGAGTAAATAATTACACTCGCTTTTGTAACAGTGTAAAGTCCTCTTGTGAAGCCTAACTTTCAATTGACTTTTGACAACAAACTGTAGGGGGTATTTGAAATGTTTGTTAATAAAAGTTGTAGACAAAGTCGTAAGGAATAATTTGTTTTTATCGAGTTTTACTGTGTTTCAACTGAGTAAAGAATTACACTCGCTTTTGTAACAGTGTAAAGTCCTTTTGTGAAGCCTAACTTTCAATTGACTTTTGACAACAAACTGTAGAGCGTATTTGAAATGTTTGTTAATAAAAGTTGTAGACAAAGTCGTAAGGAATAATTTGTTGTTATCGAGTTTTACTGTGTTTCAACTGAGTAAATAATTACACTCGCTTTTGTAACAGTGTAAAGTCCTCTTGTGAAGCCTAACTTTCAATAGACTTTTGACAAGAAATTGGAGGGCGTATTTGAAATGTTTGTTAATAAAAGTTGTAGACAAAGTCGTAAGGAATAATTTGTTGTTATCGAGTTTTACTGTGTTTCAACTAGGTAAAGAATTACACTCGCTTTTGTAACAGTGTAAAGTCCTCTTGTGAAGCCTAACTTTCAATAGACTTTTGACAAGAAATTGGAGGGCGTATTTGAAATGTTTGTTAATAAAAGTTGTAGACAAAGTCGTAAGGAATAATTTGTTGTTATCGAGTTTTACTGTGTTTCAACTAGGTAAAGAATTACACTCGCTTTTGTAACAGTGTAAAGTCCTCTTGTGAAGCCTAACTTTCAATAGACTTTTGACAACAAACTGTAGGACGGATTTGAAATGTTTGTTAATAAAAGTTGTAGACAAAGTCGTAAGGAATAATTTGTTGTTATTGAGTTTTACTGTCTTTCCATTGAGTAAAGAATTACACTAGTTGTTCTAACAGCATAAAGTCCTCTTGTGAACCCTAACTTTCAATAGACTGTAGACAAGAAATTGGAGGACGCGTTTAAAATGTTTGTTAATGGCAGTTGTAGACAAAGTCGTAAGAAATAATTTGTTGTTATCGAGTTTTGGTGTGTTTCAACTGAGTAAATAATTACACTCGCTTTTGTAACAGTGTAAAGTCCTCTTGTGAAGCCTAACTTTCAAGAGACTTTTGACAACAAACTGTAGGGCGTATTTGAAATGTTTGTTAATAAAAGTTGTAGACAAAGTCGTAAGGAATAATTTGTTGTTATCGAGTTTTACTGTGTTTCAACTGAGTAAAGAATTACACTCGCTTTTGTAACAGTGTAAAGTCTTCTTGTGAAGCCTAACTTTCAATTGACTTTTGACAACAAACTGTAGATCGTTTGTTAATAAAAGTTGTAGACAAAGTCGTAAGGAATAATTTGTTGTTATTGAGTTTTGCTGTCTTTCCACTTAGTAAAGAATTACACTAGTTTTTCTAACAGCATAAAGTCCTCTTGTGAACCCTAACTTTCAATAGACTGTAGACAAGAAATTGGAGGACGCGTTTAAAATGTTTGTTAATGGCAGTTGTAGACAAAGTCGTAAGAAATAATTTGTTGTTATCGAGTTTTGGTGTGTTTCAACTGAGTAAATAATTACACTCGCTTTTGTAACAGTGTAAAGTCCTCTTGTGAAGCCTAACTTTCAATTGACTTTTGACAACAAACTGTAGGGGGTATTTGAAATGTTTGTTAATAAAAGTTGTAGACAAAGTCGTAAGGAATAATTTGTTTTTATCGAGTTTTACTGTGTTTCAACTGAGTAAAGAATTACACTCGCTTTTGTAACAGTGTAAAGTCCTTTTGTGAAGCCTAACTTTCAATTGACTTTTGACAACAAACTGTAGATCGTTTGTTAATAAAAGTTGTAGACAAAGTTGTAAGGAATAATTTGTTGTTATTGAGTTTTACTGTCTTTCCATTGAGTAAAGAATTACACTAGTTGTTCTAACAGCATAAAGTCCTCTTGTGAACCCTAACTTTCAATAGACTGTAGACAAGAAATTGGAGGATGCGTTTAAAATGTTTGTTAATGGCAGTTGTAGACAAAGTCGTAAGAAATAATTTGTTGTTATCGAGTTTTGGTGTGTTTCAACTGAGTAAATAATTACACTCGCTTTTGTAACAGTGTACAGTCCTCTTGTGAAGCCTAACTTTCAATTGACTTTTGACAACAAACTGTAGGGGGTATTTGAAATGTTTGTTAATAAAAGTTGTAGACAAAGTCGTAAGGAATAATTTGTTTTTATCGAGTTTTACTGTGTTTCAACTGAGTAAAGAATTACACTCGCTTTTGTAACAGTGTAAAGTCCTTTTGTGAAGCCTAACTTTCAATTGACTTTTGACAACAAACTGTAGATCGTTTGTTAATAAAAGTTGTAGACAAAGTCGTAAGGAATAATTTGTTGTTATTGAGTTTTACTGTCTTTCCATTGAGTAAAGAATTACACTAGTTGTTCTAACAGCATAAAGTCCTCTTGTGAACCCTAACTTTCAATAGACTGTAGACAAGAAATTGGAGGACGCGTTTGAAATGTTTGTTAATGGCAGTTGTAGACAAAGTCGTAAGGAATAATTTGTTGTTATGGAGTTTTGATGTGTTTCCACTGAGTAAAGAATTGCACTCGTTTTTCTAACAGCATTAAGTCCTCTTGTGAACCCTAACTTTCAATAGACTTTAGACAAGAAATTGGAGGGCGCATTTAATAATTTTGTTAATGATAGTTTTAGATAAGATCGTACGGGATCGCTTGTTTTTATCAAAGTGTTCTGTGTTTCAACTGAGTAAAGAAATACACTCGCGTTCGTAACAATATGAAGTTTTGCTAACCGCAAGTTCCAATCAACGTTTGACAGTTATTTGTACAACGGAATCAAAATTGATATAAACAAAAGTTTTAGATAATTTTAAGAAACATAATTTTTGTTAATAAAGTCTTCCTGTATTTTATCAAATAAAAGAGTTCATTTACTTTTGTGACAGCTATACAAGTGCAAATTAGCGTTTGTATTAGGTATGTTTCGGTAAGTTACAGTTTGTTGACTTTCGGCGGTCACTTTCATCAATGGATTTTAATCGTAAATGTAATTAATAAAAATTGTAGATAATCGATTAAATTTTAATTTGTTATTTACAGTTTTGTTGTAAAATTTTAATTAAAACAGATTAGGCACGTTACGCATTCTTTCGTAATATGCACAGTTTCTATGAGCATTTCTATACATTTCCTGGTACTCGTATTTGCTCGCTATTTAATTAATTTTATGCATAAAATTTAACTCTAAACTCTACGATTATTAATGCAATAACTAAACTAAGGGCAATAGAAATCTTCTTCGGGCTCCCTATACAATTACATCCACAAGAAAACACACTTGTGCGCGTTTAATCAATCCATCTGCACTAATTAAAAAAACACAGATGTGCATTTTGTCATAATAAGTTTTATTACGTCAATTCGCTTTGCTAAATATTGTTATTTGCTAATTGAAATCTCAATCAGTCGACCGAAACGACGCTACTAACACAAAGTTGAAATTAATTTTGGCGCGCTCGTCTGACCTAATTTGTAATTCAAATGTCCCCTCTCTCGAGATCACCAATTGAAACAATGCGCCTAACATTGGCGTATTATGGAATAAAATTAACTTTTATACTACCTACTAGTTGGAAGAGGGGTAGAAGGAAGAAGATTCATTCAATAAAAAAAAAGAGGAAGACATGTTTCTTTTTTAATTGATTGCGATAGTGGTGGATTGGGTAAAGTGAAAATTCAGCTGCTTTTTTCTTTCTTTTGGCGCGAAGTTAATTAGATTCTTTGGAATTGTGTAGGTCAATTTATCTTTTAAAACTAAACTATTTTAGAAATACGTATTGAGAATCTTAATTAGGAAAAATTGCGAAAGTAAAAGTCGAAAAATGGAAAAAAAAGTTTGTCAAGTTCTCGCGAGTAGGGCCTCAACTTTTTTCTAGTCGTTTGTGTTCTGTAAATTTATTTATCGTGTGTTGTGTGACTTTTGAGTTTGTGTTTTGGGTAGTGCCATCTCGTTAAATATTGCAGAGCGTTTATTATTTACGTAACGTCGGTAACACGTTTCTAACTAACGTGCGACATTATTTAAGCGAACTTTTTATTAAACAGCAGTAACATGGCGCAGTCGTGAATGATTTACAATGATTTAATTTTGATCATTTGCGAGCTTTGTCGAGTAGGTTCGAGTTAATGATTAATTCTAACGTCGGGGGTCGTGGCTGTTTAATAGTTTAAGGGTAATTTAAATTTTAGTACGAGAAGGAAAAGTGGACGAGGATTTTTTAAGTATTTAATTTTGATTTAGAAAACATGCAAACCTAAAATTACGATCGTTTTCGAACGAAATTAATCGTTTTTATATTAAAACTCTTTTACGGTAATCCATCATTCCTTTTTGGTTCATCAGGAGTGCGTGAGATGTATTATGTCAGAAACTCGTTTTGATTGACGAATGACACCGTTGTCAACGTTGGACATGATCCAAGGAGGCTATGAATAATAAAAACGCGAAAACGTTATTTAATTTAATAGAAGTTGTCACGATAATATTGATAAATGTGGTTTTGAATGGCTATTTCGTTGCTTTATATATGTGATTATTACCTTGCATTTTTTTTCTTAGGGGTTAAATGGAAGAATGGGAAAATATATTTGTGGTGGAATTGCTCGAAGATGCTTTTCTCAAACTTTATTTTTGATTAAAATACGCATTTGTTGTAAATCGATTTATTTGAATAATTTTGAATGTAACCAAATTTGACGCGGTTTACATCGAGTGGCGTTAAGTAACCCCTATGCGCATTTGTCAAGTTGGTGAAATTAAATTATATATTTTTTTGGTTCGATTGAACGATTTTTTTCGAGACGTAGGCAAATCGTGATTTTATATCCAAATTGTCGTTTCAATTTATTATTAATTTATCTCGGTACTTTGGAGAGGATCCGCGACGGTTTTACGCCATATTTAATTTTGAAGTTAAAAATGAGAAACCGAGCCACCCTTATGGAACTATCGCGAATCGTAATAATAGAAAAAGAGTAATTTTCTAAAGAGCTTTTAAATTTATTCAAATGTTTAGAGCCTTAAATTTTACGCTTTAGCTAGTTGTTTATACGTAAGAGAAAAATGATATAACGTAATAAAGAAAAGCTATTAATTTTTAGAATTATTTAGACTCGAGCGATAAATAATAATTACTTAACGGAGCGCCACTGTTAATTCAAAACCACGATCTGTTACCGAGCTGATTTAAGAGGGACGTTTTTCAAATTATGTTCAATTTTGTGTACGGTACTTTAGCTAATTGTAAAAGGGAACATGTTTTGCTTGAATATGACTTTTTAATTAGTGATGAAAAATGACGTTACAGTAAAATCGCTCCACCGGACTTCGTTAGTGTTAGTACGTAAATTTCATTTGCAGATTTAAAGTTCGGTGGTAGAACTGTCGGCTAACTTTCGATTTGACATTCAAACTCCCAGGACTTCCCTAAATTATTCTGAAGTTTTGACTGTTTGTGACGTTAGGCGAGTTCTCGCTTATTCATGTAAATTATTCGTGGAATTTAACGCTCTAATATATTTCATTTCACCAATTTAGTTTTTAATTAGCAGGGTCCACACAAAAATAACTTTATCAACTAAACCAAATTGTTGTTTGTTCATTTTAAACTTTCCTAAATTACTCCACTCCATAAAATATGCATAATTTTATTTAACATATCGGACGCTTTTTATTTCTTCTCTCCTGGGGGTCCAGGGGATAGCAAAACAACTGAAATTTAAGAGCGGTGGACTGGCGATACATAAATGCCGCTACTCCCTTAGAAGACACTAAAAATCAGAGATATACACTAGACAATTACATTCTTGGTGGGTCAGCAATCGATAACTAGTCAAGTGTAAGCACATGCGATAGATAAGGCGGATATGTACACGAACGGAGAGACAGGCAGACGACATAACTGCCCGGTTGTGTCCCTGACTAACTGTCCAATTGGTCTGCGACCACTGTGCAGGTAGCTAAGTAGGCAATGAAACATCGAGATAAATAGTTTGGTAGCCTCACCTAAGCTAAGCTAACCTAACTGTCCGACTGTGTCACTGACTAACTCTCCGACCGATCTGCGACCACTGTGCAGGTAGCTAAGTAGGCAATGAAACATCGAGATAAATCGTTTGGTAGCCTCATCTAACTGTCCGACTGTGTCCCTGACTAACTCTCAGACTGGTCTGCGACCACTGTGCAGGTAGCTAAGTAGGCAATGAAACATCGAGACAAATGGTTTGATAGCCCCACCTAAGCTAAGCTAACCTAACTGTCCGACTGTGTCACTGACTAACTCTCCGACTGGTTTGCGACCACTGTGCAGGTAGCTAAGTAGGCAATGAAACATCGAGACAAATGGTTTGATAGCCCCACCTAAGCTAAGCTAACCTAACTGTCCGACTGTGTCACTGACTAACTCTCCGACTGGTTTGTGACCACTGTGCAGGTAGCTAAGTAGGCAATGAAACATCGAGATAAATAGTTTGGTAGCTTAACCTAAGCTAACCTAACCTAACTGCCCAACTGTGTCACTGACTAACTCCCCGACTGGCCTCTGCGACCACTGTGCAGGTAGCTAAGTAGGCAATGAAACATCTAGATAAATAGTTTGGTAGCCTCACCTAAGCTAAGCTAACCTAACTGTCCGACTGTGTCACTGACTAACACTCCGACTGGTCTGCGACCACTGTGCAGGTGGCTAAGTAGGCAACGAAACATGGAGACAAATAGTTGGGTAATGTTCCTAACGATAAAAAATGATTTCGAATATTTTCACGTCCATTATCGGTTTATATTTCAATAACCTTTAATGACTATGTCACGTAATGTCATCAAAATATTAGCTGTGACGTACAAACAAAAAAGTATAATTTAAAAGTTAAGTTAAATATTTTATTCGGTATTGCCTAAGTATTTATTGAAGTTGACTAATGGTTAAAGGAAATGGGTAAATATGCGTTATAAAAATTTTACAAGAGTAAATTTCTTAGGACATAACAAACGAGAAGTGGCGAGTAAAAGTACGATTTGTGATGGGAATAATATGTTATGGGCCTAACACATCCATTTATCGAGTCCCTAGCGGTCAGAAGCGAATAACACGCCAATTTCCAAAGCAATCGGCCGATCAGAGCTTTTTGCAGTGTGAGGAACTCAACTTTTTTTCCAACTATATAAGAAGTTGTTCCCGTGGGGAATCGATAGCCAAGATGTTATTTCCGCGGTCGGAGGTTAAGAGCCATTGCGATTCGGAAACGACAAACGTTATAGCGTTTTTCTTGTTTTACCAATGCGTAATTTTAACTTTCCAGTTTTTCGCCTTTAGGGCCATTTTGTAGACTATCGCTTTGTCATTGGATAGCACGTACGTTCTAAGCGTTGTTTCATTTTTCTTCTTTTAAAACTTCGGATTAACCTTTGCTTGTTGGAGCGAGAAAGATGTAGCATAGCTTTTGTGTGTAACACTTTTACGATTATCCATATCCAATGTCGAATTCTCGTTCGAGCACTTTTCAAAAGAACCCATTCTTGACGGTAAAAACACATAAAATCAAAGGGTTTCCTAAATTTATTGTTTATCGATTAAACGAATCGTTTATTTTCTTTTAACGAAAAGCGTTTACAAAAATTTTTACAAATAATCTATACCTATAGGTTTACTCACTTTCGCTTCTATTATAAATTTTATTTAATGACTATTTAATTGAAAACCAATTAATTGCGCTTAAGTACCTCTGTAATTTATTGATTCATTAAATAGCGAATTTTCATGAACTAATTAAACTGTCGCCGTCTAAGATGTACTTTATATTTAGTAACAATTAATACCCCTCCTCTCAATCCACGCACATGTTCTTGTTGTTCTCGACATCAAACAAAACGTCACAGTATTATATTAACCCCAGAAAGAAAAGTTCAAGTTCAGAAAATTCGACAATTATCGATGCATCGAATAATCG
Source organism: Malthinus flaveolus (assembly GCA_950108345.1). NCBI lineage: Eukaryota > Metazoa > Arthropoda > Insecta > Coleoptera > Cantharidae > Malthinus > Malthinus flaveolus. The sequence continues at coordinate 17,091,234 of OX467286.1, read as the reverse complement.
ATATAAGTACATCCGGCTTGTGGAATGAACTCCAGGATTGTAACTGGAGGTGTGGCACACTCTGGTCATGGCAGGCCAGAAGTCAGAACTGGACGAACTCGTCCTCTGAATTGCAGCTACAATATTGTCAACCGTGTGTGTTACTTTTCTGCATCATGCAGTGTGTAATAGATGGCGCTCAAACACTTCGTGATTTTTCATTGACCATCGCTTATCGTGACTGTGCATCGTGACAAGCAAGTTTGATGAGCCCGTAGACCTCGTGATTGTTTATCGGCCACCGAAGCGCGTAGAACGAAAACTGTCACCAGACACCGTCATGATGAGCGTTGAACAATCATAAGGTCTGTGGGCAGCATTAACCCGCACACAGACCCAGTGATTGTTCATCGGTCATCAATCATTGTGACAGTGCGTCGTCAGTAGTTTTCAAGCTTGATGAGCCCGATTTTCATCGGTCATCCGGTCATCGTGACAATGCGTCGTCATTAGTTTTCAAGCTTGATGAGTCCACAGGCCTCGTGTTTTCATCGGTCATCATGCCAAAATTGAGCCGTGTAGAACGAAAACTGTCACCAGACACAGTCATCATGATGATCACGAGGTCTGTGGGCAGCATTAAACTGCACACAGACCCAGTAATTGTTCATCGGTCATCAGTCATCGTGACAATGCGTCGTCATTAGTTTTCAAATCGATGAGCCCCAGACCTCGTGATTTTCATCGGTCATCGTGCTAAAACCGAGGCGTGTGGAACGAAAACTGTCACCAGACACACTCATGATGATGATCACGAGGTCTGTGGGCAGCATTAAGCCGCACACAGACCCAGTGATTGTTCATCGGTCATCAGTTATCGTGACAATGCGTCGTCATTAGTTTTCAAGCTTGATGAGCCTACAGGCCTCGTGATTTTCATCGGTCATCGTGCCAAAACCGAGGCGTGTGGAACGAAAACTGTCACCAGACACACTCATGATGATGATCACGAGGTCTGTGGGCAGCATTAAGCCGCACACAGACCCAGTGATTGTTCATCGGTCATCAGTCATCGTGACAGTGCATCGTCATTAGTTTTCAAGCTCGATGAGCCCACAGACCTCGTGATTTTCATCGGTTATCGGTCATCTTGCCGAAACCGATGCGTGTGGAACGAAAACTGTCACGAGACACAGTCATGATGATGATCACGAGGTCTGTGGTCAGCATTAGCCGCTCACAATGATTGTTCATCGGTCATCAGTCATCGTGACAGTGCATCGTCATTAGTTTTCAAGCTTGATGAGCTCACAGACCTCGTGATTTTCATCGGTTATCGGTCATCTTGCCGAAACCGAGGCGTGTGGAACGAAAACTGTCACGAGACACAGTCATGATGATGATCACGAGGTCTGTGGTCAGCATTAGCCGCACACAATGATTGTTCATCGGTCATCAGTCATCATGACAGTGAGTCGTCGTTCAAGCTTGATGAACCCACAGACCTCGTGATTGTTCATCGGTCATCAGTAATCGTGACAGTGCGTTATCGTTAGTTTTCAAGCTTGATGAGCCCACAGACCTCGTGATTTTCATCGGTCATTGGCCAACGTGCCAAAACCGAGGCGTATGGAACGAAAACTATCACGACACACCGTCAGGATGACCGATGAACAATCACGAGGTCTGTGGGAGCATTAAGTCATTGGTTATCGTGACAATCCATCGTGATTACTCACAAGCTTGATGAGCCTGCAAACCGTCGCCATTGAACTTCATGTTTGTCATGATGGCTGCCGAAAATCACGAGGTTTGTTGACTGATTGGGCTTGGAAGCCAATCACAACGGCTTGTCACAATGCTTTGGCTTTGGGCGAAAATTTACGAGTGGTCAATGCCTTTTTTTCAGCTCATTTTTTTCATTGTCCTCGGTAGTAGTAGATCAGCATTAAATTTGTATGCCTGGTTGTGCAACTGCACGCAGTGTTACAAGAGGGCGCCACGTCGCGCGGCAACTTTTTATTTGTCCCGAAACGCGTCGTTTTTTGTGCTAATTATAAAGGAATAATAACTAAAATGTAACGCCATTTATATTAATTTAATTTGAAAATAAATTTTTAGAGCACATGCATGCTCTACATTCTACAATTTAAACATTTGTGTTGTGTTTTAATCACATTATCTTTTGTAATTGCTTTTCCAAAAATTATTTGATAAATTATTAAGCAACTGCGAATACGTCGAGGGAATTGTATATAGTCCGAATAAGTACAAAACTAAAATTAATTAACATTTTCAATTAAAATTTCATACTTACCTTTTACTGTCGTTGTTAACGAAATTTTCTTATTTTCCAAATTGAAAAGCGATTTTATTTGAGGTCTTTATTTTTTACTATTGTTGCCTTTTGTTGTATTTCTTCATTTAGCTTATCAGATTATTTTCAGTGTTTTCATCTCCTCTTTTTTATGCCATACAATTTTATAGATGTTTTTAAGTTGGTTTCATTGCAAACGTAAAAAGCAGGTGTGTACGATAACTATGTAAAGAAAAAGAAGAAGAAAAAATACGAAAACATTTTTCGTTTTCGCGTTTATAAACGATAGATAGGAACTCATCACATTATCAACGACAATGAGATGAGATCCAAACATCGATATAGAGATGAACATTTTTAGCGAGTCGGCTCTCGAAGATGCACTAAGGTTTGCCTGTCTACTTGTACTTCCTTTTCCTGTGCTCGCGAGTCCTTATCGACAGTTTCGCTCACCCCGTGTGCGAATTTTAGTAACTTTTCACTTTTTAAAGCCGACTTTCGTGACGTACCTACATTCAAAAACGAAATGAAACGTTGCGACTTAATATTTATTTGATAAAGACGTTAATAATGAGTTTTTCTCGACGTTTTAGTTTTGGGTAAGATTAGTTTGTAAGTCTTTTCTCCTTTGTTCTTAAAGCGTAAAAACATTATTATTTGTAGAAATGTTGATATTAGGTGGAAGCTTTTAATTAACTTTAATATTCTTGTAGCTTCTTATTCCTTCTTCGTCTACTTCAAGACGTATAATTTCGTAATAAGCTAAATTTAATTTTTATTTTATTTTATACGTTTTGTTTTCTTTACATTAATTTTGGCTTTGTTTTAATATTTACTTTGATTCTTAAAATTAAAACTTTTTTAACTTTTCGACTCGAATTAATTAGCTTTTTTTGAATATTCAAATAATAGGTAATTAGTATGTTTCAATTATTCTTCACTGAAAACTTTTTACTTTTATCTTTTGTTCGTAACTAAAATCAAAAATCCGATACAAGAGCCGATTGGATTTTCTTACATTTTTCCTTTCGGTTCCGTAATACCATTAATTAGAATCACTTGAGGGTAGTTTTTGCATAAAAACGAATTGACTTTAATTTCCTCCGATTAGGAAGTCGGATGGTTCAAATAATTTTTTCAGGAGCACCCTCGATGTTTTGAAATTGAAATCATCCTGGCAACTTCATATAGCGTCACTGTGTAGGTGTGTAGTTCGTGATAACTTACTCATTAGTAACACCTCCACATATCTACCCTCTTTTCTCCATCAAATATTCGACAGGAGTCCAAAGCCCTAACTATTAATTCGTCCACCTTATTGATTTTCATTATTACCGTATACAATAGTTCATCAATTAAATGGCTCTTAATAGCATTTTTACGTGTCGTTTCTCAATTTACATCTTGCTCACCCCGTAATTATAACATACGTAACCGAAAGTGCCTACTTTAAATAAATTTTAAGCACATCCACTTACATTTCTTTTTTTAGACGAAAAAAGTAAATTTAGTTTTTGCCAAAAAAGTTTAGGTTTCGTATTTTACTCCGTACTTTATTTAATGGTTAATAAATATTGCTGTACCCTCAAAATTATAGACTGGTATCATTACACGGATAATTTACCAAGCTAAGCTCACGTCAGACGCCTAGTTTGACAGAATTGGCCAAGAAACTTTGTTAATGGTCACATGGCGTGACTGCTGCTTACATAGCTCCTGATTCGGCTTTTCTTGTTTGTGTTATCAAAATAGGGTTTACAAATAAGCTTAACAAGGAATTTAAAAAAACACGATAACCATAATATTTAGATTTGTAATTAAATTTTTAATGGAGCAACGAACTACGTCAATTGAAAATTTTGTTTAAAAAAGTCTGAAAAGCAACCGCGTAATTGTCTACCACGGAACTAGAATTGAAAATACGAGTCCGAATGAACTTTTATACAAGTCGTTATTGATATATGGTAATTCGGTGAATGGATGGCTTAAAACAATTAGGCGTTAATGATAATAAATAACACAAAACCATCATTTTCGAAGTAAATATTTAATTTAGCTACACTCAATCAATAAGTGCTCTCTTTTTTGTTTTCAACCCCCGCACGAATATTTTGTAAGTTAATGTAAAGTGGATTTCAAAGACTTATAATGGCTCGGAAGCTCGGTAGGTTGCTTTCAGCTCCTTTTGGATAAATTCTTTAAAGTGCACCGAGAGCGCATTATGCAATACAAATCCTGCTACAAAAGCTTCGACCGCAAGAGAGATGTATAACAACGTAATAGGTGCTTTATCGATTTTGAGAGGTCGTTTGGTGAAGTATAACAATCGGGATATGGCAACAGTCTCGGGGTTATTGTAAAAAATATTAAAATTATCAAGGGAGTACTGCGTACAGGGTGGAGAGTTTCTGAATGATGAAATACGTGCACAGTGGACGGATTATCTGCGAGAGGCTCTAAAAGCACCTTCAGCGGCTCTTAGGATCTCCTACACAGTTTCATTAAACAAAGCTTGCGAAATGGGTCTTAAAGGGGCACAGGAAGCATATGGGCGCACAGAGACTCGAGCAGGCTTGTTCTAAACGAAATATGCTTGGAAGAAGCCAAATTTGCTGCTACTGTCTTCTGAGTAAAATCGCTGTGGGGAAGAGATGGCGCTACTTCCGCTTATTTGGAACTGTGGACGTAAGAGTTCGCTCGAAGAGCTTCTTGGGACTTTCTGACTCAACTACACGTCGGATTGATTATCTTCACTCCCTTACGTCAAAAGTAGCACCCTGTATGTGAAATTACTGTTTATCATTTATCGTACCTTATTCAGAAAGTGTTTTAGAGAAACTTTCGGAAGTGGGACTCAGATGGATATTGGTTGTCCGTGATTAAAAGCGATTATGTGCGAAACTTCACAATATTACAAGTTTATGAGAGACATAGCGGTGGAGATCGTTAATAATGGACAGTTTTGAATTATGTAAAAGAGACATAAACATCACATGATGCTATCATCTTAATGTACACCCAAAGGGTGATATTTTGAGCAATTACTCCCACGACAAGTCCTTTCCAATTTAGGATTTAACGAGATAGGTGCATAATTATCACACACTAATAGATGAGAAGTTTGAGAGAGAATTTCTATACATCACATGGGATGCCTTGGTCCTTCATCATAATAGTTAATTTACGTCCTAATTGTTATTAGCTCTAAGAAATGCACAAAGAGAACGTTCTTTGTGGAAAGTAATGCATCTAATAATAGCGTCGTCCATTATAAAGTGCATTATCGACTCATTTAATAATGGATAAAATCAATTGGTATATAGGAAATTGCAATTAAAACGAGATGGTATAGCTATTGAATTTTCTCAAATTGATTTTTATTAATCGAAGCAAAGTATTCGAATTGCGGGAGGTCTGAATTAAATCCAACGGAGGAAACAAATAAAAAGGCACCTATACAGAAATTTACATTTACCTTCAATTTAAGTTAATGAAGTTGTTAGATACGCTTATAGGTTAATTAAAGTTTTAAGTACAAGAAATCCGAGTTGGTGTAATATTTTCAAGATAAACGTGTACACACGTGCAATAATTTTACCGTACATTTCTACAAATCTTATAAAGCAATTACACGCACAATTGATTAGAACATATGAAGGCAATCAGACTTCAAGTATCTCGACTTGAAATTAAACGGCACGTAACGCTTTTAAGTTTAATTTTAGACACATAAATTTAGTTTATTTTACACTTGGGAATTATCCTCTAGGTGCAGATGTGTTGTTACTTATAATCTCACTCGCATGCACTCGCAACTTCTTTGATTTTACGTTTTAATTAACTTTTAAACATTAACCGTGATTACTGTTGTAATTTGTGTAATTACGAATTTACAAAAAAAATTGCGACGATTGTTGAGCGAAAAAAAAAGGTTGAAGTATTTCAAAAGTGCAGTAAAGGGGTGTTTTACGAAGCAGCAAAACGTACAGGATCATAGAAGCTCTGCGACCCATGAAGCAGTTACGAGATTGAGATGTCGATGCCGGTGAGAAATTTCCTACTTGTGCAGTTATCAAAAGACGCGCACTCGCTTGCCACGCGTAAAATTTTTGACGTGTCGCATCAAAAACTTTTCTATTCGTCTCGCGTTTTTCTTTAAATGAAATGAAATTGGAAATTTGCCACGAGATTCGTCCAAGCCGGTTTGGAACGCACGAGCCACCTCCTTGTATCTCGAGAGATGTTAAAGATATGGATTTACGGTTAAAAGTAGTTGAATTATTACTGTTGTTATTATTAAGACTCGGAGTAATGGGTCTTCTGTGCTCCCTGTGCGTTGTTCGTATTCCTCCAGGAGCTACTTATATGAACGTTATACTCGTACGTTTGTTCCGGAGGTTTTGAAAAACTCCTACTGTGATGTGCAAATTTCTTTGCCGCAAGAGTCTTCTACATGTTAGGGGACACAAAAATTGCGTTAACCTATTACGGGATGATAACGAATCTTCTACTTCGAAATGTGTTCGGTTCGATGAAGTTAACGCCTGGAAACTGGAAACCCAAGCCCATGCGTGCTGCATCAAAATTCCCAAACTTTTTTAGTTCCATTCTGATCTTGAATGGTACTAGAAGCACCCAGGAAGCTACCTCGCTTGGAGATGGGCCAAGACCGTATCTCTCCAAATTATGCATTAAATAGAGACTTCCAAACTCTAATGGATCCAACTGAGAACAAGGAAGCAGACGTAACTGTCTTTTCCGAAGGATCTAAAAATCAAAAGGGATCTGGATTAGCCTAGCAGTCTACCGCTGGGGAGTATGCTTCAATTTCAAACTGAACTCATGGAGATACTATCTACACAGCGCCTATGTCATCGTAGACGGAAAAATCCTAAACAAGAAAATACTGATGATGACGGACAGTAAAGCTGCCTTGCAAGTGTCAAATACCTGCAAGGACCTCTGACCTCCTGTTGGGGTTCATAGAACTGCTGCTGTTCTTTTTTGGCTTAGATGACATCAAGGAAATGAGGATAACGATTCAAAAAAGATTCAAACAGCCTTCTCTGGCCCTATTGTAAAAGCAGCTGTTAATAACACCCTCCTTAAAAATAACCACCATCAATCACAGATTGAGAGATGGACAAGCAACGCAAGTTGTGGTCAGAGCAAAAGAGCCATACTGACTCTTTTTAAAAATCTTGAAAAATATTTATACCAACAATAATTGCAGGGACACTCACAAGACACTATTGGCTACATAAGCACCTCCCATACACTGGGTTTAGTAGATAATCCCATAAACCGTTAAACATGTGCTTTGCCACTGTCCAGCTCTAGTGTCCAGCAATAACGTCGAGCGTAAGAAGATCCGCATTGGAGGACTTCTGGGTCGACATGGCCCTTCCCACAAGCTTCTAGAATTTCTTCTACAAGTAGGATGTCTCGAGATCTGATGGGCACGGAGAGACTGCTTGGAGGAAGCCCAATTAAATGGGCTAAATGCCGGAAGCTAGCTCGTGTGGCCCTTACCCCCACCGTATCATCACACATCAAGCCTAGCCTCGCTTCAGCATGCCAATAACCCATTTTGTGACTGTGGTGGGTATACGCGAGCTCAAAACTACAGGAAAAAATTTATAACGCACTATTTCTTATCTCGTAGTATTTTTGTTTATCTTGAACGGTACTAGAGACACAAAGGGGTCATCATATACCTAATAGTGCGTCCACGCTACTGACCGATGACAAATTCATTTGAAGTCATTTGGTACAATTAAATGTCTTTACACAGCTCATCTCGCCAAACTTGCTTTTGCGAAAGTTGTATTTTTTAGAAGTTGTCTTGCCCAAACAAAGGACTTTTCAATGCGTAACCTCCACTTTGTCGATCGGCGTAGTGGAAATGCCCCATAACAACAACAACAACGAACCCTTAAAAGTTAAGATTCTTACGTCTACGCGCTGCCACCGAGTACATATTGCAATCCTCTTTTGTTAAGCACTACATAACTAATCCTTTCTTTTATAAACAAAACATAATACTAACAAAAATCCTACAGTAAAAGATTAATCTTAAAAAGAGCTACCTTTACCTTGCGCGCTTTAATATATATTTCTCGTGTACTTCTTCCTACTTCTTTCTAGGTTTTAAGAAGACTCAACGTGAGTCATAAATCTCGAGTTTGTTTGCTATCTGGTCATTTTGTAATTTATATATTTACCCTCTAAAAGATTTATTAGCGTGTGTGTGTTCTCCATTGGTTAAAGTAAAGAAAAACAAGTCATTAGAGGAAATATGGAAAATTAAACGGCAGGATGATCTTTCAAAACGTTTATTTCTGACTATTCGAGTTTTTTTTCTCTTTCTCTAAATAGCAGTTAGTAGTAAGTAGTCTAGAACTGTTTGTCATTTTAGGAAAATTGCCTTAACACTACACTCAGTCGCTCCAGTCCATTTACTCGAATTTAGGCAAAACACGCTTGACAATATACGTTTATGTGATAATTTTTAATGAAGTAAAATGCGAGTGTCTGCAACAATTTTAGATAAAAGCAGTTTAAATTTGAACGTTGAAGTTTAATGTAGTTTAACAAATGCACGAACTGAAATGTAACCAAAACATTTTCGTTTTAAACTTATAGGGGTGGAGATGGTGTACTCTATTAAATAATGGTTAAGTTTAACTTTATGCGGTTTTATGATTCTATATGGTATATTCTATTTAAGTTTAACCTTTTTAGTGAATGGAAAATTTAAATTTTTAATTAAAATCGAATTAAACTTTGCCGTAGTGTCAATTTTTGCTTTTGAATTTGCACCTGCGCTACTTGTAAAAGACTATTCGGAGGTTACCTCGTTGGACTCCGTCTAGAAAGGTGTGAAATAGCTATTTATGTATCTGGACCAAACTCACTCAAAAAAGAAAGTTGTCCCATTTTAAAAGTGAGCGCAAAAGCCTGATTGCAGAAAACTGTAATTAGCCTTTCCGACCGATTTAGTCGCTCGGCATAGTGTAGACGCGCCATTACGTGCATAAGGAAGCGCCTCGTGGCAGTGATCATTACACAAATTCTCCCTATTTCTACTTCTAATCGGCTAGGAAAAATCATAAATCAGAAAGTTTCATTTCATTCGTTGAAAAACTGAAAAAGTTTTGAAAGTCTTTCAGAAAGCGGGAGTTTCATTTGATACTACTTTTTTAGCGCTACGGAATCGTCTACTGCTCACTGATAACTTTTTGGCTTTACAAAAATTCTATGCGCTAGCTGAAAATGTGATAAAGTTTTGCAGTTGTCTGTCCTAGATATAAAATTTAATTTAAATAAATTTGTTGGGTTTAAAGAGATTTCTCCTTTTCCTGAAGTGTTCTAGGCGATGTTGAAAAAGAAAGATAAGCGTTAAAAATGCTTTATTCAAGATATAGACGCTATAGTATTCAAAACTTTACTACAACTTCTACTTGCCTTATTTAACCCTTCTGTTACTTTGCTTTTATAGACTCGAAAAATGACTTTGTATTCAAAAATGAATTGTAGGGCCCCATACGTTGGTGTTTTGACGTTATAGGGCGCTCGACCAGCAGTGTGTTGTTGGAGGTAATCCTCTCTCATTTTCGTACAGTTTCTTTAAGGTCAGAGACCGTAAGATTATGAATTAGCTCTAACTTGGGGTACCTTTGACAAACGTTGGTCTGTTGCTTTGCTCTTATAGACTCGAAGAGTGACTTTGGTTTCAAAAATGAATTTTAGGACCCCACACGTTGGTCACAGACCGTAAGATTAGGAATTTGCTCCAACTTGGGGTACCTTTGACAAACGTTGGTCTGTTGCTTTGCTTTTATTGACTTGCAGAGTGACTTTGGTTTCAAAAATGAACTGTAGGACCCCACACGTTGGTATTTTGACATTATAAGGCGCTCAAATGGCAGTGTATTATTAGAGGTAACCCTCTCTCGCTTTCGTACAGTGTCTTCAAGGTCGCAGATCATAAGATTAGGAATTAGATCTAGTTTGGGGTACCTTTGACAAACGTTTGTCTGCAGCTTTGCTTTTATTGACTCGCAGAGTGACTTTGGATTCAAAAATGAATTGTAGGGCCCCATACGTTGGTGTTTTAACGTTATAGGGCGCTCGACCAGCAGTGTGTTGTTGGAGGTAATCCTCTTTCATTTTCGTACAGTTTCTTTAAGGTCGGAGACCTTAAGATTAGGAATTAGCTCTAACTTGGGGTACCTTTGACAAACGTTGGTCTGTTGCTTTGCTTTTATAGACTCGAAGAGTGACTTTGGTTTCAAAAATGAATTTTAGGACCCCACACGTTGGTCACATACCGTGAGATTAGGAATTTGCTCCAACTTGGGGTACCTTTGACAAATGTTGGTATGTTGCTTTGCTTTTATAGACTCGAAGAGTGACTTCGGTTTCAAAAATGAATTTTAGGACCCCACACGTTGGTCACAGACCGTGAGATTAGGAATTTGCTCCAACTTGGGGTACCTTTGACAAACTTTGGTCTGTTGCTTTGCTTTTATAGACTCGAAGAGTGACTTTGGTTTCAAAAATGAATTTTAGGACCCCACACGTTGGTCACAGACCGTAAGATTAGGAATTTGCTCCAACTTGGGGTACCTTTGACAAACGTTGGTATGTTGCTTTGCTTTTATAGACTCGAAGAGTGACTTTGGTTTCAAAAATGAATTTTAGGACCCCACACGTTGGTCACAGACCGTGAGATTAGGAATTTGCTCCAACTTGGGGTACCTTTGACAAACGTTGGTATGTTGCTTTGCTTTTATAGACTCGAAGAGTGACTTCGGTTTCAAAAATGAATTTTAGGACCCCACACGTTGGTCACAGACCGTGAGATTAGGAATTTGCTCCAACTTGGGGTACCTTTGACAAACGTTGGTCTGTTGCTTTGCTTTTATAGACTCGAAGAGTGACTTTGGTTTCAAAAATGAACTGTAGGACCCCACACGTTGGTATTTTGACATTATAAGGCGCTCAAATGGCAGTGTATTATTGGAGGTAACCCTCTCTCGCTTTCGTACAGTTTCTTCAAGGGCGCAGATCGTAAGATTAGGAATTAGATCTAGTTTGGGGTACCTTTGACAAACGTTTGTCTGCAGCTTTGCTTTTATTGACTCGCAGAGTGGCTTTGTATTCAAAAATGAATTGTAGGGCCCCATGCGTTGGTGTTTTGTCATTATAGGGCGCTCAAACAGCAGTGTATTGTTGGTGGTAACCCTCTCTCGCTTTCGTACAGTGTCTTCAAGGTCGCAGATCGTAAGATTAGGAATTAGATCTAGTTTGGGGTACCTTTGACAAACGTTTGTCTGCAGCTTTGCTTTTATTGACTCGCAGAGTGACTTTGGATTCAAAAATGAATTGTAGGGCCCCATACGTTGGTGTTTTAACGTTATAGGGCGCTCGACCAGCAGTGTGTTGTTGGAGGTAATCCTCTTTCATTTTCGTACAGTTTCTTTAAGGTCGGAGACCTTAAGATTAGGAATTAGCTCTAACTTGGGGTACCTTTGACAAACGTTGGTCTGTTGCTTTGCTTTTATAGACTCGAAGAGTGACTTTGGTTTCAAAAATGAATTTTAGGACCCCACACGTTGGTCACATACCGTGAGATTAGGAATTTGCTCCAACTTGGGGTACCTTTGACAAATGTTGGTATGTTGCTTTGCTTTTATAGACTCGAAGAGTGACTTCGGTTTCAAAAATGAATTTTAGGACCCCACACGTTGGTCACAGACCGTGAGATTAGGAATTTGCTCCAACTTGGGGTACCTTTGACAAACTTTGGTCTGTTGCTTTGCTTTTATAGACTCGAAGAGTGACTTCGGTTTCAAAAATGAATTTTAGGACCCCACACGTTGGTCACAGACCGTGAGATTAGGAATTTGCTCCAACTTGGGGTACCTTTGACAAACTTTGGTCTGTTGCTTTGCTTTTATAGACTCGAAGAGTGACTTTGGTTTCAAAAATGAATTTTAGGACCCCACACGTTGGTCACAGACCGTAAGATTAGGAATTTGCTCCAACTTGGGGTACCTTTGACAAACGTTGGTATGTTGCTTTGCTTTTATAGACTCGAAGAGTGACTTTGGTTTCAAAAATGAATTTTAGGACCCCACACGTTGGTCACAGACCGTGAGATTAGGAATTTGCTCCAACTTGGGGTACCTTTGACAAACGTTGGTATGTTGCTTTGCTTTTATAGACTCGAAGAGTGACTTCGGTTTCAAAAATGAATTTTAGGACCCCACACGTTGGTCACAGACCGTGAGATTAGGAATTTGCTCCAACTTGGGGTACCTTTGACAAACGTTGGTCTGTTGCTTTGCTTTTATAGACTCGAAGAGTGACTTTGGTTTCAAAAATGAACTGTAGGACCCCACACGTTGGTATTTTGACATTATAAGGCGCTCAAATGGCAGTGTATTATTGGAGGTAACCCTCTCTCGCTTTCGTACAGTTTCTTCAAGGGCGCAGATCGTAAGATTAGGAATTAGATCTAGTTTGGGGTACCTTTGACAAACGTTTGTCTGCAGCTTTGCTTTTATTGACTCGCAGAGTGGCTTTGTATTCAAAAATGAATTGTAGGGCCCCATGCGTTGGTGTTTTGTCATTATAGGGCGCTCAAACAGCAGTGTATTGTTGGTGGTAACCCTCTCTCGCTTTCGTACAGTGTCTTCAAGGTCGCAGATCGTAAGATTAGGAATTAGATCTAGTTTGGGGTACCTTTGACAAACGTTTGTCTGCAGCTTTGCTTTTATTGACTCGCAGAGTGACTTTGGATTCAAAAATGAATTGTAGGGCCCCATACGTTGGTGTTTTAACGTTATAGGGCGCTCGACCAGCAGTGTGTTGTTGGAGGTAATCCTCTTTCATTTTCGTACAGTTTCTTTAAGGTCGGAGACCTTAAGATTAGGAATTAGCTCTAACTTGGGGTACCTTTGACAAACGTTGGTCTGTTGCTTTGCTTTTATAGACTCGAAGAGTGACTTTGGTTTCAAAAATGAATTTTAGGACCCCACACGTTGGTCACATACCGTGAGATTAGGAATTTGCTCCAACTTGGGGTACCTTTGACAAATGTTGGTATGTTGCTTTGCTTTTATAGACTCGAAGAGTGACTTCGGTTTCAAAAATGAATTTTAGGACCCCACACGTTGGTCACAGACCGTGAGATTAGGAATTTGCTCCAACTTGGGGTACCTTTGACAAACTTTGGTCTGTTGCTTTGCTTTTATAGACTCGAAGAGTGACTTTGGTTTCAAAAATGAATTTTAGGACCCCACACGTTGGTCACAGACCGTAAGATTAGGAATTTGCTCCAACTTGGGGTACCTTTGACAAACGTTGGTATGTTGCTTTGCTTTTATAGACTCGAAGAGTGACTTTGGTTTCAAAAATGAATTTTAGGACCCCACACGTTGGTCACAGACCGTGAGATTAGGAATTTGCTCCAACTTGGGGTACCTTTGACAAACGTTGGTATGTTGCTTTGCTTTTATAGACTCGAAGAGTGACTTCGGTTTCAAAAATGAATTTTAGGACCCCACACGTTGGTCACAGACCGTGAGATTAGGAATTTGCTCCAACTTGGGGTACCTTTGACAAACGTTGGTCTGTTGCTTTGCTTTTATAGACTCGAAGAGTGACTTTGGTTTCAAAAATGAATTTTAGGACCCCACACGTTGGTCACAGACCGTGAGATTAGGAATTTGCTCCAACTTGGGGTACCTTTGACAAACGTTGGTATGTTGCTTTGCTTTTATAGACTCGAAGAGTGACTTCGGTTTCAAAAATGAATTTTAGGACCCCACACGTTGGTCACAGACCGTGAGATTAGGAATTTGCTCCAACTTGGGGTACCTTTGACAAACGTTGGTCTGTTGCTTTGCTTTTATAGACTCGAAGAGTGACTTTGGTTTCAAAAATGAATTTTAGGACCCCACACGTTGGTCACAGACCGTAAGATTGGGAATTAGCTCTAACTTGGGGTACCTTTGACAAACGTTGGTTTGTTGCTTTGCTTTTATTGACTTGCAGAGTGACTTTGGTTTCAAAAATGAACTGTAGGACCCCACACGTTGGTATTTTGACATTATAAGGCGCTCAAATGGCAGTGTATTATTGGAGGTAACCCTCTCTCGCTTTCGTACAGTTTCTTCAAGGGCGCAGATCGTAAGATTAGGAATTAGATCTAGTTTGGGGTACCTTTGACAAACGTTTGTCTGCAGCTTTGCTTTTATTGACTCGCAGAGTGGCTTTGTATTCAAAAATGAATTGTAGGGCCCCATGCGTTGGTGTTTTGTCATTATAGGGCGCTCAAACAGCAGTGTATTGTTGGTGGTAACCCTCTCTCGCTTTCGTACAGTTTCTTCAAGGTCACAGATCGTAAGATTAGGAATTAGATCTATCTTGGGGCACCTTTGACAAACGTTTGTCTGTTGCTTTGCTTTTAGTGACTCGCAGAGTGACTTTGGATTCAAAAATGAATTGTAGGGCCCCATACGTTGGTGTTTTGACATTATAGGGCGCTCAAACAGCAGTGTATTGTTGGAGGTAACCCTCTCTCGCTTTTCTACAGTTTTGTAAGGTCACAGACCGTAAAATTTGGAATTAGCTCTAACTTGGGGTACCTACGTTTGACAAACGTTTGTCGGTTGCTTTGCTTTTATACACTCGAAGAGTGACTTTGGATTCAAAAATGAACTGTAGGGTTTCGTACGTTGGTGTTTTGACATCATAAGGCGCTCTGACAGTAGTGTATTTGAGGGAAGTCGTTTGAGCTCTGCAAGGAGCAACGCAGGGTAGTTGTGAGTTGTGATTTAAGTTTGAAGGAGAAAATATTAAAAAACTTTAACTAGTGAAAAATAAATGTAAGCAACTTCTAAACTCGTCGAGAAATTTTCCATTTTTTTAAACATTTAATGAAGTCATTTTTAATATTTTTAAAATCCTTAATAAAATATTTAGGTTTAATTAAACAAATGGTCGTAATTTTTAATTAAATTTTCTTTTATTAAAACAATGTAAGTTTTTTTAGTAACTTTTCCTAAAAAAAATGTGCTTGAATTTTAAAGCAATTTAATTATAAATGTTATTTTTGTTTCAGCATTTTGATTGTCGAAATCACATTCGGGTTATCCAACCTGTCGGCGATGGAAGTCGACTCTATTTGTGCGGAACAAACGCTCACAATCCAAAAGATTGGGTCGTACACGTGAGTTTATTTTTTATTAATTATTTCGCGTAATAAGCTTAAGTTATGCGTCTATATTAAAATTCCCACAAGGACGTCGTATAATGAAAGGTAATATTATGAAGTTTTAAGGGAAATGAGGGTTGCTGCAAGCCTCAATTACTCACCTAAGTTTGTGCATTAAGATTTCATAAGTTTCATATCAAGCGTTCTTCATTAAAGGTTTATATATTAAACCGAGTGTGTTGCTTGAAAGTCTCGAGGAGAAATTTTCACGTATAACGTTCTAACCTATTGACGTTTTTCTTTCGACGTTTCCCCTATAATCATGCACTCGAAAGAACTATAATAAAAGGATAAGAAACAAAACAAACAAATGCTATTAAATTTTTTGACGACTTTCCTATTATTGATAATTTGAATTATTTAACGACCTTTTGTGAATCATTTACGTTAAGTGACTATTTTTTTGTTCTATTTACCTTTTTCGACTAAAACTACAATTTTAGTACATCTTTTTTCAACTTCCATTGTTCTATCCTGGACTCATCTGCCCGTCCGTATATTTGCTCTAAGAAGATACCTACTTTGTAACCAAATTTGTCACTTTTCGCAAGTTTAAAAAATGCCATTGTTTCAAAAATAATTTTCAAAGAGAAAGTTGATTGTAAAATTGAAAATAACACTTCAAAAAGCAAACTTTTATCCTTTGATCTCCTCTTTGGTCCTTCTTTAAAAGTTGTATCGCTTCGAAATGCAAAACCCTATAAAAACCTTTTTGAGCATATTTAAATAATATTTACTCCCCCCCCCCTCTCTTTACGGCCCCACACTATATAATCACATATTTATTTTGTTAAATACAAACTTTGAAGTTTAGTTTGTGAAGTAACTTGTAGTGTTAAAATAAATTCATAAATTTGAATAGTTTTTGTATAATATTTCGAAATTTCTGTAGCCATCAAAAACGACGAGAGACAATAAAGAGTCTTCTATTTACATTTTACATTATTCAAAGGTTGCACACATAAATGCAAACGCGAAATCAATATGAGAATACACCTAAAACCATGAGAGGGCTCTTAATGTGGTCTTGAATTTTTAATGCTCATTGCCACTGATGCATCTTGCGGGTGGTGTATATTTCTAAGGGGTATTCTTGAGGGGTGAAACGTCTTATCGCATTTCGCAAGAACGTTTCAAAGATCTCGAGATTTTATTAATGTTTTGCTTATTTGGAGTAAGCTAATTTCGTCTCTCAAAAGATATTCGGTTCAATTATTATTGTAATAATACTACGAAATTTTAATAAAGCACCCACAGTTCCACCACCACACCTTAGTGCTCCGAAGCAAAATAATTCTTTAAGATTTAATTTGTGTAACGGCATATTAAGTATTTTGATGTTCATTCCGTAACATTCCCTTCCTTCTTATCGTGTTTCCTCGAGTTCTGCAGGAAACGGCACGTATCTTGCTTTCAATTGTGCACCCTACTACGCATAATAATTGTCAAGCTATAAGCAAATAAACGTTCATCCATGCGTAATGAGCGATATTTGGTTATATTAAGACAAATCGACTAGAGAATCAGAAACACGAAACTGTTGTTAAAATGGATCAAATCTACCAGAATACTGAACCTAATTCATTATCTCCTGTTTATCTATCTACTCATCTATTTCCGCTTTACATTTTTCGAAGGTACTTGTTTTAGTAAAATATATTATGCTTCGGTTGGTAAATATCGAGTAAGTATAAACTACCCTACAGGGTCTTATTAAATAATTTTCTTTGATGGTACTTCAATTTCTACTCGAGCGCTACTTCATATATTGGATTTTATATACAACTCGTAATGAAAATAAGATCAATTTCTTACACGAACGAACTTTTTCCTCAGATAATTCTGTACCTATACGAAAAGTTTTTTTTAACTTTATATCTTCGAAGAGGTTAGCTATGAATAGTTCGGGAGGCAGCGAACACTTACTAAATCACAAAGTACAAAATTTTTTACTATGCAGAATGAAAGGACATTGCAAATGAGTAATAAAGCCGACCGTCTGCTTCATTAACTTGGGGGAGGCTCGAGAAGGGCGGATTTTTAGATTTTCCGCTTATAACTTGAAAACTAAGCACTTTATGAGAAAAGTTCTTTTACAGAAAAATAAAGTACATTAAATTTTCTACAAATGATATCTCTTAAGTTTTTATTCTCAGGTGGACGATTTAGGCGCTAGCGCGCGTTAAAGTTAAAAAAACTTTCAAAATCGGTAAAAATAATTTTTTATCGCTTATAACTAGAAAACTACGCACTTTTTGAGAAAAGTGTTCCTATACATAAAGTATATTAGTCAAAACCAGGAGAGGTGTCTTATGAGTCATCGCTAAAGTGACTTAAAAATGACGTATTAAAATATTCTATTGCATTTCCACAAAGTAAAAACAAACACAACGAAAAACACAAAAAGAAGGATATACAGTACTATGATACAAAGCATAATGACATACGGAGCGGAAAACTGGATAATAAATAAGAAAAACAAAAACACCATAACAGCTACCGAAATGCAGTACTGTAGGAGATGCTGCGGGTTAACAAGATTGGACCACGTAAGAAATGAAGAGATCCTGAGAAGAATGGAAGTGCAGAAGGACGTGCTCGTATATATAGAGGAGAAGCGACTAATCTGGTATGGACATGTTAGAAGGGCGAATAGGAACAGATGGATCCACAAAATCAGCGAGTGGAGCCCAATGGAGAAGAAAAAAAGAGACAGGCTCAGAAAATCATGGGCGGATGAAGTGCATGAGGCCATGGAGAGGAGAGGACTGACGGAGGGAGAGTGGAGGAATAGAGAGGAGTGGAGGAACTGGTTGTGAGAAGGAAGGCGGCGTCAGCCGTAAAATCCTACAATTATATATAAAAACAAACTTGTAAACAAGGATAGCGTGATTCAAGTTACGTAGTTTTTGGGAATGAGTCATAGGACACCTCTCCTGGTTTTGACTATAGACATCATTCGAAACCTTAGCGACCCTAGATGCGCAGAAGGGGAAGTGAGAAAGACGGTAGAAAAAGACGCCAAGGTTGGTATGTAACCTTGGCTACTATGTTGTACGAAATGCCCGCTAGCGCCTAAATCGTTCACCTAACGAAAAAAACTTAAGAGATATCATTTGTAGAAAATTGAATGTACTTTATTTTTGTGTAGAACAACTTTTCTCTAAAAAGGCGTAGTTTTCGAGTTATACGCGCTAAAGCAATTTTTGGACAATTTTGGAATATTTGTCTAACTTAAACGAGCTCTAGCGCGGAAACCGTTTGCCAAAATAAAATACTTTACCAAGGTAATTGCTAAAAAATTTGATGCGCTTTGGTTTTGTATTGAATCAGTTTTCTTATAAAGTGCGTAGTTTTTGAGTTATAAACGCTAAAGCAGTTTTTGACCGATTTTGGAAGTTTCTTTAACGTCAACGCGCGCTAGCGCTTAAATCGTTCACCTGACGAAAAAAACTTAAGAGATAACATTTGTGGAAAATTTAATACACTTTATTTTTGTGTAGAACAACTTTTCTCTAAAAGTGTTTAGTTTTCAAGTTATAAGCGCAAAACCGAGAAAAGTGCCAAACCCCACCCTTGTCGAGCCTTCCCTAAGTTAATGCTGCCACTTTAAAGAGACAGACGGTCGGTTTTATTATTTATTTGAAATTTTTCTTCATCCTGAATGGTCAAAAAAAAGTGTTCGCTGCCTCCCGGACTGGAAGTGGCCAAAAACTCGTGGCTTAGACCTCGACGACTCTCTTGCTGTCTCCATCTTTACAAACAGGCGTGCCGTACCGTACGACTTTTGCGGTCCTTGGTCCTTTATGTAACCCCAGTCGACAATAAAATTACGTTTTGTGTGTACCGAAAAATAAAACAAAAGAAATTTAATACTCTTTAATCTAAATGAAATCAATTTTAATAACTTGTCTAGAAAAATTATATAACGTGGACCAAACAAAACATGCAATTTTCTTATTGGGGCCCTTAATGTAACTTTTTTTGGCAGGTTATTTGAATAAAAGTTTAATATTTTACTTTTGATGGTTTATTTGTATTTGTAATTAATTATTTTGTTTTTTTAATAGGCAAACTTAACTCATTTGGGGCGAAATACCTTCGTGCCAGGCATCGGAATGGGTATAGCAAAGTGTCCGTACGATCCTGCAGATAATTCTACCGCCGTTTGGGTCGAAAAAGGAAATCCCGGAGATTTACCAGGGTTGTATTCTGGTACAAATGCCGAATTTACGAAAGCAGACACAGTCATCTTTAGAACGGATTTGCATAACCTCACGACTGGAAGAAGAGAATACAGTTTCAAGAGAACTTTAAAATACGATTCTAAATGGCTCGACAGTAAGTTAAAATTTTTGTTTTTTCTTTTGAATTTGCGCGTGGGTTTTGAATTTGAAATTTATTTCGTTTAATCCTTTAAGGAATTAATGTAATTTAAAAAGTAGGAAAAATTTGGGTAATAAAAATGTTCGATGTGTACATAAGCTAAGTTTTCCCATTTCGGATTTAGTTGCAATAAGAAGTTTATGGTTGTGCACTCCCGGCGTAGTTTCTTTCACTGCAAATAGACTTTGGGAGAAAACGCTACGAATTTTATAGCAGAACTCGGATAGTAACGCCATTTCCATGTAAGGAACGAGCTAAGGCTGAAAGGTTTACGTTTCGATCGCTACTCTACACGTATAGTTTCTTGCACGGCAATCTACTACAAAACTCATCCTGCAACTTTCGTTTCTCCCCTTCAGTTTAACATGCACGAGTTTGTTCCGAGCCATTACTTCTAATGCAGTTCTCAAACTACCTAACATATATACATCTAATTTATCGGGAACAACTCATAACTCGATAGGAATTTAATAAAGAGAGGTTTAAGGTATTTTCTTAAATGAAACCGAATTATCCAGCCCTTACCTGTGCAATTCCTCAAATGCCGCGTTTAACTTCCGCCCTCTAATACACTATTCTTGTGCTTGACCAATTAATTCACTATATACGATGAATTAGTTTTTCCTTTCTGCTAAAATAAATCGTTACGCTCGTCTAAACTTAAAAAGGGGCTCGATATAATTTTTTTAAGGTGTACGAAAAGACGATGAGTCTAAAATTTTATTTTTCGGAAAATTAACTACGAGAAATGGCGTAGAAAATTCATTTTTTATTCTCGTTTCAACCAAAATAAAAATTGATCTAATTTTTTAAGAAACTTTAATCGTTATACGCTTTTTTTCGTTCACACGAGCGTCGCCTTTATATTCCAATTTTTTTTAATAAAATTGGAAAAATTTTATTTTTTAGTTTATTCTCTCTTTTTTAAAAACCTATTTCAAAGAAACGTTTAAATTGAATGTATGTATATTATGTAAGTGTTTACAACCCACCACAACCACGATATGTGTGACATTTTTTACTTATCGCTTTCTTTTTGGTCGCCTAACAGAAATTTATGTTTTAGGGAGCAAAATACGCATTTTTAGCCCAATTTTTAAATTTACGTTTTGATTTACTACTCAACAACATACAGTGTGCTCCAGAAGTACAAGGATCTGTTTTACACTTTTACTAAACCCAGAGTAGCAGCATTGACTTGGGGGTAGCTTGAGAAAGCTGCTTTTTTTCATTAACTTTAACGCGCTTTAGTGCCTAAACCGTTCGGCAGAGGAAAAAAACTTAAGAAATATAATTTGTAGGAAATTTGATGTGCTTTGTTTTTGGGTAGAAAACCTTCTCTCATAAAGTGCGTAGCTTTCAAGTTATAACCCCTAAAGTAGTTTTTCGGTCGATTTTGGAATGTTTGTCTAACTTTAACGTGATCTAGCGCTTAAACCGCTCATCTGAGGAAAAAACCCTAAGAAATATAATTTGTAGGAAATTTGAAGTGCTTTGTTTTTGTATAGATGCAGTTTTCTTATAAAATGCGTAGTTTTCAAGTTCTAAGCGCTAAAGCAGTTTTTTACCGATTTTGGAATTTTTGTCTAACTTTAACGCGCTCTGGCCCCTAAACCGTTCGGTGGAAGTAAAAACTTAAGATATATAATTTGTAGGAAATTTGATGTGCTTTGTTTTTGTGTAGAAAAACTTCTCTCATAAAGTGCGTAGTTTTGAAGTTATAAGCCCTAAAGCAGTTTTATGGTCGATTTTGGAATTTTTGTTTAACTTTAACGTGATCTAGCGCTTAAACCGTTCATCTGAGGAAAAAACAGTAAAATATATAACTTGTAGGAAATTTGAAGTGCTTTGTTTTTGTATAGAAGCAGTTTTCTTATAAAATGCGTAGTTTTCAAGTTCTAAGCGCTAAAGCAGTTTTCTACCGATTTTGGAATTTTTGTCTAACTTTAACGCGCTCTAGCCCCTAAACCGTTTGGTGGAGGAAAAACCTTAAGATATATAATTTGTAGGAAATTTGATGTGCTTTGTTTTTGAGTAGAAAACTTCTATCATAAAGTGCGTAGTTTTGAAGTTATAAGCCCTAAAGCAGTTTTTCGGCCGATTTTGGAATTTTTGTCTAACTTTAACGTGATCTAGCGCTTAAGCCGTTCATCTGAGGACAAAACTCTAAGAAATATAATTTGTAGGAAATTTTAAGTGCTTTATTTTGGTATAGTATCAGTTTTCTTATAAAGTGCGTAATTTTGGAGTTATAAGCGATAAAACCAAAAACAACAGTTTTTTACCGATTTGGAAATTTTTGTCTAACTTTAACGCGCTCTAGCCCCTAAACCGTTTGGTGGAGGAAAAAACTTAAAATATATAATTTGTAGGAAATTTGATGTGCTTTGTTTTTGTGTAGAAAAACTTCTCTCATAAAGTGTGTAGTTTTGAAGTTATAAGCCCTAAAGCAGTTTTATGGTCGATTTTGGAATTTTTGTTTAACTTTAACGTGATCTAGCGCTTAAACCGTTCATCTGAGGAAAAAGCAGTAAAATATATAACTTGTAGGAAATTTGAAGTGCTTTGTTTTTGTATAGAAGCAGTTTTCTTATAAAATGCGTAGTTTTCAAGTTCTAAGCGCTAAAGCAGTTTTCTACCGATTTTGGAATTTTTGTCTAACTTTAACGCGCTCTAGCCCCTAAACCGTTTGGTGGAGGAAAAACCTTAAGATATATAATTTGTAGGAAATTTGATGTGCTTTGTTTTTGAGTAGAAAACTTCTATCATAAAGTGCGTAGTTTTGAAGTTATAAGCCCTAAAGCAGTTTTTCGGCCGATTTTGGAATTTTTGTCTAACTTTAACGTGATCTAGCGCTTAAGCCGTTCATCTGAGGACAAAACTCTAAGAAATATAATTTGTAGGAAATTTTAAGTGCTTTATTTTGGTATAGTATCAGTTTTCTTATAAAGTGCGTAATTTTGGAGTTATAAGCGATAAAACCAAAAACAACAGTTTTTTACCGATTTGGGAATTTTTGTCTAACTTTAACGCGCTCTAGCCCCTAAACCGTTTGGTGGAGGAAAAAACTTAAAATATATAATTTGTAGGAAATTTGATGTGCTTTGTTTTTGTGTAGAAAAACTTCTCTCATAAAGTGTGTAGTTTTGAAGTTATAAGCCCTAAAGCAGTTTTTTCGACGCTGTTGGAATTTTTGTCTAACTTTAACGCGCTCTAGCCCCTAAACCGTTTGGTGGAGAAAAAAAACTTATGAAATATAATTTGTAGGAAATTTAATGTAGTTTATATTCATATAAATACCACTTCCACATACCACTTTCCACTTTCCTCATAAAGTGCATAATTTTCGAGTTAGAAGCCAAAAACAACAAGAATCTTCTTTTCTCGGGCCATTTCCAGTGAATGCTGCCACTTTGGAGTGGCAATCCGCCGATTTTATTACTCATTTGCAATGCTGTTTCACCTTGCATCATTAAAAAATTCTATAGAAAAATTTTGGGGCGCTTTTTGGTGTCGTAAACACTTGCCTCGACGTTCGACATACTCTCCAATTAAATCTAGGGCTTCGCACGCCCGCTTAGCGATATCCGGTATCTATAGTAGCAAATAATTCTTAATAACGTCGACAATTTGTATGAAAAATGTTTATTTGAAACATTACTTGGAATAGGCTCAAAAACGAATGATAAGGGAGGCCCTTGGGGATTGATTAAAAGAATGTAAAATTGAAGAAATTCTTGTACATCGTAACTCATACCTCAAAAAGCGATAATGTTTTCTTTGTACAAAAGAAAATGTTCTTCCGCGATACAAGCTGGCAAAGTAAAATATCGAAAACGTAACTTTTAAGAGTTCTTATGAGCTTTTTAGAAAATAGAAAATTAAATATTCATTACGCATACATAGTTTTTTGTATATTTTGCTTTCTTTTTCATCTCCAAGTTAAGATTGAAAGTTCGTGTTTTTTGTTTTAGTATAAAATTTCGCGTTGTTATAAAAGGTGTTATATGTATACGAAAATATTAGTATTTAGCTTTTGTTGTGCATAAACTTGGTAAAAGTAGTAACCACGTATAAGAGCTTTTATAATAGCTCATAAAATTTCTCATTCAATTTCTCTGAAGCATTTTAGGTTGAGTGCGATTTTATAATAGGTGTATTTTAAGTGAACATTATTTATTAAGACATATATTAAGTGGTTTTATAAGAACAAACGTTAATCTAGAACTTAAAACAATGTTACACCGCTTTAGCCAAACTTTTCCCAACAAGGGGTGAGAATATGGGTTATTATACGTGTTATATCCTTTCACACCTCGGTAGCAAAAAAAAACTAAAATAAAACCTCGCGAATCCACATAGTTTTATTCAAAGTAAGTTTCAGAAACTCACGTTTCTCGCCTACATTTTTATATTATGAAAAAAAAAGCTCATACGTATATAGATCAAACAATAAAGTCGTTGAAGAGAAAACTCGCAAAAGAAAATGATCATAAATGAGTGCCACAACGTGAGGAAGAAAGCGTCCCGCTTTAATTATCGTAGTTCGCACATGCTTTTGTTTGATGATGCCATTTCTTCTAGGTGCTGAAAATTACCGGCCTTTCAATCGAATTCTCGCGTATCCCGGAACACTAATAAAAAAGAACTTTACTCTCCTCTCTCTTCTCTTCCGACGATTCGCTCGAATTAGTTGCGATTTTCCTCGACACCGTTCTATCATTAAGAATTTACTTACGTGATATACAGGGTGCAAGAGTCCGAAGAGGTGGTTACTTTGTTACTTTTATAATAATGTAGAAAAATTTCTACGCGCTTCGAAATACAGGGTGTCGCACTTCTCTCAAAGGAGCGTGCCGTTACTGTGACGCGTTAATTCTTTTTTAATTGCGCGTTTTTTGTTTGTCATGAGGCGATACTGCGTGTCTGTTTTAGGCTGAAATAGGAAATATTTTTAGAATTTTCTTCTGAACAAAACGCACTCGTCGTAGGATTTAGGGCTTTTAACTTTGTTTACATAACAAGTTTTAAGGGCGTCGAAAAGTTTACCAGTCAATACCAAAAATTTTTCCAAAGTAAATAAAAACGAAAGCTTTATTTCTAAGTTTGTCAATTTATTATTAACTTATATCCATTTATATGTTGTACATCCATACATACTCGACTTATAAAAATAGTTTTTCCGCATGAATAATAAGTAAGGAAATGTCGATCGATTTCGTACGTCGTTAAACTTTACTCAAATTTATATAATCTTTTATTTTTGTGCTTTTTATTTATTTACCACTAAGAACAGTAATTGTAGCCTTTAATTTTTATTTACAGTGTAAACATTCTAAAATTGTTCATATTATTTCCTCTACCTTCGTTTTATTTTAATTGTAGTTGATGTTTTCTCACACAGAAGCGACTCGGAAAGAAAGGTTTTCATTGCCTTTGTAATTACTTTACATTATGTTATGTACGTAATGCTAAAACAAGATCTGAGGGCCTTACGAAACAAACATAAATTATATGTATTTTCTTTCGTGCCTTCCATTATTTTTCGTTCAAAAATGTTTACATCAAAATTGAGAGGTTGAGAGCTCTCGCTTATTTTTTGCTTCATTAGTGCGATTTTAGAATTGAAAAATAGGCGGTTGATAAAGTAGTGCTAACCACACTACCTTCATTGAGAAGTTGGCTATTTTTACGTTACGAGAGACGCCCGAAGGGCCGAGTTAGAAATTATTTAGACCTTAGATGTGCAGAACAGGAAGTGAGAACGAGAGTAGAAAAAGGCGCCTAGATTGGTGTGTAACCTTGGCTACTATGTTGTACGAAATGCCCGCTAGCGCCTAAATCGTTCACCAGAGGGAAAAAGATATCATTTGTAGAAAATTGAATTTACTTTGTTTTTGTGTAACACAACTTTTCTCTAAAAGTGCGTAGTTTTCGAGTTATAAGCGTGAAAGCAATTTTGTGGACGATTTTGGAATATTTTACTTTAACGAGCTCTAGCGCGGAAACCGTTTGCCAAAATAAAATATATTACGAAGGTAATTGCTAGAAAATTTGATCCGCTTTGGTTTTGTATAGAATCAGTTTTCTTATAAAGTGCGTAGTTTTCGAGTTATAAGCGCTAAAGCAATTTTGTGGACAATTTTGGAATATTTTACTTTAACGAGCTCTAGCGCGGAAACCGTTTGCCAAAATAAAATATATTACATAGGTAATTGCTAGAAAATTTGATCCGCTTTGGTTTTGTATAGAATCAGTTTTCTTATAAAGTGCGTAGTTTTCGAGTTATAAGCGCTAAAGCAATTTTGTGGACAATTTTGGAATATTTTACTTTAACGAGCTCTAGCGCGGAAACCGTTTGCCAAAATAAAATATATTACAAAGGTAATTGCTAGAAAATTTGATCCGCTTTGGTTTTGTATAGAATCAGTTTTCTTATAAAGTGCGTAGTTTTCGAGTTCGAGCTTTCGAGTTTTCGAGCCACACTGCCTTCATCGAGATGTTGGCTATTTTTACGTTACGGGAAAGACCCGAAGGGCCGAGTTAGAAATTATTTCTTCGCATAACAAATCAAAGTTACGAATGGGCGCACGCTGTGGCTAGTTTTTGTAAAATAAACTTGTGCTCGATACTAATATTGTTATAGGTACCCTGATGCATTATGGAATTTATAGGTATGTCAGCTTCTTACCTCTACATTTTTCTAAAGAATTTTTACGACATTATTTACTTCGAGTCCCATAAATAACAACACCGCGTAAAATTTCCGCACGATATAAAATATTCATGGGAATCAAAAATATTACATTTTCAAGTAAAATTTATAACATTTTTCACATATCCATCTCAATTTTACGCTCGGATTATTTTCTCTTTAATTATTTCTATTTATTAAATTGAAATTGGAGAGTGGTGCCTTCTGCGCGCGTTTTCTTTTGACCACAATTTCGGCGAGAAAAACTTTTTTAAAATTAATTTGGAAAGTGCGCGGTTTTAAAATTGAAAATGAAAAGGACTAAGTACATAAGACCCCTGAGCCTTGAGTGTTTTTCTTTATTTTAATATTTAATAACAAAAGTTATTTAATATCATAGGTACTTTATTTAGTAGCAGGTGATAGCATTTAACTTTTGTATTCTTTTTTAAAACATAATAAAGTTTCCTATGTTAGGTATAATACCCTAATTTGCATTAATTTTTTTGTGCATTTGCATAGATATTATTTTCTGTTTAGGAAAAAATTTCGTTTTTTGGCTCTTTGTCAAAGAGCAAAAGAAAGTTGATCTTGGTTATACTTTAAAACTTCCACCGATCTATTTCGTATATGTAAATTATCTGTAACGACGAACTTATAAAAATGCAAATTGATCCAAAATTAAGTCGTTGGCGTCGAATTAAGGTTGTTTAATATCACTTCTTATTGCCCAAATGTTGCATTTTCGTCCCTATAACATTTTGAAGCGACTCAAAAATTTCAAAGCTTCATCAAACTATACGGAGGTCTAATGAAATTATTTAAAAATAATTAACAATTTGTAATTTCGGAAAATGGTAAAGATTGATTTTTTAACTTCTGTAAGTAAAAGATTGATTTACATGTTGTTTCGAAACTACAACTGTCTGTAAGGGCTTTTGGGTTCTTGCATTACCCCAGGGAGTGTTTGAAAAGATTTACTGATGATCCAGACGATTGAATCGCGTTGTGTTATGTACCGAAGTAAAGTTACATCAATTTTTTGGTAAATTCTCGCAGGACGTTACTGCAAGAATAATTTTTGCACCCTCCTCATTTAAATATGCACTCACAGGCAAAAGAAGCGGCCACCTTGTTGCAAAACCCTCCAAATTCCTTAATAATAACAAGAGATTGATATTAAGGTGCCAAACTGCGTATTCCGTTCCAAAATACCATCATTTTTCATTTAAAAAGACATTAATCTTTCAAAGATCTTCTTAGAACGTCCCTATACGCTGCGCAACTTAAAAGTCGCCTCAGGAATATTTTAGAAACTGCCGTAGTCCCTACAAAGGGTTCAGGTGGTCCATTAAAGTTTTGCCAATTTTTAAAACGATCAAAAAGCTTCTGAATTCACTCCCAATCTTTAAAACGCCCCGCTTGGCACTCGCGACGCTAGTTGAAGAAACACACTGTATATAATTACGAAACAAAACAATTTTAGGCAAATTTGTTTAATCGATTGTAATGTTATTAAAATTTGCCGTGCATTTTGAATGGTCATACAAGTGGAAGTATCTTTTGAGGGTTTGAATACCATTCATTTTAACCCCGATAATCATCGCCCCCACGTGGACGGTTCTCATGGTCATCATCGTGAGGGTAAACCGCGCTTATAATCCTAAATGCGTCACCCTTCTCTTTATAAAGTCTTCTTTGATTTAATTACGTATTATATCTGCTCGTACGGTTATTGCAATACAGATTACAGGTAATTACCTTAGAAAGACTTAACTTTAATGAGTAAAAAGGGATGGAAAATGCGAACACGCACAGGTGACGCTCTCGTTAACATTCGCGGGGTTAAAACTATAACTGGAAAATTTCTGCTCAACGAAACACTCGCTTTTTATACGTTTTCACGCATCGCGAGCAATTATTACGAAATTTAATTTTTTTTTTGCTTTTCAGAACCAAATTTTGTGGGCTCTTTCGACATTGCCGAATACGTCTTCTTTTTCTTCAGAGAGACCGCCGTAGAATACATCAATTGCGGTAAAAGCGTCTATTCGAGAGTCGCTCGAGTCTGTAAAAAAGACACCGGAGGTAAAAATATTTTAGCCCAGAATTGGGCTACTTATCTCAAAGCTCGTCTCAACTGCTCAATTCCCGGCGAATTTCCGTTTTATTTCAACGAAATACGTAAGTAAACAAATTATATATTTAACAAAACGTTTAACTATTTCTTTTTTTTTTGCGAAAAATAGAGAGCATTTATAAAATACCCGGAGACGATACTAAATTTTACGGTACTTTTACTACTTCGACGAACGGCCTTATGGGTTCGGCAATTTGTTCGTTTACACTTTCGTCTATACAAGAGGCTTTCAATGGTAAATTTAAGGAGCAAGCTTCTTCTTCGTCGGCGTGGCTTCCCGTTTTATCTGGACGCGTACCGGAACCGAGACCCGGTACGTGTGTTAACGACACGGAAACGCTTCCAGACACCGTCTTAAATTTTATACGCTCTCATCCTCTCATGGATTCGGCCGTTACGCACGAAAACGAAAAACCTGTCTTTTTCAAACGAGACGTCTTCTTCACCAAGTTGGTCGTCGATAGAATTAAAGTCGACCTAGGTGGTAGCATTTTGGAGTACATAGTTTACTACGCCGGAACAAGTATTTATTTTTAACTTTTTTAAATTTTCCATTCTAATGAGTCTCTTTTAGATGACGGACGTGTACATAAAATTATCGAGTGGCACAACGATAATGGGGATTCTTCCTCGATTCTTTTGGACGTCTTCGACATAACTCTCGGTGAACCGATACAAACGATGGAGATTTCCAAAAAGCATAAAACTTTATATGTGGCCTCCGATCATCGAGTGAAACAAATTGATTTGGTTATGTGTAATAGACGTTATGATAATTGCTTACGTTGCGTACACGATCCTTATTGTGGGTGGGATAAGGATATGTCAATTTGTAAGCCCTACGCACCTGGGTAAATATTCAATTGGATTATTTATAGCTCCGTGCACTTAATCCGCCTTTATTTTAGTTTACTTCAAGATGTTTCGAATAGTACAGTGAATATTTGTGATAGCAGCGTCATTAAGAAGAAGATGATTGCTACGTGGGGCCAGAGCTTGCATTTGGGCTGCTTTTTGAAGATGCCGGCCGTTCTAGCTACACAAACTATCACATGGCATCACTATTCGAAGGATAAGGGGCGTTACAAAATAATTTACAGGTAGGTCACTCGCACAATTATTCTTTTTTGGGGGCATTAAAAGGAAATTCATGAAAAATTAGTATATTGTTCAACGAACGGGCAATGAATATTACCCGCGAGTAGAATACTATACTTTATCCGCAACCGTTAAACAATACACGAATGATTCATACCAATGAGTAATGGGTATCAACGGTCAGGACATTTGTCTATAATGTTTTTGCTTTACTTAGTGAGACCGTGGGACGTAATACGTAATCGTTCTCCAAACGTCGTATTTCCACCCAAAAATTCAAATTCATCTTTTGCTTTTTCCAAAATTAACGATTTTGCAATTTTGCAGGCCTGAAAAGTACATTGAAACATCAGAGCACGGTTTGATAATATTATCGGTCACCGAAGCCGACGCTGGGCGTTACGATTGCTGGATGGGAGCATCGTTATTGTGTTCATACAACGTGACCGTAGATTCTCATCGTTGTTCCGCTCCATCTAAAAGCAACAATTACCAAAAAGTGTATTCAGATTGGTGCCACGAATTCGAAAAGTATAAATCGGCTATGAGAACATGGGAAAGAAAACAAGCAGTAAGTCGAACCTTTTTTGTTATTAAATTGAAATTAATTAAAATCTTTTTACAGCAATGTCTAGCCAGACAAAACGATAGCGATCAGAACAACCATCCAAATGAAATTTTACGGCCCTTATTATGATAGCTCGTGGAACACGGCCCCTTGGCCCTCACGCCCTTAGGAATTCCACTATACTGGACTGTCATACTTTTCGTGTAAATTTGTCATTTAAGTGATAAACGTTTGGTTTAGAATATTCACAATCACTTAAAGAGTGCCCTAATTTAATAGTGGAGGCAAAAAGTGAAAAAAATAAAATAAATTAAAGATGATAGTGCCCCATTTATAGTGGACATTTTTTTTTCTGTGGAGACTGAAGAGTTAAAACGTTTTAATTCAACTTCATTACCGTTAGTCGTTTTTAATTTGCGAATTGATTTTTAATTGTAACGATAAAATTTTTCCTGTACCTACATTATAGTTTAGTTTCGCTTTTTAATTTTGCTTATTATGCACACGAGTATTTATTAAAAACCTTGTAGGTCTGTGATATATGTGTATCGTAATATGCATTATTATTATGATGCGTATTTTATTATTTGACACTTAAAAAATGTACATAGGTATATAAATGAAAAGCAGCTATTTGATAAGAAACGATAAGAAAATGGACCAAAGTGAACGGACTTTTGTTGACAAAAAACACCCGATAATGTATAGTTTAAACGCATATTTAAAGCAATACTTTCGCTTGTGATGGTCCCTTAATTAATAAACGAATATAATATAATGCAGATTCCTACGTATGCCAATATTTATCTGTTATATTGTTATAATACTTTTAGTGTCAAAAATAGATATTTTTTAGTAAACTGAAAAATATTCATATCTAACTGTAGATATATTTTGTATACAAGGTGTTTCAGAATTTTATTTAAGTGTCGCTAAAAGCAGTTTATTGTTTAACTTTATACCTCCTACAATATTTCCGCGGTAAAGAAAAATTTGCTAAAACTGCTTCGGTTCGTATCTAAAAAGCAAATTTCAAAATTTGAAACACTTTGATCTCATATTTTTCTGTTACATTCTAGACAATCACAAATTAGTGTATGTATGTGTTTTTTAGTTTAAAGAAATAACAAAAACAAATTGTTATCGTTTGTAAATTTAGGTTTTATTTATAAGTGTAAATAGAACTACAAAATAACGAAGCCGTTGACGTTGAAAAAATTCACAAAAATCTGCATTGACGTCTTGGGTGTAGGTAAGGCGTCTTGGGAAAAGACGAGGAACTAATTAGCGAAAAAATGCAACTATTAGGGTTCATGTAACACGAAAGATTCCTGGCCACTCGGCCGTTTATCAAATATCTCGATTACGGTAGTAAAAGATGCAAAGAAAAATTTAACGAGACTTAATTTGTAGAGAATTAAATTGTCTATCATTTCAATTCGCAAGATTGCTGCCGAAAAAGTTCTTCTTTTCGTTTAATTCTCTACAAAATAAAGTGTTCAAAATAAGTTGTTTGCTCGCCACTCGATAGGTACGCTCGATGCACTTCCATTACCTACTGTACTGTTACATAAACTGACATTTGTTCCCTAATTTTTCCGGGAGAATTTTACCAAAATGCCGAGCCTATTAGGGGGGGAATTAGGGTTGTATTATGAATTTTTGGAACTAAATTTTAGGGAAGGAACTATTCAAAATTGTTTAATCGACAAAAAAAAGTGTAAATAACAATGTGTACTATTTTAATTTAATTTTTACGATTACGTAGAAATGGCATTTTTTGGAGCTGTGCGGCGATTTTCTAAAAATTTTATAGTTATAATACCTACTTATATTAATGGAAAAAGACTGTAAGCATATGGAATTTTTTTAATTCTTGAGATTCCAAAGAAAAGTAACAGTAATAACAGGCAGGTTTTTAAATGATAATATTCTCGAGCAATTTTATAAATTCTGTATATTGATAGTTTTCTAAAATGCAAGTGATTTTCTTTTAATTTGTAATTAGGAGATAGATATTTTAGTTAGTTAACATTTGTAGAGCATTAACGGCAAGCTATTTATTTATTTAAAGTAAATTTAGGAGAGTTTACTTATATAATTTGTTAATAGCTTGACTGCCCGTAAATTTAACTAGAATGTAAATAAATATTCTGATTATGAAATTTTTCATTGTCATTTTATTACCATTACATTGCTTCTGTGAAGCGATCCATGAGTTTGCTTAGCGTTACGAATTGAATTGTTTCAATTTAATATTTTTCTTTTAAATTTATTTGTATTGTACTTATTATGTAAAACTGAAATTTATTGTTTACATTTTATATAATGTAAATACCACATAATATATTATTAAAGACGAGTTACACACCAACATTAACAGACATCCTAAGGAAAGACTATAGTAATACTCTCTTTCTCTCTCTATCTCATTTAATTATTGCTAATAAAATATAAAATAAAATTTGTTTATAATTTACATTTATTTTATTTCTTTTTCTACCCTTAATTTGGATCCATATGGATTATGGATAATTCGAGAAGTGCAGCCCATCTGAAAGCTCAAGTATTTTAGGCGACACCACAGTACAAGGTAGCTTCCTCAACTTACTCTTCATAAACACAAATGTGAATGACAAAATGAACGAATGAAAATGATGGACTGAATGATTTTTGAAGGCCTCAATGTTTTGTTTGCAAATAAGAAAATCAACAAGAACCTAACCAATTATATTTTCTAAAATTCAATAAAAAACAAATCTCACCTCCATGTTTTTTCCGAGGTTTTTTCTCTATACGATCTACAAAATAATTGTTCAATTCAAAATTTAAATTAGCGCAGAACTTATCAACATCAAAAATATTACAAAAGTAATTTTATTTCTAGTTTAAAAAATAACAAATACTACGTCATTTGAAGGAAAAAATTTTTGATGCATTAAAATAGCAATTTATATCTCGTTCCCTATATTTTACCACTTTGGTTTCGTACGGTTTATACACTTTAAGCTTAGAATCTACTTTAATAGTCACCTTATTATGTACAATATTAAAACCAATTATAACTAAACAATCATCGTCCAACTCATTTGACCTATCTAAATAACTACAACACACAATCGTCAGTCCGTACTCTTTCCAAAAATGCGTAATTTTAAGAAATAACACACTATCGTCACTTATTAACTCTTTACTTTTCTTCAAATACAACTCGTGTCGGAAAATTGCCAAATCAATACTTTGTTTTTCTAACGCCCTTTGTAATTGATCGGCTAATCCGTTCTGCTTATACTTCTTTCGTCTTTTCAAAACCGTTTCTTGGTTTTCTCCCGAACAACTAGACGTGTAATCGGTGGCATTACTGCTCGAACTAATTTCTCTACACTCTTGACTAACAACGGACTCGATTAAGTAATCGTTTTGACTACAAACACTAGTCGATGTAATTGCAACATAACAACTTTGAGACTGCGACGAATCAAAGTCCACTATTTCGTTTGATTTTTCAAATAAATCGTCGCAAGAGCTGTTACTTTCTTGACTTATTAAATCAATTTTAGTTTTGTTTACACGTCTTTCACGAAACTTTCTTCTTCTGCCAATAACTGGAGATTTACGGTTTAAAATTGGAGACAATCTTTCGACTACAAACCTTCCAATGATGGGCGATTCACTAAAATTATTTGATTTCGACGGTCGTAACTCTTGAGAACAGTATTCTTCGGTGTACTGGGAGCAAATGTCTATTCTTTTCAGGTCGATACTGTCATTTAAATTAAATTTGCTCACCTCGTCATTTAAGTCTTTAAAATTTGCTACCGGTTCAACTTCATAATGATCAGTTTTTATCCACTGCCGAGATTTCGGAGACTGCTCACGGTCACTTTTAAATTTTTTTGTAACGGTATCAGGCCAATCTGGACTAGAATCCCAAGAAATATTAAAATTGCTTTTTTCGTTAAAAGTGTCTAAAGTTGTAAAACTACTAGGAAATAATTTTTTTCTTACATTCATTTTAATTTTGACGTTTCAATTTTATAGGTTATAATTTTATAAGTTTTAAGGTTAAATTTTTTAGGGACATTTGCGTTGATCAGTTTTCATGACGTTTGACGTTTCCGACTAATTTAACTTAACCTCAAAATTTCTAGTAAATTTGGAGGGATTTGTTAATTTGAATTTAGAAAAAGTTTTTCGATTTTTGTAGAACACATAAATTTAATATAATTCGCGTTTGTGTTAATTATTAATAGCTTTAGAAATATATTAACTTGTTAGCGTCGTAAACTTCCAAACTTTTTAAATTAATAATTTCTCAAATCTGCGCAACTTGCAAACATCAGCAACTTGTTATTAAAATAAATCTTCGCAAAATGTTTAACTGCTCGAATCTTTTAATTCGTCAGCATGGAGGGAAATTCTGCGATGCTTGGCTAGCAGCTACGAGAGGTGTTCAACACATACCGAAAAATAAAATTTTAACGTTGAATATAGTCAAAATTTGGTAAGAAATCAAACTGGGTATGATTCAAATTAATATTAAGAGTGATTGTTTAGCGACGATATTTTGGTAATGATCGCAACATCATCAAATAAAGCTTCGTCGAGGCTCTCACTAGGTTTGTCGTCACGTCTTATAAATGGAACTGTTAAAATTCATCGTCGGCAAGCAGAAATAATGTTAGGTACGAATTTTTATAAAAGTATGTTTTAAAATTTACATTTAATTTATTTACTTTTAGAGGAAATTATTCAGATTTTGGCTTGTGTACAAAAGTCGCAAGGTATTTTAGAAATAACCGAACTTTGTAAGTTTTCTTCTACTTGTAGTTTATTAAATTTTTAAATCGATTATTAAAACAAGGTACTCCCGAGTTGCCTATTTCGAGAAAGCAACTTAAGCGTAAGCGTCAAGTGAAACTCACACAAGAGAATGAGCTCGAAGTTTTGGTCCGTAGTAACGTATTAAACGTGGAAACTACGTTTGAACTGCCTTTGAACAATCAAGCGGACGTGGATCTCATAACACTTAGAGAAGATTTGGTAACTGATACCGGTCGTTACAACGTATGTTTCTATTTTCTTTTTGGCTTTTTACTAATGCACTACTGCTTATTACCACTGCTTTAAATTTTTTTAGATGAGTTTTGGAGAACTTGGTGTCTTTTCCGATGCAGAACCTTTTATACAAGATGTCTCATTTTTCTCTGCGTTAGTTTGTGTTTCCGTTTTTGTATTTTTGAATTTTCCTTCTTATCCTTCATTTTGCATGTTTAACGCCTAAAAAATTGGTTTTAATTCTGCCAAATTCTTTAAGTTTTTTAGTTTGAAAAAGGCAGCATATCGAGTGCACCATATGATGGAACGCTTTAATACCTTCTAAACCAAATCAAAAAGAAATATTTTATATAAAAGATGTAGTGGACAATTATATCTTTTATTTAAATTTAATTACTATTTTGATACGGGGGTGTCTCAAATTTTTGTGACTCATTAAAGTTACGATTTTTAAAATAAAAATATTGTTACATTTTTGAAAATCTTGACACCCTGTAGAACAAGTAAATTGAAATAAAAGGTAGAATTGTCCTTTCTGTTTGCTTTGGTTTAGAAGACATGTAATCGTTTCCTTACATACGATATTATGGTGCACCCGGTACCTATTTAAAATGCAAGAATTCTAACATGTTTAACTAATGGCTTTCTTTACTGCCGCACGTTTGTTTCACTTCTTTTTGCTAAGTAGTACCCAATGTTTTGAATTAAAGCAGGCGACCTCCTACCAAAGATCAAACATTGAAACGTATAACTCAAGAAGATATTCAGCCACAAACTCCTTCAAAGCGAAAAAGAACGTCAGCTCTTATTGCAGAAAAAACAGTAACCATACCTGAAATTCAAGTATTGCCGTCTGAAGTAGAACATGAAGATTTAAGGGAGACCATAGCGGATAATCAATTAGAAGAAATCGAAATATATCCAGGGTACATTGTTAATGAAGCTGATGTAAATATCGCACCTTTGAGGCGAATTCGTAAGCCTAGAGTTAATAAAATAAACATATGTGTTCAGAGAGGACCACGCTTTCTTGCTATCGATATAAAGCAGGTAACCGACTTGGCAAGTTTTTATACTTATTATTTTTAATTTTTATACGTAGAACGATGAGGATTTCATATTTGCCTCTAAAATGGACAACCAACAACAGTTAAAACAAGTCATAACTTTAATTGAAGTCGATGTGCCTTCACTTCTGACAGAGTTTATGGAAGGCACTCGCAAGATAGAACGAATATTAGCGCCTTCGCCTGGGTGATAAAATTGAGTACGTATGTCGAGATCGTTGTAACGATTTTTTTTTGTAGGTCAACAAGTAGTTTGGCCCCTTCTTTGGATCACTCTCAAAGGCGACAATCTAAACGGTTAAGAGATAGAACCAGAAGCATAAGTATAGGAGAAGCGTCTATGATTTCGTTAGTTGAAGATGAAGTGGCCGCAGATGTTACTCCACAAATATTAGTTCCAATTGAAGTACACGCTCCACAGTCACCTGACGTAACACCTCCATTACAACTAAACAGGTAAAATTTCAGTTGCTCTATTAATTTCGTGTACTTGAACCATATTCTGTTATTTTTAGAGAAAAATCAATTTTAACACCACTAGCCGAAAGTGTCGCAATTAATTTTGATGAGTTGGAGAACTTACCGAAACGTCGTACGATAGAAAGGACAGCTTCTCCTGCTGCTCGAGACAGTGACCGACGTGCAAGAAGAGTGTAAGTATAATATGCAAAAGTAATTAAGTAATGCTAGTAATTAATTAAATGTTGTTCCGCTTAGACTACCATTTACTAGTAATGATGACGACCACAGCAGAAAAATTCAGCGCAAAGATAGGTAAATTTTCTATTACATCAATGTGTTACAACTGAAAAACTAAATCGTTTTAGGCAAAAACGTATTAAAAATATTGTTAAAAACTGGACCGAGGGTGAGATTACAATCGAGGATGTTTGCAATCAACCTATAAATCGTTATAATTTAGCTGCTACTTTTGGGGATTTGTTAAGTGAGCAAATAATTATTAAACGACTGAAATAAAATAGTAATTACTCCATTTTTTAACAGATCTACAAGCAATGGGTTATATCAAGTTAAACTCGAAAGCAAACTCTGTAGAATTGGGAACTATAGAAGAAGGACCGAAATTGAAATTAATTCATTCAATTTAATTTAGAATTATTTTAAGGTCTACTTGTATAGTATTACTCGTAAACATAAATATGAATCGCTTGTTTGTTTAAGAGAGTTAATTGTGTTATGTTCTTTTGTTGATAATTTGTAATTTGTTATATATTTTTTCCTTAAAAATGATGTGGCTGTGCCTAACTAATGCGAATGCTGAACTTGAAATTAAGTTAGCTGGTAATCTAGATTTTAGTTTAATCTTATACCTATAATAAATTTTGATTTCATGAATTTGAGATTAAAAAATTTAAATTAGTAACTGTTTTGAAAGAGACAAAGATACTTCGAAGGTAATTCAGATAAAAATATCAATACCAAAGGTGTTATTTAAAATTAAAATATATCACATTTTTAAATGCACTTCTTTAACAATAGAAAGCAAGCAATTTTAGTGTGTTTTGTAAATTGTATGTACGCTGATTCTTAATTATGACTGGTTCCAAAATTGTGCAAAAGGTACGTATTTATACTATTTTTTTGTAGAAACGTGAATATATTTCTTGTACATACTACATTCATAAATTCATGTAAATATCTGGATAATTTTGTAAAATAAATAAGCAACCCACGTTAGCTTATCTCTCAAAACTAGAGGGCGGATTTATATGCGTAAAAATGACATGACTTAAGGTTTGCGCTTAAAAAAATCGATGTATTTGTGCGATGAAAATTAATCTAAAAAGCTAAAAATATATAGTATTTCATTTGAAAAAACAAAGTTTACGTGATTTGTGGTTTCCTGTAAAACTGAAAAATGGTAAAAATATTTTACTGGGATAATCAATTCGAAATTATCAGTTACTTAACCTATAATTTTAAAATTTAAGATTTTTATCTCAAAAATATAACAAAGGTAAAAGGGTTGTCTTGATTTGGTTTGCACCCGGAGAAAAAATCAAAAGTTTACTTTTTATATTCAACAAAATACCCATTGAAAATTGGGACAAAATGTAAAATATTAATCTGCAAATCAACTATTAGTTTTTTAGTGTAGTAAAACGTGTTCTTTCTTGTTACGCAGGATAATGGACAAGATAATATACTTTCTCACTTTGGTACTTCTTCCGACCCTACTACTAATGAAGTATCCGATTTAGATAGAACCCATCTCGAAAGAAATATTAGCCGTTCACAGGCCAATCAGCATGGTTTATTAGCAACTCCTCCATCCAATTATGGTAGTGTTCACGATGTACCTTACTTCGATACTTCTTCCAAACTCTTTGCTAACAACAACGACGTATTTGATCTCGATAGAAGACAACTCGAAACAAACTTAAGTCGTTTAAATGTTGACTTGGACGATTTATTATCGACCCCTACATCCAATAGAAATACTCCCGATGCACCTTGCTTCTATACTTCTGCCAAACCCTCTAGTAATGTAGTGTTTGATTGCGATAGAAGACATCTCAAAACAAACCTTAGTCATTCAAAGGTCAATCAGCATGGTTTATTAACAACCCCTCCTTCAAATAGAAATACTCACGATGCGCCTTACTTCTATACTTCTTCCGAGCCCTCTCCGAATAAAGTATTTGATTTCGATAGAAGACATCTCGAAACAAACCTTAGCCGTTCAAAGGTCAATGAGCATGGTTTATTAACAACCCCTCCATCAAATAGAAATACTCACGATGCGTCTTACTTCTGTACTTCTTCCGAGCCCTCTCCGAATAAAGTATTTGATTTTGATAGAAAACATCTCAAAACAAACCTTAGTCGTTCAAAGGTCAATCAGCATGGTTTATTAACAACCCCTCCATCAACTGGAAATACTCACGATGCGTCTTACTTCTATACTTCTTCCGAACCCTCTCCGAATAAAGTATTTGATTTTGATAGAAAACATCTCAAAACAAACCTTAGTCGTTCAAAGGTCAATCAGCATGGTTTATTAACAACCCCTCCATCAACTGGAAATACTCACGATGCGTCTTACTTCTATACTTCTTCCGAACCCTCTCCGAATAAAGTATTTGATTTCGATAGAAAACATCTCAAAACAAACCTTAGTCGTTCTAAGGTCAATCAGCATAGTTTATTAACAACCCCTCCATCAAATGGAAATACTCACGATAAATCTTACTTCTATGCTTATTTAGAACCACCCTGTGATAATGAAGTAGTTGATTGTGATAGAAGACATCTCGATATGGACCTTTGTAGTTCAAAGGTCAATCAGCACGATTTATTAACAACCTCTGGATATCCATATGGAATATCCAATGGATATTCCAACGATGCACCTTACACCTATACTTCTTCCGAACCACCTTCGAATGAAGTATTTAGTTTTGATAGAAGACATCTCAAAACAAACCATAGTCGTTCTAAGGTCAATCAGCATAGCTTATTAACAACCCCTCCATCAAATGGAAATACTCACGATAAGTCTTACTTCTATGCTTATTTAGAACCACCCTGTGATAATGAAGTAGTTGATTGTGATAGAAGACATCTCGATATGGACCTTTGCAGTTCAAAAGTCAAGCAGCACGATTTATTAACAACCTCTGAATCCAATGGATTTTCCAACGATGCACCTTACATCTATACTTCTTCCGAACCACCTACGAATGGAGTATTTGATTGTGATAGGAGACAACCCGAGAGCAATCTTAGCCATTCCAGGAACGATCAGTATCGTTTATTAGCAAGCCCATCCAATCAAAATATGGACGTTAATTGGGCATTAGACGATGCTACATTCTTGAGCATGGAAAGTGAAATTGCCAAGTGTCCCAATTTAATCGGCATGTATAACCACATCAAACATGAAATAGAAGCAAAGGGCAAAACTCAGGTTTTTAATGAAATCCAAAAAGTAAGGGATGCTATAAATGCTAATCTTTCAGAGTACCGCAGATCAAAGTCAAGATTAAAAATCAACTGTCAGAAATTGCTAGTCTATACTGGTATTACAAATAGAAATAGCAGTGTCTCTTTTAATAATTATAATGACCGTAGTATTTTGGAGAAGATTCATACATTGCTGGATGAAAATAAAGCACTCGTAAATCTTATGAGTGTTCTACAATCCAAAATCAAAACGTCATATTTTGAAATACAGCAACTATATTATATTCATATGACACCTTGATTAGGTCATCATGAAGTATCATCGTTTGTTGTTCTTTTTATCTCCAAGTTCAAGTTAAATTACCACATACGTATAATAGTTTATGAAAATTCAACAATCTAATATGTGTTATAAGTCAAATAAATTCGGTTCTTTATACAAAACACATACAAATTATTTGTACGACTCGCTATACCTAGTTGTAAGTCGTAATGTGTCATACTTTTCTAATTTTCTAATCATGTATTTGAAAATAAAAGTAGGTAAAGTAGGTACCTATAGAATGTTGAATAAATCAAATTTTTGGTCATATGTTTTAAATTTTATTGGTAAGCACTTCACTTTTCTAATTGTTTAAAGCATTTCGAAAAATTGAAGTATAGTGTTGTAGTTTTATATTTGAATTTTGAAACTTTATGTTGTAATGTTTGTATTAGTATTAGTTTTAATATAACAATGTATGTTAAAAGCATTGGTAAGGTTCCATTTTTTTAAAATAATTATAAGCGACAATACTACGTCTTCATGTGTTTGTAATTTTACCAATTATGTACATCTAAGGATCTAAGATCCTCAAACACGTGAACGAGTTTTCCGTTAATAATTATTAGTTGTGTCGTAATACTTTTATTACTTAAGTTTAACTTTAAGTATGGAATTATATCTATATTGCAGTTGGATTAAAACTTAAAAATTAAAAACCACCTGTTTTCATAATTATAAAGGGGGGAAATGGAATATTCATCAACGCTTTCAATAGTTATTTTACGACGTAACTCACTAAGCACATTACAGGAATTTTTTTAATAACATACCTACCGTGAGGAAGCTAATATAATTTTTTTTTGATTTTTAACACCGGGAACTTTGACCGTGGGTGGCTGTAATCCTTTCGATTACTTAAGTTCAAATTGGAATTTACCCAAGATCTCAGACTGAAAGAGAAGTTCATAGATTTGTACAATT
Source organism: Malthinus flaveolus (assembly GCA_950108345.1). Taxonomy (NCBI): domain Eukaryota; kingdom Metazoa; phylum Arthropoda; class Insecta; order Coleoptera; family Cantharidae; genus Malthinus; species Malthinus flaveolus. The sequence goes on along the minus strand of OX467286.1, from coordinate 17,049,466 downwards.
TTTAGACAATTGAATGCTAATAATCAAAATTATGAAATTGTTTGGTTAAATTCTCTACATCACCAAATGCCAAAATTAATTTAAAATTTTAGTTTATTAACAACCGGTCTCTTCTTATTTTATAAATGGGTACTAACTTTATCGATGCTGTCTCAGCACACACGATCGACTCATTTTATTTCGATATCTTGAGAAATGTTGAAGATGTCGACTTACGATAAAAACTAGTAGATTCGGCGGAGCAATTAGGTAAGAAATCTCTCCTAAACCTTTTCTACGGAAGCTCCCTAATTTTTGAGGCGTAAGGGTAGGGGAGCCATGTGGAAGAGATACCAAGCATGAAGTAAAATGGCTAAATAATTTCTTTAGGAATCGATAGGAATTTTGAGTCCAAAGGTGCCATTTGATTTTTTCTATGGCAAAAATTTTAGAAGAGCTCCAAGATTAGAAAGGAGCTGGAAAAAGATGCACTTAATTGCTTCACCGAATAGACTATAGCTTTTACTACAGGCTACAAAATGCGTTCATGTTGTGGGATCAATCTACCTACCGATTAAATAGAAAATTTCAGTATATGTATTTCTTTTTCGCTAGAAATTCTCCAATAGCATAATTACAATCTCAGACACTATTGATAGTACTATTATTGAAAATAAGTAGTTTTCCGTTTTTAGTTGGAGCTGGTGACTTCCCGAAGCCAGAGCTCTGGCGCCATCCGCAGAAAAGTTACTATGGTGAAGCGTGTATTACAATTTGGCTTAAAAGGTTTAACCAGGTTTCAACCTTTACTTAACTTCTCAAAAGAGAGTTTACTGTTCATTATTGTATCTCTCTGCGGGTGACGTCATTAGCGCCAACTAAAAACGAAAAAACTATACTATTAGTATTTTTAATCCTAATAATTTATTGCCTATTGGGTATATTCCAATTTTCCTGCAATTTGAAGAGGTTTCCACTATCTTGGTACGGTACCTACCTACACCTACAATAAATTATTACTCATGTTATGTTATATGATAAGATAAACACATACTTATCGCTAATACTACAGATAGAGCAATCTTCCCTATATAAATGACATTTAATATTTAGGTGTTTTTTAATCTAATAACTTCTATAACAATGATGCTCAAATAATTCAACAAAAATGGTTTTGAAGGTAACATACGCTTTTTTAATTTTTATACTTTTAATACTATCAATCGTGCTCGTTTTATCTGTACGATCAGATTTTGATCTTGATAATCCACCTGTTAATCCATCTCCAACAGATACGGGTGAGTTGCAATAAGTTATTGAAATTGTAAAAATGACATTAAAATTTTAGGATGTACAATTTCCACAACTAAAGATTTGGTAGAATTGTCACCCCTGTTATTGCAACAAAATGAAGCAACCGAAACAATTGCCGCATTCGTTTTACCTACAGATAACGGAGGAAAGATAAAATTAAAATCTGGCGATAAAATAGACTTCGCGTGTCCAGGTGAAAATGTAATTATCGTCGATGGAGTCCATACACCAAAGACCATTTTAGAAGCCACGTGCGAATCTGGTTTGAAATTTACAATTGAGGGTAAAAGCGTCTTATTCGACGCCATTAAATGTTTCATTCCGCCAGAAAGTGCAGCACGTTACACAGGAAAAGACTGCGGAGAAGAGAAGAAAGAAATTGAAGTTGGATTTAAAGTATTCAACCGGTTCATAAGACAGTTACTCATTTGTTACGATGACAAGTTACAAACTTCCTTGTACAGTCGAGCAGACATAACTTCGGCAGTAAATACCCCAATAAATAAACCTCAGAGGCCGATGTTTCGCGAAGGAGATTTTTACAATGTTGCTTCACATACTTTAGTTCATCTTTATTCTATTGACAGTCAAAGAGAGACCATCAACACGATTTTAGGGCTCCCATCTAATGATATATCTATTATAAAAGATAATCGTGATTACTTTTTATCGAAGGGTCATTACGCTGCCATGGCCGATTTTCTCTATGCGCCACAACAAATTGCAACATTTTGGTTTGTAAATACTGCTCCTCAATGGCAAACCTTCAATGGAGGTAATTGGAATTCGATGGAAATCGATTGTAGAAACCTTGCAAGCAGTAAAAAACTGGATTTAACTGTGATAACTGGATCGTATGGAATTTCTAAATTATTAGATACGAGCAAAAACAAGCAGGAATTGTACTTATTTAAAGAATCTGAAACTAAGGGAATTCCAGTACCTCAGTTATTTTTTCGGGTGGTGTACGACTCGAAAAGTGAATCTGGAGTTGCAATTGTAGGTGTTAACAACCCTTCCAATAAATATGACGAAGATGTTATTTGTAAGGATGTATGTGACAAAATTAAGTGGCTTACTACATGGAATAGAAAGAACGTTACTATGGGATATTCTTATTGTTGTGAAGTGAATGATTTGAGAAAGACGATCAAGTTTATACCTGAATTATCTGTAAAATCTTTATTAGTATAAATGCTATACATCCTACTAGTTTTGATCATTATTAAATATAATCAATCGATGGCCAAAGAGAATGTTCTGTTGAGTCCAACTTTTTGGAGAATAGGTAAATATTTTGAGAAATAATCCTTCTACAAAAAATGTCATCAGACAATTTTTGAAGCTCATAAAATTTTCTTTAATTTGGTTTAATTTTTATTACTGTATGATAAAAATTGGCCGCCAATTTACGGTCCATAATTCTCCAAAAAGTGCACGCAAACTATGGTTTTAAGAGCGGGAATTCAAATAATCAAACTCAATAGATGGCAGCACGTGCTACTTTAGCTTATTTTTATAAAGCACACTATTACTATTCCGCCGAGCGAATCGATTAATAATACGTACGTACGTAATATTGAAAATCTCTTCAAATTGGAACGAAAAAACAATTTCCTAACGAAAGAAGATCTTTACTGCTTGTACTTCTGGAGCTCGGAGCTTTGTTTTTAAGGTGAGAGTTAACCAAGACGAGGTCGCCGATTAAATGATGTAAATTGTGTAAAAATGTAGGTGCAAACCTTAAAGTGTATAGTACACTGCTTAAAAAACAAGTATTTCCCATGTTTGATAGGGTAGCGACGGGGCAATTTTGACCATTTTCTCCTGTCGAACGATAGTGATTTTCGTTCGATCTGTTATCCGCTCAACATGTTTGTGGTAAGTAGTTTCTTATTAGGACCTGGGGAAAGCTCTTGGTTTTTACGTTTTATCGATGGTTCGCTTTTAGGTCTACACGTGGAATTTCGATCTGAAGTTTTTAATGACAACTTTCTGTGAGCAAAAATCACCTCATCGTCCAGAACCGCCATCTTCCGTACAAAACCTACCAACAAACAAATAAATTTCAAATTAAATTCGCCGAAAATCGAAGCGAAACCAAAATATGTTTTATGACACTAGGCTACTTAAATGTATAATTAAAAAAAAACGTTTTAAAGGCTGTTGTTTACCTCTGACAAATATTTTCTCTGAGAAACTGAATCAAGTTGGTTGCATAAGTATTTTTTGCTTTTAAACTCAAAAATTCTACCTGACGAGGTGCTGAATTTGCCGTCGCCAACCCAAACGTCCCAAACAATATGAGTGCTTTTAAAGGGTCTTCACTCCCGCTGTGAGGGTTAAACGGCAATTTCACTTCATTTGAAGAAGTGATGTTGGTTGCTTAACATCGTATATCGATATCAATTTCAATCGCTTATATCTGCGATTGTGGCACATTTGAAAAAAAAGTGAAACAATAGCGGGCTAGTTCACAATGTTTCTCAAATGATGATAAAATCTAAAATTGGTAATTTGGGCGTCAGGGCTTCCTAAAAATTGAAATTTTAAACTCCTTTTCATTAAATTAATCAAATTAACAAATTTTTTTTACAAATTAAAAATATAGCGGGGTAGACATTAAAAATCTACACATATGGAAACTTCGACCGATATTTCAACTATTATAATAAGCAAAAAAAGTCGTATGAAAGTTCCCATATGCTAATTTTTAGGTGCACAGGAGCCTTAAGGCTGGAGAATTATAGGGTAAGATGCATAAAAGTATGTTATGCCACCCCACTAACATTTTCAGTAGGGTCTTTTACATTTAATTTTTGGAGATGCGTATCATCATTCGGGCGTATTCTGTATCATAGCCTCTACACGCATAAAACTTACGTAAGAACTTACTTTACATCCATAGATGGAATGATACTGCGGTGCGATTGCTTCTTGCCGAAAATGTAACTTTGTCCAGTCGAATTGAAGTTGTGGTGATGGCCCGTACGGATGGAGATATTCGAGAAGGATGTGTAAGGCTGCTAGAGCCGAGTTACGATTTACGATTTCAAGATTGGTAAGGAAATCTTGATGGGAAAAGTGTTGGTTAAAGCCAGGGACTCAATTCCAGTACGGATGATAAATCTTAACAATTTTCCGAGCCATTTAAAGAAGGAGACGGAAATTGGAATATGCTCTTCGGTATCCAGCATTATTCGCAGAATGGGGACTGGTTACCACGGTTCGGGAGAAAAAGTGTCATTCAAACTATTGGATATGGTAGTTCTGTCCTGTAAGAACTTACCTGCCGACCAACAAAGTGCCCTAAAAGCGCTAGGTAATCGATACCAGGACATCTTCGCACTGAACAATAGCTTCGGAGGTGGTACTGATAAAGTCAAACACGAAATAAATACGGGGGATTGCCAACCCATACGTCAACGTGCCCGACGACTTCCATTGGCAAAACGCGACGAAGCCGAAAAGATCATTGGGGATATGGCCAAACAAGGAGTTATTGAGCCATCGTATAGCCCGTGGGCTTCTCCGGTAGTGTTAGTCAAAAAGAAGGATCGATCGACCAGGTTTTGTGTCGACTACCGCCAGTTAAACAACGTAACTAAGAAAGACAGCTATCCGCTGCCAAGGATTGATGACACATCGAACACACTGTTGGACTCAAAATGGTTTTCTACATTAGACTTGAAGAGTGGATTGGAGTGGAGTGGATACTGGCAAGTAGGCATGAACCCTAAAGATCGAGAGAAGACTGCATTTACCATCGGTTCAGGATTGTGGCAGTTTTCGGTCATGCCATTTGGATTATGTAATGCGCCTGCGACCTTCGAACGGCTCATGGAAATGGTTCTTAAAGGATTGTCGTGGAATACGTGTTTGGTTTATCTCGACGACGTGATAGTGGTTTGCCAGACTTTCAAAGGTCACCTGAAAAATTTAGAAGATGCGTTCTAAAGATTACGAGAGGCGAACTTGAAGCTCAGTCCGAAAAAGTGCCATTTGTTCCAGAAAGAGGTCAAGTACTTGGGACATGTGGTATCCGCTAAGGGAGTAGCGGTAGACCCTGAGAAGGTCAGCGCAGTTTCAGAATGGCCAGTACCTAAGGAAAAACACGAACTCCGTAGTTTTCTGGGACTTTGTACGTACGACCGTCGTTTTGTGCCTCAAACTTTAAATGGGATAATGAGTGTTAATTGGCGTTTGAGCAACTATTGTTGTTGTGTTGAGCAAATTTTGGTTAAAGCAGCAATATTAGGCTATCTCAATAGACACGGGAAATTTATACTGGATACGGACGCAAGCAATGTGGGAATCGGCGGAGTTTTGTCCCAGATACAAGATGGAAAGGAAAGAGTCATCGGCTACTTTAGCAAGTCATTGTCCAAACCGGAACGCAATTACTGCGTGACAAGGAGGGAGCTTTTAGCTGCAGTGAAAGCGGTCGAACATTTCTACAAATATTTGTATGGGAGAAGATTTTTGATAAGGACGGATCACGCAGCTTTAAGATGGCTTCTGCAGTTCAAGAATCCCGATGGGCAAGTGGCCAGATGGATCGAGCGGTTGTACGACTTCGATATAGAGCATCGACCTGGAAAAGGCCACGTAAATGCCGATGCTTTATCTAGAAGACCTTGTCCACCGGAATGTAAGCATTGCTCCCGATTGGAAAGTCGCGTATGTCCGATTCTGCGTACGGGTGTGATCGATTCCCTCTGGAGCGATGATGAGATCGCTAGAGAACAAAGACGGGACGCAGATCTAAGCAAGGTTATGGACTGGAAAGATGGGGGCCAACGCCCAACCTGGGGCGATGTTTCTGCTACCAATCAAGTTGTGAAAGCGTACAAAATAGTGTATTAAAACGGACATTGAAAAACCCAGACGGATCCAGTGAAAGAATTCAGATAGTTGTGCCAGAGAATCGGGTTCAGGAGGTACTTTGATATCTACACGATGGATCGTCCGGGGGGCATTTGGGTGTAAAGAAGACCCTGGAAAAAGTCCGAGAGAGATTTTATTGGGTAAACTGTAAAGAAGAAGTAAACGAATGGTGCAGGAAGTGTGACGTTTGTGCGTCCGGTAATGGTCCCCGAGAAAAAAGAAAAGTTCCTATGAGGCAATACAACGTTGGAAGCCCATTCGAACGGATAGCAATCGACGTCGCTGGTCCTTTCCCAGAGACAGACGCCGGTAATAAATACATCTTGGTGGCTATGGACTACTTCAGTAAATGGGTTGAAGCTTATGCTTTGAAGAATTAAGAAGCTGCCACTGTTGCAGAAGTCTTAGTGAAGGAATTCTTCAGTCGTTTAGGCGTGCCGTTAGCCGTTAGAGCTACATTCGGATCAGGGTCAAAGCTTTGAGTCGGCTCTATTTCAAAACGTGATTGGTGCGTTATATTATATAATAGAATTCAATAAGTATGCCTTGCTAGCCTTAGCAAGGAGTTTTGAAGAAAAGTGAGATACACCGAGGATTCAGGTGTGGGGACGCCACACCTGAATCTCCGGAATTCTCCGGAGATTCTCCGGAATTCTCCGGTAGTATCGAAAAAACTTCTCCTCGACTACTACCGGAGAACGTCAATGAACAAGATATTGGAGATTCTGTTAAACTAGTTAAATTGCCCATCATGTTATAAATTTTGAATTATTCCGACGAATTATAAAAATATTGTATATGTACGAGGATGTATTGATAACTAATTAGCCTAGACCAGTTCTATGCAAAAAAAATATTGCGTTACCATAGCAACGAACAATAAGTTATTAGAAGTGTCAGTGTAAAGCTTGACGTCAAAAAAGTAAACCAGAGTTAAGCAATAAATTAAAAGAAAAAAGATGTCCACCGAAATTGTGAAAATCGAAAAATTGGACTATCGAGCCATCATCAAGTACCTGTATTTAAAAGGGTTAAGAGGTAAGCAGATTTACGAAGATATGGTTAATACCTTTGGTGATCAATGTCCTTCGTATGCGACCGTGAAAAATTGGACTGCAAGCTTCAAAAGAGGTAAATTTTCAATTGAAGATGATGACCGATTGAAAAGTTCTTGCTTCAGTTTTTTGGGATTGCCATGGAGTAATCATGATTGATTTTTTGGATAAGGGTAGAACAATAACTGGAGATTACTAGATTACGGGAAAAAATTAAAGAGAAAAGACGCGGAAAGCTATCCAAAAGTGTTTTGTTTTTGCAGAACAACGCCTCTGCACACAACTCTCATGTTGCCATGCAAAAAATTCGTGATTTAGGGTTTGAATTACTAGAACACCTCCCTTATTCTCCAGATTTGGCTCCGTCCGACTATCATCTCTTTCCTCAACTGAAAAAAAGTTTAAAAGGTAGTAAATTTTCTTCCAACGAGGAGATAATAAAAGCTGTGGAGGTCTGGTTTGCAGAGCAAGAAGAAACATTTTTTTTGAAAAGTCTAGAGACGTTGCAGGTTCGCTGTAATAAATGTATCCAATTAAGAAGAGAATATGTTGAGTAATAAAATATTTTGCCATTGAAATTTTGTTTGGTTCTATAGTAGGCTAAGAATTTTTCAATATAGCCTCGTACGTGACAAAAAATTGTAAATACTTGTCAGTTTATAGTAGTACGTAATCGTGGAAACGTAATTGAACAATTTCAATTATGAAATTATTATGAATGTGCTCATGTCATAAGTTGTGAATTATTCCGACCCATCCAAGTTTCTTTTATCGCGTTTTACTTAGTTTACAACATTTACAAGGTATCGAAGAATTTCACAATAGTGTGCGAATTGAAGATCTCGTGACTTACATTAAAGCCCACTCTCCAACCGATGGAGACTTATTTAGCCAAGTTAAAACGGCCCTCTCCCATTCCATTTGTTTGGGAAACGTGCACAAAGTCACCAACAATTCTAGCTTACAAGTCGGAGCAACTAAAATCCAACGAGTACTACCTTATGTTAGTACAAGACGTCAACAAGAAATTTCTCGTGTCCAAAACATTTTCAACACTAACTGGATAAGCGGAAAAACGTACGGAGACGTTTTCAACACCAATATCCAAATAACTTCTCCTCGACTACTACTACCAGAGAACGTCAATGAACAAGATATAAATATTGCCCGAAAATCAACGGGAAAATGTAAATAACGCCACTTTGAGTCTCAAAGTGGCGTTATTTACATTTTCCCGTTGATTTTCGGGCGTCTGAAGTATTAGATGTCCGTGAGCCTTAGAAGAAGAAGCACTTTGAGTAACACTGATACAGACTCAAATCCATTGCCTGGATGCAGCGGTGTTAGTACTGGAATAAGACAAAATCACCACAAATGTGATAAATACGTTAACCGTAACAAACGCTTATCTTCGAATGCGCGTTCATCATTCATGAATCCAAATCCAGATCCAGATCTCCATCGCGCGAGTGTAGTAGTACGTATATTATCGAGTTGTATAAATAAAAAGAAACGATATTAAATGTATAGTATACTGTGCACCTACATTTTTATTAGTAAAAATAGATTCTATTTATTGGTAATTAATAATTATTTTTCCTTTGCTCATTCTTACCCCCGGTACTATGTATATGTAAAGCATTTTTCGCCCGATCGTGTTTTTTAACGTACTTACAGGCCTTGTAGTCCAGTCAATGGGGAGAATAACAGGCCATTGCCCTACAAAAGGTGGTGTAGTTCTGATTTTTGAATATGTTATTAGGTTAGGGACCCTGATGAAAAATCCAAGTTTTCGACCTTGAGGGGAGTCCGCGCGATCCGCCATCTTAGATTAAAGGTACGAAAAATTGGTTTTTCCGATTTAACTTCTTAAAGGTTGATCCCACGATAAAACTGTCAAATCCAACTTTGGAGAGGAAAAAATGCCCTACAATATTTGTTCCATTTATTTTCTTCCTATCTGTTACGGTTTCTGAGATATAAGCCGGAGAAAATCGATATTTTTAGAAAAAATGAATTTTTTTGGTTTAGGCCGGTCATCCATTTATACGACATGTCGTATCATTTTTAAACCTGTGTTTATTAATTGAGATTCATACACTTGACAGACGTGTCGTAATCAAGTTATTTCTTGTTTTCTTGGTTTAAAAATGATACGACATGTCGTATAAATGGATGACCGGCCTTAACCAGCTTTTGCATGAAAAAAATAAATTTTAGATCGAACAAATAGTTTCGGACTTATTGGGAAAAATGTGCCAAGAAAACTTGGATCCCACAGCAGTACACGGTTTTGTTTTGTAATTGTCGACATATGAGACAGGTTGTTGGCAATATAAACGAGAAAATTCGCTTAACATCTCTACCCCCCCAATAACCATTTTAAATTGAATAAATGTTGAAATGTGAGAAAAATTGTTATGGGTTGATATGGGGTAAGGAGGGGGGGTAACAAAAACTTTGAGCTGCGAACACTCATGACTCATTTTTCGACATTTATAGGTTCAACGGCAATTTAAAATCCTACAACTTTTGTTCCAAAGAATTTTCTCTCAAATGAACGGTAAAAAAGTCTTGTAGCGAAGTTTACCAAAAAAATTCATTTTTTCTAAAAATAGCGATTTTCTCCGGCTTATATCTCAGAAACCGTAACAGATAGAAAGAAAATGAATGGAACAAATACTGTAGGGCATTTTGTCCTCTCCAAAGTTGGATTGGACAGTTTTATCGTGGAATCAACCCTTAAGAAGTTAAATTGGAAAAACCAATTTTTTGTACCTTTAATCCAAGATGGCGAATCGCGCGGACCCTCCTCAAGGTCGAAAACTTGGATTTTTCATCAGGGCCCCTAACCTAATAACATATTCAAAAATCAGAACTACACCACCTTTTGTAGTGCAAAACCCTCATTGACTGGACTATTGTTGATAGACCTATAAGCGATATAAGGCGATATAAGGTTGGTAAGTGCACTATAACAAAATCGAGAAAAAGTTTGAAAATGCGAGACGAAGTCGAGATTTTTCAATTTTCGAGATTTTGTTATTATAGCACTTAACAAACGTATATCGTATTCTATTTTTCGCCCGATCAAAATATAATAGACAGACTTTTTTTTAAATTTTAAATTAATTTTTGCAAACGTCAAAAATTTAAATGTCAACAAAATAGCGATTTTGCAAGGAGTACCAACTTTACTTACCGCACGGAGTTAGGTTATAACCTTATAACAGCATTGTTTTTACTGGTCTCTATGGAAACTATGAAGGTGTTGTAAATTTGATTTACACAGTCTATCAACAAGGCCTGTAAGTACGTTAAAATACACGATCGGGCGAAAATGAAATATACAATACCTTAATTGTTTCCATAGAGACCAGGTGCGGTAAGTAAAGTTGGTACTCCTTGCAAAATGCACTATTTTATTGACATTTAAATTTTTGACATTTGCAAAAATCAATTAAAAAATAAGAAAACTCGACTTCGTCTCGCTGATCTTTATAATATACCTACTTTTGCCAAATTAGTATACAGGGTGTAAATACTAAGTGGGTACACCTGAAAATGGCAGTTATAAACAACTTTTGTTGCTATCATTTTTTTTTGGAGCTCCAGTTCGTAGTTATTCAACTTCTTAGATTTTTCTAACAATTGTCATAATTTCCATATTTTAAGGACACTTGAGAAAAATCGAAGGTTTTCCAAATTATCTTTTGATTCTCTAAAATATTTGTATAGGACAACTATTTCGATTTTTTTTCAATAATAAAATGGAGTCCAATCAAAAATTTCTAACGAAGATATTTTGATAACTATTCCATGGATTTCTAAAAACAATAATTTTGTATAATCCTTATGGTATCTACTACAACATTTGTCCAAACATAAGGCTCAAATCTGGACTGCCGCAGAAAATATGAAAGGAAAGCGGGCGGCCCAAGGTTTCCACTAATAGCATTAAAACGCTCTGCAGGGCTTGCATTATAACGAATCGTGGGCATTTTGAAAATTTAAGTAATTAGTAATTATATACTTATTTAGTTTAGTGAAGTGTAATTTTTAAGTGTAAATAAAACAATTATAAACAATTAGAAAAATAATTATTCGTTACAATATAATGAATAATGATATCATGATTTTAGAATTAAAGAAGTTTACGATCACGAGTGCTGGAGTTCAAAAACTTAATAGTTATATGCCCACGCCTTTAAAGTTGGATTGCTTTTGCGAGAGCTGTTGCCAGTCTCAGTCTCAGAGCGGGTTGTCGTTGCATCGCTACCAGCTCTGTTGCCTGATCATGCACTTGGGAGGAACGATGGCTTCCGGTCATTACATCGCTTACGTTAAAGTCACCGATCATTATGACGACTACACCAACTGTTCTCGAGATCTTCTAGTACCGAGGACGCTTAGTAGCTCATGTATCGACAGTAAAAATGGTATTATGGCTTTCAAAATGGCAACGGCTTCGGGATGTGTAAGAGTGTAGATTGTTGCAGTATAAAATTAAATGTGAAAGTAATTGAAAATGCAGTGAATAATTGTTCGAAGAAGAATGATCGAGATAGGGGGATGCCGTCGATGATGAACGAGGTACGAGAAGACATTTGGTTAGAGTGTAACGACGAAAACGTTCGCCCCATTTCGAACAAGGAATTTTAAGATTTGTTAAGGTATAAGCCTAACTCGATTTCCACTCCATATTTGCTGTTTTACTTCAAAATTAATGACCCCGTAATAGGTGAATAAAGTATTTAGGTACCTACTCGATGTTTCGTTTTTTTGGAGCTACAAACTTTTAGGGTCGTGATTTCATGTGATTTTGAAAGAAGAATAAAACTGAAAAACAAATCTCGATAAGAGTGTAAAAGTGTAGATTGTTGCAGTATAAAATTAAATATAAATGTAAATCTTCAGATCTTCCGCTTCAGAGTTTGTCGCACCTTTAATAAAATTTTAATTACACCCCATCTTTGCTTCCCGAAATTTTTAGCTCAGTCATTTTATGATTTTACAAACAAATATGGTATTTACGGAAAAATACGGTTAGTATTTAAGTTTTTACTTGACCAACAATTATTTGCTGAAGGTCTTGCACAAAAATGAGTCAAAATGACCGGGCTACTTATAAAATATTTATGTAAAGCAACTTACCGTTGCTATGCTCTTCATTGATCAAATTATTATGACTCTTGTCCTTCCCTGTAATTTTCCACAACTGTCTAACGTTCCAGATTTTATTACTACTAGAAGTATGCGAAGTTTCGGGATCACTTAAGAGTTCAGGCTGATTATCGACCAATTTTTGTAAAACCCCACAAGTTGCACGCAAATTATCTAACAAATACACCAGTAACTCGTGAGCATCTTGTTGATGGTTGCCTTCAAATATATAATTGGCGTCACGTACGGCTTGAAGAAATGCAGACGGTTGAAAGGCTTCGGTCGAATCTTTGATTTCTAAGTTCAACATGTTTGTGGTAAGTAGTTTCTTATTAGAACCTGGACCTGGGGAAAGTTCTTGGTTTTTACGTTTTATCGATAGTTCACTTTTAGGTTTAGTACTACATGATGTGATGGAATTTCGATTTGAAGTTTTTAATGACAACTTTCTGCGAGCATAAATCACCCCAGCCTCCTGAACTGTCATCTTCTTTACCAAACCTACAAACAAGCAAATAAATTTCAATTTAAATTCGCCGAAAATCGAAGCGAAACCAAAATGTTTAACTTCAATATTAATTTTGATTACTCGTGTGAATTTTATGACACTAGGCTACTTACGCTGAACTAAACAGTAAAATAATTTGTTGTTGGTGCCATCCTTATTTATTAACGTTTTGATCAATTTTATTTTTATTTACCATTTACCATTTACCTTCCTTTGATTTTGGTGTAGGCTAGTTAGAGGTGGGTTGGGACAAGAATTTATTGTAACTGATACAAAATGATACTGGTACAAAAAAGTACCTGCTACAAAAAATATCTGCAACTTTGTGTATCAGTTACTATAGCATCAGAAATACCCTGTTCTTATTAATTTGCGATTTGCGACCTGTTACTGTTACTGTGCTAACTAGTGGTCGCAGTAGCTTGTAGTAACAGTTAGTTATTGAAGAGTTTCCTATTAACTTACATTACATTACGTTCTTTGTATTGGTAGTTTTGATGTCTCTTATTTCTTATTGTTAAAAATAAAAATACTATTTATGCAAAAGCGGCCTTTTTCCTATGTGCCAAACTGCCAAATGCCTTGGACCCTTGGCCGGGGTGCTTTGGAATCCACCTAATGTTTCTTGTAGGTGTAGAGCCCGTTTCCGTTTGTAATAATTTTAGCAATTGAACGTAATACGCAATAAAAAATTATTTATCCCTTACATATTATTATTATTTTATTAAATGCGGAGAACGAAGGAGTACAAGGAGAATAAACAGATTTAAAATTTACTCTATCTCCGACCTTCTATTTTCCCTTCATAAGGTGCATTTTTGTATAGTCAGTCAACTTCAGGAGTTCTCCGTTTTACTACTTGATATCAGTATCAGTTACATTAGCGGAACCAAGTAACAAGTAACCGAAATTAGTACAGGAGATATAGGCAAAAAATAGCTGTTAGGTGGAACTAATTCCCACAGAGACGCGGTTTGAATTTTTTAGTTCTTTGTTGATATCTCTTTGACATACTAAAAGTCTAGAAAAATCTAAGTGTGCGAAATGCAGTTTTTTGGCGTCGATCTTAAGAAATTTTTCAAAAATTATAAAAAAATCGTGTGTAGTATCAAATTACAGAAAATGTCATGCTGAAAAAGATTATGAAATTGGTTTTACAAAATCAAAATTAAAAAACAAAATGTTGGTCGAAAAACTGAAACCTTTTGCAGTGTTGAAAATCCTATTTTTATTATCAAAATGAATTTTGGATTACAAATGCATATTAGTCCAGTCACATTAGGCAAAAAATCCCTTCTTTGTCGGAATAATTCCTACAAACTGGATTTTTGTATATAATACACGTACGTTTCGATATTACTTCTTATTCACGACTTGCAGGTACGATAATAATTTCCTATGCCACATCACTTAGAAAAAGGGCGTGGCTAAAGATTTTTAAAAACCAAAGTCGTGCCAGATTTCGTCTTCACCTTCACTTTTTCCAAAATTATAAATTTAAGGAGCGCTCTATTGAACTTCAACAGCTTCTTTTCACCACTTGGAGGCACGATAAAGATTTCCTATATTGCATCAGATAGAATAAGGACGTAGTTAAAAGTTTTTTAAAACCAAAGTAGTTTCAGGTTTCATCTGCACCTTTTGTGAAGAAGTTAAAAAACGCTTTTGTTGCAAATTGTAACATTAAGGAGTGCGCTATTGAACTTCAAGAGCTTTTTACTCACCACTTGGAGGCCTTATAAAGATTTGGTTTTAAAAATTTGTTAACTACGTTCTTATTCTATGTGATCTAATATAGCAAATCTTTAACGGATCTCCAAGTCGTGCATAAAAAGCTCTTGAAGTTCAATAGAGCGCTTCTTAATTTTACAATTTCGAACAAAAGTGTTTTTTAACTTCTTCATAAAAGTCAAACATGAAACCTGGCACTACATTGTTTTTAAAAAACCTTTAACTACGCCCTCATGTTATGTGATGTGATATAGGAAATCTTTATTGGGCCTCCAAGTGACGAATAAGATACTTTTGAAGTTTAATAGTGCGCTTCTTAATTTTACAATTTCGAACAAAAGTGTTTTTTAACTTCTTTTCAAAAGGTGCAGACGAAACTTGGCACGACTTTTGTTTTAAAAAACCTTTAACTGCGTTCTTATTTTATCTGATGCAACATAGAAAATCTTTATTGGACCTCCAAGTTGTGAATAAGAAGTTTTTGAAGTTAAATAGCGGGCTCCTGAATGTAACAATTTCGAAAAAATGTAATTTTTAACTTCTTCACAAAAGGTTAAGCCGAAACCTGGCATGGGCTTTTGTTTTAAAAATTTTTAACTACGCTTTTATTCAAGCATTGTATTATAAGAAATCATCTTCAAACCTCCAAGTTGGGAATAAGAACCTTCTGAAGTTTGATAGCGCAATACATTTCATATAAAATTTAAAAAAAATTCTTTCAGGTGAAGAGGGCACTTAACATGATTTCTGTTTTAAAAATCTTTAATTATTATATTATCTTTATGCTACTCATGCAGTGCCGGATTACCTATTGATGGGCAACTCTAGTGCCTAATTCCGTTAATAAAACTTGCTCGTCTTACTTGGCAGCTTATACAGTGTTATCTCGTAAACGAATATCTAAAATTTACCTACATATATTTTGCGGATTTTGCGGTAATATACTTATTTATAACATCAAAACTTATTTTTCCGACAAAGAAGGGATTTTTTGTCTAATGTGACTGGACTAATATGCATTTGTAATCCAAAATTCATTTTGATAATAAAAATAGGATTTTCAACACTGCAAAAGGTTTCAGTTTTTCGACCAACATTTTGTTTTTTAATTTTGATTTTGTAAAACCAATTTCATAATCTTTTTCAGCATGAAATTTTCTGTAATTTGATACCACACACGATTTTTTTATAATTTTTGAAAAATTTCTTAAGATCGACGCCAAAAAACCGCATTTCGCATACTTAGATTTTTTTAGACTTTTAGTATGTCAAAGAGATATCAACAAGGAACTAAAAAATTCAAACCGCGTCTCTGTGGGAATTAGTTCCACCTAAAAACCTATTTCTCCTGTACTAAATCTTTAAATTAAACTTAAAACTTATACTGATACAGTCATCAGTCAGTATCTGCTACTTTTGCCCACTTTTGCCTGTCACAGCTTAACCTAAAGTTTAGGTTGTCTGTGGTTTAACGTACACTTGATACAACCGTCGGTAGTCCATTTATCGTTGGTATTACCAGTAGGTCAAACGCAACGTAGTTTAAATTACGCATCTTAAAATAACAACACTGTCGAATTTCACGTGGGTCAGTTAAATCTTAACCTCAAATATATTCATATTCGATAGAATTAAACCTTAGTGCATAGTTTTACCAGTTTAAACTGTTTTAATATAAAAAAATGGGCAGAAAAAGAGTAGGTCGGTCGGTGAAGCGCAACCAAAATGTAAATACGGAACCAGAAGAATTAACAAAAGCGCCCCATTCATTTGTGATACATAAAGGTGTTTCTGGAGGGCACATTGTTGAACTTACTAGGGATTTCAGAAAATTAATGGAACCGTTTACAGCCACATCTCTTAAAGTAAGGCAGTAATTGATGCTGACTGTACAATATTTATCACGTAATTTTAATTTTAGGAGCGAAAGAAAAACACAATAAAAGATTTTGTGTCAATTGCTGGACTTTTACACGTAAGCCACATGTGTATTTTCACTCGAACTACGATTGGAACGTACTTTAAAGTTGCTAGACTTCCTCGAGGACCTACAATAACTTTTAAAGTTAACGACTTTTCGCTAGCACGTGACGTTATATCGTCGCTGAAGAAGCAATTAGTCATTGAGAAAGCGTTTAAACATTCCCCTTTGATAATACTGAACGGTTTCAGTGGTGATGGAAAACATTTACAATTAATGGCTTCGATGTTTCAAAATATGTTTCCAACGATTAATTTAACAAATGTAAGTCCCCTAAAAGCCTTATTTTGACTGTAATACAATGAAACAATTTTTTAGGTAGATTTGAACAATATTAGGAGGTGTGTTCTGTTAAATTACGACCATTCGACAAATTTAATTGACTTTAGACATTATGTCATCAAGGTTGCACCAACAGGAGTTAATAGAGGTATTAAGAAAGTGGTACAAGGAAAAGTCCCAAACCTTGCAAAATGTGAAGATATATCGGACTTTTTAACAAAGTAACTAGCTTTTTTGAAATTATTTTTCTTGGATTAATTGTGTTTTTTAGGTCGGGTTTTGTTTCTGAAAGTGAAGCTGAAGAAGATCCCAACAGCCACGTCATTTTAACCCAAAAGTTGGCTTCTAGAGGTAATATGGAACAGGGCAAATCTGCTGTGAAGTTGAGTGAATTAGGACCTCGCTTAACGTTGCAACTTATGAAGATCGAAGAAGGTCTTATGGACGGTGAAGTCCTTTATCACGATTTTATAAATAAAACGGACGAAGAAATAATCGAAATACAAAAGAAGAGAGAAGCCAAAAGGTAAATTTGAATGCACCCTAGCTTAAACTATTCTTTCTAATCGCTCGTATTGCAGAAAATTGAAGGCGAAACGAAAGCATATTCAGGAGCAAAATAAAAAACGAAAAGAGGACGAGAAGGAGGCTCATAAACGAAAATCTTTGAAGGGTATGCAAAAGGGTAAATCTGAAACTGACATTATTATGCAAAATGCTGCAAAGGAAAGTAACGAAATGGTACCAGAAGACGACGACGATGCCGAGTATTATAGGCAAGAAGTTGGAACAGAGCCCGATAAAGGTAATATTGCATTAAAATTCAAAATGTCGGTTTGTCAGTAGGTACAACTTTTGCAGATTTATTTGTGGGAAGTACATCTGGATACAATAAACGACCTAAAACTTTTCATAATTTCAAAAATAAAAAACCTCGTATGGATAAAAATTACGAAGATGGAAAATTCGCCAAAGGAAAAAATAGTTCTTGGAAAGATAAAAAAGCTGAATATCCCAAACGAAAATACGACAAAACAAACTCGGCAAATCGTGACCATAGACCTATTGGGGGGTCACAGAAGTCTCACAATAAAAAGAACTTTAAAAAACAGAAGAAATAGCTTAGTCAATATTTTATTATTTGAAGTAAATTTTTAATAAATAACTTCTTTCTATTTATCTGCCAGTTTCAGTCTTTCTAAAGCTTTAAGACGACCTTGTTCTCGAAGTGCTGCTTGTTTAGTTCTGCGTTCCTGCCTCGTTTCGTCTCGTACTTGGAAGTACTTAATGCGGAAGTCAACTACATTGTTACAAGGTTGACTGGTCTCTTTTGTGGGCTGAGTAATTTTTTCGTACGTTAATAGACGTCTTGCGGTATATTTACTTAAAATTTGTTCGCTATTTGCGATTAATTTTAAACAGATATGGGTAGGTAGTCCTTCATCTGTATAGTCGTCCCTGTAATTCGAGTGTTTTATAATTGTATATCTTATTCGGTACATGCATATCTTACCGAAAAATGGGGAACCAACATACTAGTCTTCCGCCTAATTTTAAGTGCTTAGCTGCAAAAGAGAGAAGATCTTGATAAAGCTGTGCGAACTCGTACTGTACTTTTGCAGGATAGTGAGTCGATAAATGCTTTTCGCTAATACTATAATTCTCTTTATTAATTCCTACTTTTTCCTTCGCTTCCCTTATGCCATAAGGTGGATCCGTTACGATTGAGTCAATCACTAAATTATCTCTCCAGAAAGAGGTAGTAAAATCGTTAACTAATACATCGACATATTTATCTTTAAGATTGTATTGCTCCATATTTGCCTTGATGCTTTCGTCTTGTTCTCGATACTTTTGATTAATCCTGGTAGGTCTCGTCTTTCCGTGTAACATTAAATAGTCTATATCGGTACCCATAACGTATCCACCAAATTGAGCGGCAGCTACTAATAAGGATCCAGAACCGACAAATGGATCTAACACTATATCCCCAGAAGTTATTTTTGCTTGGTTTGCCATCAATAGAGACAACTGTGGATCCATGCTTGTGTTGCCTATAAATTTACGAGTTTTCAATGATATTTGGCGAATTGCTTGTCTACACCCTAATGTAATCTAAAAGAGAATATCTACGGCTTAAAAAGTATTAAGAGTCTTCACTTACCTGGCGACCGAAAAATACCCAATACGGGTGTTCTGGTAACTCGTTTGAATTTATTCCGTAGTATTCTAAATACTGTAAATGAGTATCGGGATTGCTTAGACTTACTTCACCTTTAGTTGGCAAGTACGAGAAAGTCTAAAATAGTCTATAAAAGTAGTAGTAACTTTGATTAATTTGTACTTACATTTATTCGCTCAATTTTCTGTCTTTGAGTTAAGTGCTTACAAAATGTCTGGACAGAGATTTTGAAAGTTTTATTAGGTACTAGGTGAGTTTCATAAATGCTTGAAGGTAATACTTTTAGCTTACTGTGCAATTGTTCGATACTTTGAGAGTGAGCCCAAAGTTCCATGCAGGAACGTAACGAAACAGATCTGTTTGCTAATAACATAACATCATTCTCTGAATTAAACTCAACTATCCAATAAGGTTGCTATAAGACGAATTTACATTAATTTATGTATGCAATTACTAATAGCAAGATACTTACTAAAGGCGTTGGTTGTTCTACAAAAGTCATAGGAATGTTCAGCAAGGATAGAAGAGATTCGATTTCCTACAAATAAAAGTTAATTTTTACTTAAATAATTATTTTTACTCACAGGAAATCGGAATTCTAAGTGCTCTTGAGCAAAATAAAGTAAATACTGTTTTGTCGAGGAACTCATTATTTTATTTAGCTTCATTTAAGACTTAACAGTCTTAAGTACCATGCCCAATAAAACACAACTTTGAGGTTATGTCGTTATTGGAAAATCTTTTATTTATTCACTACATTTACTATTACATTTTAAATCGTGGAATTTAACACAAGTTTAATTTTGCAAATTGTATACATTTATTTATTATACAAAACATCTACATTTCAACACATAAAGAAGTTAAAAAATCTACATATAGGTACAACAAATTTTCATACGAACTTCCAATATTAACATAATTACCTCATTTTCCCAATAAAACCATTACAATTCTACTAAACAATTAATTTAACTTATTTGTAATGCTGATATACGTTCTTCAAGATTATTATCTTCGTGACTATCTCGAACGGCAGCGTAGCGAGCTTTAATTTCCGACAAGGTCCACTCTGCTAATTTTAGTGCTTCTTTCTTTTTCAATGCAGTACATTTTGTAGAAGCAGCTATGTTACTCGACGACTGAAATAATTACGATGATTAATAAAACTAAAAAATAAGATTTAACTTACCAAATATACGCCATACAATGCCCTTAAATTAGAGTGATTAAGTTTCAAAGCTTGACAGTAGTAGGCTCGAGCTAATTCAACATTATCAAATCCTCCTTGAGTGTAACGAATATCTGCGTATCTTTGATGCAACAAATGGTTGTGTGGGTTATGAAGTATCAATTCCTCGACACAAAATGCAGCTTTGTTTAAATCATTTTCACTTATATACAGTTCGCTTAATTCTTGCCATCCTTCGGTATCGGCCATGAAACTATAACTCATAATTTAAGCAAAATTTAAAAGAGAAGCAAGAAACATACATTTTTAAATAGTCAGTCAGTTCTCTGATTGCTTCGACATATCTTCCTTGAGCTTTCAAAATAGCAATTTTACGCTTTCTCGGAGCGCTGTTTGTTTCATCTTTTTTAATCAACGAGTCTAGTACTTTTAAAGCGTCGTCGTAACGTTCCTGCGCTTCTAATCTCATGGCGTAGAATTTTTTAACCCGTAAGCTGTTCGGAAATTCGTTCGACAGCTGCTGAATGCAAAAATCGACCGTGGGTATATTGTAACAATCGAGCGCGGCCAAACATACTTGTTCCAATACTGAAAATTCTTCAAGGAGACATTTTAGTTACGATTGTATAAAAAGTCAAAAACTTACTTTCAGTACTTAATTTGTTTAAGTTATATTCCAATACTGATTTCCACAAGAACAAAACATCTTCACTTTTTCTATCGTTATTGTCCCTCCAGGTACGTAATAAATCTCTAGCTTCTATTTAAATTAAATTTGGTTAATTAATAAGTTGACTATGAATGAAAATGAGCATACCTGACCAATTTAAATTATTTAAATCGTTCATTTTAAATATCTTATTAGTTAACTTATTCACAATTTCACCTAGGGAAACGCCACGGGCTGTGACTATTAATTATTAATTAAGTATAAATATCATGACTATTTGGTTATATTCGATATTCGATAATTGTGATAATTGGTCGATCTGTCAACACTGTCATATAATATGAAACTTTTGATGTTTTAATGTTGGTATTACTACGTACCCTACTTACCAAAGTGTCAGTGTCGTATCACAAAAATAAAATATTCGTGCACATTGGTGCACACGGGCATACGTACAGCATATGTTTGGAATGGAAATACGTAAAACTTCTACATTGTAATTAAAGTTAATTAAAATTAAACATGTTAATAATTTTTAAACAAGATAATAACTTAACCTCGAAATCGATTGGTGTATTGGTGACAATAATTGATTTGCAATTGTTTACTCTTTACTCCGCCACTGATTGACAGTTTCATCGCCATGGTGTGTGTGTCGAAGTCGAACTACACGCGAAATATTTTATTTAGTTAATTATTATGTATTAAATATAATTGTAAACCAAAACTCGTATGAGTTTCAAGTTTATTTAGGTGAGTATTTAACATTCTTAAATGATCCTATTTTTTATCGTAAATCTCATTATCTCCTCAAGTGAAATATGCAACTTGATATTTTTGTTTTGTTGAAATTTACCTTGGGTCTGTAAATTAGACTCGGATCCTGTATTCGTGCATGTTTTAACTATTTATACGTATCCCCTATTGCAAATAAAAAAGGTGCCCAATTTTAATGAACATTGATTTTATTCTCAGCAGATCAATAGTCAACTTAGGAGTGTACAAATTTACATCTAAATCAAATTGACAATACGTATTTTGTTGTGAAATAGAAGATATGCAGGTATAAGGACGAAATAAACTTTGTTTATAAAATAAATACTTCATATCTAAACAAAATGGATTCGAATAACACGGTGTGCCCGGTGTGTACGCTGTTTCTGCGACCTGGAATTACTTTGACATCGCATTTATCGAGTCATCCGAAACAAAAAGTAATCGAAGCTCTCGTGACATTGGCTGCTAGTTCGAAAAATGACGTAAAAGATTTAGCCATAATAAACCCACCTGCCAACGAAGTTCCGAGCGTTCCAGTCGTAAATAATCCAGTATGGCCTCAACCAGTTAATGGCTTCACACAAATACCGACAAATCATTCGTTTATTTATCAGCAGTTTATGAGTACAACCAGTCAACCACCTACTACACCTGTTAACGTAAATCCTTTAAGTCAGCAATACGTATCGATTCCTACAGTGTTCAACCCACAGTTAATATGTCAGCCTTACATGTATCAACAACAACAATTTATAATGTCGGCTGGTTCGGCCGTCCATCCTTTACCATCACCTGGACGAAAACCGCAAATTATCGATTTATCCAGCGATTTGGAACCTGTGCAGTCGACAGAAATAACTTACGAACCCGAGAAAGAAGAAGTTAAGGATGATTCTAAAGAAGAAGAAGAAACTATCGTCATCGACGACGAAGAGGCATCTAATAAAGTCGAAGAAGCGATCGAGTTGACGGAGGAATTAATGTTGGACAAGGACGAAAAAGATGAAGACGACATTCAGCTTAACGAAGATAAAGATCTGGAAGATTATGATGACGACTATGAGAACGTCAATTCGCCCACTTCTAGTGTCGAGTCAGATTATCTACGTGTTAGAACTGATTTAAATAAAGCGTGTCAAACCCAACAAATAGCACACATTGATATCGACGAAGATTCTGAAGCCGGTGAAATTATTACTCCCGATTTTTTCCATCTCACCACCGAGAGTGTGGTTGCCTCGAGTGTCGAACCGTCGCAAGCAGAAAAATCTGTCAAGTTTCAAGGCGAAAATGTAAACGTCGTTCAGCCTAAAGATCAAGTTATCGATATGGATGGTATGCAATTAGTGCTTTGCAGCGACTTTATGGGAAGCCAATTAATATCACAAGTCGAGGATTTTGAGTGTATAACGAACCGAAGTGAAAGGCCAATTTTGATGAACATCGGAGGAATGGACGGTGGTTCTAACGAATTTGAGCAATCGAACGTCAACTTAGATCAGTTGGCAGAAGAAAGCGTTTCTCGCGAAAGTACAAATATGAGCATTCGTGCCGACGAACATATGCCACCCAGGGGCGAACTATCGGGACAGGTAAGCTATATTTATCTGTGTAGGCTAGCGAGTAATTTTATTTATTAATTGTTAGGAAAGCAACGGAGCTGCAAGCGATGTAACATGGAGTAGAAGTCATTACGAAAGCAACTCGGCAACGTCGACTTCTTACGATTTGCTTGCACGTGAATCTTGGGAAGGTTCAGATTGTTCCGATTCAGAAGTACCTCCCCTTCAAAGTCGTATTCCTCCACGAACTGATTACAATCCCGATTTAGACGACACACCTACGATAGTAAGCATAACGGAACCACCTTTAAACTTCAAGTGTCCCATATGTGGAGAAGGTTTTAAGTGCCCTAAAGAACGTCGAGTACACCAAAGCGAAGTACATGATGAGAAAATGGACGAAAAACCTTCGCCTTGTAAAGTAACAAATAATATAATCGGTTCTAGAATTAGTAAGAAACCCGTCAAGAAATTGCAAATAAAGCCTAAAGCCACACCCGAAATCAAAAAAGAAAATAATTTCGATAACGTCTTTACTAACATACTCAATGCCGAACCGAACGAAGCCGAAAGTGTGTTGATCGACGATATAAAAACGTCCTTAGGCGATCCCGATGTTGCCGACAAAAAGGACGTTAAATGCTTGCCTTGTCATCTATGCAGCTCAGTGTTTGCAAGTTATAAAGGTTTGAAAACACATAAAAGTCAAGTTCACAGTAGTGGGGCAAAGTATAAGTGCGATACTTGTGGCGAAGATTTACTTACCGAAATTAAATTTAACGAACACTTAAAAATTCATCCGCTGGAGTGTCGTATATGCGGAAAATATTTTTATAGGTGAGTCAAACATAGTTTATAATTAATATTAGTAGGGTGTTCAACAGCATAAAATGTTCAACTATGTGGGCGTTCCTATTTAGTAATATGAAATGTAACGCAAATTGTAAAATCAATTATGTGGCTATTTTGTTTCATTTTAGATAGATTGATGTCGATATGTTTTTGAATATTAATTTTGTTTTTTTATTTCAGACGTCAAAACATACAACTGCACATGAAAAGACATCTTGGAATCAAACCTTATACCTGCCAGTTTTGCCAAAAGTGTTTCTTAACGAAACAAAAATTAGACGAACATAAAAACACACACACGGGAGAGGCACCTATTAAGTGCAACATGTGCGACGAATCGTTTAGAAGACATTCAAACTTAGTACAACATAGGAATCGGCACCATTTCAACATAAAAAAGAAAGTTAAAGATTACATTTGTTATTGTGGCGAAATTTTACATTCAAAAAAGAAATTGGCGTGGCATAAAGAAATTCACGATGTAAAACCAAAAGCGTGTACTCAGTGTAACGAAAAATTTGTGCACGTCGCCAGTTTAACTAGGCACATGCGAAGAGCACATAACGAACGGTTCGTTCCGACAGAAGAAAGAAATACCGAAAATGTCGAGTGTCCAATCTGTAAAGGCGTTTACTTACGGTCGTCGTTAGAAGTTCATGTACGTAATCATAGTGGTACTAGGCCCTTTACTTGTTCGATTTGCAACAAAGATTTCACCACAAAGTGGAATTTAAAGTTACACAAGTGGATTCATGCGGGTCGTGCTTCGAAACCTTTCAAATGTGATCAGTGTAAAGGCGCTTTTATAAGAGAAGCCGATTATGTAGCTCATATGAACTCGCACAAAAGTATTAGGCCTTATACTTGCAATTATTGCGGCGCTCAATTTATACGAAAATACAACTGCCAAAGACACGTTAAAGAGCACGAGAAAGATAAAACTTATGCGTGTCCCGTTTGTAACAAGAGCTTTCACAGATCTTATTATCTCAAGGATCACATGCGTGTTCATAGCGGAATTAGGCCTTACACTTGTCACGTATGTGGCAAAACGTCGACTACCAAATCTAATCATAATAAGCACGTGATGATTCATCACGCTAAAGAACCCATAAGTACAGAAAATTGACAACAGCCAATTATTTAAACGAAAAAGTAGCATTTACTGTTTTGACTTTATATTATGTTAATTTAATTGCCTCTATAGTGAACCGTTACATCCTAAGTTGGCTCGGTTTGGTTTTGTGGTTTGAACTATTCGAATTGGTTTTATGACTACGACTAGTCAGTTTGGGTTTCGACGGTTGATTTCCTTTGTTAATAACTATACCTTTTCAAGTTCAAATTGGCGCTAATCAGAAACAAATTGACATTAATCAAAATCAAATTGGCACTTTTCAATTTCAAGTTGACATTAAATAAATAATGGAATTTGCAAAAACATTTTATCGAATAATAGACACATTAAATAACGTAATAATTAATTGAAACCATGAACGAGTTTTACAATAACAAATTTTATTAAAACGTCATATCTTGCATATCCAATGCAGTAGGAATAAATCTTTAGATATGTGCAATAAATTTTATCCTTATCAAACGATTGCAACGTTTTTAGTTTGCTGGCGAAATGAAATCAAATAAATTTATATCAAACAATTGCAACGTTTTTAGGTTGCGAAATTAAATACTATACCATTTTATACACAAAACCTAGGTATGTCCAGTCAGGATGCTCCTTAGTCTGCATCATGTGAGTAGCGACCTAAAACGTTGCAAGTGCCAATTTGATTTTGTTTATTGCCAACTTGCTTTTGATTAATATCAGTTTAAAATTCACGTTGCCAATTTGATTTTGACTAATGTCAATTTGATTCTGATTAGCGCCAATTTGAACTTGAAAAGGTATAGAAAGTGCTTAATGTGATAAAAAAAATGGATCTGTCGGAAATAATTGGATTCTCTTTAAAAAAATTTCCAATAGCACCGCCGAACGATTGGTTTTTAAGCTAATTTTAATTAAATGAATTTTTTTAAAGACGTGTAAATAGAAAATTTGGTTGAGGGGCAATTATAGTGATAATTAAGTTTAGTTTGTTTTTAAAAAGGTGCGAAATAGAGCAATTTGGCTCCTTTGTATTATAAATAAACTATTTGTAAATCTATAATCTTTTAAATTAAGTAGTTTTAATTGATTTTCTTTTCTTTTGACATAACGTGGAGTAATAATTCACCCGAAAGGTGCAATTTGTAACGCCTCTTTTAATTAAGACTGTTTTAACATAATTTTAATAAAAGATTGTACTACTTCTGGATGAGCATGTTTAATCGATTTTTTAACTTTGTACATAATTTTAGTTGAATTATGTAAGTGATACCGTTAAGAAATTATGTGTGCAATTCAGTTTTGTATACAGTAATGTATAGAATTAGGATCAACAAAATATAGAAAGCTAATAAAACATTTTTATTTTTTATTATATGAAAAACATATCACAAAGTTAACACAGCCTCGAGATTTGCTGCTGCAAATGTATATATAAACTGTACGATATAAAAAATAAAACTTTTAATCAACTGAATTCAGAACGAAACATCTCTTTTAAGCCGAACCAAAAACTGCAAGTTTTGGTTGAAAGATTACGTATGAATCCGCCACCTTAGTAGAAATAATTAAAAATACATTTTAACTGTTTTATTATTTGGTAACGCTCTGTTTTATTATTTGAATGTTTGTATAGTATTCCGGCGACTCTTTTGGGAACTTATCGAGAGCCGCTTTTACTAGTTCATAGTTGAATTGTACAATGTCGTTGAAAAAGCTTAAAGCTGCTTCCTGAAATTACATTTGGGCAATAAATTAATAAATTAAGCGGTAATTGTACTTACTTGTAATGGAATGGGCTGCTTATTACTCAAGTACGGTACAATACAATTAAAAATATTTTGAATAGTTTTGTCAGGTGCATCTAAATCGGACAGGACTCGCCCTAGGTTTTTCAATAAGAGTAATTGCAATTTGTAAGCTTGTGTATAACGATAAGCTGATCCTCGATCTTTTAAATAGCTTGATTTCGAAAATTGATTTAAGATTTTTTCTAATTGAGGCAGGACATTCCTACAACGAATCAAATTTACTAATACCATGAATGTATTAGCTCAATTTCACCTAACTACTTCAAACTACTATAAAAAGACGTATATTATACGTACTTACCGGACGTAAACCAAATCAAGATCAGCTCTATTACTTTATTTTGTGAAACACCCTGTATATTTTTACATATTTGACTCGAGAAGTCGTTTTAGATGTATTCGACAATTTTGAAGCAAAAATATTACTTCAAACCCCATATTCTAAGGGGCGACCAGGTTTGGCTTACATCTGGTACAGCAAAATATGCCCAAAAGACAACAATATAATAAATTCAAAACCCCCACATAGGATGGGGGCCTATTACTATTAACTTACTAACCCCTTTTGTTTTAAACAACTTAGTTTAGAAAATTCTCATTAAAGTAGTAACTTACTCCAGAGTTCTTGAACGAATGAAATCTTCCGAGAGCCTCGCAAGAGTAACCAAAAGTTGAAAACTATAATTAACGACTAAAGGTTCGTCAATTTCTTTAAACCTCTCCACTAAAGGCGACCAAACTTGATGTACTAATGGCAACAAAGTGTCTTCCCAGTCACGAATGATTTCCAGACCATCGATAAAAATTTGCAGCACCAATAGTTTACGATCGCGATTCTTAGAAGGCATAAAATGAACACATTTCCTTAAGATGTTCGCCGCCATCTGAATTTCCAAGGGTGGGGTCGGTTGTTGATATTCTTCGGCTTAGGTCGAACAAATTTAAAAAGGAACAAAAAAAGAGAGCAAGACAACTTACTGCCCGTGTAATTTTCTTCTAACTGTCGTTTTTCTTCCATGTACTTCTGATACATTTCTTCAGGAGGTCTTGACTCACAATTGTCTTCATCGTCGTCACTATCAAGTTCGTCGATGTTACTAACTTTAAAATGTTCGTGTTCCATTTTTTTCTGCAAATTCGATTTAATCGGGCCGATTTTAACACGTATGCTCAAACTGTTTGTTAAATGCTTAAAAAACATTTGATATAAACGAAGATACGCCGTCGACATGTGATCTTGAAAAAACCTATCACACAATTTTGATAAAACCTAATTGGGAAATAAATTTGATTGTTTGTTTTCAATATGGAAAAGCAGTTTTACCTTGTTCAAAATATCGGTGATTAAATTTAACATATTTAAGTCGCTATATTTGATTACCACCGCTAATACATTAAGCACACTCTCGTTATATTCGAATCTTTTTAATTTCTGTGTGACATGGTGTGAAAAATAATCCTCATTTTTAATAATCATATCAGGTACACTAGAATAGCCGCAAGCTACATAAATATTTATTATCGCAGCACCACCAGCTGCTTTTATGAGAGCATTACGCGAACCTTAAAACATAAATTCATTATTGTGAATAAAACTAACAATTAGGTTACCTGCACGTTCTAGAATAGCGTACATAGTCTTATACAGAAACTGCCTAAAATTTTGGCATAATTTTAAAGCTATTTGTCCTATTCCTTCAATTTGTAAACAAATTTGAATGACGTTACTCTGTACTTCTTGTGGCATCATACACTCAGAACTGACTTCTAAAGGCAAGTTCCAATATTCCGGATCGATATAAGTATTTATAACGGTAGTTAAAAAAGGCGAATAGTCTTTTAAGACACCGTTTTCTGATATTCCAGATATAATGGAGTTTAAAATAAACGTGACTTCCTTTCGAGTTTCTTCTACGCCTATAAACTCTTGAACTAACAAATCGCCCATAATATCGAGAACATCACATTTAGCGAGCGTCACACAAACTAATTCTAGTTTTGTATGGACGGCATCGTCGGAAAAATATGTGAAGTTTTTCCAAGGAGTTCGATCACCGGCAACTAGTTCGAGATCTAAAAAAAAAATAATGTTTTTGGTAAATAGGCCTAATAAAAATAGTTGGGCTAATTTAACCGACCAGTGTACAGAACTGCGTTTACATATCCGTCCGAAATTGGCGAGCAAAAATTCGTTTACATATCAAGAAAGCATTTGATAGCTTGATACTTTTTCCCAGCCGATATGGGGCAGTCTAATGTGCTTCAAGCTTTCTAATAGTCAAAATAATAAAAATGTAGAAAACAAACAGTTCCACTCCAAGTCCTCGCTAATTCAGACATCAAATTAATGTCAAGTGTTTCACTTACAGTTTGAGAGAACTGAACGAGAAGAAAACATTACGAGGTAATTTTTTCCCAAATTTGTTATAATTTTGCACGGGAAATTAAAATGTAAACGCAGTTACAAACCTTGAATCATATACTCCTCAAGTAATTTCACATTTTTATTCTCCAATTTGGATATAAGAATTAATGTTTGAATTAAACGTTCTAAATGACTCACAGATCGAAGTACCCAACACAATCGATTTTTACCAAAAATTTTTAGGTAACCTATGAGTAAATTCAAAATATTGATTTGTTCGTTATAATCTAGAAACGAAAAATATTTTTAAATTGTACGCTTCAAGTCACCACATAATTACCCAATCTGGTAAAAACACGAGATAAAGTCGATATAGTTTGGAAAAAATTTTCTTCTAAGTTGTAGTAGACAGACTGAGAACAATTTTGGGCTAATTTCGAAATTACTACTTGACTCTCGTTGCTGATAGTGGTGTCGTCGTCGTTTGACAGTATTATGGCCATTTCGAATAGTTTGCCAATTAGTCTTGGAGTCGTGCTACAATAGACTAATAGTTAATTACAAAGAAACAGAACTTTGCTCTTTCACCTTGCACAAGTCTCGATAATAAGATCGCAAGCACTTAACAATTCCAATTTTACTTTCGGATTCGAGTGGTTGCATAGTTTAACGAGTGCAGTTCCTAATCCCGCCAATTGTTTATCCGTGTACGCATACCAACTTGAAGTACGTTTTGTATTTTCTAAGTACGTCTTAACTTCTTCGAGCGACTTAAACTTGTTTTGCGGAAGAAATTTTTCTTCATCTTCATTTATTACGTATGGTAACGGTGAATTGTCTAGGGCGTTATAGTTTTGCAACTGAATTGCAGTAATTCGCCCCCATGCACACAATGCTAACTAAAATTCCAAATGTAGGTAATTTGAAAGCTTGTTTTAAAAATAACTCACGCAAATGACTTTGTGGTTGCAGGTTTCGTTATCTATGGCAATAGAAACTAAAGAACTCAAAATACCCGGAGAAAATAAAATAAAAATTTTAGAAACCTGATTTCTCATTTCGACGTCGTAAAAATCGGACGAATCGCCAACTTGAAGCATGCACATTATGCACTCTATGGCCGCAATTCTCAAAGTCATAAACTTTTCGTTTCTTGCAGTATTTGATAAGGCAAGCAACATTGTACTTAATGCGGGGCCATTATCTATAGTGTACAATTGTAGAATAACATCCCACGTTAACGACTTCATTAGAGCCGTCATGCATTGTATGATGGCCAACTTAGATTCTTCATCGATTCTTGCAACTATAAACAATAATAAATTATTGAAAAATCAAATGAAAAAATTTTCTAAATTTTGTACCTACCTAAATCTGTTTGATTTGCATCATAAATTTCGCCAAGCAAAAACTTATACAAGAATAGAAACTTCTCCAGCTCGGCCAACTTGATTAATTTTAATAAGTCGCAAATCAAGTCAGTGACGAGCCGCCTCAATTTATTCTCAAGTCTACAACAAATAAATAATGTAATACTAATCTAAAATATTTAATTTTGCAAAAACTTACTTCGTGTTTCCTCTGTGGTAACTTATAACACAATTGACTGCAGTTAAAATGAATTGTTTCAAGTTTGGTTTCGTCGTTAATTCTTCTTTCGTAAGATTTTCTTTCAATTCCTGTAAAATTTCCAAACTCGCACTAGGAGACTCTTTAAATTGCGGTTCTAACAGTTTAAAATAGTAAGGGCTATACGGAACGTATTGTAGTTTTGCATTTGCCATTTTCGCGCACTAACACCACTAAAATTAAAATTTTTTGGAGGTTATGTCAACCAAAATTGCAAATTTGTTCAGTTTGTTTGTATTAACCTCTAAATTATAATTATGTAGAAATTTAAGTTTTGAAACTTTCTTTTTTGTCGAAATTTTTTTAACCGTATGGTAATTGTTCCAAAGCCTACTACAAATTGTAAGTATTACAAACTATTTATTTGATTTATAAACAAAAAATTGTAATTTTCATAACTCACTTGTTTTTCAAATACACTAAATTTAGTTTACAATAATAGGGAAATGCGATTTTCTTTATTATTGCCAACCTTGACATATTTTTGTGCGATTTATTAAAAAAAACTTGCAAATTATTATTTAAAAAAATTATTTATAATAATCGATATAATTACAAAATTTTTATTTGTTGTTATGACTCAGTGTTTGTTGACATTGGCTTTTATCGCGGTTGTTACGGGGATGAAATAATCTAAAGGGTGTCTAAATTTGCCCTAATTTATTTCTAGTACGATTAAGTGGGATCTTTTTCGAAAAAAGTCCTTTACACCTTTAAAGTCCTATTGGGCGCTTTGGGCCAAACAAGTTTTCGGAATGGACCTTATATTTTTTGAAAAAAGTTTTCAAGCAAACGCAACTCGCAATGCTTCTGTGTCGTAGGGTAGCTGATTGTAGCATCATATTATGAGATTTCAATTTTTGTTTACTTTTACGTCACACAGTCGCGTTGTGGATTGTTGCTTTACTGAACGGGCTTCATTTGAGTTTTGAGTAGATTTTACAATAAATTGGGTTTTCATTAGTTTCTATTTATTAAAGCTCTATTTAGCAAAGCTCTGAGTTTGAGGAGTGGGGTCAACGATATTCGTTCAATGTGTATACCTATAAAATCAGAGTTGGTCCCAACATTGGTAGTTTTCCGTCGAGTACTATCGGTTTTTGGGAACAAATCAAAGAAATTCACATTGGCTCAGAGCGAAGCTTTGAGATGAAGAGTGGAGCCAACGATGTTCGTCCAATGTGTGTACCTATAAAATCAGAGTTGGCTCTAGTGTTGGCGCCAACATTGGTAGTTTTCCGTCAAGTGTCGGTTTTTAAAAGCAAATCAAAGCAATTCATGTTGGCTCAGAGGCTCAGAGCGAAGCTCTGTGTTTGATTCTGTGTACACTGTACTTTCGCCAACTACATGACGATAATTAGCCACTATTGGCCCCAAATATTGGCATATAATGTGGGGACTCGGCGTGAGACGATTTCTCTTCGTTGCTCGATTACCTGATTTTCCATTACTATTTGCTTTGATGTACCATTTTTTTCTTTCGGCTATTTGTTTAAATGTCCAGGGTTCTCGCCAACATTGGTAGCTTTCCGTCAAGCGTCGGTTTTTCAGAACAAAACAAAGAAATTCACGTTGGCTCTGAGGAGTGGGGCAAACGATGTTCGTCGAATGTGTCTACTTATAAAATATAAAATCAGAGTTGGCTCCGGTGTTGGCCCCAACATTGGTAGTTTTTTGTCAAGTATCGGTTTTTGAGAACAAATCAAAGAAATTCACGTTGGCTCAGAGCGAAGCTCTAAGATGAATAGCGGAGTCAACGATGTTCATCCAATGTGTGTACCTATAAAATCAGAGTTGGCCCCAACATTGGTAGTTTCCCGTCAAGTGTCGGTTTTTGAGAACAAATTAAAGAAATTTAGGTTGGCTCAGAGCGAAGCTCTGAGATGAAGAGTGGAGTCAACGATGTTCATCCAATGTGTGTACCTATAAAATCAGAGTTGGCCCCAACATTGGTAGTTTCCCGTCAAGTGTCGGTTTTTTAGAACAAATTAAAGAAATTTAGGTTGGCTCAGAGCGAAGCTCTGAGATGAAGAGTGAAGTCAACGATGTTCATCCAATGTGTTTACCTATAAAATCAGAGTTGGCCCCAACATTGGTAGTTTCCCGTCAAGTGTCGGTTTTTGAGAACAAATCAAAGAAATTTATGTTTGCTCAGAGCGGAGGTCTGAGTTTGGCCCCATTGGGCCCCAATGTGTGTACTGTGTACACTGTTCGTACTTTCGCCAACTACATGACGATAATTAGCCAATATTGACCCCAACATTGGCATCTAATGTGTGGAGTCGCCGTGAGACGATTTCTCTTCGTTGCTCGATTTTGTATTATTGACAATTTTTTTGATCTATTTGTTTCTCTCGACTATTCGTTTAAATGTTGTTAATATTTTATTAGTTTCTTTCAATGCCGATATTGCCTAATCTGTTCCTTCCTTAAGTCCATTTTCTTCAGTTATCAAATTAATTAATTAAATTAAAAATTCAATAGTCAAATCCGAAAAAAGAATGAAAAGACGTCATCATTTTTTACATGAAAGCTATTTTGTTATTGTATAACATAATTAATAAAAAAATAATTTAGATAAACAATAATTAATTAAATTAACTTATTTTTTTATAACTTAATCGTTATTTTTAGACGTTTGTTCGACGCTGTAAACACATTTGGTAATTTGGTTGTACCTTTTATATAATTTTGGCGAACTGATTGCCCGTAAGGGCAAGAGCAATCACCACTCACCACTGTTAGGAATTTCTTGATCAAAATTCTAACAATGCGCGAAGGAATAATGGAAATGGTTATTGTTATTAGTTAGGGGCGATTTTTGCTTTTGCTTTTACTTGTTCCTATTTGGATACTTTTATTTTGATATTTTTTTCGAAAATCTGAAAGTAGATAAGCATATTTTTTACTTCGGAAAAATTTTTTTGCAACAGCCCCAATTCCCGTGCGTAGCTTCAAGTTTAACGTCATTTTTGGTGTCCATCAAACTGCGTGTATTCCAAATCACATTAACTTTTTTTTTAACTTTTAAAAGGCGGTATTAAATAAATAAAGACTACCTCAATAGAATGAATAAGTTGATTATAAACACAGACATTTAATGTGGAGAAGGGGATAATCTAAAGCCAGGGCATAGTACAAAATACGTGATATAAGAGAGTACGCGTTCAAATGATAGTGTTTATTTGAACTTCGAGAGCAAAAGTAGTTGTTTAACAGTGTTTGTGTGTTTTTTAAAAGTTTTGTTTATTTACAACAATTTGGCAAAATGCCAGCTTGTGCGGCAGAGAATCTCAGCCACATGTGGTCAAGTAGCGAAAGTGTACACGTTGGGGGTAGTTCGAGCAGTTCTGGATTTCACAGTCCAAATTCGCCATATTCCTTCTCGCCTCTATCGACTTCGCCAGATAGTACAATTAAAAAGCGAATAAGACGCTCCTCTTCGAGCGGCTCAATAATTAGCGAACCTTTCGTTATTCAATCGGATAGAAGAGAGTCGCGATGCCAGAGTCCCGTGGACAGTTTGCCGGAAGAAGAAGAGGAATCTTTTTCGATGTTGGCAACTATAATAGGTTGGTACCCGTGCTTTTTGTTACGAGTCGCGAAAGGAATAATTTTTGGAATATTTCCTTTGGCTTGGAGGCAAATTTTATTTGCGATACCAATGTGGACGGTAACTTTGTGGATTTGGATGTTTTGGCAAGTTATTCAGCTACCCTTGACGATTTTTAAGACAGTCATGACGATCTTGTTAACCCCGACTTCTGAAAGAAATCGTAAGAAGAGGACGGTTTTGATTAGTGGCGGAAGTACGATACAATCTTTGCATCTTGCGCGTAATTTTTATTCGGCCGGAGCTCGCGTCGTGGTGTGCGAAGTTGAAGGACTTTTTGCTTTGGCACGTTTTTCGATCGCCGTGAATAAGTTTTACACAGTTCCCAAGCCTTCGAGCGACCAACAACAAAATTACGTACGAGCCTTATGCGAGATTGCCGAAAAGGAAAAAGTGGCTTATTACATACCAGTAAGTTCGTCAACTTCTGCTTATTTCGATGCCGTTGCTAAGCCTCATTTGGAATTGTTGGGATGTTCGTGCTTTTGTCCCGGTATTAAAGAGGTGTGGGCTTTGGACGATACGTCCGAAGTTTTGAAAAGATGCGACAAGATGGGTATTGCGACGCCGAATTATCACATGGTTTCTTCTAGGGAACAAGTTTCGAATTTATACGAGTCTGGAGAACTCGGCACAGGAAGATACGTTATGTCTACGGTCGGACCGAGCGGTTTACGAGAGCGTTCCAAGATAGTTTTACCAGTGTCGAGAGCGGATTTGAAATTGCCC
Organism: Malthinus flaveolus; assembly: GCA_950108345.1. Taxonomy (NCBI): domain Eukaryota; kingdom Metazoa; phylum Arthropoda; class Insecta; order Coleoptera; family Cantharidae; genus Malthinus; species Malthinus flaveolus. Next base: position 17,014,079 of record OX467286.1, on the reverse strand, counting down.
CAGGATATTAGCGAGCAGAGGCCCTGGGTGATCGTGCGACATTCGGAAGGCGACCAATATTTGACTTGCACCACAGTTAAAGATTCGAAGGTTATTGCAAACGTTACTTGTCTTTTGGACGAAGAGAGTAATAGTTTGGTACCTGTCGAAAATAAGGAAGTGAACCAGTGGCTCAACAACTTTTTCAGTAAGTTGAATCTTTTGAGGCCGATAACTGGACACATAAGCTTTAGATTTCTCATAACGAAAAATAACAACACGATCGTTCCTTTGAGTAGTCGCGTCGGTGTTACTCTACCTTATATTTGTTACACAACCGTGCATCCTAGGCTGGTTTGGAAGCCGTGCAAACATTTTAGCCGGCAAAGTTCCGGACCGTTGATAATTGAAAATGGGAGATATTGGATGCCAGAGACGATGGCCAACACGTTAATGAATCCATCGGTCGAAAATGTTACTAGGTTAATAGGGACAGTTTTAGATAAAAGGGAAGTACTTTTCACGATGTGGGATCCGTTACCGTATTGTGCTTATTATCACATGCAATTGCCGTTTAAAAATGTGTTGGGGTTTGTGCAAAAACAACAGGACAGGTTTCCTCAACCGGTGGCAGCTCCCGTGCGTTAGTTAAGGCTTAACTCGTTAGGAGAGAGAAAATAGCCTGAGAGACATTAAATTTTTGAATTCGTGTAATTTTTTTTTATAAAAAAACATGTTTTTTTTCTATTTATTTTGTATGAGAGTGAGATAAGAGTACACAAACATGAACTATTTTAAGTAATATGAGTCAATGGACGCTGGACGCTTGGATGTTGTAATTATTTTAGATTTTCTATTTAATAAATAATTTTCTTCTTTTTTATTTATAGACATTTAAAATTTTAAAACTGTACAAATTATTTAAGATTGAATAAATGTATATAAAATGTGGGTTACTTAAACATATAAATATATAGCATTATTTAAAATGTGAAAAAGTATGTTATATTAACGGATGAAAATACTTTAAAAAATATTTTGTAGTAGTATCAATGATACAATAATTGATTTTTTCGAAAATAAACGCTTATTTTGTTTAAATTTTTGAATTGATATATTAGTTGAAACGAAAAGTAGATTTTGTTTTGCAATAAAATTTGAAAATAATGAATGATGAACCTTTGGAATGATAACCTCACGATTATTCTTTTAAAATATAATAATATTGTTTTCTCATAGTAACGAATCGAATTGAAGTATTAGCAATTTATTATACTACAATGAAGATTAATGATGATTGTTTTGTTCTTACACAATAGCTTAAAATGCATCAATCGTTGAAAAAAAATAACATAACTGACCAGTTTGTTGTCTATGGATTCTTTTTTTTATCGTAAAACATTGCGAAAAACTGCTGCAAAAGTTTGTAATCACTGCTTTCTCTAAAATGTACTCGTGTGTCTAATCTACTATTTTATATTTTTATTTTCACCTCCCGAATAAGAAGATCGCATTTTTAAAAGCGACAAAACAAATTTACGGAGAAAAATATTTTTTGAAACCACTCGTATACGCCATAAAAGAGGCCATATCCCATTATATTGCTATCTATTATAATGAAGCTAATATAATTGGACTTCGGCCACTCTGTATAGTGTGTATAGTTACGGTAGTACTTACTTATTACTATTATTCGATCACTGGTAGGTATAATCGTCACAAGATTGACGTTTATAAAATGCAATTAGAGTATCCTTGAATTCATTTACTTCTTCCACCTAAATTTCTCTGTATAAACTTATGGACATTTAGCAAAAAGTTGAAAAATCGAACTTTTGCTTATAGCTCCAAAACAAAAGAAGATCGCGAATTCCGGTTTTCGCCGTTGGCTCCTCTCAAAAAAAGAGATCGAGGATGCGCCATCCATTTTTTCATAATACTCGTATATCTTTTAGTTATCGATTTCTACATAAGAACTGTCGAATTTTGCTCATCCTATACATAATGTTTCCGATTACACGATAACGAAACCGCAAAATATTGGTAATAATCTGAGGAGGGTTATTTATTAATAAGACTACCACTATAAATAGCAGGCCGGAGGCCGCACATTATCGCGGAGCGGAATGGATCGGAACAAAATGGAACGAAACGGAAATTTCCAAAATCATATAATTAAGAGAGTCCGCACACTATCGCGAATCGTAATAGCTCGGAATGATTAGGAAGTGAACGGAATCACTTGGGTTGCTCACTGAGCGAATTTTTCCGTGGTTCCGCAGTCCCCTCCACTATCTTTAAGCACGTTGTTCGTACATTTGGAAGTACTTGAAAAATTGTGGATCGCCTTCTAAAAGGTCTGGAAATAGATGATGAAATTCCCCATATTCGTGTCTTTTCAGGTTAATTTTGTCTCAATTTCCTCTTCTTCTAGAACTACACACAACGCTTCAAACTCTTCGTCTGACGTGTTCATTGAAAAAGAACAACATACACTAACTAAATCAAGCTAGTACCTAATACCAAATAATAATAAGCAAATTAATTTTTCCGCGGAACCATTCCAGAATTTCCATTCCGTTCCGTTCCGTTCCTTTCTGTTCCGATCCATAACCTGCTTTAAGGGTAGGATAGGGAGTGTAAGAAGGGGAAGTTTAAAACGTTGCTTTAAATTTGTTTTCGGAGTTTAAATTCTTACGATTATATCATTCCTAAGAATTGTTCGTCGGGGTTGTCCTTTAGAGTATTAGAACACTAATGGGAACCTCTCCGTAAGCACTGAACGAAACACTTGAACTTTAGTACAAAACTCTTAACGACACGAGAACAGAACCGCAAGATATGGATCAAAATAGGAGCTAAGAAAGAGTCTAGGGGAGGGGGGTAAATTAGCAATGTTCTGCCCCTGTAGCTAATTATTATTTTAGTATAAGTGAGCTATGAATTCCATTCGATTCCCAAATCATGGAGTTGGACAGAATGGCAGACTCTCTTTCACATGCGAAAACCTTTCAAGTTGTTGAATATTTTTCTAATAACTCGTCGTAACATGTATAGTCCAGCTCCTACAAGCCAAACAAGTCCGTCAGGTAGGCGTAGTTTGGTGTCGCTGTATTTTGACAGGTAGGTACGCTCAGTGTCAAAAACGTATTTTGAGGTTATGTGATAGTTTAGTTGGCATATTTCCCGTCGGCTTTGTTTGCTTGGTTTTACTATATTTTAATTCATTTATCCTTCGGGACGGGTTGCGCACGTTTACGTCCCGCAGACTGCAAAAATCACTTGTTATTCAAATTACGTAGGTATTTAGGTTCTTGATGTAGTCCCAGTCGTGAACGCTTCCATTACAGTTTTGGTATAAACTTGACAATTCTAGATGAAGTCTAACTGTAGCATGGCCTTTCATGAACAATGGAAGGTCCTGGACAGTTTTTGATTATTCATTTGATATGCCACGGCAACACTTACTTGCCGCAGATGTGGCTCGCATAGTTACTCTTCTTCAAGAAGGTCACAGTCATGTCACCATTCGTCAATGCATTAACATGCGAGAACGCTTAGAAGCGGTAATTCAGAACAGAGGTGGCAATACTCGCTATTAAACTTTGGTCCGGAAGATGCCTTTAAACAACTCTCACACACACGCGCACACAGCCATTTTTATCCTCACATCCGCTCACACACACACACACACACACATCCATCTACCCACACACATACCACAACACACGCGCGCTCACACACGCAGTTACACACAAAACGCGCGTGTGTAAGAAGCGTAAATCCGACCTCAACCTCCACGTAGTACGCTTTGGATAACGCTAATGCATATGGTATATATATATGGTATATAATGGTATATGAAAATAGCGAGAAAAAGTCAAATTCGTTTTTTTTATGAATAAATGAAGCATTGGGAACATGTGGCAACAAAAGAATTTTGAAAACAATTTTTTTCAGCCAAACATTTTTTTCGGTTTTGTCCAAGGAGTCTTGTTTTTAATCAAAAAATATGAATTGTCGCCAAAAAACCATATTAAAGTCGAAAAATTGCATAAAAATCGAAAAACTGCTTGCTACGGTGATTTTGGTCGGTACGATAATTATAAACTTTCGGGGCGCTAAGAAAAACAAATCGCAGAGCTTTGCAACTTTGAAGGTTTATTAGGGACACTTTGAGGCTAACAAATTACCGACGATATTCTTTGTTCATCCACTATATCCAAAGCTATACCAAATTTTCCAAATATCCTTAAATTCCCAAATTTTCCACTTTTTTTAAGCCATTATCATCGCTTTAAAAAATTTTTTATCAATCGTTACCGATTGTGTCTTATAGAGAATGTTTTGCAGTTTCCAAAACCCTACCTTCCTTTTCTGTACAATCGTTAGTTCCCGAGTAATCGATTGTCAAAGTTAAAATGGCCTTTCTTGCTTTGATGGACGATTACTTCGCGGCAAAAAATCGTACGCAGCTCATTAAGAGGTCAAATTAAAGCTGATTAAATTGTCTGAACGAGTTTTATGGTCGCAAGATGAAAAAAGTTTTGTGAAGTCCACACACCATTTCAAAGACGAGAAAAAATTTGGAAACATTATTTCGAGTTGGTTTTCGGATAATTACGTAAAAACCGCCCACGCTAAAAAATTTTACCCACCAGATCTGAAAACTAGACACTTGAGGCTACAATTTCCTTTGTTTAAATTTTCTGTACGACCATTCTTCGCCGAGTTATCCTTTGTTGAAAATCGCCCTAAAATTAGGATTTTTTTAAATATCCTTCAATTATTGTGACTAGTGTGTAATAGTTTAGGGGTTCTTCATAATTAAAGTTTTTGGTATTAGACAATGTAATGGCGCAGATACTTGAAAGAGTGCTTAAGTGGTTTAATATCATAATTAAATAGAATAGCGCCCGCAGGCGAACACTTTTGATTGTTTAAGGTCAATCGCCGGCTTAAAATGAAGTTTAGGAATTTTACTATCGATTGATAGTGTCTTCGAAAAAGATATTTCACAAAAGCAAAGTAAGAAAATTAGCAATTTAGTTGTCATTGAATTTTTTCTGCTCGTTCTAATTTCTATCTTTGCATTCCTCTTTATTTTTGCCTAACAAATTGAGGTGTCTAGTTGAGGTCTGAGGCGCCAGCCCCTTTTGCCCCCTCCCGTACGTCCTGAACTGAAGTATTTACTATGCCAAGCCAAATGCCAACAGTGTCTAACACGACTGTTGGGTGTGTGCTAACCATGGACAATATGACACGATTTTCATTGCTTTATCAGCTTGAATACACCGACTACACTTAGTTTTCTGTTCACGATGCTCGTATGGCCAGCCATAAGCACAGCTGAGGAAGAGGCCCGTGACGTGATTCTTGAAAAACACTTCTAACTGAAATTTGAGCGGACTCAGAAAAGCACCTTTCAACATTTCCTTGATTGAACGATATTTAGAACGCGTTGGCTCTGGACGACATCCCGTATAATTTATCGCATATCGGGGAAGTAATCGAAATGACTTAATTTATGTTAATCTTTGTGACGTTATTTTGGTCATCAATTTTGTAATCTTTAAATATTTAACTTGAAACGAGCCTTCGATTTTCAACTGCACATGCAGAATAATAGTGACTATAAGACGAATCTCTTGTTGTAACCGAGTGTACATTTTTTTAAGTGTTATTTAAGTTTAACTTTATGCATTACATCACGTAGGCGGAGATTAAAAAGGTCTTTTTTTTGGTAAAAAAATGATTCGTTAAAGCTATAAAAAGTAAATCGTACATGCAATCTCTACGAGTATGTAGATCATGATGCATTCACGGGTATTCTGTAAAACGTGATTGTTTATCATAAATTGTATTATCGGACACGTCATAAATTAAAATTAGGTAATGGAAGTGATCAGTGTGGATCATTGGATGGACGGGCTCTAAAAATGAGAGGATGTGTTTGGTAGTGAGGAAATAAAAATCGTTATAATAATTGGTATAGCAGCCGATCGGGACAACGGCTAGTACTTTTGGTGACCCCTGAAGCCTCCGGACTCTGAGCTTCAAGTCCAGGGCACATGCGATTGTAACAATCTTCAATGAGTTCAGGTCAGAATTAATTTTTCCAACACCAACTTGGAAGAAAAAAAATATTTTACTAAAATTATTTAAAAAACCTCGAAATTAATTTTTTTATCCAATTTTTTGGACGTTGGACCACACTATTTTAGAGAATCTGTTGTTGCGCTCGTATATTGCTAAATAAATTGAGATATGCGTCAGTAGTGCTTCATAATAAAAATTGTTACTAATCTCGCCATCGATGTTTTCCCGTACCTACCACACACCTGTAAAATAGTCTCAGATATTTTTGTTCAAACCCTTCCCGGTATCGTGAATTATGGTGCTCAAGACGATGGCGTAAAGGTTGGCATAACTCAACATGAACTCGAATTAAAAACTAGGCCCTCTTACCTCTCGAATTTTTACAGATATCTTGCGGCTTCGTTTTTGTGTCGTTAGAAATTTACATAACGAAGTTCACTGTTTTGCTTAAACCGTTTGTGGTCAGACTGGCTAATAAACAGACTGATATTAATTGAGTTACCTTACCTACTATGTGTGCAAGACGATTGTGACTTGTAGAAATAAAGGCAAATCAGTTTTACGATTTTTAGTCCTTCCCCCCCTCTTCTTTTCTAAGTGTTTAGGCATTTATTCTTTTACTTTCGGCTCACCAGGTGCCTAAAATCTCGCGCTTTGTAAGCAGAGCAGTCTCCACGAGACTTGTTATTTATAACAAAAATTCTAACCTCGAGGAGCCTCTTGTAGTCTTGTAATTTTTATCTCAAACTCCAAATTTATTTGGTATATTAAAGAGTTAAGGGATAAAACGCAAAATTTCATAAGTCGGATCAAGGTCTAATCTTTTGATATTTGCTTATCGAAAATGTGAGAAACATTCATAGGTCATTCGAAACGGATATGACAAAATATGTTGTAAAAAACACAATTGAGGCCTAAAATAGTATTTTTTTTAAAGTTGTTTTTAAAGCCCTTTAAGTACCTACCTTGGTGTGTTACGACTTCTTCCACAGCATGCGTTTCCGTCACCTTTTACCTATATCGCGATTATTTTGTTGTTTAAACAAATTGCTCGTTCGGGCTCGCGAATCGCTGTAGTTCTAGAGAAATTATTTTTAAAAACTTATTTATAACAAAATCGTCAACAATTTTTTGTTCATTAATGTGTTTATTATCTAAATGTAAATAAAATTTGTTGAGACTTTGCCTTAAACCTCTGTTAAATTTGCGATTTTTATTGAATTCAACTGAGACTTTAAACTGCAGCACAAAATAACTGTTCAATTACGTGTATATTATTAAAACTATCCTGCTCGAAGGACCAGATTTTTTTTTCTTTTTAAAACATCGCTTCCTTTCATAAAATTGACAATTGAATGTATTTCGTTCTTAATTATAATTCTTCTTGTGTCGCACCTCTCAATTCATATGACCCGCATCCGGATCCGGGTCTTCAAAATTTTTTTAACCTCCGTGACTCTTTTCTCTCAAGGTCGCTTGTTAAAGTTTGTCTGCTTATTTGATAAATTATTTTGAAATATCTCTGCATATTTGTGCATCGCTTGTTTTTTTTTTGAAAAAAAAAAAGGGTTATCTGGCAATTTTACACAAAGCTCGATTAATCAGAACTAGCGAATACCAAAAATTAAATTTAATTGTATTAGGATGTTATCTGTGAACTTTGAATTTGTAATAATTATTTTAATGATGGCTTTTTCGTAAAAATTAAGAAAGGTCTTGTGGTTTATAGTTTACCGATGAATCTCAAATTCGTAGTAAGTACCGAGTAGTGGTGGAACTGATTCTCAAAATGGGCAGTTTTAAAATGGCGTCCACAGGGTGGACCATAAGTGTGGGCCATCTTAAACTAACCGCAACAGTTATTTACCTAGCTTGTAGAGCTTGCTTCACGCCCAAACCACCCTTCTGCTTCATGCAGATTTCATTTTGTAGATGTAGAGCGTGCTCTTTTAGAAAGCATTGCGTGTAGTATACAGTAGGGCTGGGCGAATCGAACAATCGATTAATCGTACAATCGATTAATTGACTAATGGAACAATCGATTAATCGGACGATCGATTAATTAACTAATCTAACAATCGATTAATCGGTTAATCAATCGATTAAAACATCGATTAAACGATAATTTTCCAGCCCTAGTATACAGTACAATTAAGGCCAAACTCAATAATCCAACTATGTCTTAAGTTTTCTCCAATTCACCAGTTTTCACAAATACGATTACCAAATATTCTAGAATTCCGAATTTGCGAAAACTGGTGGAATTGGCGAAAACTTAAAACGAGTGTGAATTTATTCTTAAATTTTGCCCTTACTCACTCCTCTCTATGTGTTCTTTTGGATCACACACTCACAATACGGAAAAATTGTTCCGAACCATCAATTTTCTCTTTGAATGTGTTTCGGAAGTCCAATCCTATCGTTACATAATATTAATTTGCTCCACATGCGGATTTTTACAAGTTTCCATTAAATAGACGATTAGAAATTATGAAAACGTAGCAGAAAATACCGTAAAAATGAAAACAACGTAATATTTATTTACATCAATCGCATTACTAAAACAACGATTCCGATGCCACAACTTTTTCATTTCGTCCTCGTTTTTTTAAAAAACGATTATTTGTCTTTTTTTTCTTTTAATGTAATTATTAATTAAAGAAATTGCAGATACAATATCTCACTAATGGCTTTTTTTATTTGTTAATTATCTTGTATCAGGTTCGAAATTTGAAATATCTTTTTGAAGATTTAACCATTGGTTAAAGGTTGAATTTTTACGTACTAATTAAATCAATTATTATGCAATATGCTTTTTTTATTGCCCTAATTTTTTGATTAAATTGAAAATTTGACCCAATAATGCGTTATATAATAATAAGTAATAATCTAATAGGAAATAGACCCTGATGCGCTGTTGTTTCTTAACTCTTGACATACTGCCCGTTGTGGGAATTGGAATAGTTGCCTAAAACGTGGCAGCCTCAAGATTCCAGCAGTTCCCATAAACTCTCATGAGAGAGTCGATGATTTAGGATGACCTACATTCAGTCTATAGAGGATTTTATGGTAATACACTTACGAGGATATATTGAAAAATTCTTAGCCTACTATAGAACCAAACAAAATTTCAATGTCAAAATATTTAATTACTCAACATATTCTCCTCTTAATTGGATACATTTATTACAGCGAACCTGCAACGTCGCTAGACCTTTCAAAAAAAATGTTTCTTCTTGCTCTGCAAACCAGACCTCCACAGCTTTTATTACCTCCTCGTTGGAAGAAAATTTACGACCTTTTAAACTTTTTTTCAGTTGAGGAAAGAGATGATAGTCGGACGGAGCCAAATCTGGAGAATAAGGGGGGTGTTCTCGTAATTCAAACCCTAAATCACGAAGTTTTTGCATGGCAACATGAGATTTGTGTGCAGGGGCGTTGTCCTGCAAAAACAAAACACCTTTAGATAGCTTTCCGCGTCTTTTCTCTTTAATTTTTTCCCGTAGAGTAGTCAATAATGTCGAATAGTAATCTCCAGTTATTGTTCTACCCTTATCCAAAAAATCAATCATGATTACTCCATGGCAATCCCAAAAAACTGAAGCAAGAACTTTTCCAGCAGATTTTTGGACACGAAACTTCTTAGGTCTTGGAGAACCAGAGTGTCGCCATTCCATCGATTGTTGCTTTGTTTCTGGATCGTAGAAATGTACCCAAGTCTCATCCATAGTAACAATTCGGTTTAAAAAGTCTACATCGTTTTCAAATCGAGCACAGATCGAACGCGATGCTTCTACCCTTGCACGCTTTTGGTCAACATTCAAACATTTGGGGATCCATTTTGCAGAAATTTTTCTCATGTCCAAATTGACGTGAACTATATGATGAACGCGTTCGTATGAAATATTCAGTGCTTCAGATATCCGTTTTAGCCCAATTCGACGGTCTGATAAAATCATGTCATGAACTGCATCGATATTTTCGGGGACTGACACAGAAACTGGCCTTCCCGATCGGTCATCATCTTCAATTGAAAATTTACCTCTTTTGAAGCTTGCAGTCCAATTTTTCACGGTCGCATACGAAGGACATTGATCACCAAGGGTATTAACCATATCTTCGTAAATATGCTTACCTCTTAACCCTTTTAAATACAGGTACTTGATGATGGCTCGATACTCCCATTTTTCGATTTTCACAATTTCGGTGGACATCTTTTTTCTTTTAATTTATTGCTTAACTCTGGTTTACTTTTTTGACGTCAAACTTTACACTGACACTTCTAATAAGTTATTGTTCGTTGCTATGGTAACGCAATATTTTGTTTATGCATGGAACTGGTCTAGGCTAACTAGATATCAATACATCCTCGTAAGATGCTTAGCTTAGATCACTACTTTGAATATGTGTACAAATCTCAAGCAACAACAGCACCCCCTGTCCCTGTCGCCTTCATTACCCAACCACCCAAAGTGTAAATTGGACTAGGGATCATTAGAACTTCTGAGGCCGTACCCGCCTGGCTATAGTAGTCTTCTACCATATCGCTTTTCGCTGATCTGACCTCTCTTAGGGGTATAGGGTAACGTTTTCTTTGACGCATTACTGAACTCTTCATCGTCGCCGGTTCGTCCAAACAGAAAAATTTATATAATTAACAACGATCCATCATTTATAAAGACGAATCCAGTACAAAATCTTGTTTGAGCGTTTTTGGTCTTCATATTATGCGCTTTGATTTACGTTTGCCGCCTTTTTTCACTCTCCTACAAGGCAAAACCGACTCATCTGACGTATAGCTACTTGTCAACTCTGCTGATGGGTTCCGCCATCAATAAGGCACCCAAGTGATGCGCGCATTTAGCCGTAGATTCTGGTCTTAAGTTTAAAAATCGACCATTTCAGTGCGTCCAAATTTTCATTTTTTGGCATGTCTTGTTAAAGCTGCGCGCATTTACAAGAGCACAGTGATGAATCCAAAGGTTCTCACGAGGTTTGAAATTGGTACTCTGAAGGAGTACAGGGAGACTTACTTGAACTGTGGATTAAGAAGAATTATGGACGACTTTGGTTACAACTTTCTTGTTGGCGAATTCACCTCTTACACGAGTTATGGTCTCGAACAGAAGATAGTATATGTCTTTACCAGATTTGGCTTCTCCATCTCGCACTAACTTTAGGATGAAAATCGGTTCGGGCAAGTCTGGTACTTCCAGGTAGTTGCTCTGAAAACGCCGATTGCTCTGCCTAATTCTGTACTTGATGGGGTGCAGATAACAGATGAGCACCGACGTAATTCACTGGAAGTGGAAAGTATTCTCCATGGAACTAGAAAATAAGTGGAAAGGTTGAGCCGGCGAAGAACAAGAAGCTGATATATGAAGCTTTTGGCGCAGAACAAGCTGTTAGTTGCGTAAAGGAAGTCCGAGAATGCGGTAGTAAGGAAGAGTGAGAGTTTACCCTGGCGTACTCGCCCTCGCACACTTACTGAGCAATACCCCTTTTTGTCACTAATGCTTCACCTTTAGATACCCCCAAACTACCTTATAACTTATAACCATTCCACTTATTTTCTAGTTCCATGGTATCCACATATTCGTTTGATGGTCGCTGTTTAGTATACCTGGTTTTCGCCGGAACTATACGCGGCTTTTTGATCGCTTGGCTGCTGCAGTATCTTGACAGATGGAGCTGTAGAGTAGTCTATCTGCAGGTGTTCTTTAAATAGTAACGGGAAGACATGAGACACCTACCAGGCTTAAAATTGTTAAACACATAGAACCACCACAGGTTGCCCGCAATCTATCTTATCACTGTTTAAGGCGCCGCAGGCCCTGCTCGTTGCGTGTCGGATTGATGGAGATAGTACACCAGCTCTTGTGTTCACTCCTTGATGATAGTCGAAAGACTCAGACTCCGCTCTTGGAGTGTGTGCGTTATGGTTAAATCATACACCTCCTCTTTTGGCACACTAGGATGGTAAACCTGCTCTACTTCAGATCGTAACGGGCTACCCGCAAGCGATTTAGTGGGCCTCTCTCTCGGGCCTAGTGCACAAGAATCCATGATGGTTACC